>ML058549.1:388836-997831 GCA_003013855.2 Liriodendron chinense
CATCTTCTACTCAGCCACTTGCAAAATCATCACCGATCCTCGATCGATAGATGACCGATTTGTGACAACGACCATTTTCTCTGACTTAGGTGGTCTATTTTCTTCCTCTTTTTATCTCTTTTATCGTATTCATAATCTAATCTTTCATCCTCTTCTTTTTGTGTAGTGCTTCGAGAGACAACGCATGCCAAGGTTCCCACACATCATCTTCCTGAAGTTCACGCTGAAAGTCGCCCGACTGCAGAAGATGCAAAGGCCGTAGATCAGCCTTCATCGGCCGAAAGAGAAACGACTCGTCTGACAGTACTACACACCAAAAAAGAATTAGCAGTTGCATCGGTGCCAACGAAACCAAATGAACAGAGCCAACCTCCACCTGTCGTGGCCGAAGTTGCCGAAATCCCAGACGTCATCACTAGTTTTGCAAGTGGGATCGATCGTGATGAAGCATCTCTTTTCACGACGATACCCTTGGATGTCAACGATAGTGATGATGATCTTTATCGAATGACATTTGTGAAAGATCTCTCCCCAGCAACAACTGTCCCTATAGAATCTTCCCCTGCAATTCCTGCGACTATTCTTTCTTCTCCTGCCCCGAAGAAAATTCGGAGGTGGTTGAGATTAACTAGAGGATCAGATGGTTCTCCCTGAAGAATAGTTTATATCGAAGATCCTAAAGAAGCTGAAAAACAGACCGACTCCTATCTTCTAGCTCTGACTCTTGACAGCCCCTTGCCTTCGATAGAAACATCTCCTTTTCTATCTTTCAAGTCAGCCGATATTTTAGTCATGTCAGTCAGAGATATTGATGCACAAATTTCCCCTTCAATTCAAGGATCGATTGTTGAACAACCTGCGACCACTCCGACGATTGATTTATCTCCTGGCCAGCCTGAACCTCCAACTGATTTGATGACAAATGTTGGAGAACATATTGAGTCCCCCGAGACTTCAACTCATTCTCTTAGCAATGTTACTCGACCATCTGATCCATCATTTTCTACTCCTGAGGTAAATCCCGTTGTCATTCTTGATTTAGAGATGCAGCTTTCGCTGATCGACGAAATCCTAAACTCTTTAAAGAAGGCTTTGGATGACGAGATTGTTGTTCCGGAATCTCCAATTCTTTCGACGGAGGTTCAACAGTTCAAAGATGTAACACCCCAACCTTGGATATCCGAATTCCATCAATTCGGATATCGAGTTCGAGGTATTAGCTATCATATTGTGCTAAAATTAAACTGTAACACATTCACCCACTAAAATAAAAGTTTAATCATCATCATAGCATATAATTAATTATTGATTGTCTCAAAGTATCAAATGGCCCTAAGGCTTATGTCCGAACTAAATCACTCAAAACATAAATAACTTCATAGATATAAAGACTAAATTCTCTTATTTCCTTCTAGCTCCTCCACCAGTTATTCTGTCGAAGTCATCTTCATAGAGACGCCTCCACTATGTCTTTTCCTGGATGGTTTCCATATACAACATCGTGAGCTAGAAGCCCAATAAGTAATAATAATTTGCATGATTTAATACATATCATGTTTACCAAAATAACAATAAAATATGCCATCTATCATATAAACAACTCCATACTCAGGAATCACCAGGGCCATGGCTGCGCACAGCTTCCGGCCTGCCAACACCCATTCAACGATGAGTAGTTTATTCTAGAGCTGACTATACTCCTTCTCCAGCCCTAAGCCGCAGCCTTGGGAGGAGGCCCTATTGGTACCAACTCGGGTTCCGGTTGGGAACTTTGCCCGAGAATTTAAGGGATTTCTATCCCCGAGTTGTCTGGTGTTCAACTTCAACATCACATTTTCGATAATGATATATATCAAATAAGCAGTTTATATCATAAGATTCATGAATGCATAATGAATGCATGTTGGAAATACCATCCTGGTGTAGTGTTACTTACTCAAAGTTTTATTCTGCTTGAGCTCCTTGAATACAATCCTCTGTGACTAGTTGACGAGTTCTCGATTTTCGTTCTCGTTGGGTTCCCTTTTAAATGTTATGCGAATAGGGTTACTTTCATACTTAATTTCATGATATAATCAATTATTATCCGTTAATACACAATTATGACCGTTGATTTGACAATTAGATCATCAATCTAACGATCCACACCTTTGGTTTAGTCATATTTCACATTTAGTTCATGATCTACCAATCTTAACCGTTCATTTTGGCTTTATTTTCATATAAACCCGAGATCCTTTCGATCCGACCGTTAAACTTTAATTAGAATCGTTCATTTAAGATATGGTCGGTTGGATCTAGGTTCTTATATACTTAATCTTCCATTTTGATCAATTCGCCACTTGATGGACGGTTATGACTAGTTGAATTACTAATCCAAGGGTTTAGACACATTTTATATGGTTTAGATGGAATTGATTCATGATCTGAAATCAAGATTAATATCAGATCATATTGGTTTTAAGATGGTCTACTTGCGACCTTAAGTGAATAATCGGGTCCATTCACTAGTCAAATCTTATTCATATCTCAAGAATCATGGGTTTAAATCATGATTTAAGTGGGTCTAAGGTCAAGATCAACCTTTATAACAATTATGTGTTAAGATCCATCCGATCCGACCGTTCATTTCCTTATTTTTCACCATTTTGGTCCAACGACCCTAGTTGATCCTTGATCAGATGATCCGATCTAGATCTGGGTCGGGTGGATCTTATTATTCCCAAATTCAATTCCTTTAACATGGATTTCATATCTCGTTCTCAATCTAATTAAATAGATCAAGATCATATAGTGGGGCCCACCTTGAGTGATCGTGACCACTCACTGTAAGGTCCACCATATGAGATGATCATTGTGTGTCTCATTCAAGTACAACATTAAATCTAAATTTAAGATTTCTCATCATTTATCATCCACACATCTTGATCTCGTGGTGGGCCACTATCTAACGGCACAAGTAATGATATGTGGTCCGCTCCATGGGCAGGATCACGTGTACTTGAACGGATCTATTTTTTTTAGTGTGATTATTGATCATTCCTTTAATGTGGGGCCCACTACACTTGATCGAAGTATGATCTACACCGTTGACCTATATCCCTACCAAGTGATCTATCATGATCAAGTGATGCTCTAGATAATACAATGTTTGGTTATGCAAAATCTATCATTTGGTCATGGTGGATCTTAACAAATGATGAGAATTCCAACATATAAATAACCAAATCTATATTCTTTCACGATTTAATCTAAATTGGCGCGTCTTTTGATAAAAGGGATTTAATGTATTCTAAACCATTAGATGTAGATCAAATTGGAAAAATACCTCTAAGGCGCACTTTGGATAAGATTGAGCGACTCAGATCAAGTAGGGTCGAAACGGGGCCCACTTATTAAGACCTCTTTCTCACTTTGTGTGTATGTGTGCAATGACGGTAAGAAGTGGTGCACACCTCTTTTTAAAGGGTTTATTTTATATAACGTGTGAGGTATTAAGGAAAAAGTTATGAAAAGAGAAATTTAAAAAAAAGGTTACGAGAGAGGGATTTAAGAGAAAATCTTATTTAAGAGTGTAGCTTAGAGTACGTACACGTGCCACTCTCAAAGTGGGTCCCACATAGGTGGTCATCATCATCTAAAACATTTATTTGTTCCTTAAAAGTGATCACATCCTATTAAAATTTATTTCACTCTCAAAAGATACTGGGATAACGAGATATGATGTATTACCGTTCATAGCCATGAGGGCACACCTATCAAATGTACTCTCTCAATATCATGGGTGGGAGTATATACATGTTTATGTGTGTGCCAACCTTGTATGTTACACATGGTTATAAAATATTAAATTCTAACCACACAGAATCATAGACCATGATATACATGTACATGGAAAAATAGTGGCAATGTTCAACTATGTATGATAGATGAGGTAATGGGTGGTCATGATGATGCAGTATACACATGCACATGATTAGAAAGATCTAAGTATATATATGATATGATCAAATCAGATAGCATGATAGGTCTACTTAAGATGAATCATATGAAAGTAGTTTTACATAAATCAGATTACTAGATTGGTTAATATCTTCGATAAATTGTGGCCATCCATATATCCGGCCTTACATCTCAAGTTATACTTAGAAAAAAATTATCATACTTATACCATTTTGAATGTTATAATACGATTTACAAGATGATCAGCACACATTGGATGGATCATTCTCTAAGGTAGTCAATTTAGAGGATTTAAGTCCTTCGTCCATCGATCGGACCATTTATAGCACTCGAATTGACGATCCGACTGTACATTTTCGTTTTATATGACATGGATGTACGATCCATGGTTTAGATCGATATTTCATAAAACAAATTGATCTATATTTATGGTTAAGTGCCATATGATCCACTCAATGGTCAGATTTTATCTTAATTGTTTTAAAAAAAAATTTATACACCTAAAATTTGTTCAGTATATTACAAAAGAAGAGATTGAGGCATTGATAAATACGAGTTTTTTGGATGAACCTTTTGAGGAATTAATTAAACAGATGATTGGTCTTGTTGACTGATTTCAGATATGTTCGCAATCCGTCAGTACTCTTGCTTTGCATTTGCCGATGCTCAGAGAATTTTTGGATCATCTTCAAAAAGCTCATGAGCTTAGTTCTAGTATTACACAGCTAGAAACTGCTCAGACGAACGCTCAATTGCAAATGCTTGAAGCGAGACAACTAAGAGATCGACTTTTGGTTGAAAGAGAAGAACCCGAAAATCATGCCTTAAGAGTGAAGACTTTGGATGCTGAGATAAATGTTGTGGAGGCGCACTTGGAGAACCTCAAGAAGCGGAGGGAAGAAAAGAAGAGTAAGTATAACAAGAAAAAGAAGAGCATAAACCTCCTGACCGAGCCCGCACAAATTCAGGCTCGGTCGGCTGGCGAGACTAGACAGTTGGTTTTAAAGCAAGGCCGAGTCCTTTGACAAAAGAAAGAAAGGCAAGAGAAAGTCAAAGATGTACTTACACGATTTTCTTCTTTTAAATTTTAATTGTAAATGAATCAGCCGGTCATATCCAGATGAATGTTCCTCTTTCTTGAATGATCTCTTTTTGCCATGATGAGCATTAATACGCACATTCCGGAATGGACACCATTATTAAGGGGTCGACCATCTTCCTCGGGAGGTGGACGGACAATGGCGGTTAAATAACCAACCACGACTCATTAATACCCATGCACGTTTATCAATTGCCTATAAAAGAACAGCCTTCTTCACAATCACATATCTTTACATCAATGGCCTCATCAAGCAACCCTTCTCTTTCTCAAGCTAAGGCCTATTTGAAAGATATCCTTTCCGAAGAACTATCCGATTTCGGCCAATCATCCCTTCTGTTTGATACGGATTTCTTCATCCGGCAAGCCACGATCGTCCTTGAGAAGGAAGATGAGTTTGAAAACATCTTACAACTTCTTAGGAAACTTCATGGCCTCTGAAGCAACTTCTTTGGGGCCGAATTCGATGTTCAGCATGCTAAAAGGCATTCTGAAGGAATATGTTTCCGTACGTGAGACTCTGCCCAATCTCTATGATTCACTCGAAGCAGCCTAGGGCAATCGTCTTCATTGGTTTCGTCAACATCATTATGACAAAACTCTTCTAAAGCTTTACCAAGTTAAAAAAATTAGACTTAGAGGCTAACATCCGTGAAAACGAAGATGTTTTCCACCCCCGGGATGGATCTCACGTAAAAGAGACTTTAGCCTTCATTCAATCCTAGATTGCAATTTTTCAAACTCGAGTCCAACACAGCCAGGCTCACCATAAAGAGGCAGAAGCTCAAGTTCGTGACATAGGTAATCACGTTCAGAAAGTTTTTTAATCCCGCGATCAGGCGATGGATAATGGTCGTTTATGGATCATTAAGATGAGGGATGCTGAAGTAGTCAAAGCCCGTGCCCAACAAGAGTTTGATATCATCAAACAGGCTCATACTTGGAAATCTTAACTAAACAGTCGGGTCTCTTTAGTTCTTTCCTCCTTTTTGTCAGCTTTTCTTTTCCCTTTTTTTTTTTGTATTTGGCCGAGGGGCTCAATTATCAATGAACCCTTTTTTTGTCTATCCGTGCCTTCTTTTAATCGTACAAAGCACCATAGAAGTTTCCATATCAACATGCATGTTGTCGGCCGTAATGTAGGTTCAGATAGGAACATGATGTTTGATCGAACTTCTGTGACCCGGATCGGCCGAAATTATTATTATACCTCTACTTTAGGAAAACATTAGCCGATTTAAACAGAGTTCGAAGGGCTGCCAAGGTATTCGCATATCTCTCTTTTTGAAATTCGAAGCGTCACAATAACTACGAAGCTATTTTTATAAAAGGAGGTTACGCCTCATCCGTCTCCATATCATCCGAAGGAATTTCATCATGACGGCTGAATTCTTCCGTGAATGTGCCTTCGACCTTTTCAATAATATTCTTTTCAAGGGCGTATCTTACTTTTGCGATTCTTCCACGTTTTCTGATGTATATCCATTCATCCGAGATGCTTCGAAATATACAGAAGATTATCCAATTTTGAAGTCTATTCTGGATGCTATCATGAAACTGGAGGAATTAGGTAATGCCTTTTTCGTGGCGAGTTCGTGGTTTGAAAAATACTCTCGTCTTCTGAAGGAAAGCAACAAAATTCAAGCAAGATTAATTTGACTAGGAATTGATCGTGATGAGACTTGGAATGAACATCTCTTTTAGACTCAGGAAAATAATTTCGATCAAGCGGTCCTCAATTCTCTTTGAATTCAACGAAGAAAACTAGAAAAGGATATAAATGAGGTTAACCGCCTCTATCCTGGATGTGATACTACTAATCCAGACGGCCTGAAAACCTTCCTTCAATCTCAAATAGTGTTATACCAAGATCGGCTAGATAATAGTTCTACTCGAAAGATAGCTGTTGAGTTCTTAAATGTGCATATTCTAACCCCATTTAATCACTAACTATGCATGATACATTGTTCGCTCGCCTCAAGTGCAAGGTTGCGATGTAGTAATAATTCTCGGTAAGACCGAGGTTGATCCACAGGGAAAGAAGTAAACAATTCCAACTACTCTAATAACTAGAATACAAGAAGTTTAGGAAAATAGTTTTTCACATAAAATAGAAAAATCTGAAAATAAGAAGAATTAGAGCATCAAGGATCCACTTGTAATAGTCCAATACCAATCCATTCATCCAAGCACAACACAATTAGAATCAAAGTCCTATCTCTCATCTAATTGGAGGATATAACATTCAAGCACAAACAGTCCCACTTAAATATGGAAATCAGATTTCTAGTTCTAATGAAGCACATAGAGCTTAAACTTGTAGCCTTCGGAGTAACAGCTATGCCAAGAGACTATGGCATGCTCAAGGGTTACTACAATTCGAATTCAAACAACCCAATCATGGTAATCTCAGAGACTTGCAAGGAACTCATGTCCGGAGTACAGAAACTCTTACAAAACTTCTAAAAATCCAAACTTTATTCAAACTAGAGACTTGAAAATCCATAATTAAAATAAAGGGTACTTGAAGAAATGAATTAACGCATTGAAACAAACTACAAACTTCACCTCTTAGCTTTAGCTAAGAGGTCAGCTAAAAGAAAACATTAAAAACTAGAAACTAGAACTAGAAGAAGAAGGAAACTAGTTGTAGGAGGCTAAGAAGCCTCCTAGGTCTTGATCTCTTTGCTCCCCATGTTGCTAGATGGGTTAGGAAGAGGCTGTAGGTGTCCTTTTATAGTTTGGATGCGTCACCTACTTGGAAGAATCGCGAAACTACGGAGTCCTTCCGCACTTAGGAAACCCAAAAATCGAATAGGAAAGTGCAACTCGCTGTCTACATGTGGCCGACCGGTCTTGACCAGTCGCATTGGGCTGGCCGACCGATCTTGACCGGTCAGACCTGTCTAGGAAAGTGTCCAGGGAGTGCAAGGTGGGGGACCTGTTGGCCGATCGGTCTTGACCGGTCGGACTCACCTAGTCCTTTGTCCAGCGTAACATCAAAGGGGTAACATGGCTGGCCGATCGGTCTTAACCTGTCTGGCCTCTCTGGCCGATCGGTCTTGACCAGTTAGACCTCTATATGGTTGATTTTTCCTTCTTTCTTTCTTCCTCTTCCTCCTCTCTTTCTTCACCATTCTTTGGCCCACCTTTGATCATCATCAAAGGGCTCCTAATTATGCTCTTTTGAACAATAATTGTGTAAAGTCTCTCTCTCAATCCTACATCCACAAAACAAACATTAGATGAGTCCTTTAAACATGCATACCATGCATATGTATGATGAATTAGGGTTAGATATGTATAAATTAAAGGCTCAACACACCCCCTAACCAGCATTTTGCTAGTCCCGAGCAAAACATGCGTGAACAAGTTAAATTCTCCAAGATCCAACTCTCCTTAAAAAAACTATGCTTCTATCTATTCCAAGACATACAAGTGCAAAAATAAGAGAAATTGGGTGATAGAAGCCGAAACCTTAAAACTTCTTAAAACATAGTAAGTGTTCATATAGAATTACCGCTGATCGATTGATAAATAGAAAAACTTGAACAAATTTAACCTAGTGTGTATAGTGAATGTTCATCTCATGGGTTTCCGGGATTATCTTTTTCATAGATCAACTACACTATGGATCTCAAGGTGTACAGATCAACAACAAGCCTATGACAGGAATTTGCCTTACCGTCCTTACTACGGCTTTCACACTACGTTCCATTTCCGGCTTTGGTTACGGGTAGACCATCCCCCGATTGGTAATAGGTAGCCCTTTTCGAAAATTTCCACCATATTCTCCATCATTCCCATGTTTTCATCCTTCATTTCCCTTTTTGTTTTATATATTAGATAGGATTTTTAGAAATCCATATATTTCGTTATTTTCCCATGAACAAGGATGGACAAAGTACCCCGGCTTGGTTCCTCAACACCTCAAATCTAAGTCTAGCTGTTAATGTCAAATTTTGTAACGAGATCCTCCGACTTTCCTCCTTCACGCCAGCAGGGATTTCCACCACCAGACTTGAAACAAGACAGCAAATAAGGGTGGCTGGGGACCAGCCGTTAGCCCTCCGATGCTTAAGTTAGGCCACAGTAAGAAGAGAAGCCAAGCAAAACGGGACCAAGATTGAATGTTCTGTGCGTACCTGCTCTTAATGGAGCCACCCCCTTATATAGATCTGAAGCAATCCAATTTGTTACGTGGGATGTCGAAATCCCATTGATGTCGCATACGATACTGAGATTTTGCTGATTTCGTGGGATAAGATCCTATCTTCTGAGTCAGATCCAACCCAATGACTTATTTCAACAATCACGCCCCTTGATGGCAATCCCTTGAGATCCGGCTGGAAGCCGTAGTTGGAGTCATAGCTTCCGAAAAGGAAGGAGACGCCCGTAGTTGGAGTCATAGCTTCCGAAAAGGAAGGAGACGCCGACAAGACGGAAACCACCGAACTGGTTGTAGCCCTGCTTGGTGTCGCAGAGGGATTGGACAAGCTGCTCGACGGGAATCGGGTGCTAGTACTGAAAGCTAAGAGATATTACCGCAGGAAAGCTGCTCGCAGGTTAGAATGTGGTCGCGAGTCCAAGTACATACTTAGATGTAACTTCTTTCAACGACTTGTGAGAAGGTCTGCTCGCGGATCGAGCTTTACCGTATTTGACTATCGGTTATGAAGACTCGAGACTTGCGAATAGCTACTCCGTATTTTTCAATCTATGACTCCTGATCAGGTGAGCTCGAGAGTCGAATGGACGTTCCACACTTATCCAATATTCGACTCTCGATCAGGTGAGCTCGAGAGTCGAATGGACGTCCCGCACTTATCCATTCTTCGACTCCCGAGCTTATGATCTCGAGAGTCGAACCGGCACTCCACCTTTACCCGTTCTGCGACTCTTGATCAGATGATCTCGAGGGCCAAATGAGCACTTCTGCGTGAAATCTTTATCTCCACCATTTAGCCTATAACAGATGCCCCCCAAGTCCTTGCCGCCAAGAATTCTTAAGGTAAGGACTTAGCTCACTATCACACGTAACCGCCCGCTGCTTTCATCGAGAACGGCACCTCACATGATGGGCTGGAATTAATGAGCGCCAGCTTTCCGCAGCCTTTCCGCAGACAGAAAATGAAGGGGCGCTCGCCACGTGTTTGAGGAGTTAATGGGCGTGCCTGCTCGAGCGCTGTGTCAAGGGAGGGACCGCCACGTGCCATCAGATACGGCGGAATGATTGCCTATAAATATACGGAGTCCGCCATTTCTTTGATTTTCTACAGAAGCTTTTTCGAAAGGAACCTGCAATCTTTTCTTTCCATTCTTCTTCCTCTTCCGGTGTTCATTTTCTTTCCTGTTTTTGGTATACTTCCTTTTTTCTCCTTCTTTTATTTTTATCTTCTCATGGCTGGGAACTCTGACGAGACTACTGTCCCTCTTGGTGATGCCACTCCGGAATCCTCTGCCTCCAGCAGTGCAAGGGTTCCGGTAGGGAGATACACAGCAGCCGGATATCCTTCCGTTTTATCGGAGGACCGGCTGGCTGAGCTACGGGAGAGATACCTAATCCCTGACTCAGTAACTCTCCGCTTGCCCGGAGGTGGAGAAACACCAGACTCCCCCCCCCCCCCAGGATGCGTAGCAATTTATAAGTACCAACTTATCCTGGGGGTACGCCTTCCCCTCCATCCCTTCATTCGCGATGTACTCCGGTGTTACAAGATTGCCCCTGGGCAACTCATCGTGAACGGGTGGAGGGTAGTTTTGGGCTCCTTTGCCCTTTGGGCTTAGGCTGGCAACGGGGAACTCACGGCGGAGGAGTTCCTCCGTATGTTTCGTCTGAAAAAAGCTCCTTCCAGCGAAGGCTGGTATTATTTGTGTTATTGGCACCGGGATAACTTCGTGTTGGGGAAGCCCTCCTCGAACTATCCCGGCTGGAGGAAGCGGTGGTTCTATGCTTCCGGGAGCTGGGAGTCTGCCTCCTCCAGGGGTCCAGGAGTGACCCGGTTTTTCTGTGAAGGTAGACACAATCCCGCATTGTGCAGTTTCCTCAGAATGATTTTTAGGGTTTTGCTTCGTTTGACCCTTGTTTGTGCTCGCAGGTATCCCGGCCTTGAGGAAACCGAATCTGAAAGGAGGGATCAACGAGAAGATTGTCAGAGTGTATAAGGTGCCTGTCGGAAATAGGCATATCGAGGCTTGCTTGTCATCTTCGCGACTTGCAGCAGCAGGCCTCATATCCAGAAGAGAAGTTGAAATGACGAAGGCTGGAGAGAAAAGAGGCCTACTGCCCCGACTGAAGGGCACAGGCTCCAAGAGGCAGAAGAGAACCCCTGCCGATCCTTCTCAATCTTCCATCCGCACCGGCAGCGATCAGCCTGCCCTTCCCACGAGCATCGCGGGGGCCCCAGCTGGGCCCACTATTCCTTCACTGGTGGTCGCACCTGGGCCTCCAGTGATTAACATTGCTGATAATTCCCCAGATGGGGTGGGGTCTGGCTGCCCCCCAGCTGAAGAGGCTCGAGAGCAGGTAGAGCCTCAAGAGCCGACTCCTGCTCACGAACTGGTCCCTGCTGCCGAGCAGGGACCTGCTCGCGAGTCAATGCCTCCACCTCGCGAGCAGGCCGGGTTGGTCGTTGCCCAACCGTCTGGGAGCGGGACGTACTCTATTCCCCGCCACCTCCATCCCGTATGTAAATTTTTGTTCGAGAACGTCCCGCCTCATGCCTTCGGCTCTCTTCCCGAGCCAAGTCCTGAGAATCTTCTCCTCGAAGCGGGGATGAGGATGGTTCAGGTAAGACTTCGTCAAGACCTGCTTCGATCTGTTATTACGTTCTAGAATACTCTTATATTTTTCTTCTCTTTTGCAGGGCTTAGATCTTATTCTGCGAACGAGGCGTGATATCGTTGCCGCCCGTCGCACGATAGAGGAGGCTGAGGGAAAGAGGACTGCCTTGGAAAAGGCAGTTCAAGGAAGAGATCAACTGCTCAAGGCTCGTGAGGCGGTGATCACGAAGAGAGATGAGGAGAAAAAGATCCTCATCGAGAAGATCCAAGTCCTGACCGACAGGTATCAGGCCTTGGACTCAGACTACGTGAAGCTCACGGGTTTGAAGGAGAAGGCTGAGAGAGAGAGGGAGATCTTCCGACAAGACAAGATCTCGCTAGAGGAGCAGTTCGCGGGGGCCAGGTCGCAGCTCAAGGAGGCCTACGACAACCTGACCAGGGAGCGCACCGCTCTTGCGCAGCTTAAGGACGACTCGATCCACTGGGACGAGGAGAGAGTCGCCCTTGTAAAAATGCTCTCGGAGGAAGGTCCTCGGGCGGTTTCCGAGTTCCGGACTTCGCAGCTGTATGACGATGAACGATACGAGTCATACGATGCTGGTCGAGACTTTGCACTGAGAGTAGTGCAACGAATGATCCCATCCTTCGATATGGGGGAATTCGGTCGAGTCGCGACCATCATAGCTGCAGAAGAGCGAGCTGCTGCCGAGACGAGGTGACTGAAGCCACGTAGGTTGGAGGGGCTCCTGAAATGGGCCCTGAAGCCGAGAGCGTAGCTCCTCCTCCAAGCGATTGATTTTTCTTTTATTTTCTTCTCTCTGCAACCATGTATCTGTAATCATCTAATCATCAATGAAAAGATATTTTTGGAAGTGTTACTGTTTTGTTGTTCTCTTTCTTTCATTTTCTGCTTTATGTTGATCTCGAATGGATTTATCAGAGATGCGACCCTTTAATTCGAGCACGAGCTGCGCTGCTCACATTTAGGGTGAATGACCACATATTCGAGCGCGAGTTGTGGTGCTTGCGATTAAGGTGTACGACTGCGATTCGAGCCCGAGCTATGGTGCTCGCATCCCGGAGTGCGATCCCTCCTCACACCAATCGCGAATAACTAACTCATGAAAAAAAATGAATTAGACTAAATCCGGGGGTCGTGAGACCGTGTCCGCGTTGAGATAAACTGATCTATCGATTGAGATTTTGATTCTACCAAGGGCAGGAGGTTGGTCAAGAGATGGTATCCATTCTCTTCGGGGCTATTCAGGTCCATGTAAATGGAGAAGCAACCAACTAGTAACGATTTCAGTCCTACCAAAGGTAGGAAATTGGCCAAGAGGATGTGTAAGCACTCTCTTCAGGGTTATTCAGGTCCATATAAATGGAGTAGCGGCCAAAAGATATCTTTCACTTTATTCATAAAACGTTGGAATAAACTACATCGAATCTAGGGGTAGTATCGTAGCAAATGCTCCACGTGCCAAGGGCGACGTACAGGCTTCCTTTGCATGTCTTCAAGATAATAAGTACCGGGTCGTACAACCCTAATAACCCGATACGGGCCTTCCCAATTCGGATCCAATGAACGAGCAGGAACTCCAAGATTTTGCCTTAGGACCAAATCTCCAGACTGGAAGGATCTAGGCCGAACCTTCGTATTCCGATAACGAGCAATACGTTGTTGATATGCTGCCACTCGTACTTGGGAAGCATTTCTTCGCTCTTCCAAGAGATCGAGATGAAGTCAGAGGTTTTCATGATTGCTCGCGGGATCATATTGCTCGATCCGATATGAGGGCACTTGAATTTCCACTGGTACCACTGCGTCAACACCAAATGCTAAGGAGAAAGGAGTTTCACCTGTTGATATACAAGCCGTGGTTCTATAAGCCCATAATACCTCTGGCAGGAGTTCTGGCCACACCCCTTTACATTCACCTAACTTGGTTTTTAAATGATGCTTTATGATCTTATTCACTGCCTCGACCTGCTCATTCGCCTGGGGGTGATACGGAGAAGTGCGGAGATTACGTATTTTCCATTTGTCGCAAAATTCATCGAAAGCTGTGTTGTCGAACTGCGTTCCGTTATCGGTAATTATAGTATGAGGAAGTCCGAAACGACATATGATATTTCTCCATATAAACTTAGTAGTTTGTTTTTCAGTAATCTTGGCTAATGGTTCTGCCTCGGCCCATTTGGTGAAATAATCAACCGCCACGATCGCGAACCTATTCTGTCCCTTTCCCATAGGTAAGGGCCCAATGATATCGATCCCCCATTGAGCAAAAGGCCAAGGGCTATCAACTGGGGTCATCCGCTCAGACGGTACACGAGGTATAGGCAGATATCGTTGACACTTGTCGCATTTTTTAAAAAATTCGATGGCGTCCGCTTTCATAGTAGGCCAATAATATCCTTGCCTCATCGCTTTATATGCTAGGGATCGCCCCCTGGGATGATTACCACATGCCCCCTGGTGTACTTCATCTAGAACACGAAGTGCTTCTTCTGGATGAAGACACCTTAAATAAGGCAAGGAGAAGCTTTTTCGCAACAATATTCCATCTTGTAAGGTGTACCTGGCAGCTCGAAACCGAATTTGTCTTGCAGCTTTCTTGTCTTCTGGTAGGTATCCATCTCTGAGATAAAGGATGATAGGATCCATCCAGCATGGAGATGATTGTACCGATATAACTTGCTCTAGAGTCACTTGGTCGATACTCAAGTTCTGACGGTGCTCGATGGGGATTGAATGTGATAACTCCGATTCCGGCGTAGAAGCGAGTTTTGCCAAGGAATCGGCAAGTTGGTTCTGCTCGCGAGGGATATGAATTATTTTATAAGTCTTCAGTTTGGCGAGAAGGATGAGGACACGAGACTTGTATAAGGCCATTCTTTCTTCTTTGGCTTCGAATTCACCAAGAACTTGATTGACAATAAGCTGGGAGTCGCTATGAATTATCAAATTCTGGACTGCGAGGACAATGGCCAGTTCGAGGCCAACAATTAGGGCCTCATATTCTGCTTCATTATTGGAGACGCGTGATTCGAAACGCAGAGCGTATTGAAAATGCGACCCATCGGGAGCCACTAAAATCAGGCCCGCTCCACTGCCAGTGGCCCGTGACGACCCGTCCACGAAGAGCGACCAAGGAGGCTGGTCGCTGGTCATGACATTATCTTCAGAAGAATATGTAAATTCGGCGATGAAGTCAGCCACGGCCTGGCCCTTGACTGCGGTCCTAGGACAGAATGAGATATCATGCTCACTGATCTCGACCGCCCATTTAGTTAAGCGCCCGGAAGCCTCAGGTTTTTGAAGGACTTGTCGTAGTGGATGATTTGTTGGTACTAAAATAGCATGGGCTTGAAAGTAAGGTCGCGGTTTTCGAGCCGCCGTGACTAAGGCTAGGGCTAGTTTCTCCATATCAGAATACCTAGTTTCTGCATCGACCATTGCTCGACTGATATAATAAACGGGCCTTTGCACCCCGGAATCTTCTCTTATTAAAGCGGCGCTAACAGCCGTGGAAGACACAGATAAATAAAGAATGAGTTGCTCATGTGCTACAGGTTTAGATAAAATGGGAGGAGTGCTCATGTATTGCTTCAGTTGTTGGAAAGCTTCTTCACACTGAGGTGTCCACTTCCAATCAGATTTGGCCATTGCACGAAGGAGTTTGAAGAAGGGCAAGCACTTGTCAGATGCTCGCGAGATGAACCTGTTCAATGATGCGATGCGACCTGCCAGACGCTGAACGTCCTTCAGAGTAACAGGGGATTTCATCTCTATCAATGCTTTAATCTTTTCAGGATTTGCCTCAATTCCACGCTGGCCAACCATGAACCCAAGAAATTTTCCTACAGACACTCCAAACGCGCATTTTTCTGAGTTTAACTTCATTTGATACTTCCTCATCAGATCAAAGGCTTCTCGAAAATCTGAAATGTGGTTATCTTCAACGATGCTTTTCACGAGCATATCGTCAACATACACTTCCATATTCCTACCGATTTGAGCAGCGAACATTTTGTTGACAAGACGTTGATAAGTGGCCCCTGCATTTTTAAGACCGAACGGCATTACCTGGTAGCAATATAGTCCTCGATCTGTGATGAAGGCAGTATGCTGGCTATCAGGTGGATGCATCATAATCTGGTTGTAACCAGAATAAGCATCCATAAAGCTGAGGAGAGCATGTCCAGCTGTTGAGTCGACCAACTGGTCGATCCGTGGTGTCGAAAAGCTATCTTTGGGGCATGCTTTGTTTAAGTCTGAATAGTCGACGCACATCCTCCATTTGCCATTAGCTTTCCGGACGAGAACTACGTTTGCGACCCACTCTGGGTAGTCAACTTCCTTTATGAAATTAGTCACGAGTAGCTTCTCAACTTCAGTTTTGATTGCCATTTGTCTTTCTGCAGTAAAGGCCCGTCGACGCTGATGTACGGGTTTATGCTTCAGGTCAATGTTGAGACGATGTGCGATGACATCAGGATCGATGCCTGGCATATCTTTATGAGACCAAGCAAACACATCCTTGTATTCGGTGAGGAAACGGATCAAATTTTCACGATGGACAGTGGTCAAGGAGGACCCGATGCACACGATCTTAGATGGGTCGTCTTCGGTCAAGTGGATCGCCACTGTTTCTTCCCCCGGAGTTCCCGACTTCAGAGCATTTTCTCTCGGATCCAACGAGGTGGTTGAGGGAACGTCGGGTGATCCTTGAGCTATCTCCATGACGGGCGTCGCTTGAGCCTTCTTTCGATCTTGGAGGGCTATCTGGTAACAAGACCGAGCCTCTTGCTGACTTCCTCGCACGACCCCGATGCCATTTGGGGTAGGAAATTTAACACATAAATATGAAGGGTGCAAGGCCGCTCCAACCTTAGTTAGAGACGGCCGCCCCAAAATGGCGTTATATGCTGATTTTCGATCCACGACGAGGAAATTTACGAAGACGGTGGTCTTCGCTGGACTCTCCCCAAAAGTGACTGGGAGATCGATACTTCCTTCAGGTGTTACTACCTCTCCTCCAAAGCCAACAAGGGGGGTCGATACTGGCTTGAGGAGGTTTCTGGCAAGTGCCATCTTGTCGAAAGCCTCCAAATACAGAATATCGGCTGAGCTACCTGTATCCACCATAATTCGATGAGTCAGATAGTTTGATACCTTCAATGTGACTACGATGGAATCTTCATGAGGGAAGTGAATTCCCGCTGCATCTTCGAGGGTGAAAGAAATTGGAGGATGGCTAGCTTTCGATGAGTTGGACGCTTGTTCCAGCCAATAGATCTGCTGGGGTTCTTTGGACGCCTTTCGAGCGTATGCCTTTCTTGAAGCTTGAGAGTCACCCCCGCAAGCTGGTCCCCCGACGATAGTGCGAATTTCTCCCGTGGGCTCGGCGTCCTCCTGGTCGGTTTGATGATGAGGTGGTTCCTTTTGGCAAGATGAGGTCTTCGCCCTTTCTGGTGATCGATTTTTACGAGCAACATAATCCTGGAGATGGCCTTTTCGAATAAGGGCTTCGATATGGTCTCGTAAAGAGATGCAGTCCTGGGTCCTATGCCCGTGATCTTTGTGAAAGTAACAGAACTTGCTCTTGTCCCTCTTCTCGGGATCGAATTTGATCTTTGCAGGCCACTTCACATATGGCTTGTGTTTAATCTCCATTAGAACCTTTTCAGGAGACTGATTAAGAGGAGTGTAATTATGATATTTACCAGAGTAAGGCTTCTTGGGAGAACAATCGCGCTGGTCACGACGGTATTTCTTATCTGTAGAAGAGGTTCCTTCTGGCTTGCGCTTCTTACTCTGTACTCCATGGCGTGTCAATGCGACTTCTTCTGCATTGATATATTTCTGAGCTTTGGCTTGGAATTCTGCCATAGTTTTCGGCGGGCTTTTATCTAAGGCAAACCTGAATTTCTCGCTCGTTATTCCGGCAATGAGGGCTGTAAGACCCTTTTCTTCAGTGTAACCCTCAGTTTGAACGGCTTCGGCAGTGAATCGTACTGTGAACTCCTTTATTGTCTCCCCATGCTGCTGTTTCAGATTCATCAGATGGGAGGCTGGCTTCTTAATGCGAATACTCCCCATGAATTGAGAAAGGAATATCTCTGATAACTGGGAAAAGGAACTGATGGAACGGGGCTTTAACCCCCGGAACCACGTACGAGCTGCATCCTTCAATGTTAGGGGAAAAGCCCTACACATGATTTCTGAACCATGTCCCTCCAACTCCATGAGGGACCTATATGTTTCCAGATGTTCCAGAGGGTCGCCAATTCCTGTGTACGGAGCGATAACAGACTCTCGATACTTTCTGGGTAATGGGGCTTCCATGACCTCGCTGGTGAAGGGAGATTCAGATTGGTGTATCGCCGCCATGACGGCAGATGGCCGATTTGCCTGGTATCGCTGTTCCATGACATCAAAACGATCTTGGATTCTTTTGAGATCTCCTTCCCATGGTAGGGTATAGCTAGATGTTTCGGCGGTGGAGCCTTGCGGTTGAGGTTGTCGAGACGAACTGGAATGTATGGAATGTGGAGACGGTACAGGGGGATGGCCGCCGAGTGGCGGGACCTGTGGTTCGTCCATAGAATGTCTGGAAGCTACCGGTATGGGTTGCGGTGGTAACCCTCCGGAGGGTTGTTTTTGCGGTTCAGGAAAGTGTTGATCTAGCCGATTTGACAGCGCCTGAACTCCGGCGTTTAGAGTTAGGAGAGTGTTTCCGAGGAAACGTAGGACATCATCTTGATTTCCAGAGGCCTCCAACAATGGGTTTGTTGTTGGTATATTCAGGGCTCCTTGAGGGATATTCGTTGGAGCAGGTGGGAGGACAGGTACGGATTCCGTCTCATCAGGCGGAGGTGGTGCCTGCCTTGAAGTTGAAGGATGAACAGCCTTTTTAGGAGGCATCGCTGAAGGATTTTGATCTGTGGTTAGCACGATTGATTTTGATGATCAAGTCGTTCCCACAGACGGCGCCAAACTGTTATTGTCAGATTTTGTAACGAGATCCTCCGACTTTCCTCCTTCACGCCAGCAGGGATTTCCACCACCAGACTTGAAACAAGACAGCAAATAAGGGTGGCTGGGGACCAGCCGTTAGCCCTCCGATGCTTAAGTTAGGCCACAGTAAGAAGAGAAGCCAAGCAAAACGGGACCAAGATTGAATGTTCTGTGCGTACCTGCTCTTAATGGAGCCACCCCCTTATATAGATCTGAAGCAATCCAATTTGTTACGTGGGATGTCGAAATCCCATTGATGTCGCATACGATACTGAGATTTTGCTGATTTCGTGGGATAAGATCCTATCTTCTGAGTCAGATCCAACCCAATGACTTATTTCAACAATCACGCCCCTTGATGGCAATCCCTTGAGATCCGGCTGGAAGCCGTAGTTGGAGTCATAGCTTCCGAAAAGGAAGGAGACGCCCGTAGTTGGAGTCATAGCTTCCGAAAAGGAAGGAGACGCCGACAAGACGGAAACCACCGAACTGGTTGTAGCCCTGCTTGGTGTCGCAGAGGGATTGAACAAGCTGCTCGACGGGAATCGGGTGCTAGTACTGAAAGCTAAGAGATATTACCGCAGGAAAGCTGCTCGCAGGTTAGAATGTGGTCGCGAGTCCAAGTACATACTTAGATGTAACGTCTTTCAACGACTTGTGAGAAGGTCTGCTCGCGGATCGAGCTTTGCCGTATTTGACTATCGGTTATGAAGACTCGAGACTTGCGAATAGCTACTCCGTATTTTTCAATCTATGACTCCTGATCAGGTGAGCTCGAGAGTCGAATGGACGTTCCACACTTATCCAATATTCGACTCTCGATCAGGTGAGCTCGAGAGTCGAATGGACGTCCCGCACTTATCCATTCTTCGACTCCCGAGCTTATGATCTCGAGAGTCGAACCGGCACTCCACCTTTACCCGTTCTGCGACTCTTGATCAGATGATCTCGAGGGCCAAATGAGCACTTCTGCGTGAAATCTTTATCTCCACCATTTAGCCTATAACAGATGCCCCCCAAGTCCTTGCCGCCAAAAATTCTTAAGGTAAGGACTTAGCTCACTATCACACGTAACCGCCCGCTGCTTTCATCGAGAACGGCACCTCACATGATGGGCTGGAATTGATGAGCGCCAGCTTTCCACAGCCTTTCCGCAGACAGAAAATGAAGGGGCGCTCGCCACGTGTTTGAGGAGTTAATGGGCGTGCCTGCTCGAGCGCTGTGTCAAGGGAGGGACCGCCACGTGCCATCAGATACGGCGGAATGATTGCCTATAAATATACGGAGTCCGCCATTTCTTTGATTTTCTACAGAAGCTTTTTCGAAAGGAACCTGCAATCTTTTCTTTCCATTCTTCTTCCTCTTCCGGTGTTCATTTTCTTTCCTGTTTTTGGTATACTTCCTTTTTTCTCCTTCTTTTATTTTTATCTTCTCATGGCTGGGAACTCTGACGAGACTACTGTCCCTCTTGGTGATGCCACTCCGGAATCCTCTGCCTCCAGCAGTGCAAGGGTTCCGGCAGGGAGATACACAGCATCCGGATATCCTTTCGTTTTATCGGAGGACCGGCTGGCTGAGCTACGGGAGAGATACCTAATCCCTGACTCAGTAACTCTCCGCTTGCCCGGAGGTGGAGAAACACCAGACTCCCCCCCCCCCGGATGCGTAGCATTTTATGAGTACCAACTTATCCTGGGGGTACGCCTTCTCCTCCATCCCTTCATTCGCGATGTACTCCGGTGTTACAAGATTGCCCCTGGGCAACTCATCGTGAACGGGTGGAGGGTAGTTTTGGGCTCCTTTGCCCTTTGGGCTCAGGCTGGCAACGGGGAACTCACGGCGGAGGAGTTCCTCCGTATGTTTCGTCTGAAGAAAGCTCCTTCCAGCGAAGGCTGGTATTATTTGTGTTATTGACACCGGGATAACTTCGTGTTGGGGAAGCCCTCCTCGAACTATCCCGGCTGGAGGAAGCGGTGGTTCTATGCTTCCGGGAGCTGGGAGTCTGCCTCCTCCAGGGGTCCAGGAGTGACCCGGTTTTTCTGTGAAGGTAGACACAATCCCGCATTGTGCAGTTTCCTCAGAATGATTTTTAGGGTTTTGCTTCGTTTGACCCTTGTTTGTGCTCGCAGGTATCCCGGCCTTGAGGAAACCGAATCTGAAAGGAGGGATCAACGAGAAGATTGTCAGAGTGTATAAGGTGCCTGTCGGAGATAGGCATATCGAGGCTTGCTTGTCATCTTCGCGACTTGCAGCAATTCATCTTCGCGACTTGCTTGTCATCCTCTAGGAAATCGAGATACTCGGATGAAAGATCATGATCTTGTTTGAGTGAATGCAAAAATTCAGTTTCGATGGTGGGGGACTCACCCTCCATGGAGTGGAAGTCTTCCAAACTAGATTCTCCATAACTAGTATGAGGCACCAAGTCGGAAGTATGCAAGGCTTTAACAATCTCTTGAATAATGGGATCGTTTGAATTTTCAAAGTGAGCCAAACATTCCTCCAAAGAATCTGAATTTTCACTCATGAGAGTCTTATTCTCCACATTAAAATTAAGCATATCAAGTTGGTGGAGTGACTCAAAAATATCAACCTCAGCCATTTCTCTAGCATGCATATCCTCTATAGACTCATAATCATTATGCCCTCGAGAAAAAGAAACCATAGGTTCATAAGCATCCACTAAACCCTCATTGTAAGTAACCCCACTATCGCTTTCAGATTTAATGGATTCCTCGGGTTCGTCAACCGTCATTGAAATCTCTTCATCATTAAGTTCAAAGTATCCAAAAGAGATTGTTGACTCACCATAATTGATGATGACATTAGGATCATCGAGATCAATCTTCTCTAAAAGTCTATTCATTAAATCTGAAGAAGGTGGGACTTGGGTAGCCCCATCCTCCTCATTAGAGGGGACTGATTTGATGCCCCCAATTTCGGGCTTAACGTCTTCAGAAGATGGCGAGTAAGCTTGATTTGATTGTTCATTTACATACTCTTTCCATATTTCCTCTAGTATTTTTGTATACATGCCATCACATGAGGAAGACGTTTTAAGTTGATTGTTAATAACCACGGTTGGGTCTTCCCTTTAACAAGGAGAATGGTGGTTTCCCCAATTAAGACCGTACGCATTGTAGGATGAAGAGTTATATGATGGTTGATAGGCATATCCATACAAGTGATCACGCATTGTCTTAATCGGTTGGCAACTATTCACCCGTTCCTTCTGTTGTTGCACACCTTCTACCATAACCGGTAGAACACTTATGTTATTTTCAATCCGGTAATCACGTAATATTTTCCTCAGATGATCATTATTCGATTTTGCTTCGTTCCGGTATTCCCTCATCGTCTTACGTCGTGTCTCAATATGTGTATTGCTTTCATTAATGTAATCACGCATCGTCTTACGTGGGGGGTAGTGGAGGTTCTTTGAATCTCAGAAAAATACTCATGCTTGGAGAGATCCCGATCACAATGAGTTTAGGTCCCCCAATTTGACGTCTCATCCTCCAAAAGGTACTCATATGCACTATTCATCCAATCATACATGATGAAATTTTAAAGAATTGGAAACTACCATAATTTAGAAAAAAGAACAAAAAGAAGGGAGATGGGGAGATGTTACTTAATAGAGTGAGATCTATGTCAGTAACAATATCCTACAAAATCAAACAAAAAATTGTTAGTAATCTAAAAAAAAGAAAAGAAAATCTACTTCTATAAAAACGGAAAATCCTACCTAACTAAAACTACTCTATAGCTACTAGAACAATTAAAACCGTTTAACATTTTCCCCGGCAGCGGTGCCAAAAACTTGTTCACTCGCCTCAAGTGCAAGGCTGCGATGTAGTAATAATTCTCGGTAAGACCGAGGTTGATCCACAGGGAAAGAAGTAAATAATTCCAACTACTCTAATAACTAGAATACAAGAAGTTTAGGAAAATAGTTTTTCACATAAAATAGAAAAATCTGAAAATAAGAAGAATTAGAGCATCAAGGATCCACTTGTAGTAGTCCAATACCAATCCATTCATCCAAGCACAACACAATTAGAATCAAAGTCCTATCTCTCATCTAATTGGAGGATATAACATTCAAGCACAAACAGTCCCACTTAAATCTGTAAATCAGATTTCTATTTCTAATGAAGCACATAAAACTTAAACTTGTAGCCTTCGGAGTAACAGCCATGCCAAGAGACTATGGCATGCTCAAGGGTTACTACAATTCGAATTCAAACAACCCAATCACGGTAATCTCAGAGAATTGCAAGGAACTCATGTCCGGAGTATACAAACTCTCACAAAACTTCTAAAAATCCAAACTTTAGTCAAACTAGAGACTTGAAAATCCATAATTAAAATAAAGGGTACTTGAAGAAACGAATTAAAGCATTGAAAAAAGTATAAATTTCACCTCTTAGCTCTAGCTAAGAGGTTAGCTAAAAGAAAATATTAAAAACTAGAAACTAGAATTAGAAGAAGAAGAAAACTAGTTGTAGGAGGCTAGGAAGCCTCCTAGGTCTTGATCTCTTTGCTCCCCCTATTGCTAGATGGGTTAGGAAGAGGTTGTAAGTGTCCTTTTATAGCTTGGAGGCATCACCTACTTGGAAGAATCGCGAAACTACGGAGTCCTCCTGCACTTAGGAAACCTAAAAATCAGAATAGTAAAGTGCAATTCGCTGTCTACATGTGGCCGAACGGTCTTGACCGGTCGAACCTGTTTGGGAAAGTGTCTAGGGAGTGCCCGGGGGGGGGCCTGTTGGCCGACCGGTCGGACTCCCCTGGTCCTTTGTCCAGCATAACATCAAAGGGGCAACATGGCTGGCCGACCGATCGGACCTCTATATGGTTGATTTTTCCTTCTTTCTTTCTTCCTCTTCCTCCTATCTTTCCCCACCATTCTTTGGCCCACCTTTGATCATCATCAAAGGGCTCTTAATTATGCTCTTTTGAACAATAATTGTGTAAAGTCTCTCTCTCAATCCTACATCCACAAAACAAACATTAGATGAGTCCTTTAAACATGCAAACCATGCATATGTATGATGAATTGGGGTTAGATATGTATAAATTAGAGGCTCAACATACGTATGTTTAAAGACTAACCTAATGCATGGTTTTGTAATTATAGGAATGAGAGAGACTTCACCCAAATTGATGTTCAAAAGACGACATTTAGAAGACCTTTGATGGTGATTAAAGGTGGACCAAAGAATGAATGAAAGAAGGAAAGAGATGAGAAAGAAAGAAGCAAGGCAAGGAGAGAGAGAAGTGAGTCATAATAGGGCTAGACCGGTCAACCAAGGAAGCCACGACCGGTCTTGACCGGTTGGCCATCGTTCACAAAGCACTCCAGCAACTGTTGGAGGACGCTAGACAAAGGCCCTAGACAGGTCCGACCGGTCAAGACTGGACGGCCAGCCCAGTCCGACCGGTCCTGACCAGTCGGCCATGCGTAAAACAGATGCTTGCTCAACAAGCTCCGATTTTTTAGGCGCAATTGTGTAAGAAGTTGAGATTTCTGAAACTTTTGAGTTGTTGGAGTGTGAAATCTATAAAAGGGCACCTAGGTTTCGTTCCTAGGGCATCTTAGAAGAGTATTATCACGGTGGGAGGCAGCAAAGGACAGATCCGGAGTTCTACAACTCATTCTTCTAGTTTGCTTTCTAATTTTCATGTTTTTAGTTGATTTCATGTTTTCCTTAAGCATGGTCGGCTAAACCTCTTAGCTAGGGCTAAGAGGTGAAGCTTGTAGTAGATTTAAGATGTTTTAATTCATTTTTATGGTTTCAAGTTGAATTTATTGATTGAACAATGGTTTATAGAAGTTTGAATAAAGTTCTAGGTAGTTTTTCTTTAATCTTATGATGACTCATGGATGTTGGGAAGAATTGCTTTAGTTCTTAATTGTTTTACATGGATTTAGACCTATACGCTCCCAGGAATCGGATTCAAGACCCTCTAGAACTTGGTTCTTCATGTGGGAACTTCAACCAAAGTTCTACCTTTTTCTGAAAGTCCGATTTATGTGTTGCTTATTCATGTGATTTGAGTGAAGTTTAAACCATGATATAATTGAGCTTTGTGATAGGGTTTGATGATTATTGTGGTTGTGATCTTAACCTATTGAAACAAGGATTGACCTATGCAATTGAGTGTGCTCAAGTCTTAACTTGAATTGAGGGAATCATGTTTATGAACAACACATGTATTGGACTGTTTTGCTAAACTAACCGCTCTATCATCTGGCTAGATAGGATTTAATTTTGATTCTAGTTATGTAATTGAGAAACCAAAGTGAATTATGCATCAAGGATCGCTACAGGTGGATCATTGGCACCTTAGTGTTTCCTTTATATTGATTACATTCACTTTTAGTTTAAAATTTTCATCTATATCAAATTACTAAAATATATTTAATTCATCTCAATTAGAGAATATTGAAAGTGGTTTTGTAAATTCCTAAATAAGTCCCTGAGAACAATCTCAGTTTCTACCGAATTATTACTACTTTGCAACCCTACATTTGGGTAAGTGAACACGTTTTTAGCGCTGTTCCCAAGGACTTTTGACGGGTTTCATAAAATTTCTGAAAATAGTTTCTATTTGAGATTTGTAGGAATCCTTACTAACTCAGTTTTCTTTATTTTGTTTTATTTTTACAGGGATTTTAGGAATTGAAGTAATTACTTCAATCGGGTTTCTCTCTAACTCTTTTCAATCTTTTACTTTTTTGAGATTTGCATGCCACATTGGGTTCAGGATTTTAATAACCGATTAATCAGTAAAGGGGGAATTGTTGAAGGGATTGATAGAGAGCCACGTGCTAAGAAACACCTAAAATTTTAAATTTTGTCTGAAAATATGGCTGAAATTCAACCCGATCTAAGGGCTAATCAAAATCTGGGCCAAAACCAAACCGAAACGGGAGAGAACGAAGTTGAGAATGTTCAACGACCTAGAACTTTACGTGACTACTGGCAACCTGCAAGAGCAAGCACTCCCTCGTGTATAATCTTTCCATACAATGTAGGGAACATTGATCTTAAACTCGAAGTAAGCCAACTCCTTCCTAAATTCCACGGATTAGATAGCGAAAGTGCCTATTAACATCTCAAAGAATTCGATGAAGTGATAGCCACGTTGCACTTTGCAAACGTAACAGATGATGGTGTGTGACTTAAGTTGTTTTCCTTTTCACTTAAAGAGAAAGCTAAGGCTTGGCTTCATGCATTAAGGGCAAGATCAATTGGTACATGGACTGAGATGACTAGGGAGTTCATTAAAAAGTTCTTTCCTACTCATAAAACAATTATGCTAAGGCGCTTAATCATGGATTTTGCTCAAAAGGAAGATGAGACCTTCTTCCAATGTCAGGAGAGGTTCAAAGACTTACTGAATACGTGCCCACATCATGGCTACGAAAGTTGGCAGGTAATAAGCTTTTTTTATGAAGGACTGACTTCACCCATGCGCCAATTCATAGAGATGATTTGTAATGGAGAATTCATGAATAAGGAGGTTGAGGAAGCATGGGATTACTTTGATGTCTTGGTCGAGAATGCACAGTCTTGAGATACATCTAAACCAGCAAATCCCAAGACAAGCTAACAAAGAGAAAATGGAGGAATTTATGTCCTATCCGAAGAAGATGACATAAGTGCATGTGTGGCTAGCCTCACAAGAAAAATTGAGGCCATGGAATTGAGGAAAGTAGAAAAGATTAACCCAAAGGAAGTTGAGAATGTTTGTGAAATTTACGCCGGTAATCAACATGCAACACAGGATTGTCCTACAATTCCTGCGTTTCAAGAAGTCTTGTAAGAACAATCAAATGCCATAAACAATTATCAACGACCATTTAGTGCTCCAAACTCAAACACATATAATTCAAGTTGGAAGAACCATCTTAACTTCAGTTGGAGGAATGGGCCATCTGAGAATGCAAACAACAACCTGAAAGCTACGCTTGAGGAGATGTTGGGTGCATTCATCTCAGTCCAAGCTGGATATAATAAGACTAATTCTTTGGAAATTGATGGGTTCATACAAGAACAATTAAGATTCAACCAAAACTCATCTCAAGCCATCAATGACTTGAAAACATCAATGGCTAGAGTTAAATCTCATCTTAGTGCTCGGGAGAAAGGCACACTTCCAGCCCAACCTCTCCCTAACCCAAGAACCTAATTCGAGATACAAGATCCCAGTTCATCCTCCCAAAATACGGAGCATGTTCAAGCTATCACCACTTTAAGGAGTCGCAAGACAATTGACAAATCTAATTCGGTGAAGGCCTCAAAGCCTAATGATCCGGAAATTGCCAAAAAGGATGATAACTCTAACAACACTCCACATGAGAAAGAATCGGAAAGGCAATATAAGCCGGTTGCTCCTTTTCCCCAAATGTTGATTTCACCCAAACTTTTAGATAAAAATCTGGAAATTCTAAAGGTTTTTAAGCAAGTGAAGATCAACATTCCGTTGTTGGATGCCATAAAACAAATATCATCATATGCCAAATTTTCGAAGGAATTATGCACAGTTAAAAGGAAACACAATGTACACAACAAAGTACTTTTGATTGAGAATTTGAGCACCATCATCAAACAAGAGATACCCCAAAAATACAAGGATCCGGGTAGTCCCACCATCTCATGCATCATAGGTGACTACATGATGAAACAAGCCTTACTCGATTTGGGGGCAAGTGTAAACCTCATCCCATACTCAGTCTATGAACAACTTGGTTTAGGTGAATTAAAACCTAATAAAACCACACTCCAACTTGCTAATAGATCTATTCATATACCGAGAAGGATGATTGAAGATGTCCTTGTCCAAGTCGATAAATTCTACTATCCAGTGGATTTTATTGTCTTGGATACACATCCTGTGATGGTACAGGTGCTCAAATTCCCATCATACTCGGCTGCCCTTTCTTAGCCACTTCAAATGTGATTATCAATTGTAGAAATGGGCTGGTACAAATGTCCTTTAAAAATATGACACTCGAGCTGAATATATTTTATTTATGCACGCAACCACGGGAAGTTGATGATGAGGTCCACAAAATAAATCTGATTGAATCATTCATGGAAGATACATCCCTCTTGACATTCTCCTCCGATCCCTTGGAGGCATGTTTGGCCCACTCTCATGAGATTGATGATGACATAATACGAGAAATAGATGCCATTTTGGAAGTTATGCCAGTGCTTGATAATAAAAGATGGAAGACACCATTTGAACCTTTGCCATTAATTGAAAACAAGCCTCTTCCATCCAATATCAAGGCTCCGAAGCTCGACCTAAAACCATTACCTACGGATCTTAAATACGTATATTTAAGTCAAGATGAGACATATCCGGTGGTGATTTCTTCCCACTTGGATGAAGAACAAGAGAGTAGGTTGATTGCTACTCTAATAGAGCATAAGAATACCATTAAGTGGACAATTGCGGATCTCAAAGGCATAGACCCCCTAATTTGTACTCATTGCATACACCTTGAGGAGAATGCGAAGACATCTAGGCAACCACAAAGACGCCTCAACCCAAATATGAAGGAGGTGATTAAGGCGTGTTGAAACTATTGGGTGTGGGTATCATCTACCCAATATCCGATGGTCAATGGGTGAGCCCAACTCAAGTAGTGCCTAAAAAATACGGAATAACCATCGTAGTCAATACCAATAATGAACTTATGCCAACCAGAGTCACCACCGGTTGGAAAATGTGCATTGACTACCGGAAGCTAAACACAGTCACGAGGAAAGACCACTTTCCCTTACCATTTATTGATCAAATTTTGGAAAGGTTGACGGTTCATTCCCACTTTTGCTTCCTCAATGGTTATTCATGGTATAACCAAATAGAGATCGCCCTTGAGGACCAAGAGAAGACAACATTCACATGTCCATTCGGCACTTTTGCCTATCGAATGATGCTGTTTGGACTGTGTAATGCTCCTGCCATGTTTTAGTATGTTGAGTATTTTTTCTGATATGGTGGGAACGATTCTTGAAGTTTTCTTGGATGACTTCTTGGTATTTGGTTGTAATTTTGATGAGTGCCTCATGTACTTAAAAACAGTTCTAAAAAGATGTGAAGAGAAGAACCTCGTGTTGAATTGGGAGAAATGTCATTTCATGGTTTAAAAATGAATAGTCCTTGGTCACATTATCTCAGCCAAAGGAATCAAGGTGGACAAGGCTAAAATCAATCTTATATCTAACCTTCCGCCACCTATGAACGTATGAGATGTGCGGTCCTTCTTAGGACAAGCTGGATTTTATAGAAGGTTCATAAAGGACTTTAGTTCCTTCTCTCGTCCTTTATATAACCTTCTTCAAAAGAAAAAACTCATTCGAGTGGAATGAGGATTATCAAAACGCCATTATCAAACTTAAAAGTATGTTGACATGTGCTCCTATAATGCAACCACCTGATTGGAGCCTTCCTTTGGAGATTATGTGCGATGCGAGCGACTATGCCATTGGGGCAGTGTTAGGCCAGAGAAAAGAGAAGAAGCCATACGTCATCTACTATGCAAGTAGAACTCTAAACTCAGCCCAAGCAAATTACACCACTATGGAAAAGGAACTCTTAGCCGTAGTATTTGGTTTAGACAAGTTTAGGTCCTACTTGATTGGATCCAAGGTCATAATATTTACAGATCTTGGCGCACTTAAGTACCTTCTTTCTAAGAAGGATGCTAAGCCGCGTTTGTTGAGATGGATCCTTCTACTCCAAGAATTCGACATAGAAATATGAGATAAAAAAGGGAGTAGAAAACGTAGTGGCTGACCATCTCTCACGCCTTGTCCTCAACGATTCTCCTTAGACAACTGCAATTAATGACATGTTCCCTGATGAACAACTTTTCAAAGTCTCCCAATTACCATGGTATGCGGACATTGTTAACTATCTTGCTACAGGTAAAATCTTGACACATTGGAAAAAGCAAGATTAGGATAAGTTTTTCAACGATGTGAGAAAATTCCATGGGACGACCCGTACTTGTTCAAATACTGTCCCGATCAGATTATAAGGAGATGTGTACCGGATGATGAGCAACATAGTATCATCTCCTTTTGTCATTCTCAAGCTTGTGGTGGCCACTTTTCAGCTAAGAAAACTACAGCCAAAATTTTACAATGTGGGTTCTATTGGCCCATAATGTTCAAGGATACTCATGAATTTTGTAAAACGTGTGAGCCTTTTCAGAAATTGGGAGGAATATCTCGTAGAAATATGATGTCACTCAATCATATCTTACTAATCAAAATTTTTTATTGTTGGGGCATCGATTTCATGGGCCCATTTTCATCGTCTTTTGAAAATCTATATATTTTTCTTGCCGTTGATTATGTTTCAAAATGAGTCGAGGCGATTCCATGCCAGAACAATGACCATAAAACAGTCATTAGATTCTTAAATGAAAACATTCTTTCCCGGTTTGGAACTCCTCGAGTCAATCAGTGGTGGAGGGTCTCACTTCTGCAATCGCCCATTTAATGAAGAAATACGGTGTTAATCATAAAGTGAGTACTCCCTATCACCCACAAACAAGTGGACAAGCTGAGATATCCAACAGGGAAATCAAACACATTTTAGAGAAAACAGTAAACCCCAATCGCTACGATTGGTCGCTTCGATTTACCGATGCGCTCTGGGCTTACTGTACAGCGTTCAAGACCCCCATTGAAATATCTCCCTATAGACTTGTCCATGGGAAAGCTTGTCACTTGCCTGTAGAGTTGGAACATAGGGCATACTAGGAGATAAAGAAAATGAATTTTGATTCTGACATAGCTTGCTCATTACGCAAATTTCAATTAAACGAACTTGCAGAACTCCGGAACGAGGCATATGAAAATGTGAGAATTTACAAGGACAAGACGAAGGTGTTCCATAATAAGAACATCATTCGTAAGACTTTCACGATCAATAAAAAAGTCCTTATATATAATTCCTGGTTACATTTATTTTTAGGCAAATTGAGGTCTCGATGGACTGGTCCCTTCATTGTTAAAATTGTGTATTCTTATGGGACTGTCGAGTTGTTGAATCCAAGGAATGGTAACATCTTCAAAGTGAATGGTCAAGGCTTAAAACCGTTCTTTGAGAACTTTCCCTCAGAAGGTATAACCATACCTCTGACTGATCCTGTGTATCAGGATACTTGATCTCCTAGTCTGATGGAGGTATAAAGTAGTTTAGGATTAGGATTTTGTTGCTTTTTGCTTTATTTGTTTTTCAGTAGTTTGTTAGAAAGAGGTAGAATTCCAACTTTTGCTCTCTCAATGTACTCTCATTCCTCACTCTTATTTTTATCATTGCTCTCATGATATCATTACATTCACATCTTATTACATTGAGGACAACGTAAGATTTGGTTGGGGGGTGAGATTTTATCTTCTAATATTTTGTACATTTCGAGAAATCATGTAGGAATATTTTTCAATTTTTTGAAAATTTAAAATTCTCTTGGAAAACATTGTTTCTCTGTACTTTGGATAATACGAATATAAAAGGAAGAGAGATGAGGTATTGTGATTTTGAAATCCTTGAATTATTTAAAATATAATAGATTTTCATGTGAATTCCCATATTGAATCATTGATAGAAATTTTGAACATTTTGAGTGAGTCTAGCTCACATCACAGATTTTCATGATGGAGGGGATTACTAGATTTGTAGATTGATTAGACTGTAATTTAAGGTGTTAAGGAACCAAGCCAGGGAAGTTTTGTCCATCATGTTCAAAAGTAATTAGAGGCAAGGATTTTTATCCTATGTTGTTACCATTACATGATTATTGCTTTAGTTTGAAGTGAGCCTTTTAGATTCTTCGGCTATTGATCTTGAAAGAAAAAAAAGAGAAAGAAAAAGGTGATTATATTGAATATTTGTTGAAAAATTCCGAAAAGAGCTACCTACTAACTGATCAGGGGAAGGTCTACCCGTAACCTAAGTTGGAAATAGGTAGTGTGAAAGCCGTCGAAGGAATGGTAAAGCAATTTCCTATCATAGGCTTGTTGTTGAACTGTACACCTTGGATCTTCAGTTTAATTGATTTATGAAGAAGGTAACCCTTGAAGCCCATGAATTGAGCATTCACTTTGTACACTAGATCACATTTTTTCTAGATCTTCTATTTGTCAATCGATTGGTGAGAATTCTATGTGGATTATTTATGGTAATGCATGATAAATATGTTTAAAGAGCTACCTAATCCATGGTTTTGTGATTGTAGGAATGAGAGAGACTTCACCTAAATTGATGTTCAAAAGACCACATTTAGAAGACCTTTGATGGTGATTAAAGGTGGACCAAAGAATGAATGAAAGAAGTAAAGAGAGGAGAAAGAAAGAAGCAAGGCAAGAAGAGAGAGAAAGAGAGAGAGAGAGAGAGAGAGAGAGAGAGAGAGAGAGAGAAGTGAGCCAGAATGGGTCTAGACCGGTCGGCCACCCTTCATAAATCACTCCAGCAACTGCTGGAGGACGTTGGACAAAGGCCCTAGACAGGTCCGACCGGTCATGACCGATCGGCCATGCATAAAACAGATGCTTGCTCAGCAAGCTCCATTTTTTAGGCGCAATTGCGTAAGAAGTTGCGATTTCTGGAACTTTTTGAGTTGTTAGAGCCCGAAATCTATAAAAGGGGCACCTAGGTTTCGTTACTAGGGCATCCTAGAAGAGTGCTATCACGGTGGGAGGCAGGGAAGGACGAATCCAGCGTTCTACAACTCATTCTTCTAGTTTGCTTTCTAATTTTCATGTTTTTAGTTGATTTCATGTTTCCCTTAAGCATGGTCGGCTAAACCTCTTAGCTAGGGTAAGAGGTAAAGCTTGTAGTAGATTTAAGATGTTTTAATTCGTTTTTCATGGTTTCAAGTTAAATTTATTGATTGAACAATGGTTTATAGAAGTTTGAATAAAGTTCTAGGTAGTTTTTCTTTAATCTTATGATGACTCGTGGATGTTGGGAAGAATTGCTTTAGTTCTTAATTGTTTTGCATGGATCTAGACCTGTACGCTCCGAGGAATCGGATTCAAGACACTCTAGAACTTGGTTCTTCATGTGGGAACTTCAACCAAAGTTCTACCTTTTTCTGAAAGTTCGATTTATGTGTTACTTATTCATGTGATTTGAGTGAAGTTCAAACCATGATATAATTGAGCTTTGTGACAGGGTTTGTCCTAACTTGAATTGAGGGAATCATGTTTACGAATAACACATGTATTGGACTGTTTTGCTAAATTAACTGCTCTATCATCCAGCTAGATAGGATTTGATTTCGATTCTAGTTGTGTAATTGAGAAACCAAAGCAAATTATGCATCAAGCATTGCTACAGGTGGATCCTTGGCACCCTAGTGTTTCCTTTATATTGATTACATTCACTTTTATTTTAAAATTTCCATCTATATCAAATTACTAAAATCTATTTAATTGGTCTCAATTAGAGAATACTGGAAGTGATTTTGTGAATTCCTGAATAAGTCCTTGAGAACGATCTCGGTCTCTATCGAATTATTACTACTTCGAAACCCTACACTTGGGGAAGCAAACAACAACAGCTGAAAACAGACTTTCAGAGCAAGATGATCTTATTAGCCAATTATCTTTGAAGATTGTTGACAGGGAGAAATGGTAAAACAAAAGGAAAAAGGCAAAAGAAAGAAGAACCCAAGCTTTAGAAATGTTCGAGAGGTTTAAAGCCAGTCTTTTCTAGCAGACAACTGTTTGTAATTTAATAAGCCAAATCTTGATTCGGCCGATAGTCCGTTTATCATCCTTTTATATGCTCAAAACTATCCTTTTGGCTTAAAGAGATCTTTTCCTTCATCAGAAATTTTGTCCATATACCACTTCCCATAAAGAAGGGTGATGGATTTTTAAGAACTGACCGTTAATTGGAGCTTTTGTCACTCTTCCATTTTCATCTTTTAATTGATAAGCTCCTTCTTTTTTAAAACCTGCACTACAATATATGGTCCTTCCCCAAGTGGGCGACCATTTGCCCAAAGCTGTCCCTATGGTCAAGAGGTAATACTGTCTTCCAAACTTTATCGCCCAGTCCGAAGGCTAGCTTTTCCTTTTACCTTTTTGTTATATGCCCGGGCGACTTTGGCTTTGTTAGCCAAAAGAGAATCAAGGGCTTTCAATTGCACCTCATCTAATTCTTTAAGCTCAACAAGCATTGCTTTGGTGAACTTATCGGGGGTCAAACCAACTTAATGGGCCACCCTTAAAGATGGGACAGTGATCTCCATAGGTAATACTGCATTGTGCCCATAAGTTAGGGCAAAAGGGCTTATTCCAGTGCTTGTACGAGGTGAATTTCGGTAAGCCCACATGCCTCCGACAACTTTTCATTCAAATTTTTGAGATTTTCATCAATCGTTTTCCAAATGATGTTCTTAATCACTTTATTACTAGCTTCGGCTTGCCCATTTGCCTGTGCATAATATAGTGTAGAATGGACGATCTTCAATTTATATTGTTCAGTTATAGCTTTTACCTCTTTTGAAGAGAAAGCCACGCCACGGTCCATTGTAATGATCTCTGGGATGCCGAATTTATAAATAATATGAGTTTCGATGAAATCGATAACTTCCCTGTGGCCGACCCCTTTCATCGGCTTGGCCTCAACCCATTTTGTAAAATAGTCGATAGCTACGATGATATAAGTATCTAATTTTGAAAATGCTGGCTGGATCATTCCAATTAAGTCGATCGCCCATCCCCGGAATGGTCAAGGCTTAACCACAACATACATTTCTACAGCAGGTACATGTTATACTGGTCTAGCTTTTTGACATTTTTCACAACCTTTGGCATATCGATCACAATCAGTTGCCATTCTAGGACAAAAATAACCATAGCATCTCAGTGTTAATCTCATCTTCTGCCAGCTTGGTGTGCCCCACAAATTCCTTCATGGAATTCCCCCATGACCGTCATAGATTCTCTCTTTCCTAAACATTTGAGTAAAACTCCATTGGCCCCTTTTCGGTATAATTCATCATCGACCATTACATAATGCACAGCCGATCTCCTAATATTTCGTCCTACTTTCATACGTGGACATTGAAGGTAGCCTGCAATGGGGGCTCGCCAGTTATCTTCTTCTAATTCGACTTGGAATATTTCCATGGTGACTTCTCGGTCGAGAACGGAAGGCATCGGTCTGTTTTGGACTTTGATTGTCCAATTGATTGATCCATACCAAGTCTCCAAACTCGCGGCCATCTGTGCCAATTCATTAACATCGACATTATATTCTCTGGTTACATGCATGAGTTCCACTTCATCAAAGTTGTCAAGCATTTGTGTGGCTAGTGCATAGTAGGACAGTAATGACGGACTAGTGCATTTGAATCGTCTAGCGACTTGGTTGATTATCAGCTGGGAATCACCAATAACCATGATATTCCAAACACCGAACTCCATTAATAATTCCAACCTTATTATCATGGCTTCGTATTCGATTTGGTTGTTGGTGCATTCAAATTCCAATTGGAAAGCAAAATCATGCCGGTTACCATTTAGGGCGATCAAAATTATTCCAACTCCGACAGTTTTATGAGTTCGAGAGCCATCAAATATCAATTTTCAAGGGGTTAAATAAACATGGTACAAATCAAGTACCTGAGGGGAAAGTTGATCTTCCAAATATGAAGGATGATCAATTAAAAAATTGGCAATTGCCCGCCCTTTTATCGATTTTTGAGGTACATATCTCAAAAAGCCAATGTCCATCTGCCGATTCGGCCACCGAGAATAGACCGATTAAGCATATATTTTATTATATTAGTTCAAGCGATTGCAGAAACACTTTCGGTTAACAAGTATTGTCTTAACTTTATGGCTGAGAAATACAAAGATAAGCATAGTTTCTCAATAGCCAAATTCGCATTTCTGTGTCAAGCAGTGTCCGACTTAAATAGTAAACTGTTCGCTCTATCCTATTATTGTCCTCTTGAGCCAATAAAGCTACGATCGACTCCATGAAGGCCGCTATGTATAACTTTAGTGGCCGTCCATGTACAGGAGGCATAAAGACTGGCAGCTTCGACAGATACTTCTTAATCCTTTCGAAAGCTGCTGATGTTCTTCTTCCCATCTGAATTCATCATCCTGCTTTATTCTAATTAAAGGGGAAAAAACATTAGTCTTCCCTACACAATCATAAATGAAATGCCTTATAAAATTAATTTGACCAAAAAAACGTTGCAATTCCTTTTTGTTCTTAGGAGGCTGAGCATTAACGATGGCTCGAAATTTGTTTTTATCAACCTCGATTCCTCGTTGATGTACAAGAAATCCGAGAAATTTTTCGGTCGATACTCCAAACGCACATTTGAGAGGATTCCTCTTTAATTTATGATTCCTCATTCATATAAACGATTTGCGTAAATGTACGAAATGATCTCCGAGGTCGGCCAATTTTATGATGACATCATCCACATAAACTTCTATGAACTGGGCGATCATGTCATGAAATATCGTATTCATAGTCCTTTGGTACGTTGCCCCAGCATTCTTCAACCCGAAAGACATGACTATCCAGCAAAACATGCCGAGATGACCAGGATACCGAAATGCTATTTTTGGAACATCGTTCGCTGCAATGTATATCTGATTATATCCTGAATGACCATCCATAAAAGAGATAATCTGATGACTAACCGCTCGGTCGATCAACTGGTTTACAATCGGCATTGGGTATTCATCTTTTGAAGTTACTAAATTTAAGTTTCTGAAATCGATACATACCCGAATCTTACCATTCTTCTTGATTATCGGGACTACATTCGAGATTCATTCTGCATACTTGATAGGTTTGATGAACCCCGCTTTGAGTAATCGCTCAACTTCTTCCTTTATCTTATGAGTTACTTCGGCCGTCATGCGTCTTGGTGGCTACTTGTGTGGCCGAAATCCGTCCTTAGTTAGTAACCTATGCTCTACCAAACTTCGATCTAACCCTAGAAATTCGTGATAATCCCATGCGAAATAATCAGCGAATTCTTTGAGCAAATTAGTCAACTCGGCCTGAACTTGTGGTGTTAGAAGTTCGCTCACAAACTTTGGCCGAGGGTTTTGTTCGGTTTCCAAATTTACTTCAGTTAATGGATCTTGTACTTGAGCTTGAGAATCATTTAGTTTATCAGGAGCATCTTTTAAATCATTCAAAGAAATTTCATCCTCTGCAACTACATTAATTGGCACGATAACTTCGGTCAAATTTACAAAACAACCATCTTCATAATTTTGAAGGCTTTCTTCAAGCCTTTTTATTCTGGCCATGGAATTGGCCTGATTCATCTCTTCTAACATGGTGTGATTCATGAAATTTTTTTGATGATGTATTTCGAGGTAGGCCAATATGGCACAATGTCCATCGGTCGACTGTTATCTAAGCAAAACACTGAAGTAATGTCTTGCACAATACCTTCTGGAGTTTTCATTATTGACATTCTGGTCGTCTGTCCATACTTGTTTCTTCTAGTAAATTGGATCGTCCCAACTTCTTCCCCATAATAATATGCCTCACTAGCGTTTTGCGTCGCCAAGAACGGCTTATTGTCGGCTAGGACTAGCTTGACTCTATCTTGATTTCAAAATACTATGAATTGGAGTAAAGATGAAGGAATACATCTGAAGGAATGAATCCAATCTCTTCCTATTAATGCATTATATTTGGACGAAGTATCAACCGCAAAGAAGGCAGCCAACGCCTTCTTAATCCCGACCGTGAGATCAATGGGTAACACTCCGTGAGTGTTAGTGACACCCCTAGCGAAATTACTAATAGTCACATCAGAAGGTATAAGATCAGCTGATGATTTACCTAACTGGGACATCATTCTTATAGGGAGGAGATTAACCGAGCTTCATTGTCTATAAGAATCCTAGTAACTGGGCACCCCTCGAGATGAGCTGATATGTATAAGGGTTTGAGATGTTGAGTCATACTAAGAGTTAGTTTTTCAATGACAACTTTTTCTGCTAACATACCTGGCTGAACGGTGACAGTATTCAACGGCTGCACCTGACTTGAGTCCCCTCTTTCTGTAACTCTAGATATTCTTGGCTTGTGACATGATGCATATTGTGTCACAATAAGAGGATTTACTTCTTCACTGTCACCTCTCATCTCATTTTGTTGGTGTGGCCTTGCCTGAAAATCAGAAGGAAGAGATAAGACCATATTGCAGTCTAATGTTATGGGTGGTAATGTCCCGAACACAATTTCCATATTCAAATGTTTCCCCCCAGGTATTTGTGATTTGTGTGGCCTTTCTTCTTCATTTTTCGGTTGTGATGGACCTAGGCTGATCATTTCTTCTTGAACAATCGGCATCGTATCCAATGTTCTAGCAACTGCAAGAAGTTCTTCAATGAGCAGGTCATCGTCCCCGATCCATTCTTCATTGAAATCGTCCAGTGAATCATCCTGTTCCTCGATGTCGACCTGTTTGGTGGAGCTTTCGCCATCTTAACATTCCGCGTTTGATTATTTCTTTTTAAGGGCTGTTTTGAATGGCTCTATAACCATGTCGACAATATTGACCGCGACTTCTTCATCTTCGATTAGCGATTTGTTTACAAAACTTCCCATAGTAACTTCGTTATGTGAAGTTGCTGCCCTTTTTTTTCAGCTGCTCGATGTCGTTGTCATCGTCGATTTTGCGATTGCGTCATTCTTTCAGGCACACCAGGAAATTTACGGTGCCTTACTCTTTTTCATTCCTCTGTTCATACCACTGGAGGTTTGACCATTCTTGGTCTATCCGTCGGCCGTTGCTTCAGCCAGTATGACCGTCCTATTGGTCGGTTTTCATAATCATTTGTCCATTGGTCATTATTTCGCTCATGCTCCATACGAGCATGTTTGTAAGTAGGCTTGGACAGTCTCCTAGCACAATGGAGACATCTTTGTGATTCAGAACATTCGGGCGGCCTACCTCTCGATCGCCATCTTGACCATTCAGAGTTTGCGGAGTGCTATCGAGGTTGCGGCTCTATCTTTTGCAAAGTTTCACTGGGTTTGTCATCATTTAGATCTACTTTTCGTCGCAACTGATTGATTCTTCGGAGATCAGCCGTGACTATGTTTGCTTCCAGTGCTTGTGGGAAAGGATCTTTGTAGATTAACATTGCTTCCTCCTCATTTTCTGGAAATTTCAACAGACCTTTATTAATATTGTCTTTGATGATGTTCCTGAAAACAACACATTGGTTAGTGGTGTGGTTCCGAGTTCCATGCCATTTGCAATATGTAACCTTTTTTAATTCTTCTATTGTTGGCACTTTATGATTGATGGGGACCTTAATGAATTTCCCTATCAATAATATTTCAAATATTTCATCAGCTCGGGCAATATCAAAAGAAAATGTTCTTTGGGTTTTTGGCGCGGCCGATATCGTGGTTTCGGCTTTAATCAGGGCAGAACATACCAGAGGATTCTTAGCTACGACTTCAGCAATAGCTACTTCATAATTGGGATCATAATAGTATGTCTCGATTGATGCATTCTTTTGTTTGGATACTTCCTGCAAAAGTTCTTTGTACTTACAGACTTTTCGAGTTAGATCATACAAGTCTATGAATTCGGTACCAATAAATTTCTATCGGAGTTTTAAATCTAACCCATCTTGAGCAAGTTGTACAAACTCTGACTCAGGTGTCACTATTTTACACCTTCTCTTCACCCTTTTAAATCGGGTGATGTAACTTTCACATGATTCCCCTAGTAATTGGCGAAGTCTTGCCAAATCTGCCATGGTCATTTTCCTATCTCTGAAAAAGAATTGTGCAAGGAATTTCTCTTCCAATTCTTGCCATGCATGAATTGAGTTTGGCGATAAATTAGAATACCATGTGAATGCTGCAGCTATCAGTGAGTGACCAAACAGTTGCAACTTATAGTACTCGTTATTAGCGAGTTCTCCACGTTGCATAGTGAACCAACTGACATGTTCAATAGTTGACTGTTGGGCATAGCCCGAGAATAATGCAAAGTCTGAACGATAATTCCTAGGCAACGGATGTTGTTGGTCGACCCACTCTGGATAAGGCTTATGGTACATTGGGGTAGTATTTCATCCCAAAACATGTCCAGCCATCTCTTAGACTAACTGAACAATATGGTCTCGGTCGACCCATTGGGGTTCGGGGGCAAGTGGCGGCTCGAGGATTCTGCGGTTTTGCCCTTCCTGAAACAGTGGATTGCTAGGGTATTGTTGAAATTGCTGCTCAACAGGAATTCCGTGGTTTCTGATTTCATGTGTGAAATTTCTCGCGTCGGGCCATCTGAAATCATAGGCCGGCCTAACATTACGCATTTCTGAGATTGGATAGACCAGGACAACTCGTGGCGGCCCTTGAGGCGGTTATGCCATATTATTGACCGAGCTCCCTTCGTAATGCAAAATTGGTATAGTTGTCCTCTTTGTCATAACATTCATCATTCGATGTATAGCCTCAGTCTAATGGGCTATCCATCTATTTAAGCTATCCGTTTGCACACGGAGATGCTCGGCTTGAACATTCATCATGTCTGCCTCAGCTTTCCCTTGTTCTTGAATTTGTTGCAATATCACTCGTACTTCTCTAAGGTCGCTTGTGACCTCATCTAGCAAAGTGGCCTGAGAAGTTGACTCTATGACTTGGTCAATCGGGTTTGTCGGGTTAATATTCATATCAGGATTAGGGATTATGACTTCCTCTAATTCAAGGTGTGGCAGTTGAATATCAGTATCCTTTAGTTCTATCCCAGCAATTCGATTACTCCTGCTCATAAATCTCTTATAATGTATAAATAGCAACGCGGGGTCCCACCGGGCGTGCCAAAAATATGCTGCCAATTTATTTGTCGACAACGCGTGTGATGTGTGTGCGGGCGTGCCAAAATCAATTTTCGCGGCTCAATTGCAACCGAACAATGATGACCCAAGCATCAGGGAAGGCAGATACGTCGTAATCGACTGTATATGATCGAAATCTGTAGAGATCGGTTGCACAACTAGCCACTAGCTCAATTTGCTTTGTAAAAACGATCAGGCAATGTTTAGAGGGTGGAGTTCATCCTCCAGAAAGTGGGTTGCAACTTTACCTTCCGAGCGAAATGATTTCTCTCGGCGTTATTTTAAAAGATGTAAAGAAAATAATTTATAATCGACCATGTAGGCAATCTTTACTGATTATGAAACTTATCACTATGAAAGTAATTTCAGAGGATATGCTACCGAAATTAAACAGTGCGATTAATGCTAAAGAAAGTGAAGGGAATTGAATACGCTAAGAAGCGTAAACGACAATAGATGAAGAACCATAATAAACTTGCTGAACAATAATGTAATCTTGACTTGATAGATGCCGGAGCACTTACTCTACGAAACACAAAGTACTTGGAATGTAAAAATAGATCGATTACCACTATGAAATGTAAGGGATTTGGGTAAATTGGAAAGATAGATTGATTTGGTTGGTGCTAGACCCCTTGCTCTGCTGAGATCCTTCTTCTTTTATAGCTTCAATTGCCCATCCAGATACTTCTATTACTAACCATCCACTTCGACCACTCGTCCACTATTCCTCTTCTAGATTTCTCTTTTATGATAACTGTTTGTTGACCTGGCCACGTTTGCTCGCTCCACTTAGTGTCGTGGCATTTCAAACCGATGCCAACTGTATCATTAGGAAGTTTGTTGTGGGCGTTGTTGCCTTACGGCTACTTACGTGTTTCCTTTTGATTGGCTCTTCACCCATATTGGCAGTATTAGGGTATAACAGGATCAAGGTGATATTTTTAACTTTCCTTTTATATACCTCCGTATTTATGACACTGTAGGGCCAAGAAGGTTTTAACGGTGGATGTCACTATCCCCATTGTTTCTTGTGGTATGGTTCACTTGAGCTTTGGATATGCTTCAATCCTGAGTTCATGCCCTAGAATGAGCGAAAAAAAAGGATAGCCAGCATGATGAAACACATACATTACTTGTGGGCTCACAAGAGTTTACTTAGTTTGCTACTGAGTTATTCAGCATTCAAGGCGCATCCATCAATGTCACATCCACTCCATCCATCAGTTTAGGGCCTCATGCCAGGATTAAGGGATTGTTTGAAGCCTGATGCCTAAACCTAAAACCTGAGTTTAAAGTTTGAATCTGAAGTTCTAAAAAGTGTCTAGAAATTGTATGAAAGAACTGCGGAAATTTGAAAATTAAACACGGGATGTGAAACAACCTGTTTGAAATGTAAAAAACTATTAATTTAACACATTTGTGCCGGAGATGTGGGTGGGATTCGTGATTGTGGGGCCACCATGATCTATGTGCCTTATATCCACGCCATCCATCAATTGTGAAAACTCATTTTAGAGTATGATCCCAAAAATGAAGTAGGTCAAAATATCGAGTAGACCATAATAAAGGAAACAATGGTTATCAACTATTAAAAACTTCTCAAGAGCCACAAAAGTTTTACATCAAGCTGATATTTGTGTGGTCTCATCATCCAAGTCACAAATTCAACTTTTCGTATCATTTTATTACATTATCAAAAAAAAAAAAAACAGATCTAATTACCAAGTGGACCATACCATAGGAAACAATGTTGATTGACCATTAATGAGCCACAAAAGATTTAGATCAAGCAAATATTTGTTTTCTCCCTTCATCCAAGCTTATGTGACTTTATCAACCGATTGGATGGTACATAAACACTACAAAAACATTAAGGTGCACCCTGAGAAGTTTTTTTTATGGTAGGATAGTAATCACCACTATTTCTTATGGTATAGTCCACTTGATAATTGGATCTGCTTCATTTTTTGGATAATGCCCTAAAATGATATAGAAAAATAAATGGACGAAATAGATACATAATACATGCATCGAGGTGGGCCCCACGGTAGGGGCCACACTGTCTTGGGTGAGGTCCAGTCTCATCTAATCCGCTCTCATCCGGATTCGAGATCCAACGAAGCCGCGCGCCCCACCTAGCTGGCGATAGACGGTCTCATCAAGGGCTATGTGGGGCTTACCGTGATCTATATGTTTTATCCACACCGTCCATCCATTTTTCCATACTATTTTAGGGCATAAGTAAAAAAATGAGGTAGATCTAAAGCTCAAGTAGGCCACGCCACAGGAAATAGTAGGAATTGGGTGCCTATCATTGAAAACTTCTTGGCCCCACATAAGGCTCTGATCAAAATGATATTTGTGTTTTCCCTTCATCCAGGTTTGTATGACCTAATCGCTAATCAACAAGTTGGATGGAATAAACATTATAATGGCTCGTGCGAAGTTTTTAATGGTGAGTGTTTAATCACCATTATTTTCTTGTGGTGTGGTCCACTTGACATTTGAATCTGCCTCTTTTTTATCTTATACACTAAAATGATCTCACAAAATGGATGGATGGTTTTTATATAACACGTACATCATGGTGGGGCCCACATAACTTAGTACGTCGGGTCGGTGGTGTGTGGCACACCATGCAAGCCTTTCACAAAAGCTTCCTATGCTAAGATGCTATGTGGGGCCCACCATGATGTTTGTAGGAAATCCACCCCATCCATTCGCTTTGCATGCTTATTTTAGGGCAAGAACAAAAAATGAGGCAGGTCTAAAACTCAAGTGGACCACACTACAGGAAATAGTGGGAATTGGGCGCCTACCGTTGATAACTTCTTGGGGCCACTAAAGGCTATGAACATGCTGATATTTGTGTTTTACCTTCATCTAGGTCTATGTGACCTTGTGAGGAGGTTAGATGACAAATAAACCTCACGGTGGACCTTAAGAAGGTTTCAATAGTAGTCATTCAATTCCAATTGCTTTCTGTGGTGTGGCCCACTTGAGATTTTGATGTGCCTTATTTTTTAGGCTCATGCCCTAGAATTATCTAGAAAAGTTTATGGATAGTGTAGATCAAACACCTAAATCATGGTGGGGTCAGAGAAATTCTACAAGTTAAAAGTTGGGTCATGTATTACACAATCTATTCGAGAGAGAAAATCTCCTTGGCAATATACGTAGGGGTAAATTTGGAAGAAAAATTTTATTTTTTAAGAATAATCCATAGAGTGCATTCCGTATTCATCGTTAAGCCAGACCTCCCTCACAAAAAAAAAAAAAAAAATTTATGGAGTGTGCTATGAGGATATTCCAAGCTTTACAAGGAAGCCCATCCTAGGTGGCTCATCCCATGGTCCACCCCGCAGCCCACGCATCACCAAAAGATAAGAACCGACCATTGAGCTTGGTCCTCAGGAGACTATCGAGGACCAAAAGGCACTAATGGTTGTTTACAACCTCAGGTATAAGGTTGCATTATAGTAATAATTCGGTTGAGACCGAGATCATTTCTTAGGGATTGTAGTCACAATTCTGAATAATAATGACTAGGGCTACCTAAATTTAGATTTGTATAATGTTTCAAAAAAAATAAATTCAAAAGGGGAATTCATAAAACGTAGTCACTAGGGATTTAGGGATTCACATATAATCATTCCCAATGTCAATCTATTCATTCAAGTCAATTACTCAATTTGATTCGGAGTCTTATCCCTATTCAATTGGAAGATAAATTCAATTTAATCATGGATCATAAACCAAACAAGATATGAACTTCCATAGTTTGATTCTAAATGAAGCATAGAGTGCTTAACTTGTAGCATTACAAAGTATCTACCATAATTGTGATAAATCTTAGAATTTCAAAAATCAAAACTCACAATAAACGCTTTGATTAATCTAAGTAAATCAAAACATCTCATGTAAGCTCATTCACAAAAGACGGAAGATTAGACTAAAACTATCAATCTTATCAAACCAAAAACTATGAATTGTTCATCAATAAAATAAAAGTACTTGAATTAAATAGATTAAAGCATTGTAAATCACTATAAGCTTCCCCTCTTAGCTTAGTATCTAGCCAACCAATGGCATGATTGAACTAGAAAACAGAAGAAAACTAAGAAAAACATACAAAGTAAAAGAAACTTGAAGAATTTGTAGTTGTAAAAGCTCCACTTTGAATTCCTCCACCTCCAGCACGTCTAGGACTCTTCTAAGATCATCATGGAAGAGAGTGGAGGTGTCATTTTATAGGGAAAACTCACCACCGCCTAAGAATTGCGTAACTCGTTCGCACATACGTCGATGTCGTCGATCGGTTGGAGCCCAATAGGCCAATGAACTTAACTGCCTTTTGAATTGATTCTTCATTGGACTATCGGTCGAAGACTGGTCGGTGGCTTCAATTGACCAATAAAAAATGGCTCTAGAGAGTCGAGCGAGCTTTTGCCTCCTTTCTGATTTATTTTGACCAGCCGGTGGTTCCTCCGATTGGTCGGTGGCCGTAGTCAATCGGTCGATGGCCTTAGTCGACGACCGGTCGACAGTGCAATTTCTTATGGATTTTTTCATTTATCTCTTTCCTTTCTTCGTTACTTCTTTCCTCCATCTCTAAGCTTTTCTTCCTTTAATCTTTGGAGTGTTTTAAAAGGTCCTAATTAACATTAAATTCATGAGATCTCTCTTTTATTCCTGCAAACACAAAAACAAGCATAAGATACCTTCCTTGGCACTGTAAACCATACATATTATGTGATGAATTGGAGTTTAAATATGCACAATTCAAGACTCACACACACATCCCAACCAGCATTTTGCTAGTCCCGAGCAAAGCATGCAAAAAATAATTTCAAATTCTTAATCTCTACTCTTTTAGAAAACCAACTTTTATAAAACCTGAATCATGCAAATAATGAAATTTAAAATACTTAGTAGCATGACAATGAAACACCTACCTTCGAATGACTTAATGAGTGTTCAAACTGAATTCCAACTAATTAATTGACAAATAGAGCAATTCAAACAATCACAGTCTAGTGTGCTCAGTGAATACCCTGCTCTTTATCTTTTAGGATCAGCCTTCTTTCCATAGATCAATTGGAGTACAAGTCTAGAAAGCGTACAGATCAACAACAAGCTTATGACAAGAGATTGCCTTACCATTTTATTGATGGCTTTAACACTAATCTCATTGCCAACTTGGGTGATCAAACCTCCCCTGGTTGGTCATAAGTAACCATTTTCAATATTTTCAGTTCTCTAAGATTTTTTGATTCAGTTCATTTTTTTTCTTTTTAAAAAATCAATAGCCGAAGAATCCAAAAGGCTCACTTCGTACTAAAGCGTTAAGCACATAATGGTAACAACATAGGATTTTGTAAAAATCATTTTCTGAGATTACTCTTCATTCTTTTGAACACGATGGACAAAAATCCTCGGCTTGGTTCCTCAACACTTCCAAACTATAATCCAATCAATTAATTAACACATCCTTCTTAATCCTTATAAATGAGAGTTATTGTGTAATGTGTACTAGACTGCGGTGATGTTTACAATTTTCTATTGGTCAAATAATACAAGGAACTCATGTAGAAAACTACTAAATCAATAGATTTTAAGTTTTTCAAAATCAAATTGCTTCATATCTTATTATCTCATACTCACACAACTCAAATTCATGGAAACTAAACCATCTAAAAGAGTTTTAAAATCAGAAAAAATAAAATAAAATAAAATAATTGCTCGAAATGTTGCAAAAATACTATATTCAACAGGAATCTCCCCCCCCCCCCCCCCCCCCCCCCCCCCCCCCAATCTAAAGTTTGCATTGTCTTCAATATAAGAAACATATGCAATATGCAACAACATGAGATCAATGATAAAATAAAGGAGAGTACTTGAGAAATTCAAAATAGTTCTTCTACTAAAGCAAAAGCAAAAATAAACCTAACATAAACTACTCTATACCTCCATCAGACTAGAAGGTCAATCCTGATACACAGGATCATCCAAGAGGATAAAATCAAGCAGGATCATCATGTGGTGTAACAGATTTTTAAGTAAAACCATCCACCATCCTGCTTTATAGTATACATTGGTGATATTTGTCATTTTAAACCATTGAAAATTCCATTGAAGAAATTCAACAGGTTTCGCAAAATTGTCACCACATGTATTGAAAAAGGAAATTTTCTTTAGTTGAAAATTATTAAATATGTATCTCCTTTTCACTTTTTCTGGGCAAAAATTAATCAAGTATGGTCATCCCAGAGATAGTGTTCTTCAGTTTGAACATACCAAAGAGATGTGAAGACTTTGACCACTTTCTCCTCACAAGTTGGTATGGTCTCCACATAGTTTGATTCTACCGGTGCTTCCGCAATTAATAATTCAGTTTTACTCTCTATGGGGAGACGCTTTTTTAGCACCATGAAAGTCTTCCTTAAGGTTTTAATGATAATGTCTCTTATCATGGGATCATTTGAATCCTCAAAATATGTCAAACACTCTTCTAAGGTTGTGGACCCTCGCCGATTTTCCGCGCTCCCCACACGACGTTCTTCTCCCTTCCCCTTTCCTTTCGGAAAAGAAGGAGATGAGGAATGCGTGAGTGCGAAATCGCCGTTTGTGCCACTGGCTTGCCTCGTTCTCGAGGGCTTCGTTTGGTTGTCGTGTTAAGCTGGATATGTTTAAATGAGTTTATATAAGACCAGAGTCGCCACTAGCCAGTTACTTCGAATCTACAGTCGGCTAGACCTCGTAGAAACGTTAGAGAAGGAAATCCGAAGATTCCTTCCTCTAAAATGACTCCTATTGATCTGCGGTCAGAGATTCAAGGTAAGGGATCACGGTTACAGGGTGGGAAGAGGTTAAGCACCCCACACACTGCCCGTACCGAAGTACGGTCTCTACTTCATAGAATCGATCGAATACTTGAAAGTCTAGTTTAATCCCCGTATATTCTCATGGATGACATGATGCATGAATGCGGGTCTGAACAGTAAGAGTTTCTGATGGGCAAGTTCCAACAACGGGCAAGCCCAGAGCGTACGCTCGAACTGACAAGTGCTTTATGCGAGATGATGCATGCTGTGTGCTTGAATATTCAAAGTGCTTATAGTGATATGTACGTGAATGCAGGTCTGAACAGTAAGAGTTTCTGATGGGCAGGTTCCAACAACGGGCAAGCCCAGAGCATACGCTCGAACTGACAGGTGCTTTATTTAAGACATATGCAGTGTGTTTGAAGAATCAAAGTGCTTGCAGTGAAGCAGGGGGGTTGGAAGAAAAGTAAATGTTGCACTTATGCTAGATGCAAATGAGATGATGCTGGAAAAAGAGTAGCTGGGTGGGCGGAGGTGTCGCAAGGATTGGCTTCGAGTGGCTGGATCAAGACTTGGATGGCTTGGGAGACTTGGACCAGTGGTCAGGCTGGACTGGACCAGGGCTAGACTCTCCTCACTCGGGCTCTCCTTGGTGGAAAAATGGGCTAAGGGGTGGAGAAGGACTCGGACCGCACCCGGACTGGCTGGACTTGAAGGGATGTTGAAATGAGAAGGGGAGGGGGGTATTTATAGCAGCGGAGAGTGGCAGCTCTCGTAATTTTGTCCGGGCGGCCTGCCATGGGCCGCCCGTACGGCCGCTCCTCGGTTTCCAGCGAGTACGGTCGCTCCCTCGAGGCTGCTGTTGGACTCGCTGGTCGACTCAGTGAGTTGACTCAGCGGGTCGACTCGGTGGTTTGACTCGACGGGTTGACTCGGTGTTTTGACTCGACTGGTTGACTCGGCGGGTTAACTCAGCGGGTTGACTCAGCGGGTTGACTCAGTGAGTTTGACTTTTTTTAGGATTTTTTGACTGGCCTTTTTTCTGGGGGGTTTTTCAGGCTGATGTTTAGGACTGGGTTGACTGGGTTCAGGCTTGAACTGGGCTATGGAATGGGGCTTACAAGGGTGAGTTTGGCTGAGTTTGGACTTGGGATTTGGGGGTATGGTCCTCCATTCAACCAACTATCTCTACCAACAGTGTAGCCGAAGGTGGGGTGTCTACAGATGCCCCTCTTTGGCAGAGGTTGCGTGCGACCGAATGCCAAAGCGAGTGGACACCCCACTTCTGACCCGGTCATTCATGGATCATGGTCTGAAATCTTTGCTTGCTTTTGCATCTGTGCCAGTTGCTCGTCTGGAATTCGATCACTCGCACATACCGCGGGAGTTTGGAGAAAACGTTGCGATTGTCCCTGCAGTTTGCTGCAACCTGGGTACCCAATCGCAACCCTTCCATTCCCGATCGGTACTAACATCAGAAAGGTACAGCAGAGCCTCTGCGTCGACAGTCTTACAAGGTTACTGACCCTGTGATTGATTGTGTGATGTTTGATGTTTTCCCAGATCACTCCAGGAGTACTTGTTTCGCTTGACTGTCAAAGTGGTTAGACGCCCTGCGTCAGATAGTCTTACGGGATTCTACTACGCCGACTTGGACTCAGTCAAGGTACTTCAGGCATCCACGCCTAGGTATGTGCAGGTGGGCTTTTTCCACCCAATCTGCTGGTTTCGATGCTTGGTTTGCAATTCATTCTTTCCTTGATTGTGGTCTGGAATCTTTGTTATCCTTTGTATCTGAGTCAATTGATTGTCTGGAAATTGATAACTCGCACATACCGCGAGAATTTGGAGAAAACGTTGCGATTGTCCCTGCAGTTTGCTGCAACCTGGGTACCCAATCGCAACCCTTCCATTCCCGATCGGTACTAACATCGGAAAGGTACAGCAGAGCCTCTGCGTCCGTTAGTCTTACGAGGTTGCTGACCCTAAGACTGTTTGTGTGATGTTTGATGTTTTCCCAGATCACTCCAGGAGTACTTGTTTCGCTTGACTGTCAAAGTGGTTAGACGCCCTGCGTCAGATAGTCTTACGGGATTCCACTACGCCAACTTGGACTCAGTCAAGGTACTTCAGGCATCCACGCCTAGGTATGTGCGGGTGAACTCTTTCCACCCAATCTGCTGATTTTGATACTTGGGTTACAATTCATCGTTTCCACCTGTTCAAATGGTTTCTGTGACCGAGCCTTTTGGCTTTCATCTTTTTTGTATCTTGGCATGTGGTACGACCGCACTGACACTGGAGTTCAGTTCGACCGTACTTTGAGTGCATTGGATCCGATGGTCTCCGGGAAAACCGTGAGACATCGGATCTTATTTGATTTTTGCGTTGGCTCCTACCCAGAGATATGGAAGATCTCCTGGTGTTTTGGAGGCATAACGCTCTACTGGGAAAATATTTTTGGATTTTTGAAAAGGCACCCGCTCTGGGGAGTGATACTCCGTGGGGTTTTTATTTGCAAATGGAAATATTTTTTGTCTTTTGGAAACGGGGATCTGGTTTGCACTCGCCTCCACTAGGGATGCCTGTGGGGCTTTTGGCTAACCTACTTTTATTGAAAGCAGGTAAACATAATGATTGATGCGATGGATGCTGATGCTGGGAGATGCATGATGAATGCATGATTTGGCTCATCCTCTTCTCGTTTGATGATTTTGCTTTTGCTGTGGGTGCAGAGAACTTTGAGCTTATTGCTTGCAGGGTTGTGCTTCCCTGGGGATTTTCTTTTTGATATGGAGGTTTGGACAGCGGGTTGGTCAAGATCCCGACCCGTGATCGATCAGGTCCATCGTCCCAAGATGCTGTTTCTTTGCTAATGAGAATGTACGAGGATATCATTCAACTTCAAGATGTTCTTCTGGGCATACATGTGATTGAGATGGTGTTTGGTTGCCCGTTTTGGTCAAGATTTCAATTTGCGGGCGATTGGATCCGTCATCCCATATTGTGAAGTGAGCGAAGTTCAAGACTCCTGAATTGTAGTGCTGGGGATGCTAATTTTTGTGATTTTTTGTAAATATGTTGTCCGAATCTTTACCTGAGAGGTCAGGATAGAGATCGGTTTATTGAAAACACAGGAAGTATTTTTGTGATTTTTTTTTTGAAATATATTTGATGAAAGCAAGAGAAATATTTTTTGTGATTTTTGAGAATATTTTGATTGAAAGCAAGGGAAATATTTTTGTGATTTTTGAAGAGGTGATTTTGCAATGTTTTTGTATTTTGTGATTTTTCTGAAATGCAGGGAAAAGTGTGGAATTTTCATCCACTTCCAGCTTCTACTGCTGGTAAGGCACCCGATCCATTTTACGTCAGCGAGCAAGACGAGTCTCACACAGTTAAGTGCCGTAGTTTTACATCTTCGGATGAGGAGATTTTGAGGGTTTTCAATCAACACACCCACAAAGTTGCCTGTTCCTCATGTGCAATGCACATAGACCATGTATCGTCTGACGGACTCCTTCGGCCACAAGATGAGCCACATCCTCACATTTCCCTTAGTCAATCCAGTTTGGGGTCTTACGTTGCTCACAATTCCGTGAGGGTGAGCTTCACCTCCCAACAGCCTTAATCCCCTTCATGAGTTTTAGGAACAGGGAACATCCGTCAGCTTCAACAGCGACTTCCAAATCAAGGTTGTCTATCACGGTGCGTTCAACACGAACAGGATTGCGAAGTTCTGCCCGCCTCAGCCCTTACCTGTTTAAAAGATTCTAAACACCTGTACGATCAAGTGTCAGCCATGTCCGGAACAGGTTAGGAAAGAAAGCCCCCGAGAAGTTAATCCCAGTGTAGTTTTAGGTCTTCGGATCGCTGGGGATAAACTGGTGGTGAAAACTTTTTTGTTTTATATTGTATATATATATATTTTTTGTTGTTTTGAAAAAGTTCCAGACTTTAACTCGAGTAATCGAGATTGACACTGGTTTTTATGAAAAGCTTAGAATTTTTTTTTTTTTTGGTATTTTGGAAATGATCCGGGTCATCAGATCCTAGCTCGAATGGCTGGGATGGATGCCGGTTTTTGTTGAAAGCGAGAAAGGTCCCCCGAGAAACTAATCCCAGTGTAGTTTAAGGTCTTCGGACCGTGAAACTGTACAAAAAGGGGCATATATATATATTTTTTTATATATTTTTTTCGAAATGATCCAGATCATCAGATCTTAGCCTGAAGGGCTGGGATCGATGCTGGTTTTTATTAAAAATCCCTCGGGATCTCGATCCCGACGTAGTTTTAGGTCTTCGGACCAGAAACTGTACATGTGATGTATATATTTTTTTGGTTTTCTGAAAATGTCCGAGATCGTCAGGTCTTTATTCGATCCAAACCGATGTCGGCTTTTATTGAAAATCCCTCGGGATCTTGATCCCGACATAGTTTAAGGTCTTCGGACCAAAAACTATGTACAGGACAGGGAAAACCTGTTTTTTGTTCTTCTTTTTTGTAAAATGTCCGGTGTCAGCGGATCTTGATTCGATCCAGACTGATGCCGATTTTTATTAAAAGTCTCTCGGGATCTTGATCCCGACGTAGTTTAAGGTCTTCGGACCCTGGTTTCATGGTTGGGCATACTTACCTTGCTTTGTTTAGCTTTTGATAGGGCCGATTGTGATTCGAATGGTCTAGATTGCTTGAGTGGGCCATGTGGGCCCTTTCCAAACTTCAGCTTGACTTTGGAGCACCTATCCTTAATATTTTGTGAGGTTAAGAAGGCTTCTCATGGTGTGGATGATGACTTGAACATCTCAGATCACTTGACTTGGCTTTGTGGGCCCACTTGATGATTAGATCTTGGATTCTGGCCCTTCTTTTGATGATCCGCCCTTTGATCTTGTTGTTTGGTGGCTCATGTAGGTCCCTCAATGGTTTAGATCATGATGATCTGATCTTGGAATGGCTTGGATTGCTTGTGGCCCTCACTTGATCACCTTTCCTTCTCTTTGACTTGATCAGCCATGCTCTGGCCGCATTGCTCCATGATTGGACCGGTGGGGCACCTTTTATATGATCTTGATCAATCTCAGTCGAAATCTGGAGTGGACTGGAGCCTTGGGCGGCCCATGGAGCGCCATCTGCTGACGTGGACTGTCAGCCTCACCTACCAAGAATCCTGGAGCCAATCCTGCGGAGAGAGGGGAACCGCGTCCGTACGGGCGGCCCAGGGCAGGCCGCCCAGAGCTCGTCTCTTGAGCGGCCTGGGCTGGCCCTGGTTCGGACAGTGAGCATATTCCTCTGGCTGCTGTCTCTCTCATCATCTGCATCCGATTCTTCGATTCAGCCATGAATCACTTCCTTGTCTCTTCTTTCATTCTCCTTTTGTCTTTTTCTTGGTTTGTCCTTTCTTAGGCAATGGATGGTGGAGATTTAGGGGCTGTGGGGGCTGTCCAAGGTGGGTCCCACACTTCAGATTTTCAACTGAGCTTTGATAATGGGGAGATGCCTTTAATGGATGGGGTAGATGGGGCATTATGAGGGGGCATTGATGAAGATTTAAGCTTGGTGGTTGGTGGAGCTTTGAATGGCCCCATTAATGGTGGGATGGCTGAAATTTCTGATTTGAATGGGCCTTTGATTGTGGGAGAAATGGATGGTATGGATACGATGATGAGGTGGGACATGGGTGAAGCTATGCACCCCTTGAGTGTGGGCCCCATGGATGATGTGATGGATGGTGATGATGGGACCATGAGGGACATAGATGGGCTGATCTCATGCTTGGATGGGATGGATGGTTCAGATGGTACCTTTGACGGTTTGGATGCTCTGGATGAGGGCCAGGATGTGCGGTATACTTCTTTGGGTGGACTTGATGTGATCATTGATGATGTCCCCCTGATGATGGACGGTGTGGATACCTCGATGATCCCTTTGATCGGCCAGGATGATGATTGGATTCATGATTTCCTGTTGGAGGGGGCCGCAGGTCCAGATCTGACCGTTGATTCTTCGATCGGGGCTGCCGGGACCCTTTTTGATGGTTCAGATGTATTCTTTGACGGTCAGATTAGCCAGGATGTCACGATGTGCGGTGTGATCTTCACTGATAGTCCTTTTGATGGGGAGCATTGTCCTTCTCTTGGTCATCGGTCTTTTGCGCACTCTGTTCATGAGGTGGGCGAGTCTTCCCATGCGGCTGAGATTATGACAGTTTTAGACAGCGATGCAACTATATCAGACATAGCCGTTACTGAGGGCAGGTCAGGGGCTGTCGAGTCTGCAGAGGTTCCAGCTTTTCCTTCTCCTTCGCCCGTTGACCTTCCGATCCTTGATGAGTCATCGTTGATTTCTGGGCCTTTTGTGCTGGAGGGGGTACCAGTGAGGACTTGTCAGCTGCTTCCTCGTTCTTCCTGCTCGCCACGACTGCTTGCTTGGCTTGACAGCTTGTCAGTTTATGAGATTCGAGATTTGGAGTCTTATGGCTTCGGCGGTCTGATCCATATGGCCAGAGTTGATATTGATTGGAGGATGCTTGGAGCTGCCTTGATTGACTGGGTCCCTTCGTTGAACTTGTTCGCGTTCAACGATATGGAGATGGGGCCTTCTTTGGAAGAGCTTGCACGCTTGACAGGCTTACCCTTGGATTATACTCAGTATTTTTCGCCGAAGACGTCGCCGAAGACTGCCACACCGCAGAACTGGTTCGGGATTTCTTATCTTGTTCATCCTGCAGCTGCCGGCCAGGATGCTGTAGTGTTCTCCTTGGACTTATTGTATGATCTTTTTTCGGGTCCTTGGGGTGTGGCCGGTTCTACCTTTGCTCGGAACGCACTGATGTTCTGCTTGATAGCTGAGGTGCTGTTCTCGGGATGGCGCAAGTCCCAGACTCCTCTACTTTTTGAGGTGATGAGTCGAGCTATCCGACGGCAGGGGATCATTTCTCTTATCTTGGCCGAGCTGTTTAATGGGCTGACTGACTGCGCCCTGGGCCGCACTCGTGTTCTTCGCGGCTGTTGTGCCTTTCTGCAGGTATCCTTTCTACACCTTTTTTTCCTTCTTGCTTTGTTGGGGATTGCTTTGCTTTAGCTAAACTTCTTTTCCTTTTTGTGATCAGGTCTGGCTATGGGAGCGTCTTTCTTTGACTGTTCCTGTACCCCTTCCTGGCATTCCTAGCTCTGACATCATGCGTTATATCATGGAGTTCCTTCCTCATACAGCTAGGATGAGCGAGCCCTTGTATCGTAGGATGTTTGCTGAACTTCGTGACTGGAACGTTCGTTGGGAGTCATCTTGGCTTTCACTTCCTCCAGTGCTTTGCGATGCACACCACCATCCTCTGATGTTGGTAGGCTTTCGATCCTACTTTTCTTACCATCCCATTCGATTCCTGCGGCAGTTTGGATATGAGCAGGATGTTCCTCTTTTTGCTTTCACGGGTATCGGGCGTCAAGTGCTTCCATCTAGGTCCTCTGACTTCAGGACCCGGATTGATTGTTCCTGGGCGAGTCACTTGACTGCTGATTTGCTGGGTTTTGAGCTGCGGACTTTTTCGATGGCGACCGCCCCATATCAGTATTGGGTTGCTGAGCAGTCTTTGTATCGACGTATCCCTTGCTGGCATCAGACTGCTGATGAGGATGAGCGGGATATCCTTGGAGATGCAGGCTCTTCATCTGGTTCATATGAACCTTTTGAGGAGCGCCCATTTATCGATCCTGGCTTCCTTTTGGCCACTCATGGCCATTTGCTGTCTGAGATCTCCGCACTTCGGTATCATTGTGAGATGATGTCGAGGAGATTGGCTGCTGATCAGAGATTGTCTGATGAGGAGACAGCGATCCGTACCCTTGAGCGCGATGAGGCGCATTACCTGCGTATGGAGGTGAGCAGGTTGAGAGCGAGGCTATCTTTTTATGAGTCAGAGGACTTACCTGATGTGGTCGAAGAGGAGGGTAGAGATTGATTGTGTTGGCCACCTGCACATTCTTTTTTGCATATATGATTGATGATGATGAAAGATTTTTTGTATTTTTTGAAAAAGATGGTATGATATGTGTAAAAGAAATATGATGCATCTAATTAAAAAAGAGAAAACTGTTTGAAAATCTACTGTGCCATGAGTTATCTTGGGAGTGTTTCTGGACTTTGTGTCGGGATATAGGAATCAGAACTGGGGCTCGGCCAATGATTTGACCGATGTCTCGAGATTTGACTTGCTTGATCCTTTGGTTCCCTAGAGATGTAGGCAATGGAAACTCTTGCTTCCTGAGATTGTTAGAGTTTGTAGAGCTCTTCGCTCTTGACTGCACTTCTTGTTCTTGAACTGTAACTGCTTGAACCGATCTGGACCGTCTGATTTCTTGGTACCTGCACTTTTATTTTTTCTTTATATATATATTTTTTTTTCGAGCCATTTTTGCCTGCAGTGCTCTTTCGAGTTTTCACCACAGCCGGCCTTTTCCCGTCATTTTTGCCCGTGGCGCCCTTTCGGGTTTTCACCACGTCCCGGGTGTTTGATCTTGCCTGCCCCTTGGCAGCTATGCTGTTTTTACCCTTGGCGCCCTTTCAGGTTTTCACCAAGTCCGCTGTATGCCCACTGTTTTTACTCGGAGCGCCCTTTCGGGTTTTCACTCCGCCCTCTTTGTTTAGGCACACATTTTCTTTTTCTTTTTTCTCTTTTTTTTTTCTTTTTCTGAATCCTTGGATAACTGCGGCGGCCAGAGGTCGGGAATCCGTCGTTGCCGGCCGATGGCAGTCTTTCAGCCCTTATCCTGAGTTACGATAATAGAGCTGTCGGTCTTTACTAAAGACCCCTCTGAGGTGAATGGATGGATGACTGTGTTTCTTGGATTGATTTTTTTTTCTTGAGTGCCTTTCTTTGGCTTCCCTTTTTCTTTCTCTTTTTTTCTCTTCTTTTTTTTTTATATTCTTTTTCTCTCCCCCTTTTTTTGTCTTTTCCTTTTGAATCCCTCTTTTTTTTGTATGTTTCTCTTTTTGAATCCCCTTATTTGAAACACTTGTTGGTGGACGGAAATGATTTCTCAGAGGTCTTAGCTTCGACCTCTTGACTTCAGCTCTATTAAAGTAACCTTTGATAAGGTCAGAATAACTTACTCGTGAAAGATCTTCACGTTGTCGGCGTTGGTTGGCTCAGGAAGATCCACCCCTCTCATGTTGGTGAGTCTGAGGGCGCCTCCGGGAAGTACTTCTCTAACGATCAGTGGCCCGTCCCACGAGGGTTTGAACTTTCCTCTGGGGTCTGGAAGGTGCGACGGTAGAATCTTCTTCATAACCATGTCGCCTACCTTGAAACTCTTTTTCGGACTCTCTTGTTGTAAGCCCGAGCGATCCTTTTTTGATAGCACTGTGAATGACTTAGTGCACGCATGCGTTTTTCATCTGCTAGCTGCAACTGATCGAATTTGGCCCGTTGCCATTCTCCTTCTTCAATTCCGCTTTCTAATAACACCCGTAGTGATGGTATTTCCACTTCGACTGGTAAAACTGCTTCCATTCCATAAGTAAGCTCGAAAGGAGTAACGCCCGTAGCAGACCGTACAGATGTTCGATAGGCCCAAAGCGCATATGGGAGCATATCTGACCAATCTAGATATGTCACGACCATCTTCTCGAGTATCCTGACGATTGTCTTGTTTGCGGCTTCTACCCCACCATTCATCTGGGGACGGTAGGGGCTTGATCGATGACGTTGGATCTTGAATTTGCTGAGGAAGTCATCCATCTTCTTGTTGACGAACGGGGTCCCATTATCTGTGATGATAGCATTAGGGATTCCATACCGGCATATGATGTTGTTCTTCATGAATTTGGTCACCTGAGATGCTGCAATCGTGGTGTAGGAGGCTGCCTCTACCCACTTGGTGAAGTAGTCGACTGCCACAAGTATGTACTCATGACCATTTGATGCTTTGGGACTGATCTTGCCGATGATGTCGAGTCCCCACATGGAGAAGGGCCAGGGGGTGGTCAGGTTGTATAATTCTGATGAGGGGGCATGGATTTGATTCGCATGCTCCTAACACTTGAAGCATTTTCTGACGTGCTGGCAACAGTCTGTCTCCATGGTGAGCCAATAGTAGCCGAGTCGTAAAATCTTCTTTGCCATCATGTGCCCATTCATGTGTGGGCCACAGATTCCTTCGTGTATTTCTCTCATGATTTTTGCAGCTTCTGTTTCATCGACGCATCGAAGGAGGATGTGATTATAGGATCGCTTGTAAAGAACTTCGCCACTGATGGTGAACTGGCCGGCCAAACGCTGAATGGTTCAGCTATCTGTTGCTGTTGCTGACTCTGGATACTCCTGGGTTTCGAGATATTGCTTGATGTCGGCATACCAGGGTTTGTCAGGGACAGCTTCGGCTTCTTCTATTTGCAGGCAAAAAGCAGGTTCATCTTGAATTTCAACTGTGAGCTCCCATTCTGAAGCTCCTTTCGGGATCTCGAGCATTGATGCCAGTGTGGCGAGAGCATCTGCAAACTGGTTCTTGGCTCTGGGCATGTATGAGAAGGTGATTTCCTTGAATTCTTCGATCAGATTGTCAAGATACACATGATATGGTATCAATTTCTCGTCTTTGGCCTTCCATTCGCCATTGGTCTGATTGATGATAAGCTGTGAGTCTCCAAATACTCGTAGCTTCTTGACGCCCAAGATTATGGCTTCCCTTAAGCCAGCGATGCATGCTTCATACTCTGCCATGTTGTTGGTGCACTCGAATGCTATGCGCCTTGAGCTAGGAATAGGGACATCATCTGGAGAGTAGAGGATTGCTCCAATACCACTCCCTTTAGAATTTGCTGCGCCATCGAAGAATAACGTCCACTCACCTTTCTTCTTCTTTTCTTCCTCTTCAATGAGCAAGAGATCTTCATCAGGGAAGAATGTCTTAAGTGGTTGATAATCCAGGAGGGAGTGGGCGGCAAGATGATCGACGAGGGCCTGTCCCTTGATTGCCTTTTGAGTGACATAGGTGATGTCGAACTCAGACAGGAGTAGCTACCATTTAGCTATCCTTCCAGTGAGTGCCGGCTTCTCGAACAGGTACTTGAGCGGATCCATGTGAGCGAGGAGGAGAATAGGGAATGCAATCATGTATTGACGGAGTCGCTGAGTTGCCCAGATTAGGGCGAGGCAAGTCTTCTCGATCGGGGAATACCTGGTCTCGTAGTCGGTGAACTTTCGACTCAAATAGTATATTGCTTGTTCCTTCTTCCCGGTCTCGTCGTGCTGGCCGAGGACACAGCCAATGGCTTCTGCTGCTACCGAGATGTATAACAATAGTGGTCGTCCAGGAGTGGGCGGCACTAGGACTGGAGGATTCATGAGATATCTCTTGATGCGATCGAAGGCAACTTGGCAATCATCATTCCATTCTTTTGGGACGTTCTTCCGAAGGAGCTTGAATATGGGCTCACAAATAGGTGTGAGCTGTGCGATGAAGCGACTGATGTATTGAATTTTGCCGAGGAAGCCACGAATTTCTTTCTCTGTTCTAGGAGGGGGCATCTCGATGATTGCTCTGGTTTTGGTCTCGTCGACCCTGATGCCATCCTCGCTTACCATAAAGCCGAGGAGCTTACCTCCCATTGCACCGAAGACACATTTCTGAGGGTTGAGGCGGAGCTTGTACTTTTCTGATCTGTTGAATAATTTCTTCAGATCTTCAAAGTGTCCTTCAATTGTGCGAGATTTGACGATCATGTCGTCCACATATACTTCGAGCTCTTTGTTCATCATGTCGTGGAATAGTGCTGTCATTGCTCGCTGATATGTTGCTCCTGCGTTCTTCAGACCGAACGGCATTACCCTGTAACAGAAGGTTCCCCAGGGAGTGATAAATGCTGTCTTCTCACGATCTTCGACGGCCATCTTAATCTGATTGTAACCTGAGAACCCGTCTATGAATGAGAAGATCTTGTATCCAGCAGTGTTGTCGGCTAGAGTGTCGATATGTGGCAAAGGGAAGTCATCTTTTGGACTGGCTTTGTTGAGATCTCGGAAGTCGATGCACATTCGAACCTTGCCATCCTTCTTCGGTACTGGTACGATGTTGGCGAGCCATTCAGGGTAATTGGAGACTACCAAGAATCCTGCGTTGTATTGTTTGATGACTTCATCTCGAACTTTCAGAGCCCATTCTGGCTTCATTCTTCGAAGTTTCTGCTTCACTAGCTTCATATCTGTCTTGGTTGGCAGATGGTGTACAACGAGCTCTTCATCGAGCCCCGGCATGTCTTCATATGAGAACGTGAAGTTGGACAATCTTGGAGCTAGGAACTCTATCATTTTCTATTTCATCTCAGGTGGCGATGATTTTCCAATGCGCACTTCCCTAGGGATCTCAGGTGTTCCCAAGTTTACTATCTCGAAATCATCGGCTACAACATTAGCTTTAGATTCGAACTTTTTGAGGAGATCCTCAAGTTCGGGAGCAGGATCATCATCTTCCTCATCCCGAGCTTCGTCCAGACCCATGAGCTCGAAGTCTAATTCGATGTCGAAATCATATGATTCGACTTCAAACTCATGCGACTCTTTAGACGAACTTGGCACACTATTGAATGCAGGGAAAGAAATATTTTTTGGTTTTTGAGATTTTTCTGAAATTGAAATGCTAGATGTTTTTGGCTTTTGAAAGTTTTTTATTTTTTTGGTTTATTGAAATTCACGGGACTTTGAACAAGCGGGCATTGCAGACCATGATTGAGCCCAACTCGTTCCAAAGTTCCGGTCGCTGCTTAAACAGGCATTTTTTTTTGGAAGCCAGAGCCCTCAGATGGCTCTTTGGCTGATTCAAAAGTTAGGGGAACAGATGACCATTCAGGACCCCACACTCCCTCCCCTGGAGAGGTGGGGGTTGATGCTTTGGGCGAAGAATCATGGTCTGGCCCAATGACCATGACTTCTCGCTGGTCGGGTTCGGGATCTGAGTCGCACTCAGTCCCTCCCGGATCACTTACCTCGTATTGTAGTTCGTCTGGTTCCACAGCTAGACACAAGTTTGGAATCTGGACATCAGACCAATCTAGGGCTGGCCACTTCCCTTTCTTGGTCCAATGGATGGGCTGCTTCTGCCCCTGGCTGACGGTTGATGATGTTGATTCTGCTGAGATGGGCAAGTCGTGCTCCTTGCTAATTGGTGCTGAGATGGGCAAGTTGTGCCCCTTGCTGATTGAAGTGGGCAGGTTGTGCCCCTGGCTGATTGAAGTGGGCAGGTTGTGCCCCTGGTTGAGAGAAGTGGGCAAGTTGTTCCCCTGGTTGGGAGCAGGTGTCAGAGTAACCTGTTCCTGAAGCTACTGTATTTGACTTCCTTCTTCATCTTCATCCTTTTCTTCTTCTGCTGGAGGCTTAGATGGTTCGAGAATCTGATCCCATCGAATGGGGGGCCACGTGGCCCAAACTAGGCTCATCAGGAGGCCTTTGTGTAGTGCAGTCGGATGATTCCCTCCTGGATCTTTGCAAGGTTCTCCTGGCTTGACGAACTGGATGGGTGAGCACCGAAATTTCTTCCTCCTTTTGTCCATGAAGGTTGCCCTGTATCCGAGTCCCCATTTGCGTTGGTTATATACTAGCGGTACCTTTCTGGACTTGAAGTGATTCTTCATTCGGTATTTGAGGCTCAGACGCTCTGCCGGTGAAAAGACACGGTCCACCCTTATCGGTTCTGGATTAGCGATAGAGTTCACAGTCTCGAATTCGAAACTGTGAAACGGGAAGTCTTCTTCAGAATGCTGAATATCGCTGACCGGGATGTCTGGTTCAGTGGCAGCAGCATTGGAAGGAATGATGAGCTCCTTCTCTGCGTGGATAGAGATCACTTGATTTCCACAGATGTACTTCACCCGTTGATGTAAGGTTGATGGCACAGCTCCAACCTTGTGCAGCCATGGCCGTCCGAGCAGCATGTTGAAAGAGGCTGATATATCCAGGATTTGGAATGTGATGGTAGAAACTTCTGGACCTATCTGTACCTCTATGTCGACCTCCCCTTCCACTGATCGGCGGGTGTTGTCGAATGCTCTAACGCATATGGTGCTGGGTCGAAATGAAGAGGGACTGATTCCCAGACGTTCTGCAGTCTTGAGTGGGCAGACATTTAAGCTTGAGCCATTATCGATAAGGACCAGCGGGACGCAGAGGTCTTTGTATCGTAAGGCTATGTTGAGGGATCGCCCATGATCGCGTCCTTCTGGTGGCAACTCATTATCAGTGAAGGTGATGGCACGTGGAGCCAGGAGCTGTCCAATCATCAATGCTATCATCTCTGGTGCCGTATCGGAGGAGACATGAGCATCGTTCAAGGTTTTGGCAAACATATCTCGGTGTATGCGAGATGTGCAGAGTAGCTCCCATACTGAGATTTGAGCAGGGATTGACTTGAGCTGAGTTGCTACATCGTATGCGGCTTCATTTTTGCTGCCGAGGCCTGAGAGGACGCCTTTGGGATCTCCTCTGTTTTGATTATCTCTTCGGATGCAACGCCCATTGGGATTCATGTTCCCCACTTCCGCACATTCTGGATAGTGCCATGGAACCTCTTTGTAGCTTTCCTCCCTTTTGCCTTCTAGGACCACCGGTTCTTGCAACGGTGCTGGTGTGGGTACCAGATCTTCCTCGTACGGAGCTTTTGCCTTGAGAACTACATTGTTGCCTGTGCTGAAAGGGTAGTATCGAGGCTTGTCTTCATAGACCACATAAGGTCGTGGTCCTGGCTTGATTGTTCCTGGAGCGGGAGGCTCCCATGGAATGAATACTGGTCCTCTTGATATGGCAGGAGGTTTCTCTGTTCGTCCCAGCTGTCGTAGTGTGATTGACACGCCTCCGGGATTTGCCCCTTGCAATATGACTGGCTCAATTGGAGGAGCTCCTTCCAAGACAACGGGCTCTTGCTGTTGACGAGTATAATCCTTCCATTGCGGATTGGATTGTTCTGGAGTTGCCCCTTGCAAGATGACAGGTTCGTATGTGGGCTCGATGTATGATTGTGCTCCTTCCAGGATGACTGGTTCCCAACTTGAATGGTTGTAAGGTGCCCCTTGAACAACTGGTATATCATATGGAGGTGCTCCTTCGAGTACTACTGGCTCGGAGATTGAAGGAAGAAAGGGACCTGCCCCTTGCAAGATTGGAGGAGGATTTGTCGGCCCATAGGTGTAGGCATGAATGGATTGGATGGGGGAGAAGAAGCGATCGAGATGGTCCCCTTCTTCTATACTATTGACTGCAGGGCCACGAGACGAACTGGGGTCCGTTGGATGCTGAGGCAGAGGATTCTGAAGGATGTTGGTGGAAGCTGCTGGAGAAGTTCCAGGGACCGAGATGACGATCTTGCGGTCATCAATCAGGTCTTGTATGGCATTCTTCAAAGTATAGCATCGATCAGTGGCGTGGCCACGTCCTTGATGATAGGCGCAATACTCATTTTCTCGGTAATTCGGTGGCAGAGGATGAGGAGGAGGCCTAGGTGCCATTAGAGTAAGTAATTGCTTCTGCACTAGAGTCGCCATGACTTGACTGAGTGGTTGAGAGAGGGGAGTAAATTTCCTGGACTCCCTGTAGTTTTGCCTATTTTGATATGAGTATTGACCGTTTCCTCTGAACTGCTGCTGTTGTCGAGGTGGTTGTGGCTGAGGATTCGGTTGTGGCTGATACCGCTGAGGCTGATGCTGAACTTGATTCTGCTGATACTGTTGACGTCCCTATGGGGGAGCATGTTGATTTCCTTGAGCAGTGGTGTTGATGTTGTTTACCTCTGTTGGGCGGGGAGGAGAACCACTGCGGTTTCCATTCCCGTGCCCGATAGGTCTTCCTTCCACTCTGTTCCTCTTTACTGGAGTGGCTTGATGAGGCCATGGGGAGATCGTCCCAGCCCGGATCCCTGCTTCGACTTGCTCTCCAGCACGGATCAATTGTGAGAAATTCGCATATGGATGCGAGATGAGATACTCGGATATGCTTGGATATGTTGAATGAACAATCATGGAGATTTGTTCTTCGTCGTCGATATGTGTCCGCATTCTGGCTGCCATAGCTCGCCAACGTCCTACGTAGGCGGATAGTGTTTCATCACTCCTTTGCCTGAGAGCTGCGAGATCGGCTCTTCTGGGTGCCATGTTGAGATTGTACGCGAATCTGTCGACGAAAGCCTGGGAAAGCTGTTCCCATGTCCTGATGCGGTGGCAGTCCAATGAAGTGTACCAATCTAGGGCATCGCCCTTCAGAGACTTTTGGAACAAACGTATGAGGGCCCCTTCATTTCCTGCAATTGCACTCAGCTCTCCACAGAAAGCCTTGAGATGTGCTGTGGGACAACCGCTGCCATCGTATCTTTTGAATTTTGGTACCTCAAAGTTTTGAGGTACTTGAGCATCTGGGAAAGGACACAAGTCTCTGAACTTGGTCGAAGGTAAGTCGATTCCTTGCTGTCGCTGAAGCTGATTTTGCAAGATCTGGAACTGCTCCCGCAACTCGTCCAGTCCTGAGTGATCTATTCGAGCGACTGGTGCCTCCTGGAGTAAGGCACGTTCTTCTTTGGCATAGTGGTCGATGTCTTCGACCCTATGTGCTTGCTGAAAAGCAACCGCGGGCTGCTGAAGCTGATTTGATGACTGAACTGGATTCTGATGAATTGGTGCTTGAAAGGATTGTAACTGAACTGGAGATTGTACTGAAGGTTGAACTGGAACTTGCTGGAAATTAACTGGAGATTGCTGAACTGAAGATTGCTGAAAATTAACTGGATTTTGCTGAATTGAAGATTGCTGGAAATTAACTGGATTTTGCTGAATTGAAGATTGCTGGAAATTAACTGGAATCCCATCGGCGGGGATGTGCTGGAATTGAAAAGTGCTCCTGTTTGCAGGAGGCTGAGATGCTGGGAAGTGACCCCCTTGTTGGGTATTCGCCACTGTCCGCTGATTGATGTGGGCTTGACACTGACCCCCATTGTGGGCATTCGCCAGTGCTGTCCCTGTTATTGGAAATTGAATTGAAATCCCATCGGCGGGGATGTGCTGGAATTGAAAAGGTGTCCCATCGGCGGGGACATGCTGAGATCTACTGAGATTGTTGTTTGCAAGATTGACTGGAAGCTGACTGGATGTCCCTGCAACGGAAGTGCTCTGAGATGGCCTTGTCGTCGCAGGAAGATATTGAGAAGGATGTCCCATAGCGAAGGGCTGAGATGGCTGCTGTCGGTAGTCTTGAGCAGACTCCGATGGTTGTGCTTGATTTGAACTGAAGGCCGGGAGGACCCGGCATGGTTGCTGAGATTGCTGAACTGGGCCAACCTGATTGTTGGCTGCTGCGGTGGTTTGTGCTTGCATGAATTGCAAGAGCATTTCTTGCATTGCTCTCATTCCTTGTGCCAATTCTTGTATGATTGGCGTATTGTCAACGGGCTATTGCGCTGGAGGTTGCGCTTCGGTCATTTCAAGAGCGGGGAAGTGATGAGTTTCTTCTTCGTGGTCGGACATGGCTTGCTGAGCCCGAGTGCGGATTATGCTGCGGAAGGGAAGCTGTCTCCGAACACGTTGAGCCCGAGGAGGCGCAATGGTGAGGACTATATTCTTTTTGGGTTTTGGGATTTTCTATTTTTTTTCTTGGTTTAGGGATTTTTCTATTTTTTGTTTGTTTTGGGTAGAATGCTATGCAGATGAGATTGTATGAGGATTAGTGACTTTCAAGTACGGGAAGGATTCTGTTTTTCAAGTCGGATCACGACTAGTGGGACTAGCTCATCCCCAGCAGAGTCGCCATTCTGTGGACCCTCGCCGATTTTCCGCGCTCCCCACACGACGTTCTTCTCCCTTCCCCTTTCCTTTCGGAAAAGAAGGAGATGAGGAATGCGTGAGTGCGAAATCGCCGTTTGTGCCACTGGCTTGCCTCGTTCTCGAGGGCTTCGTTTGGTTGTCGTGTTAAGCTGGATATGTTTAAATGAGTTTATATAAGACCAGAGTCGCCACTAGCCAGTTACTTCGAATCTACAGTCGGCTAGACCCCGTAGAAACGTTAGAGAAGGAAATCCGAAGATTCCTTCCTCTAAAATGACTCCTATTGATCTGCGGTCAGAGATTCAAGGTAAGGGATCACGGTTACAGGGTGGGAAGAGGTTAAGCACCCCACACACTACCCGTACCGAAGTACGGTCTCTACTTCACAGAATCGATCGAATACTTGAAAGTCTAGTTTAATCCTCGTATATTCTCATGGATGACATGATGCATGAATGCGGGTCTGAACAGTAAGAGTTTCTGATGGGCAGGTTCCAACAACGGGCAAGCCCAGAGCGTACGCTCGAACTGACAGGTGCTTTATGCGAGATGATGCATGCTGTGTGCTTGAATATTCAAGTGCTTATAGTGATATGTACGTGAATGCAGGTCTGAACAGTAAGAGTTTCTGATGGGCAGGTTCCAACAACAGGCAAGCCCAGAGCATACGCTCGAACTGACAGGTGCTTTATTTAAGACATATGCAGTGTGTTTGAAGAATCAAAGTGCTTGCAGTGAAGCAGGGGGGTTGGAAGAAAAGTAAATGTTGCACTTATGCTAGATGCAAATGAGATGATGCTGGAAAAAGAGTAGCTGGGTGGACGGAGGTGTCGCAAGGATTGGCTTCGAGTGGTTGGATCAAGACTTGGATGGCTGGGGAGACTTGGACCAGTGGTCAGGCTGGGCTGGACCAGGGCTAGACTCTCCTCACTCGGGCTCTCCTTGGTGGAAAAATGGGCTAAGGGGTGGAGAAGGACTCGGACCGCACCCGGACTGGCTGGACTTGAAGGGATGTTGAAATGAGAAGGGGAGGGGGGTATTTATAGCAGCGGAGAGTGGTAGCTCTCGTAATTTTGTCCGGGCGGCCTGCCATGGGCCGCCCGTACGGCCGCTCCTCGGTTTCCAGCGAGTACGGTCGCTCCCTCGGGGCTGCTGTTGGACTCGCTGGTCGACTCAGTGAGTTGACTCAGCGGGTCGACTCGGTGGTTTGACTCGACGGGTTGACTCGACGGGTTGACTCGGTGTTTTGACTCGACGGGTTGACTCGACGGGTTGACTCAGCGGGTTAACTCAGAGGGCTGACTCAGCGGGTTGACTCAGTGAGTTTGACTTTTTTTAGGATTTTTTGACTGGCCTTTTTTCTGGGGGGTTTTTCAGGCTGATGTTTAGGACTGGGTTGACTGGGTTCAGGCTTGAACTGGGCTATGGAATGGGGCTTACAAGGGTGAGTTTGGCTGAGTTTGGACTTGGGATTTGGGGGTATGGTCCTCCATTCAACCAGCTATCTCTACCAACAGTGTAGCCGAAGGTGGGGTGTCTACAAAGGTGTAGAGAACTTCGAGAAGGGAGGTTTTCAGTTTTTTGCCCTTAATATCTCCCTTCTTCTCGATCACTTGTGTAGGTTGGAATAAGTTCTCAACCACTATACTTTCAGAACTATGCCTCTTTTTAGGCGAAGTAAGCATCAATTCATTGATTTCCTGCACATAAAGATTAAGAATTAGTGACTTATCATTTAAAGTTTCATAATTTGGCACTTCTAAGGCCTCATTAATATCTAAGAGTATATCATCCTTGGAATGGGCCACGAAAATTTCTAAGGTTTCAGAAAAATCAGTTGAAGGAGGTTTATCATCATCCACTATTGTATCAGTGAAGCTAATTATGTGGATCTCATCTTCATCCTCATCCTCTTGTTCTCTATGTAAATTAAACACATACAGCGTCATTGTCATATTTTCAAAGGATATCTTCATAATTCCATTCCTACAATTGATGATAGCATTGGCGGTTGCTAGGAATGGTCGGCCTAGGATGACAGGAACTTGAGTGTATACATTACTAACCGCGTGTGTATCAAAGACGATAAAATCTACCAGGTAGTAGAACTTGTCGATTTGGACCAACACATCCTCAATCACCCCTCTTAGTACTCTAATGGAATGATCCGCAAGTTGTAAAGTTATCTTGGTGGGTTTTAATTCACCAAGTCCAAGTTACTCATATACCGAATAGGGTATAAAATTAACACTAGCCCATAGATCAAGAAGTGCTTTATTGATTCGGAGGTTACCTATTATGCATGAGATTATAGGACTTTCGGGATCCTTAAAATTGGCGGAGTGTTTTATTGAATGATTGCACTTACTTATTCCATAAAAAATGTTCTCTTACGCACATTTTGCTTACGCTGTACAACACATAAATCCCTCAAAAATTTGACATATGAAAGAATTTGTTTTATCGCATCCAATAAAGGAATGTTGATTTGACTTGTTGGAAGACCTCTAGGATGTCCTGATTTTTTGTCTTTTGTCGAGACAAGACGTTGGGAGAATGGGGCCATAACCTTGAATTCATGCTCCGGCTCTTTTTTTATAGAATATTGCTTGAGTCACCATCACTCTTAGAATCAACCGAATCACTAGGCTTTGTGGCCTTCACCGGATTATAATTTTCAATTTTCTTACCACTTCTAATAGTGGTAATGGCTTGAACATATTCCATATGATTGGTTAAAAAATTGAGATTACTTAAGTCAAATTGAGGTTTTAAGTTAGGTTGATATTGGGTCAAAAAGGTCCCTTACTCCCTAACTCGTCTCAATTCTTACAAGTGACATTTTTTTATTGATTTATGGCCTGCATGGTAGACTAATTTATCTAACTTTGTCCAATCATGAATGCATTCAATGTATCCTCAAGGGTGCTCTTTGGTGGAGGCCCTTGGGGAGCATTGTTTGTATTTGTCATAAGTCTATTCCTCCATCCGTAATTCGATTTATGCTGCCAATCAGGGGTTGTAGGTAGAATTTGGGGCACTAAAGGGGCGTCAGTAAGCGTTCATAGCATTCACTTGAGCTTGCAAAATATCTTAAAAAATAGGGATTATTGGACAATCCTTTGTTGACTGAGCATCACTCTCACAAATACCACATACTCTCACCACGGCCTCACCGGTACTTATCATATTAACACTCCTTAGTGTGGACCCTCGCCGATTTTTCCGCGCTCCCACACAACGTTCTTCTCCCTTCCCCTTTCCTTTCGGAAAAGAAGGAGATGAGGATGCGTGAGTGCGAAATCGCCGTTTGTGCCACTGGCTTGCCTCGTTCTCGAGGGCTTCGTTTGGTTGTCGTGTTAAGCTGGATATGTTTAAATGAGTTTATATAAGACCAGAGTCGCCACTAGCCAGTTACTTCGAATCTACAGTCGGCTAGACCCCGTAGAAACGCTAGAGAAGGGAATCCGAAGATTCCTTCCTCTAAAATGACTCCTGTTGATCTGCGGCCAGAAATTCAAGGTAAGGGATCACGGTTACAGGGTGGGAAGAGGTTAAGCACCCCACACACTGCCCGTACCGAAGTACGGTCTCTACTTCACAGAATCGATCAAATACTTGAAAGTCTAGTTTAATCCTCGTATATTCTCATGGATGACATGATGCATGAATGCGGGTCTGAACAGTAAGAGTTTCTGGTGGGCAGGTTCCAACAACGGGCAAGCCCAGAGCGTACGCTCGAACTGACAGGTGCTTAATATAAGACGTATGCAGTGTGCTTGAATGATCAAGGTGTTTTATGGTGAAGCATGAATGCAGGTCTGAACAGTAAGAGTTTCTGGTGGGCAGGTTCCAACAACGGGCAAGCCCAGAGCATACGCTCGAACTGACAGGTGCTTAATATAAAGACATATGCATGTGTGTTTGAGTAATCAAGGTGCTTGTAGTGAAGCAGGGGGGTTGGAAGAAAAGTAAATGTTGCACTTATGCTAGATGCAAATGAGATGATGCTGGAAAAGAGTAGCTGGGTGGACGGAGGTGTCGCAAGGATTGGCTTCGAGTGGTTGGATCAAGACTTGGATGGCTTGGGAGGCTTGGACCAGTGGTCAGGCTGGGCTGGACCAGGGTTAGACTCTCCTCACTCGGGCTCTCCTTAGTGGAAAAATGGGCTAAAGGGTGGAGAGATGGACTCAGAGCTCTCGGGCTGAAATGGACTCGAATGGCCTGTTGAAATGAGAAGGGGAGGGGGTATTTATAGCAGCAGAGAGGGGCACTCTCGTAATTTTTTCCGGGCGGCCTGCCATGGGCCGCCCGTACGGCCGCTCCTCGGTTTCCAGCGAGTACGGTCGCTCCCTCGGGGCTGCTGTTGGACTCGCTGGTCGACTCAGTGAGTTGACTCAGCGGGTCGACTCGGTGGTTTGACTCTACGGGTTGACTCGACGGGTTGACTCGGTGTTTTGACTCGACGGGTTGACTCGACGGGTTGACTCAGCAGGTTAACTCAGCGAGTTGACTCAGTGAGTTTGACTTTTTGGGGATTTTTTGACTGGCCTTTTTTTATGGGGGGTTTTTCAGGGTGGTTTTTAGGACTGGGTTGACTGGGTTCAGGCTTGAACTGGGCTATGGAATGGGGCTTACAAGGGTGAGTTTGGCTGAGTTTGGACTTGGGATTTGGGGGTATGGTCCTCCGTTCAACCAGCTATCTCTACCAACAGTGTAGCCGAAGGTGGGGTGTCTACACTTAGTTCCATGGCTTCAACCTTCTTTGTGAGACCCACCGACCATGCATTTAAGTCATCCTCTTTTAATACATGTGTTCCATTCTCGATTGGTGTTGACTTGGGATTATTAGTTGGGTTAGATATGTCCTAAGATTGGGCATTCTCAGTTAGCATATCGAAATAATCCTAAGCCTCATTGGGCTCTTTGCTAAAAAATTCATTGTTACACATCATCTGAACAAATTGGCCCATATATGAATTCAATTCATCATGGAAGAAGTTAATCGTGCGCCATTTTTCATAACCATGATGTGGACATGCAAGTAAAAGTTCTTTAAACCTCTCCCAACATTGGAAAAAAAATCTTGTCTTCCTTTTGGAAGAAATTCATTATGGCCCGCCTTAGCGTGTTGGTCTTGTGAACCGGGAATAATTTTTTAAGAACTCCCAAGTCATCGCCCATATCTCGATGCTTCTAGGTTTTAAGGATTGAAGCTATCATTTGGCTCTCTCCTTAAGAGAAAAAAGGGAATAATTTCAGTTTGATTACATCTTGAGAGATGTTATTGAATTGCAAGGTGGTGACAATCTCCTCAAATTGACTTAGATGTGAGTATGGGCTCTCAGAGTTAAACTCATAAAATTTTGGAAGTAATTTGATAATCCCCGGTTTAAAGTCTACGTTTCCTGCATTGAGTGGAAAAATCATGCAGGAAGGAGTGCTTGTTCTCTCCGGTTGTAGATAATCACATAATGTTTTGACCGGAGGAACATAATGCACCTCGTTCTCATTACGTTCCGTCTTAGTTGGAGGTGCATTCTGCTCAACATTCTTAGCAATATCTGGCTCATTCTAAGCCATGTTTCCAGATGGTTCAAAGTTTCCTAGACATTTTCTAATTCATTTTCTAGTAGAAAGCCCTTCGGCTATACCACCTTCACTTAGAAGTCTCGATGTATAGTCCCGTACCCAATTGGGCATGAACCACACAAGAACTATAACTAAACCCAACCATAGATCCTAAAAATCTAAACCAAAACCAAAACTAAAGGAAAACAAATCAAAAGGGTTTGAGTTAGAACGGTAATACCGGATTGATGAAACTATGTTAGCCAAAAATCTTACAAAACAAATAAGAAAAATTATTAGTATTAGAAAGAAAAATCTGAGAAACTTAGTATTAAAACAACCTATTCTACCCTAACTAAACTAAATCTTAATCACAAAATTCAGAACCGTTAACCTAAATCCATGGCAACGGCGCCAAAAACTTGTTTATAGCCCCAGATATAAGGCTGCACTGTAATAATAATGCAGTTGAGACCGAGATCGTTCCTCAGGGATTGTAGTAACAGTTTTGAATAATAATGACTAGGGCTACCGAAATTCAGATTTATATAATGCTCTAGAAATAGTAAATTCGAAAAGGGAATTCAGAAAATCTAATCACTAAGGATTTAAGAATTCACTTATAATCATTCCCAATGCTAGTTTATTCATTCAAGCCAATTACTTAATTGGATTCGGAGTCTTATCCCTATCCAATTGGAAGATAAATTCAGTTTAACCATAGATATAAACCAAACAAAATATGAACTTCCATAGTTAGGTTATAGATGAAGCACGGAGTACTTAACTTACAAAGCATCCACTATAATTGTGATGAATCTTAGAATTCCATAAATCAAAACTCACAATAAACCTTTTGACTAATCTCAATAAATCAAAGCTTTTACCTCCTTTCTGATTTATTTCGGTCGGTCGGTGCTTCCTCCGGCCGGTCTGTGGCCGTAGTCAACCGGTCGGCGATCGGTCGGCAATGCGATTTCTTTTAGATTTTTTCATTTTCTCTTTCCTCCATCTCTAAGCACTTCTTCCTTTAATCTTTGGAGTGCTTTAAAAGTTTCTAATTAACATTAAATTCGTGAGATCTCTCTTTTCTTCCTACAAACACAAAAACGAGCATAAGATGCCCCTATTTGACAATGTAAACCATGCATAATATATGATGAATTAAGGTGTTAAAACTAGAAAATGCGCAAGGCCGTTTTCTTGTGTTTTGTTGTTCGGGGGGGGGGGGGGGGGGGGGGGGGGGTTCTGAGTAATGGAGACATTTATAGACAATCACAAGTATTCATAAACGTACACAATGAGAAAGATATCGTAAGCTGAATTTTATTCCAGAGATTCTAAGATCTTTTACATTCCAGGCTGTGATCTGGAGCAAGCCCTTAATTACATCAATGGATGATTACCCTTTATTAAAAGGCAAAAGTAAATATATGTGTGCATCATAAATAAATTAAATAAAGCAAATAAGGAAGCATAAATGTAAATTATGCACACCACAGAGAACGCAATAATTTTTACGTGGAAACCCTTATGGGAGAAAACCATAGCACAAAGCGACAAAGCTCCACTATAAATGATAGTTGTACAATAGATAGAGTATTCGAGAAAAGGACCGGATAGATCGAACAGGTGACTAAGTCATCAGGGACTATAATCTTTGAGATCATGGTCATATACACCCTTTTTATTTTCTTGTTATAGACTGAGCCATCATTTTAGACGAGCCAGATGATTTTGTCCCATATTCTTTCAGGTTGTCCGGGTTGAAGGACTATCAGGATTTTTAATCGAGTGGTGCAACGGTGGGCCGTCTTTTCGTATTTTATGACAGGTGACCACTCGAGTACATGAGCTACGACTGTTGGATGGCACAATTCAGAGTCACCACCTGCTTTCTTTTTGCACCGATGAGCGCAAGAAGGCACATCGCAACTACCTGATCTGCTTAACTTATGGATCCCGATTCGGACAGGTAGGGCATTGGCCAGCTTTTGTCATGGCAGTTCATAACAAATGTTTTAAGTGTTGTTAGAACTCTTTGATCATGGTTTCTAGTGGTAACCATAGTCCCTTTTAGTTAGTCTTAAGCTTAAATGTGGGTTAAACCCTACTTGTGCAATGAACATAATCCATACAAAGTTCTTGTAATCAATCATCAAATCAAGCTGGAGTTTGCTGACTTATCTTCAAAAGCGATCCCAGTCCTGCACCTTTGTTGATAGCTAATTCACAATGAGAGATAAGTAGAGAACCTGCTCACCTGTGTATAAATGTGTGGGACATTGTAACAAGGTAAGGGATCTTTGATGCACAATGAATGCAATAGAATATATATTGTATGAGATTGATTGTATATGATGGATACAATAGAAGACATGTCATGTGAGAATGATGCATATGAGAACACAATAGTATGTATGCCATGTGAAGTTGAATACTTGTCGAGTTAAGTAAAGTAAATGCTAACTTAAGCAGAGATGAGTACTGGATTAAGGAAGAATATGAGTGCTAGATTGAGCATAAATGAATGTTAGATTAAGTAAGATGAGTGTTGATGCATGAATCAAGCAATATTATCTAGTCACAGCTCCATTTTCGTATAGATTTACACTAAAACGATATTCTGATCATTTCGCTGCCTGAAATTCTAAGTAAGAATCTGCATTTTTAATATATCCACAGAGTGACCATAAAATATCATGAATATTTTACGGCTCTTTGGTATTTTAACATGATTAGGGTATTTTAAATTTTTTGGATGGTTTAGATTCAAAGAAAACCCCTCCGCTAAAAAGACGAACTTTTTGGGGAGTGCCAAAAAGTTACGATTTGTACTTCGGATGAAAAATCAAAATCTTTATTGGGAATTTATTTTTTTAATATTTTTTATTGAATCCAAATGGGGGGTACTTCCTTATTTACATAAATAACTTAAAGTAAATGACAATTACTTAAACGTTTTTATGTAAATAAGGTGTGCAATGTGTAGGGCAGGTCCAGGTATGCAATGCAGTGTAGACAGATGTGCAGTGCAGTTTTCAGAGTTGTAGACATGGCTAAGTACTAACATAGGTGGTGGGCGCACGTGAAGAGAGAGTGGGCGCATGTGGGGACATGTGGGAGAGAGTGGGCGCATGTAGCATTGTAAGAGAGGAGGCTGGAGCATGTGGAAATGCAATAGAGGAGGTTGGTGCGTGTGGAATTGCAAGAGAGGAGGCTGGTGCATGTGTGTCTTCATCTGAGAGAGTGGGTGCATGTGTCCCTTCCTCGGGGAGTGTGGGCACATGTAGCAATGGGCACATGTATCCCTTGATGTGGGTGCATGTATCCCTTAATGTGGGCGCATGTGTCCCTTGGATGCTCTCCCTCTCTCTCAGCTTTCTCCACACTTCATACTGAGGTCATCAGGGGTATTTATAGTCTGTTAATCAGGTCCAGGTCCAAGCAAACAGATATTGTGAGCGCATGTGTTTCCAGGAGGATTTTTGGGCGACTGTTGCTGGCGATTGTGGCTGGCGCATATGCTCCCAGGCTAGGAGCATGTCTCAAACTTAAAGTTTTTCAGAAGCTTTCCGGAAAAAAAAATGCCTCCGTATGTTTCCAGACTTAGATTATTTTATAAGTTTCAGGCTCCGACTGTCCGCTCTCAAAGGACAGGTACTTTTTTGGAGGCCAAAGTCACTGACGTCAGGGCACTTTAAGCCTCTCATCAGTCTATTGAATGAATGAGATGGGTTAAAGATGATTAACTGCTGTAAATTTTGGTAGTTGTTTACTAGCTTGGACATTTCGGGCCAATTCTTCATATAAGAACTTTACTCTAGGAAGCGCGCACACGAAAATATGCATCGCAAGACATTCAAACCTGCTAGTTAAGGGTTTTCGGGCATTCTGAATCATTTGGTGGCAATACACATATCTAGTTCCCTTTCGAAATAGCATCTGTAGCTTTCAGACTAATTGGTTAGCTCCATACAAAGACAAAACACATTTTGAGGTGTGTAAGTAAAAATACACACCAAGCGGCATTCAAACTTGGTAGTTAAAGGTTTTCGGGCTTCTTGGATCATTTGGCGGCAATACGCATATCCAGTTCCACTCCAAAATGACAAATTTCAGTTCTGGTTGTGATCGCGCGAGCCGTCCAATCTAGGACCACACCGGCGCTCTACTGCTTTTCTGACTGCTTCTAGGTCTATTGCTAACTTTGACTGATGTATTCGAGTCATCACTTCTTCTTTTATCATTAGTGATATTTTGAACCCCAACAAGTGCCCCCCCACCCCCCCCCCCCCCCCCCCCCCCCCCCAGTGCGCTGCGTTGGGTGTTTATGCTCTACCAGTGCAGTGCGCCGGTTCTTAGGCTCGAGTATATAAACCAAGCCCAGTACAACCATTTCTTTCATTTTTTAGCATATGAGTGTATTTTCATCCTCTTCAATTATGTGGATTTCATTTTATTGCTGTCTTGCCATTGAGTTATAAGGATCTTTTGATTTTTTCTTGCTTCCCTTTGGAATTTTGTTAACAAGTGATAATAAAGGGTGTACAGAATCTCGTAAGTGTCGATAGTGGCAAATACATATAATCCAGTAGTTGAGGATGACGACAGATATATAATCTAGTAGCTGGGGATGACGACAGATATATAATCTAAAAGCTAGGGATGACAACAGATATATAGTCCAGTAGCTGGGGATGATGGCAGATATATAATCTGGTAGTTGGGGATGATGACAGATATATGTAAGAGCCTATGACTGATGCCGATCAGAGGAACATGGGAAAAGATCCATGACCGATACTAGTAGAATATATGTATATGAAGATTCGTGATAAAAATTACGGAATATATGTACACACAAGTCTGCGAGTGATGTCAATAAAGTTTATGTATAAAGATTCATGGCTGATACCAGTGGATGAGATATACATCCGGAGATCTATAACTGTTGTTGAAGAAAGGCATGTGGAAGCCTATAATCGATACTGGTAGTCGATGTACAGAAGTAATTGCTCCTAACAGTTGATACATAAAAACTCATAATCAATCTTGGTCGTGCGGCGCACGTATGATAAGTTGTGGAGCTTCCTTCTTTTGCTTTGTATTTTCTTTATGATGTCAATGAGTGTTCCTCAAGCTGGGAGAGGAATGATAGTGGCCTAAGAGTTAGGGTATGATGGCCTACATGTCCCTTTACCCTCTGTGATAATTGAAGAAATGCGAGGTGCGATGAGTGCTACAATCCGAAGATTGCACACCCAAGTGCAAGTAGCAAAGTAGTAAAATACTCGGTGAGACCGAGGTCGAACCACAAGGATTGAGGTTAAGAACACTTAGATGAATTAGTTTAGGTGTGAGAGATGAAATCTGAATTATCCACGAGAGTGAAGCAAGTTGTGTGTGATGAATGACAAAAATAAAAAAAGGGGCCAAGGCATTAGGGATCCACCTTAGATAACTTCACAAAGCTTGATTCATTGGTTCAACTATAACTCAACTGGAATCGAATGAAGATTCATTCCAGTCAGAAAATGAAACTATTAAACCACTTGCATATTTCATAAAAGATGGTGATCTTAATCGATCGATCTGACCATGAAGCACTCGCTAGTTGATCGCAAGGAATCCCAAGCATCCACTGTGCCCAGAGTCGACAATGGATCAAAGAATTATACAGATCAACAACTTTGCCAAAAATTCAATCGATAAGATCATAAATCATACGATCAAATACATACTTACAAGATAAGAGGCTTTGATTAACCGATCAACCGTTAAGATCTCGTCTATCGATCGCAGGGAATCCAAAGCATCCAATGTGCCCGGAGTCTACATAGATCAAGGGATTTTACAGATCGATGACTTTACCTGCATTAGTTCGATGACCGTAGGGAATTCAAAGCATCCATCATGCCCGGAGTCGATGATGGATCAAGGGACTTTATCAATCATGAACTAGCTAATTGGTGTGCAAGGGATCCCAAGTATCCAACGTGCCCAGAGTCGACGATGGATTAAGGGGCTTACACAATAATAACGTCTGCCGAGGTGGATAACTAAACAAATCAATCAAAGAAAACTCCAACATTCAAACACCATTGTTGAACCAAAAGACAAAACTTTACAAATTCATCAAAGGCTTCACTCCTAGCCTTAGCTAGGAGATTAGCCTACCATTCTACAAATGGAAGACTACTACAAAAGAAAAACTAAACTATACTACAAAACTAAGAAAGAAAGAAATAAGAGAGGAGAGAAGAGAGGAATTTGGATTGTGGGATGATGGAAATGGGTGAGAGGAGTGCTCCTTTTATAGCCTCTTGCACTCCAAGCATAGGTGGCACTCCAAGCCTAGGTGGCACTCCAAACAAAAGTTCTTTAGGTTTGGGCTTGGAGTTAGGCTTGGATGATGAGGTGGCACTTCCAAGCCAATAGTTTTGCTTTTTAGGTTTGGGTTAGGAGTTAAGCTTGGAAAGTACTTCAAGCCTAAAGCAAATTTCTCTTTTGGTTTGGAGCTCATGGATGGAAGAGGATGGAGAGAGCATTTGCTTGGCCCAAGGATGGAAGATGGCAAGGTGAGTTAACTGGGTCCACATGAGTTGGAGTAGATTGGGTCTACATGGAGAATTTGGAGAATCTGGACAATCTAGACAATTTGGATCGTTCATTGAAGGTGGGGTGCTTCTAGATGATGGACTGTGTTGTTGATCAGTTGGAACTGCTGTGAGCTGCTGCAATTTGATCTCCATAGTTTCATTGTACATGTGAAGTGGCTGAAGTCAATGGCTGATATCAAGGGTTGATCACCTGCTAGACAGTGCTTCATTTTGCATCGACAATTGAGATGAAAGATGGATGTTGCAGATGATGCAGGATGGTGTCCATCTGCTGTGTTGGACGACTGAACCTGAGATGGACGGCTTGGATTTGGAGGCCATGTTGCTGGAGATGGTGTTGGTGGTCACGGTCAATAGGTGAGGTCCACCTTGTTGAATTGTTGACCGCACATGCTGAAGAAGAGACGTCCACAAGCTGGTGGACGTTGATGAAGAAGATTGGTGGGGTCCACTTCTGACCGTTGAAGCTGGAGCAGAAGGCAGGTGGACTGAGATGTTGCACATGTGTGCTAAAGATGGATGGCTGGTGGTTGATGCAGCTGGACGGTGGGTTTGTTGTGATGGACGTCCACTGCTGCACGTTGATGAAGATAGAGGAGATTACTGAGCTTGGACAGCTGAGGAGCTTCACTCCAAAACACATGTGAATTGCTTGGATCATCTCCTGTTGTACATTGGAGTGGGACCCATCTTGATGGTGGATGATTGGGTATTACTAGCCTAATGAAGTGGGGTCCACCTAACGTTAGATGAAGGTTGCTACATGTTGAATTTGATGGATGGTCCACTTGTTGGATGTGATTTCAAGTGGCCCACCTGGCGCATGTGCTGGATCAACTCCAGTTGTTGATGGGGTCCACTGGACGTGATTTAGTATTTTGGACGTGTGATGGTGAAGATGCTACGGCTACTTGAACGGTCGTCTGGATGGATGGGATGCAGCACTGCTGCTGCATGATCTGGTCCGCCTACTGTGTTATGTGATGGATGACGTCTGGCTGCTGGACTGGATGGTCTACCCAAGCGGTTGATGGGTTGCACGCTGAAGGTGGGGCCCTCATGTTAATTAGCTGTACGATGGGCGTGCATGATGTTGTATTAGCCCGCCGTGAGGTCCATCTTGATGCATGCTCTTCATATTTTCATGAATGCTCAATCCTGACCGCCACCTAGATCTCCAAATTGCATTATCCTGACATGGTCTTCTTAAACTTCAGATCCACCATAGAGTATGGTCTAGTCTTTGATCTCCACGATCTGATTTCCTTCAGGGCTGCCCTGATGGTTGATCTTGCTATCTTTTAGGCCTTTAAACACCCTGATTGGCTTGGATTTCCTTCAGCCTCCATTAATCACCTGAACGGTAAAAGCACATCTAATGAGAGATAACCAGGAAAACAATGATAATACTCTAAATATCTAGGGTTAATTATACAATATTAGACACTTATCAATGAGTGCGACAGCTTTAAAGATTTCCCTGGGTCTGCTAGAACCCTTAAGTTAGCTACTAGACTTGATGACAATACTACTTCCATCGCTTATTTGTCTTCTTGAACTTCTTTTCCTCTGTATTTTCTTGACATGTTTTGTCTGGCGAGATGATAGACACAAGTATCTTGCACAAGTTTGTATGACAATTCGTGAGCTTACAATGTGATGTTCAAGTTCATGTGACAATGTGATGAAAGTACTATTATGATATTGCAATCATGCTCTATGCAATAGTTTATCATTTCATGTTTATGTAAGGTGTGTGAGTGTTAGGGTAATTTGTATGACAATAATAGGCGAAGTGATAAATGAATCGAGAGATATGTATAAGCAATAAGGAAAATGCATTGGAAGAAGATGAGTATTTGGTAAGATCACTTCCCTTCTGATTCTATCGGTGCTCGTTTGTATGTCATTGCTTTAGTGAATATAGAAGTTTATTATGCTCTACGCTCGCCTCCAAGGATGTAATATCAAGTCCCACATCTTGATAAGATTCAGTTTATACTCATGACATGGATTATCACAGTCTAATCATAATCGATCATTGCTAAAAAGATTAAATTCAGTTTAAACTCGTGACGTGGAGTATTGTATGGTTATGTTCAACCTCGTAACCTGATCGAGATGATACCGAGTTTCCATTCAGATCTATCTCTAGTTGCGAGTCTGGAGACTTTGTGGGACCTGCCTTGAAAATCATAATGTTGGGTGTGGTTTTCCTCAACTCTTGCTGATGCAAATATTATATTGAGGAGATCCTTGCGGACATGTTTATGCTTCGATTAGTTTCCACCTTCGATGATTGATCTTCTACTTCTCCCGAGCCTTCTAATTAGCACTCGGTGAGACATCTTTCAAGGATTTAAGTCCTGCGGTGGCAATTTATTCTAAGGTATCATGCATTGGTATTAATTATTTCTTCGTCTACTACACTTCTTTCCCCACGGTGGGTAACTTAATGCGGATGGTGGAGGGTTGGAGGAGCTTGTCTTGCATTTTGATATCCTTCTCATTTTCCCTTACTATGGTTATCCCTACTTCATTTCCCTTAGTGGTTGTAGTTTAGATGGATCGTAAATGGTGGTCTCCAATCTTCCTTCGCCTCCTCGAAGCAACACATAGACCGACAACTGGAGGCCCCACTTCTCAGCTCCGGTAATGAAAAAATTCTTTATTTTTCTATAGTGATATGTAAAGGGCTGCCCCCTGGGTGCGCGAGGGTGGCAATCAAGTTTGTAAGGATGTCCACTTGTATATTCTCTTGTCTAGAGATGTATACGATGTACTATCTTGGAAATAGCGAATACACCAGGTGGTGACATGGCGACAACTCTGGATTATATTCTTTATCTTTTATTGCTAGCAGTTTGATGATTGATCGAAACTCACTTTATATCTACAATGATCTAATACACATGTTTTGTGCCAACCGTAGATTGATAATTAGAGCGTGGTATTCGGATCTTTCACTAGTGCAAGACGATGATATTGTAAAAGAAAACAAGAGTAGATTCTCTTGACAATCGCTTCGGGGTGTTACTAAGATCAATATCCCCCTTGACGCTGTGAGTCATGTTGAGCCTACCCTACCTCTACGGGAATATTCATATTTAGATATGTGCCTCATAGCTCTTCGAGGATTCCCGTGCTCACTCCTCGCAGCTCATTATTGGTGGGTTACCCGCTGTATTCAATTTAAGCTGGCACAATACCTAGCCATGACACTTCAATTCAATCATCTAAATCGACTTTGCCTACACAACTCATTATTACCAAGTTCACTTTTCATACATTCGGGCTTGCCCCCAATCATTCTCTCTTCCTATAGACTCTGTCATTTTCCTCATATGACTCGTTAGCTTCAAATACAAAAGACACATGGCTTGCATGATCTTCTTACTGGCCTCGCTCTATCTTCCCACCTTGATAGGTTGCAATCCTTCTTAAGGGATCGCGATCTCCTTTCTGCTAAATGTTATGTTGTCTAAGACAGAGCAAAATGTGTTTAACATCTTACACCATTGAAGATGGAAGGTTTGACTAGTTTAGCAATCGTCTATTTTTCAAGCACTCAGGTCTCTAGGTATCCATTTGGCTAGAACTAACTAACTGATGATCTTGATTCACGATGTAATCCGATGAACAGCTCTTCCTCATAACATAAGCTTGAATATAAGTCCGTTCGAAGAATGATCTAGCTTTATGATGTGAGCCAAATAATAGTTTCATTTTTGATATAGACTGAATAGTAACACCTTCTGATAACCAATCCCAGTCCATAATGTGGGTCAGAGGATACCTCCATTTCGTAATATGCTTTAGATGGTAATATTGTCTGAAGGATAATTCTAAGTGCAACATAAAGTGGCTAATGATTTCAACTGCGATGCAAGCTGGAAGATAATTGTTGAACCTCCAATTTATACATTGCATTGCCCATTACAGGACAAGGTTTGCATGTTTTTCATGGTTTAAAGGCCCACCTAACATATGTTTTGTGATTATAGGGATGAGAGCGGACTTCATTCAATTACAAGCCAAAAGAATGCATTTGGAGCTATTGCATGAAGTCCTAAGATGGACCAAAGAAAGAAGAAGAAAGAAGGAGAAAAGAGGATGAAGAAAAGAAGAAAAAGCTGAAGAGAAACAAGGCAGACCGGTCGTCCGACCGGTCAGCCACATCAAAGGATCAAGTGGAAGACAGGCCGACCGGTCATGACCGGTCGGCCACATGATGGCTGTTCACATTGAAGACAGGCCGACCGGTCAAGACCGGTCGGCCATACACGCTGGATGGTTGATAGATCAGCCCGACCGGTCATGACCGGTCGGGTATGTTTGCTGGAATGAATGGACAGGTCTGTCTGACCGGTCTTGACCGGTCGGCAGTGCTCCCTGGAATGCTCAAAAGATTAGTCCGACCGGTCACGACCGGTCGGCTCTGCGTAAGAAGATCCCTTTCTAATTTAGGACTCCGAAAGTTGCTGCGCAATGCGTAGTCTTTCGCAAAATCCGACGCAAGGAAGGTTGTTTGCTATAAAAGGACACCTAGGGGCTCTTCCTAGGGTATCAGAGAAGCTAGGGAACGTGAGTTTGGAGGGTGAAGGCGATTGTGGAGCGTCTGCAACTCTCCTATTCGGGTTTTTCTATTTTTATGCTTTATTTCAGAGTTTTTAGTTGTAGCATGACTATGCTCGGCTAAAACCTCTCAGCTAAGGCTGAGAGGTGAAGCTTGTAGCTAATACTATGTTGATTTCAGTTTAATTCAAGTAATTTACATTCAAGTTTGGATTTTTGCATGGTTTAGTTCCAAATAATGGTAGTTTGAGATGTTTTATCTGAGTTTATGTGCTCCGGACATGAATTCCTTTTAATTCTCTGAGATTATCATGTTTGTTTATCTAAATTCGGATTATAGTAATCCTTGAGCAGGCCATAGTCCAGAGGCATGGCTGTTACTCCGCAGGCTATAGTTTGAGTTTTGTATTGATTGAATGGAACTAGAACTTGGAAGTTCAACTTGAATGTGATGGAATGTGTGTGAATGCTTTACTTTCCAACTAGATGAGAGATAGGACTTCAAATCTAGTTGTGTTCTCTATTTGGATTGACTGAATTGACATAGGATTGCTACAAGTGGATCCTTGAAAGCCTTAGTACTTAGTATCTCTGATTTTTCATTAAATTCCTATTTTAAGTAAGCACTCTTTTAAATCTGATTTCCTTTAAAAAGCCGAGTTGCTGGAGTGATTTGGTAGCTGTTACTATTTCCCTGTGGATCGACCTCGGTCTTACCGAGTTTTTATTACTACATCGCAGCCTTACACTTGAGGCGAGCGAACAAGTTTTTGGCGCCGTTGCCGGGGAAATTAGATAACGGTTTTCAAATAATTTCAGTGGCTGTAGAAGTAGAAATAGTTAGGCTTTTTTATTTTCTTAGAACTAACAAGTTTTTCTGTTTTGTAGGAGTTTTTCTCTAGTTCAAGCGCATCAGGTGATACCCTTCTAACTTAGCTTCTGCAGAATTTTCTTTCAGTTTCAGATTTTAGTTTTCTAGAATAGGATTAGTTTCAGTTTCTGGTTGAGTGGTTTATGTCCCGTTAGGAACGTAACCATTCAAATCGTCTCCAATCTGAAGGTGGTTTAGTTGGACCATTGTCAGTCCATAGACGAGTCCGGAATTATCAAGAGCATTGTGAAAGTTTGGGGAGTATGGATCAAACACCCTTAAGGAATCCTCCCCCCCCTACTCCAACCACAAATGCAAATCAGGAAGGAGTAGGAGAGAATGAGGTACATAATGTTCCTCCAATGAGATCACTACGGGATTACCTACAACCTGCTCGAACAATTACACCTTCTTGCATAGTTCTACCAGCTAACGGTGGGACCCTTGACATAAAACCGGGAGTAATCCAACTTTTACCTAAATTCCATGGGCTAGACTCTGACCGCCCATACTTACACTTGCAAGAATTCGAAGAAGTGTTGGCCACCTTGCATTATCCCAATGTTTCTGGGGATACAATCAGACTTAAACTTTTTCCCTTCACTTTGAAAGAAAGAGCCAAAGATTGGCTTCACTCTCTTAGACCACATTCGATTGGGTCATGGGTTGAGATGAACCGGGAATTCTTGAAAAAGTTCTTCCCGGCTCATAAAACAAACACTCTTCGAAGGGCCATAATGAATTTCTCAGCTAAAGAGGGTGAATCATTCTTTCAATGTTGGGAAAGATTTAAGGAACTCCTGCTTGCTTGCCCACATCATGGCTATGAGAGTTGGCGAGTTATAAATTTTTTCAATGATGGATTAAGTTCCAATATGCGCCAATTTGTGGAAATGATGTGCAATGGCGAGTTTATGAGTAAAAATCCAGATGATGCTTGGAGTTACTTGGACATGTTGGCTAAAAACGCCCAATCTTGGGATACCTCGGATAAACCCAAGAACCCCAAGCCTACTCAAGAGAAAGGAGGGATATATGTCCTTAAAGAGGAAGACGACGTGAATGCAAGGATAGCCAACCTCACAAGGAAGGTTGAGGCCATGGAACTTAGCAAAAATGGAGTTTCCAAGTCCAAGGAAGCTGTTGAAACCACATGTGGGATTTGTCTCACCGACTTACACGCTACGTAAGATTGTCCCACAATTCCTGCATTTAAGGAAGTGCTGCAAGAGACAGCCAATGCCACATATGGTTATCAACGGCCCTTCAATGGACCGGTAGGTAATACATACAATGAGAGTTGGAAGAACCGCCCGAATTTCAGTTGGAAGAATGCTCCTACGGGCAATCCTACCAACTCCCAAAGAGGGCCACCCATGCAAAATATGGCCCCACCTCAATTCTCATTGGAGGATACCTTGAGAGCGTTTATGCAAGGGCAAGCGCAAATAAATGAATCGAATCAGCAATTGTTCCAAGAGCTGAAAGTCTCGGTTGATGAGATTAAGGGACGCTTGAAGGCTAGGGAAGGGACCTTTCCGGCCCAACCTCAGCCCAATCCAAAGCAAGTACATGAAGTAAGCATCCCTAATCCTTCCAACCAAAACATGGAGCAAGCTAAATCCATTACCACCCTTAGAAGTGGTAAACAAATTGACAAAACTATTCCGGTGAAGGCCGATGAGCCTAATGATCCGGTAAATTCTGAGGATGAAAATGGATCTAACTTAGCCCCACAACAACCGGAACGCATTTACAAGCCCATAGCACCATTCCCATCGAGATTGGTTGCCCCAAAATCTCTCCTAAATTCTCAAGATATTCTAGAGATTTTCAGACAAGTCAAGATCAATATCCCTTTGCTTGATGCCATCAAACAAATTCCCTCTTATGCCAAGTTTCTAAAAGACCTATGCACAACAAAACGCAAATATAATGTGCAGCAAAAGGCCTTCTTAACTGAGCAAGTTAGTACCATCCTCACTCAAAAGACTCCCCCAAAATTCAAAGATCCCGGTAGTCCCACCGTCTCATGTATCATTGGAGACTACCGGATTGAACGTGCCTTGTTAGACTTGGGGGCGAGTGTGAACTTGATCCCATACTCGGTATATGAGCAATTGGGCCTTGGTGAATTAAAACCCAGCAAAACCACATTGCAACTCGCTGATAGATCTATCCGTGTACCGAGGGGGATAGTTGAGGATGTTCTAGTCCAAGTTGACAAATTCTACTACCCGGTAGATTTTATAATCTTGGACACACAACCGGTTTTGGATGCTAGCACCCAAATACCGGTGATATTAGGCCGCCCATTCCTTGCCACATCAAACGCAATCATCAATTGCCGAAATGGGGTGATGCAACTATCTTTTGGAAACATGACACTAGAGGTAAATGTGTTTCATTTGGGCAAAAGACATAGGGATGTCGATGATGATGAGTTCTTCGATGTGAACATGCTTGAAACTTTTGAAGAAGAAGAACTCCTCCAACTTGAACCACTAGAAAGCTTGGAGACATGCTTAGCACATTTCATGGATTTCGAAGATCCCATCAGTAGTGAGATTGTGCAGGCATTAAATATAGAAAGACCGGTAGTTGATACTAGCCGGTGGAGGCCCCACTTTGAAAAATTGCCACCAACCACATCAAGGCCTCTACCACCAAAGCTTGACCTCAAACCGCTGCCATCAGAGCTTAAATACCTATATTTGGGTCAAGAGGAAACGTTCCCAGTTGTCATTGCCTCCCACCTAGAGAAAGACCAAGAGCTCAAGTTGATTGAGCTACTCAAAGAACATCGGGAAGCCATAGGTTGGACAATAGCGGATCTCAAAGGGATAGATCCTTCGGTTTGCACTCACCGTATACACCTTGAAGAAAATGTAAAAACGTCTAGACAACCTCAAAGAAGGCTAAATCCAAACATGATGGAGGTTGTCAAAGCCGAGGTGTTGAAGCTATTGGATGTGGGTATTATCTACCCCATCTCAGATAGCCAATGGGTGAGTCCTACCCAAGTTGTCCCCAAGAAATCCGGTATTACCATCATTGAGAACGCCAACAACGAACTTATACCGACGAGGGTGACAACCGGTTGGCGTATGTGCATTGATTATAGGAAGCTCAATACAGTTACTAGGAAAGACCACTTCCCTCTCCCATTTATGGATCAAATATTGGAGAGGTTGGCAGGCCATTCCTATTACTGCTTCCTAGATGGCTATTCTGGATACAACCAAATTGAGATAGCTCCGGAAGATCAAGAGAAAACCACTTTTACATGCCCGTTTGGCACCTTCGCTTACCGAAGAATGCCATTCGGGTTATGTAATGCACCCGCCACATTCCAACGATGCATGTTGAGTATTTTCTCGGACATGGTGGGAGAGTTTCTTGAGGTATTCATGAATGATTTTTCTATTTTTGGTTGTACATTTGAGGAGTGTCTCAAGCACTTGAAGTTGGTTTTGATGAGGTGTGAGGAAAAGCAACTTGTATTAAACTGGGAAAAGTGCCATTTCATGGTACAAAGAGGAATAGTCCTTAGACATATCATCTCGTCCAATGGAATAGAAGTAGACCGGGCGAAAATTGACATAATTTCCAATCTACCACCACCCAAAAGCATACGCGATGTGCGGTCCTTCCTTGGACACGCCGGTTTCTATCGAAGGTTTATAAAGGACTTTAGTCACATCTCAAGGCCTTTATGCAACCTTTTACAAAAGGAGAACCAATTCGAGTGGAGTGCCGAATGTCAATTAGCTTTTTCAAAGCTAAAAGACATGTTAACAACCGCTCCTATCATGCAACCACCAGATTGGTCCACTCCTTTTGAGTTGATGTGCGATGCAAGCGATTTTGCTATTGGGGCGGTGTTAGGCCAAAAGAAGGATAAAAAGCCCCATGTCATCTACTACGCAAGTAGGACCTTGAATCCTGCCCAAGTTAACTATTCGACTACGGAGAAAGAGCTCCTAGCTGTCATTTTTGCCTTGGACAAATTCAGGCCATACTTAATAGGATCTAAAGTTATTGTTTATACAGATCATGCGGCACTGAAATACCTTCTTTCCAAGAAGGATGCTAAGCCCCGTTTGCTAAGATGGATCCTACTCCTTCAAGAATTCGATTTGGAGATCAAAGATAAGAAGGGGGTAGAAAATGTGGTGGCGGATCATCTATCCCGCCTAGTCCTACCAAATTCCATTGACGAGTCACCTATTGAGGACTCATTCCCTGATGAGCAATTCTTTGTTGCTATGCATCCACCATGGTACGCTGATATAGCCAATTATCTTTCCACAGGTGCGATGCCAACTCATTGGACTGCGCAAGACAAACGTAAATTTCTAAGGGAAGTGCGCAGATTTTTCTGGGATGAACCTCTATTGTTTAAATATTGCCCAGACCAAATTATAAGGAGATGCGTCCCCGATGATGAACACAATTTAGTCATCTCCTTTTGTCATGATCAAGCATGTGGGGGTCATTTTTCAGCCAAGAAAATAACTGCAAAAATTCTGCAGTGTGGTTTTTATTGGCCCACATTATTTAAAGATACCCACGAGTTTTGCAAAGCGTGCGAGCGCTGCCAGAAGTTAGGAGGATTATCCCGTCGAAATATGATGCCTCTCACCCCAATTCAACATCTTGAAGTCTTTGACTGTTGGGGCATCGATTTCATGGGACCATTCCCCTCATCTTTTGGACATGTCTATATTCTGTTGGCCGTAGACTATGTGTCTAAATGGATAGAGGCTATCCCATGTAGAACCAACGATCATCGTACGGTTCTCAAGTTTCTCAAAGAAAATATACTTTCTAGATTTGGGACGCCTCGAGCCATTATTAGTGATGGTGGTTCTCACTTTTGCAATAGACCTTTTGAAACTTTGATGAAGAAATATGGTATTAGGCACAAAGTGAGTACCCCATACCACCCACAAACAAGTGGGCAAGCTGAAATCTCCAATAGGGAAATCAAGCAGATTTTAGAAAAGACGGTGAGACCGGATCGCAAGGATTGGTCCCTAAGATTAGATGATGCACTTTGGGCTCACCGTACTGCCTACAAGACACCCATTGGAATGTCCCCTTATAGACTTGTCTATGGGAAAGCTTGCCACTTGCCTGTGGAGATAGAACACAAAGCCTATTGGGCAATTCAGGCTTTAAATTTTGACATTGACAAGGCTAGCTCGCTTCGCAAACTTCAAATAAATGAGCTTGATGAGATCCGGAACGATGCATATGAGAATTCGAGAATTCACAAGAGCAAGATGAAGGCCTTTCATGACAGGCATATCTTAAGGAAATCTTTCCATGAAGGGCAGAAAGTGCTCTTATATAATGCCCGACTTCATCTTTTTCCGGGAAAATTACGATCTCGATGGACCGGCCCATATATTGTCAAAGAAGTTTTTCCTCATGGGGCTGTTGAGATTGAGAATGCAGTGAATGGTGACTGTTTCAAAGTTAATGGACAACGCCTTAAACCATTTGTTGAGAAATTTGATTCAGAGGACATGTCCATCTCCCTGAATGATCCTGTCTATCAGGATGATTGATCTCCTAGTCTGATGGAGGTATAGCATAGGTAGGTTTTATTTAGTTTTACTGTCTTAGTAGGATTTAGTTGTTGTAGTTGCAGACTTCCATGATCGCTCTCCCAGGTATTATTGTTCTCACTCTCTCATATTTTACCATTGCTCTCATGTTCATGCTACTTGACTATCTTTTTACATTGAGGACAATGCAAGATTTGGTTGGGGGGTGAGACAAGATCCCTCATCTAGCATATTGCCACATTTCGAGCTTCATATGCACGAAATTTTTTCGAATTTTCTAACATCTCAAAAATCCTTTAGAAAATCTTGTTTCTATACATTCGAGAGGTTATGAGTAGAAGAGGAGGAGAAACGAAGTGTGTGATGTTGTAGTCTTGAATTTCTCCCACCATAATGGTGTTATATGATAGTTCCCCTATTGTTGTGATTGATAGAAAAATTTGAACACCTTTACACCAAGTTCACATTACACGATTTTCATGAGTGACAGGTTTATGTGATTTGTGGATTAGCTAGACTTTGGTTTAGAGGTGTTGAGCAGCCAAGTCGGGGTATTTTGTCCATCCTTGTCCATGGGAAAATAACGGAGGATATGGATTTCTAAAAATCCTATCTAATTTTAAAAGAAAAAGGAAAGAAAGGATGAAATCGGGAAGGAAAGAAAAATGGTGGAAAATTCCGAAAAGGGCTACCTATTACCAACCGGGGGATGGTCGAACCGTAACCAAAGCCGGAAATGGGACGTAGTGTGAAAGCCGTCGGAAGGACGGTAAGGCAAATTCCTATCATAGGCTTGCTGTTGCTCTGTGCACCTTAAAATCATTGGTTTACCTAATCTATGAAGAAGATGATCCCAGGAACTCATGAGATGAATTTTCACTATACACACTAGGTTGAATTTGTTCGAGTTCCTCTATTTATCAATCAGTCAGCGGGAACCTCATGTAAACACTTCTTATGTTTTGAGAGTCCAAGGTTCAGCTTCTATCACCTAAATTTCTCCAAATTTATACTTCTGCATCTTGGAATGGATAGAAACATGGATTCTGGAAGAGAGTTGGGTTTGGAGGTTTGAAATTGTTTCACGCATGTTTTGCTCGGGACTAGCAAAAAGCTGGTTGGGGGGTGTGTTGAACCTCCAATTTATACATTGCATTGCCCATTACAGGACAAGGTTTGCATGCTTTTCATGGTTTAAAGGCCCACCTAACATATGTTTTGTGATTATAGGGATGAGAGCGGACTTCATTCAATTACAAGCCAAAAGAATGCATTTGGAGCTATTGCATGAAGTCCTAAGATGGACCAAAGAAAGAAGAAGAAAGAAGGAGAAAAGAGGATGAAGAAAAGAAGAAAAAGCTGAAGAGAAACAAGGCAGACCGGTCGTCCGACCGGTCAGCCACATCAAAGGATCAAGTGGAAGACAGGCCGACTGGTCATGACCGGTCGGCCACATGATGGCTGTTCACATTGAAGACAGGCCGACCGGTCAAGACCGGTCGGCCATACACGCTGGATGGTTGATAGATCAGCCCGACCGGTCATGACCGGTCGGGTATGTTTGCTGGAATGAATGGACAGGTCTGTCCGACCGGTCTTGACCGGTCGGCAGTGCTCCCTGGAATGCTCAAAAGATTAGTCCGACCGGTCACGACCGGTCGGCTCTGCGTAAGAAGATCCCTTTCTAATTTAGGACTCCGAAAGTTGCTGCGCAATGCGTAGTCTTTCGCAAAATCCGACGCAAGGAAGGTTGTTTGCTATAAAAGGACACCTAGGGGCTCTTCCTAGGGTATCAGAGAAGCTAGGGAACGTGAGTTTGGAGGGTGAAGGCGATTGTGGAGCGTCTGCAACTCTCCTATTCGGGTTTTTCTATTTTTATGCTTTATTTCAGAGTTTTTAGTTGTAGCATGACTATGCTCGGCTAAAACCTCTCAGCTAAGGCTGAGAGGTGAAGCTTGTAGCTAATACTATGTTGATTTCAGTTTAATTCAAGTAATTTACATTCAAGTTTGGATTTTTGCATGGTTTAGTTCCAAATAATGGTAGTTTGAGATGTTTTATCTGAGTTTATGTGCTCCGGACATGAATTCCTTTTAATTCTCTGAGATTATCATGTTTGTTTATCTAAATTCGGATTATAGTAATCCTTGAGCAGGCCATAGTCCAGAGGCATGGCTGTTACTCCGCAGGCTATAGTTTGAGTTTTGTATTGATTGAATGGAACTAGAACTTGGAAGTTCAACTTGAATGTGATGGAATGTGTGTGAATGCTTTACTTTCCAACTAGATGAGAGATAGGACTTCAAATCTAGTTGTGTTCTCTATTTGGATTGACTGAATTGACATAGGATTGCTACAAGTGGATCCTTGAAAGCCTTAGTACTTAGTATCTCTGATTTTTCATTAAATTCCTGTTTTAAGTAAGCACTCTTTTAAATCTGATTTCCTTTAAAAAGCCGAGTTGCTGGAGTGATTTGGTAGCTGTTACTATTTCCCTGTGGATCGACCTCGGTCTTACCAAGTTTTTATTACTACATCACAGCCTTACACTTGAGGCGAGCGAACAATAATTCCCTTTCTAATGAAAATTGAATAAAGATACTGTCTCGTGATATAGGCTGAAGAATAATTTCCCTTTCTGGTGGAAGCTCCTTGTGATATAAGCTGAAGAATAATTTCTCTTTCTAATACATATACCGAAGAAATGATTCATGCTCTGAGAATAACCCATACTCACGACGTTAATTAAGAAACGTTCCTATGTCAAATATGAGTAGCTTCATGTGCAATCATAAAGAAATGAATTGTTTCATAAGTGACCCAGAGAAGTGAATAATTCCATAAGAGGTGCAAAGAGACTAATGATTCCGTATGCAGTATAAGGCGACGAACGATTTCACATGCGGTACGATGCGATAAATGATTCCAGATGCGATATGTCAAGTTGAATGATTTCATGTACGATGCGAAGATGCAAATGATTCCTTATACGATAAGCAAGAAGGAATAATTTTCTCATACGGCGTGAAAAGCCGAATGATTCCTTGTACGATAATCAGGAATGAATAATTCCTTATGCAGTATGAAGAGCTAAGTAGTTTCATGTGCAATACCAAGAGTTAAACGATTCCATGGGAGATAGAAGAGTTGCATGATTCTATAGGCGATACGAGGAGCTAGAGTATTATATGGGATTCATTTTAGTCTCATGGCTTAGAGAGTCGTATGATTTAGTTTAGGCTCGTGACGTAAAGCATTATATTGAGACTGCTAGCTTGCCCCGGGTAATTTCTTCTCTAAACTTGGGCTTTTCACCATACGTTGGGCTTGCCCCCAGTGTATCCGGCTCATCGCCTTACAAAATAATGTTCTCCAGGGAACCAGGCACATAAGAAGATAACATCATATATAAAGACTTGAATTTACAAAGATATCTTATTGAAGAACGCTTTCATGCCTTAAAAATCCATATAGAGGGTCATCTAAACATTGTCTTCAATCGTATACTCTCGTTGCGAAACTGTTAATAAGAGAAGGCCGACGATGTTCTGATATGAGTTGATATATATTAGAATGCCTTAACCATCTTTATATGAAGCCACATGTGTAAGGGATGATTGACTTTGAATTGCTCCCATATAGAGTACGAGAATGCCATAGAGATAATGAAAAAACCTGTGACAAAATAATAATATGGAGCCATGTATATAAGAGATCATCGGTTGTGAATTGCTCTCATGCAAAGTACACGAAGGCTGTAGTGATCATGAGAAAATCCATGTTGAAATAATATTATGAAAGCATTGCGTCTTGTATAAAACCATTTATAAGATTCGCTCTTCTGATTCTACTTTTGTAATAAACTAAATTGATTTGAGGATTCTGAAGATATGATCAGGATTGATGATTATAATTGAATATCTCGAATTCATAATTGATAGGAGTGATGCAGAGATTTAGTTTTGATCCGATGATGTGGATATTTGATTCACATGATGTTAAGATATTGCTTGACGAGGTAGTGATTTTGTTTTGATACAGATATTTATGTTCAATTTGACTGATCAATCTTTATGTGGTTCAGTTTAACTTCATAACCTGGAGGGATCTGGTTCAGTTTAACCTCATAACTTGTTGGAGGGATAACACAGTTTAACCTCATAACTCGTTGGAGGGATATCACACTTTAACCTTATAACTCGTTGGAGGGATAGCACAGCTTAACCCCATAACTCGTTGGAGGTATTGCACAATTTAACCTTCGGAGGGATAGCACAGTTTAACCTCATAACTCGTTGGAGGGATCTGGTTTAGTTTATCCTCGTATCCTAGAGGTTGTATGGTTTAGTTTAGACCCATAGCCTGGGGTATTTTAGAATTTCCCAAGCTCATTTAGACCTGGAATGTAAAGGTATATTTTGAATTATACTGAGTCGGTAGGGTTCACCTGGGCATCTAGCACTTACGAGGCCTAGAGAGTCAGTCAACAGTTTACAGAGTTGGTAGGGTTCACCCAGGCATCTAGCACTTATGGGGCTTAGCGAGTCAGCCTACAATTTTATTTTCTTTCCGCTCTTTTAGTTTTGCAGTCAATAGTTGTTTTGATTGTTACTTTGATAATCACGTTGACAACTGCTTTGGTTGCTTCTTTGGCTATGAGATTGATCGCCACCTCAATTGTTTCTTTAATTGTTTTGACAATAGCTGTTTTGACTTTTACTTTAATTACTCATTCGCTTAATGAGGAAACCCGTTATTTGCCCCCTGTGATATCTTGGATGAAAATGGTGTTTTGAGAGGTACCCTACGCGATCGTGATTGCAAAGGCATCATGCATGTCCCTTGGATACTTTGCTAAGTCATTCTGAATCTTGAACTAGCTCATCAATTTGTTCTTGGATTACTGGCGGTTAATTAGTCTATTCAAACAGTTCTTCGTCTTCGACCACCTAAACCATCCCGACTTGCGTTGGTCGCTCCTTACGGGTTGGCTCCTGCTTTGTTAGGATAGCTTTGACGACGATTGTTTCTACCGTCTCCTCAGCTATTTTTCGTATAATTGGCTTAATTTGCCCATTGTGATTCTTCCGTCAACTGTTGAGTGGGTGAAGCGACACTACGTCTATTCTCTGTGCGATCGGGGTGGCTAAGGCATCCTGAATCTCCTTCACTCACCTCGATAAATCACTATGAGCTTGGGTTAATTCATTAATTTGCTCCTGAGTCGTTAGCGCTTCAACATCTTGTTTGATTGGCTCTTCGCCTTCAATTATCTACACCATCATAATCTGTAATGGTTGCTCTTCACGAATCGACTTTGATTTTATTTGACTGGTCCTGATGACAATCCCATCTCTTGCTTTTGTGACCTTTTTTTTTGGCATAGTCGGCTTGATCTGCCCCTTGTCTAGGTGGTTCACTTCCGAGAGAGTTGGGAAGCTAGCAACTGAACGTATGAACTTTTGTGGCCTTGTTGCGGTAGTTTGATTAGCGGCAGAAGCACTGCTAACTTGTGCTGGTTAACACTACTTTTCTATGATGTGACATGCCTTGACCACAATGGTCTTCTAATATGGAGCCTTTATCATTTCTTCTTTATTTCCTTTGGCTGTTTGCGGCTTCGAGTTAGCTATTAGCCAGGCTTGGAAGCAGCTAGTGTTGTTACAATGAAAGCAGAATCCTCCGATCACTAGAAAGATAAGTACAGACATCATTTCTCTTGTTATTAGGGTCAATTTTTTCGCTAGCTTTCATTGCACAATCATATTTCCATTAGAATATTCTACGAATAGATGTAAAAAGTACATGACCTTACTAGTCGCAATAAAAGTTAGACATGAAGTTAAATTAGCAGCAGGAATACACATGCTTGTGCTATTTTTTTGAAAACTTTAGGGTTTTTGAAAGTTTTGAAAATTTCGATTTCAAATGCTTTTGCATTAAAGATGAAGGGAAGAACGTTTTTGTTGAGAGTCGTCAGTTTGGCGCCCGTAAAGGCACCGAACATTTCCCCTTACGGTAACCTTTCTCGCGTATATATCAGTTTCTGCAAATGATTTATCTTAGAACGTCCCTTTACTTCGAGATAACCAAAGATTCTAGTATGTTCGATCCCTAGTAGAGTCGCTAGTTTGTTAAAACTAAAAAATCCCCAAGGCAGTTTTCGTGTGTTTTGTTGTTCTAAGGGGGGGGGGGGGGGGGGAGGTTCTGAGTAAAAGAGACATTCATAGACAATCACAAGCATTCACAAATGAACATAATAAGAAAGATATCGTAAGGTGAATTTTATTCTAAAGATTCTGAGATCTTTTACATTTTAGGCTGTGATCTGGCACGAGCCCTTAATTACATCAATGAATGATCACCCTTGATTAAAAGGCAAAAGTAAATGTATGCGTCAATTTCTATACAGATTTGCACTAAAATAATATTCTGGTCATTTCGCTGCCTAAAAATTCTAAGTAAGAATCTGCATTTTTAATATATCCACAGATCGACCATAAAATATCATGAATATTTTACCGCTCTTTGGTATTTTAGCATGATTAGGGTATTTTAGATTTTTTGGACGGCTTAGATTCGAAGAAAACCCCTCCGTTCAAAAGATGAATTTTTCGCAGATTGCCAAAAAGTTGCGATGTGTACTTCGGATTAAAATCAAAATCTTTATTATTGAGAATTTATTTTTAGCATTTCTTATTAAATCCAAATGAGGGGTACTTCTAACTTGTTAGGGCTCAAAATATCACTAATGATAAAAGAAGAAGTGACGACTCGAATACATCAATTAAAGTCAGCAACAGACCTATAAGCAGTCAGAAAAGCAGTAGAGCGTCAGTGTGTCCTAGCTCGAACAACTCACGCAATCACACCCAGAACTGAAATCTGTCATTTTGGAGTGGAACTGGACATGCGTATTGCCGCCAAATGATTCAGGACGCCCGAAAACCTTTAACTATCAAGTTTAAATGCCGTACGACGTGTATTTTTACCTGCACACCTCAAAATGTGTTTTGCCCTTGTCTAGATCTGACCAAAAGGGCCCGAAAGCCTACAAATGCTATTTTGGAATGGAACTGGACATGCGTATTGCTGCCAAATAATTTGGAATGACTGAAAACCCTTAACTAGCAAGTTTAAATGTCTTGCGATGCATATTTTCGTGTGTGCGATTCCCGGAGCAAAGTTCCTATGCGAAGAATCAGCCTAGAGGGTCCAAACTAGAAAACAACTACCGAAATTTGCAACTGTTGATGATCTGTACCCTATCTTGTTCATTCAATAGCCCGATGAGAGGCTTAAAGTGCTCTGGCGTCAGTGACTTTGGCCTCCGAAAAAGTACCTGTCCTTTGAGAGCGGACAGTCGGAGCCTGAAATCTAGAAAATAATCTAAGTCTGGAAACATGCGGAGAGCACATGTGGAGGCAACATGCAGAAAGCATATGCGGAGGCAACATGCAAAGAGCACATGCGGAGGCATTTCTTCCCGAAAAGCTTCTGGAAAACTTCAAGTATGAAGTGTGGAGAAAGCTGAGAGAGAGGGAGAGCATCCAAGGGACACATGCTCCCACATCAAGGGATACATGCGCCCATTGCTACATGTGCCCACACTCCTCGAGGAAGGGACACCTGCGCCCATGCTCCTAGATGAAGACACACATGTGCCAGCCTCCTCTCTTGCAATTCCACATGCTCCAGCCTCCTCTCTTGCAATGCTATATGCGCCCACTCTCTCCCGTATGTTCCCACATGCACCCACTCTCTCTTCACATGCGCCCACCACCTATGCTAGTACTTAGCCATTTCTGCAACGCTGAAAATTGCACTGCACATCTAACTGCACTGCATACTTGCACCTGCCCTACACACTGCACACCATATTTACATAAAAATGTTAAAGTAAATGTCATTTACTTTAAGTTATGTATGTAAATAAGGAAGTACCCCCCATTTGGATTCAATAAAAAATACTAAAAAAAATAAATTTCCAATAATAAATATTTTAATTTTCCATCAGAAGTACAAATCGTAACTTTTTGGCATCAACAAATAACTATGAGTAGATAATATTGCTTGATTCATGCATCAACACTCATCTTAATCTAACATTCATTTATGCTCAATCTAGCACTCATCGTCCTTAATCCAACACTCATCTCTACTTAATTTAACATTTACTTTGCTTAATTCAACATGTATTCAACCTCACATGGTATACATACTATTGTATTCTCATATACATCATTCTCACGTAACATGTCTTCTATTGTATCCATCACATACAATCAATCTCATATGTTATATATTCTATTGCATTCATCGTGCATCAAAGATCCTTTGTCTTATTACAATTTCCTGAACATTTATGTATGCATGAGCAAGTTCTCTACTTATCTCTCATTGCGAATTAGCTATCAACAAAGGTGTAGGACTAGGATCACTTCTAAAGACAAGTTAGCAGACTCCAGCCTAATTCGACGACTGATTACAAGAACTTTGTATGGATTATGTTCATTACACAACTAGGGTTTAGCCCTGATTTAGGCTTAAGATTAACTAAAAGGGACTATGGTTACCACTAGAAACCATGATCAAAGAGTTCCAACAACACTCAAAACATTTGTTATGAACTGTCATGACAGAAGCTGGCCAATGCCCTACCCGTCCGAATCGGGATCCGTAAGTTGAGCCGATCAGATAGTTGCGATGTACCTTCCTGCGGTCATCAGTGCAAAAAGAAAGCAGGTGGTGACTTTGAGTTGTGCCATTCAACAGTCGTAGTTCATGTACTCCAGTGGTCACTTGTCATAAAAATATGAGAAGATGGCCCAGCGTTGCACCACTTGATTAAAAATCCTGACAGTCCTTTAACTCGGACAACTTGAAAGAATATGGGACATAGACATCTTGCTCGTATAAAACGATAGCTCAGTCCATAACAAGAAAATAAAAAGGATCTCTATGACCAAGAACTCAAACTCCATAGTCTTTGATGACTTAGTCACCTGCTCGATCTATCCGGTCCTTTTCTTGAATACTCCATCTATTGTACAACTATCATTCATAGTGGAGCTTTGTCGCTTTGGGCCGTGGTTTTCTCCCATAAGGGTTTTCACGTAAAAATCTCTGCATTCTCTGTGGTGTGCATGATTTACATTTATGCTTCCTTATTTACTTTATTTAATTTATCTATGATGCACGCATACATTTATTTTTACCTTTTAATCAAGGGTGATCATCCATTGATGTAATTAAGGGCTCGTGCCAGATCACAGCTTGAAATGTAAAAGATCTCAGAATCTCTGGAATAAAATTCGCCTCGCGATATCTTTCTCATTGTGTAGGTTTTTGAATGCTTACGATTGTCTATGAATATCTCTATTACTCAGAACCCCCCCTCCCCCCCAAGAACAATAAAACACAAGAAAACTGTCTTGTACATTTTCTAGTTTTAACATTGGGTTTAAATATGCACAATTTAAGACTCAACAATGGTCACCTACCCAGAAGAACACCCATCCCTAAGGACTCTACTGGTGACCTCAGATCGCCCAGAAGCCTTCCGACTACATCATCAAGGCTCCTACTGTGGCCAACCACCTAAGGGTGGTCCTATCTACAGAGATCTTAAGAATTTCATTCGGATACTCTAGGAGATCTCCTTTCTATTCCTCCCACCGCCTCAACATGATCGCAAGGTAGAATATTACTAAAACAGGGACTCTTCTAGTATATCCTAGCAGGAGCCTACTCTCTAAACTACCTCCAAGCCCTATAAATATAGCTTGGATCCATACCCCAAAGGTACGAAATATAGGTACGAAATATCGTAGCATTTAAACCTTTACTACCCTTGAGCCTATACCTAACTTAGGCATCGGAGAGTCCCCTGCCACCTAGTGGCACCTCCCCATGCATCTTTTTTTTTTTTTTTCTCTTTATAAGTTTAAAGGGCGAAAGGAAGTTCCTACGTGCGGATTGAAGGTCATGTGGCTCATCTTAGCAATCCAGATTCGTTGTCCAGAATACTGTGACAACAGCTGGCGCCGTATGTGGGAATGACGCAGTTCGTGTTCTCACCGCTTAAGCTTTAGCATATAATGCCTAATCCCTTGTCGACATGGATAGAACAAAAAAGAAGACGAAGGCTGCAAAAGCTCCCCAACAAGATCCTACTATGGGGCAGCAGACATAGCAAGAGTTTGGACCATGCTCCGAGCAACCCTCCCTAACATCTAGTCAGCGGAGGTCCCACGAGAAAAAAAATCCTTCTTTGATGTCCTTGAGGAGCGGTACGGAAAGATGGTTGCACAACTGGATCGGATCGTCGCTTATTTTTAAAGTGAAGGAACAACACAACCCACCAACTCCCGGGAAGCCGCCTTAGGACGCAACCTGAGAGATCCACCATCCCAGCCGCACCAAGGACGAACCAACCCGGATCGACCTCAAGATGACGATGATCACGCCAGCGAGGCCGAAACCAGGCCAGGCGTGAGCAACCATCTAGCTTGACACATTAGATTTATGACATACATTGGAAGAGAAACATCGAACCCAAAAAAGCAAAATGACCAAGCAGTTTGCGAAGAGTTCCTCTCACCTAAAAGCGCAACTTAGAGACCTCTGGAATCAGTTTAATGACATGAATTTGGAGTACCAGTCTAAGGCTCCGACATTGTTCCAAGCCTTTCTCTAGGAAACCGAACCACCTTTTCCAAGGATATCTAGGGTGAACGCCTGCCTCCTCGCTTTAAGATGCCTAACTTGAAGCTTTATTCTGGAGAAGGCAACCCAGCCGAGCATTTGGAAACCTTCGGGACTTGGATGGAGCTACATGGTGCCTTGAGACCCATCATGTGAAAGACCTTTCCCCTGTTACCCACTAGCGTCGCACGTATGTGGTTCCGAAGACTACAGTTAGGGTTTATCTCCTCCGACAACCAGTTAAGCTGAGCATTTGCTACACAGTTCGTCAGCAGCAAAGGAATGCATAAACAAACCACTCAACTACTAACCGTGAAGTAGAAAGAAGATGAGCCCTTATGGGATTATATCGCCCAATTTAATAAGGAGGCTCACTCCAACAAGATGGCACTCACGACCCTCATGAGAGGATGCGAAGCTCCTTCACTCACTTGACAAAACTCCACCAAAAACCTTATCGGAACTCCTCGAGTGAGCACGAAAGTACTCCAATGTCGAGGATCTTGTTAATGCACATCACACTGGCAGTAGCTCAACCGAGAACAAAAAGCGAAAGGATTCAAAAGAAGAAGCAAGCTCCGACCCAAAGCTGAGGAGAGATGAGGATATGGGTGGTTCTTCATGACCACCCAAAGCCCATGTCCCCAGGTTTGAAAGGTACACACCTCTCAAAACCTTTGTCGAACAAGTCTTTATGGAGATCAAAGACAAAAGCTACCTAAAGACCCCATGTAAGCTGAAGTTCAACCCAGATAAGAGGAGCAAGTCCAAATACTACCTCTTCCACAAGGACCATGGCCACAACACATCGGATTGCTACGATTTGAAGCACCAAATCGAAGCCCTTATATAAAAAGGGTTTCTCCAAGAGTTTGTCGAAAAGCGCTGAACCGATGACCCCACCCTTAGGGCGAGGAACAAGCCTGCATCAACAATGACCCGATTGGAGAAATCTGAACCATATTCGAAGGACCCTCTAGCGATGGTATCGAATAATGACCGGAAGGCCAATGCTCGGGGTGTTCGAAAAGGTAGCGAAGTGTGCCAAGTTAACCTCGCACGTTGCCCCCCAAAAGAGCCTAGGGTGGACTCGTGTCCCATCACATTCACCGAGAAAGATGCCTAGTGTCTTTACCACCCTATGATGATGTGGTGTTTATCGCACTGACTATAGCTAATCTCACTACGCGTAGGATAATGGTCGACATCGGGAGTTCGACCGACATCCTATATCTTCCCACCTTTGAGAAGATGGGGATTAACAAGTCCTGACTTTCACCAGTCCTAACACACTTGGTTAGGTTCATTGGAGAAACAATGATACTAGAGGGACTAATCGTTATGCCAGTAACTGCAGGAGAGGTCCCCCGCCAAGTCACACGAATAGTCGACTTTCTGGTAGTGGATACCCCATCCGCCTACAATGTCATCATCGGACGACCATTCTTGGATGAAATAAGGGTCGTCCTCTCCATACACCACCTTACCCTGAAATTTCTGACCGCCAATGGAGTCCTATGTATCCGAGGTGATCAACAAAAACCTCAAAAATGTTATGAGATAGCCCTATGAGATAAAATGCCAGATTTTCATGTCATGCAAATTATAACTCTGGATCCCAGATAGGAAATCTCAGAAAGAGGTTCTTCAACCGAGGACCTACTACCCATCCAACTATCCCTTGACGATCCAAAGAAGAAAGTTCAGATTAGCTCACTGCTCGAGCCCCCACTCCGAGCACAAATGATCGACCTGCTGTGCAAACATGCCGATGTATTTGCTTGGACCCACTAAGATATGTCCAGCATAAAACCCAGCGTCCTGGTCCAAAGGCTGAACTTAGACCCCAACCACAAGCTCGTTGGATAAAAGCGATGAACCTTCAACACGAAGCGAATGCGACCATATGAGAAGAAGTCGGTAAACTTCTCCAGGCCGGCTTCATCGAAGAGGTGAATTATCCAGACTAGCTCGCCAATGCAGTCCTCGTCAAGAAAGTGAACGGCAACTGGAGAGTTTGTGTTGATTATAGAGATCTCAATAAAGCGTGCCCCAAAGACAGCTTCTTGCTACCTAGAATAAACTATTTGGTCGACGCAACGACAAGATATGCACTCCTCAATTTCACGGATGCATATTCCAAATACAACCAGATCCGCATACACCAACCGGACAAATAAAAGACAACATTCATCACTGATTGTGGCCTGTACTGCTACAAGGTAATGCCCTTTGGACTGAAAAATGCTGCCGCCACAATCAGAGGTCGGTTAACAATATGTTTGCCCAACAAATTGAAAAATCCATGGAGGTATATATTGATGACATGCTCGTCAAGAGCGTTAAATCGACCAGCCACCCAAATGACCTCCGAGAAATGTTCAACATTCTAAGAGAATACGATATGAAACTCAACCCAAAGAAATGCGCCTTCGGCGTCAGCTCAGGAAAATTTATAGTTTTCATGGCCAATCAGTGAGTAATCAAAGCTAACCCCGACAAGATCAGAGCTCTCCTGGGCATGGGCTCCCCAAGCACCACAAAGGAAATTCAGTATCTCATCGGACGAGTGGCAACATTGAATCGATTCATTTTTAGAGCTAGTGACAAGTGCTTACCATTCTTCAAACAACTCAGAGGAACTTAGAAGCCAACCTGGACCGAGGAATGTGAGCAAGCGTTCAGGAGCTCATGCAATACCTCGGCTTCGTACCACTGCTCTCAAAACTTCTAGTCGGGGAGGAACTAACACTGTACTTGGTTATCTCTCCACTGACATTGAGTTCTGCCCTGATTGGGGAGGAAGAGGGCATCCAAAGGGCTGTGTATTACACCAGTTGCGCCATGGTTGAGGCCAAAACTCGCTATCCCGAAGTCAAGAAGCTAGCTTTGGCCCTGATCACTTCATCACAATGATTGAGGTTGTACTTCCAGGCTTATACAATCGTCGTCCTAACAAACCATCCACTCCGATGGGTGTCGCAGAAACTAGAATCATAAGGCCGTCTTACTAAATTGGCCATAGAGCTCAGCAAATTCGAAATCCATTATCGTCCCCGCACGACAATCAAGGAGCAGGTTGTCGCCGACTTCATCATTAAATCCACATACCCGACAAAGTCTCCTATTGGTGAAGCCTAAGAGGATGAGAACCCACCTCAGCCAGTGTGGACCCTCCACATCAATGAGTCCTCCAATGCGCAGTGAAGTAAGGCAGGGCTGATCTTAACTTCCCCCGACCTCATCCAGGACAAATATGCCCTGAGAATTGGGTTCTGGGCGTCGAACAATGACCCAGAATACGAGACCCTCCTCGCAGGCCTCAAATTAACTAAAGCCCTAGGGGCCCACCATTTGTAGGGCTCTCAATGGGTCGAATCTAGATCGGATCCACTTAGATCAAGCTCCAAATCCAAAAATTTATAGCTGGATTCGGACTCGGATTCAGATCCAACTCGAATCCAAAAGGTGATATCCATATCCGATCCATTTATAAATAGCCAGATCCATTTTCGATCCAAAAATCCATATAGCCATCGGATTCGGGTCGGATCTAGGTCCAAATCCACCGCATCACAAATCTAAAAAATATATAAAATAATATATTTAATTTAGCAACAAAATGGTGCAAATATTCAACGTTACACATTTAATCCTTATGCTTTCTGTTATGTGGTCCACTTGAGCTTTGGATGTGCCTCACTTTTTTGTCTTATGCTTTAGAGTAATTAGAAAAATTTGATGGACAATGTGGATCTAACAAATAGACCATGGTAAGGCCCAGAGAAATTCCACAAGGTAAAAGTGGGGTTGCGTAGCACGCAATCCATCCGCGAGAGAGAAAATCGGGGTGCTTTGCCACACGCACATACGATCTGCACTCCTCTCTATTTTATTTTTCTCTTTTTTATGGCTATGTGAGTTTTGCCTTACACGATCCATTCTGTTCATTGGCTCGGTTAGTCCATGACGGGATCAAAGAGCATTGCTTGTTTATTTTTTAATGAAAAATAAATATTATAATAGCTCTGGAAAAGTTTCAATAGTGGACGACCAACCTCACTGTTTCGTATGGTATGGTCCTCCTAATATCTGGATCTTCTTCAGATTTGGTACCATGGCCTAAAATGATATGTAAAATTGAATGGATGGATTGGATGAAACACATCCATCAAGGTGGGCCGTAGGAAAGTTTCAACAGTGGACATTCAAATCCCACTGTTTATTGTGGTATAGTTTACCTGAGATCGTGACATGTCTCATTTTTTGGGACATGGCCTAAAATAATGTGGAAAATCGGATGATTGGTGTGGATATAACATGTACATCAAGGTGGGACCCACTCCTGGGACCCCACTCATGCCCAAAAGGGCTTCCATTCAGCCGAACTTTTTGCATAAAAAATTAAATCAGATTTGTGCAAATTGGGTTATATAACACTGGTTTTAGAGTGGACCGATCTCACATCAATCCTGGCCCACCCTATCATAAATCTAAACTGTTAGGGGATTTCCCAGCACTCAATTTACATGATATATGGTTAAAAAAAATACGCTATTAAAATAAAAAAAATAAAGGGAAAACACTTACAATGAATGGTGAATACTTACAATATTGTATGGTTAAACGACTTATATCGTCACATAATCCTTTGCTTGCTATTCTTCCCACTGCTTATGAATCTGATTACCCTTTAAAATAGAAGAATTTGGAAAGAGAGGTAGGGTGAGCGGGTGTTGATAAGGTATTTAATACAAGGTATTAAAGTTGAAGAACAGAAGTCGAAGAGCCGTACTCCCTGGAAGCCTAAACGGTGCAATTTGAAAACATGTTATAACTGGGATCCGATCGAATCTCATTGCCATATCTAAATCCGACCCGAATAATATTCGGATTTATTTTTGTAAACCCAAATCGGACCCATTTAGTTAATCAAACCTATTTTAGAATCCAACTCCGCATTATACAAGTTTGGAGCGGGCGGATCTCGGATCTAACCCGCTCCATTAAGAGCCCTAACCATTTGAAAATCTAAAGTGACTCACAACTAGTGGTCAACTTGGTCAATGATGAATACCAAGCTAAAGGTAAGAAAGTGATGGCCTATCTAAGCAAAGCCTGGGAACTGCTCGAACATTTCGAGGGATATGAAATCAGGCAAGTCCCTAGATCAAAGAACAACAATGCAAACTCCCTAGGTTGGATGACGTTAGCCCTTGACACCGACCTCGCTGGGACCATACCAGTTGATTTTTACCGAAGGCAAGTGTCGGGCTCGCCGAGGAGACAGGTTCTCCCCGTTGACAACTCAAAATGTTGGATGAACCCAATCCTCTAGTTTTTGCAGTAGAGACAGCTGCCTGGTAATAAGAAAGAAGGGTGAAAAGTTCAACTTTGCTCGATTCGCTACGCATTATTAGATGGTGTGCTGTATAAGAAAGGTTTACCTCACCCGTACTTGAGATGCCTCTTACTAGAGGAAGCTGAGTGCGTAATGAGAGAAATCTATAAAGGGATATGTGGAAACCACGCCAGTGGACACTCGTTAGCACACAAGGCCGTCAAACAAGGGTATTAGACCATAATGCATGAAGACTCCAAGGAATATACCAAGAAGTGTGACAAATGTTAGCGGTTCGCCAAGGCACCACATCGGCCCCTAGAGAAGTTGACCACCATCACAAGCCCCCAGTCATTCACTTAGTGGGGTGTCGACATCATCAACCCTCTACCCCAAGGTAAGGGCCAGACCAAATACGCGATTGTGAATGTTAACTACTTTTCCAATTGGGCCAAGGCACAGCCCTTGGCTCGGATCACCGAGAAGAAGGCAATGAGTTTTATTTGAAAATCCATCATCTGCCACTTCGGTATCCCCCACATCATCTTTACTGATAACGGTTGACAATTCGACAATTGCAAGTTTCAAGGACTATGCGAAGAGCTCGGCATCAAGAATGCCTTCGCTTCACCTTGACACCCACATGCTAACGGATTGGTAGAATCTGTTAACAAGATCATAAAAGGGCCACTTAAAGATAAAATTGAAAAAATGCAAGGGAGCATGGTCAGACAAGCTCCCACACATCTTATGGGCCTACATGACAATTGCCTCATCCATCATTGGGGAAATGCCATTCTCACTGAGTTACGGGGCTGAAGCGATGATCCTGGTGGAGGTCGGCATGCCCTCTCATAGGACACGATCCTTCCAGCCCGCCTAGGGACATAACAACTCGAGGACCTAGAGGGAAACCCACTACCCCGCCCTTGGAATGTTAAGCACTGGAAGTATTATTACTAATAAAGCTCTAAGGCATAAGTTTTTCGATTTTTCCCCTCCTTTCGACGACCACTTGTATTAAAACTTAAAAGTGGGTTCTTTCCTTTCGAGGCATTCGATGCTTCCCAAATCTTGGCTTAACTACCCCCATCAAAAGGGGAACTGCTGACCATGCGCCCTTTAAAAATGTCTTCAGCCCCAAATGAATACGTCGCCCCAAGCGACCCTCAATGAGCAAGCTTGACATGAGTGCGCTCCCAAAAGCCACCCAGGCTCCCATAAATTGCTTGCCACAGCGGAGCATAGACTACAGGCGTGCTTAGGAGCAGTGCCGCGCAGGCCCCACAACTCGCCCTGCTCCTCCAATAGAGTAGAGCCCACAAAACAAATTAACCAACCTTGCTAACTAACACGTTCAACATTCGAAGCAAGGGGGCACCCAAAACGATAATACTTCTCAACTAAAAAAAATAAGTTGAAAAAATAAAAATGTATTATTCATGAGTCTAATTAGTCCAATTACAACAGGCGTCATACGATGACTATATTCCATAACAAAAGGCAACCTATGCCATATCGACTTCTATTATAAAAGGCAACCTATTCTATATCAACTTCCATTACAAAAGGTAACCTCTGTCGAACAAAAGAGAGGAAGAACGACCCTCCCGCCAAAGTCCCTCCCTCCTTTAATGTCGCCTTCCTTCCCTCTTTTGCTCTTTAACCAGCAGTCCAAGTTGGATAATGATGTGACGACTCGGAAGACGAAGGCATTGTAGTGGCATGCCAAAGACAGCAGAGGTCAGAAGATAAGCTACACACATTCAGAGACGGACACCCGGAGCCCTAAACGCTGCAGCTGCCAGCGAAGGTCAAAGACACATCGAAATGGGGGCAATATGCAGCAAAACAAGGGTCTACACACCCCAACGGCAATCAAAACCTCTTGCCCCCCCATCCAAGATCCACCCTCAGGGTACCATTTACCAGCCAACAGACCTAAAGCTACACCTAACGACATTAAGTCTCCAAAACTGCGACTGCAAGGCTTCTCTTTGACTTGGGTTGCCAAAGATTTGAAACAAAAGTGCCCATAGCTGTTTCTGATACAACCATCTCCGCGATAAAAACTAAAGGGGTGGAGTATTTATAATCGCCCTTGCTCCTGTTCCCTTATCGATGCACGCCACGCATACGCATGCGATTAGCTCCACCACCCCGCATCACGTGCCCTCACAACGTGGCACAGCATGACTCAACAATTGAAACATCGTGTCACAAAAGCCAAACCGGCACCACGTGGAGAGCGTCGACCCGCAGAAATCTCCCAAAATAAAGGTAGTAGCTAATACATACTACAGACTCTATGCCAACACATCAAATCTACAGAACAAACGTCATATCCTGAGTCTCCCAACGCGATCCCATGTTGCAAAATTTTCTAAGTACTACTCGTAGGGGGGCAATAGGATATACAACGAAATGGGAAAACAAAAACACAATATCATTCAAAACATGTCCATTAAAAGTTTAGAAAACTTATAGGATGATTGGAAGGCATCCACTACCGCGATTTCACGATCAGGAGTGCTCACCTCGATATTGTCTAGGGCCGCTTCGGCCTTGGCCCGCACAGTCTGTTCCCTCTCCAGGCTCATCAAAACCTCCTCTAATGTAGCCTGATGATCTTCACGAGCTTTCTCCAGCTCTATGAACAACATGTCCCTCTTAGCCCTCGCAACATGAAGCTCTTCTAGGTGGTCCCTGCAAGCTTTCTTCAACTCCTCGGCCAAGGAGTCCTTTTCGCTCGTAACCACCCCCAAAGAGTCATGGAGCTCAAACAATTCCCCCTCCTTCACCGAGAGGTTGGATTTGAGCACAACTTCGACCTTCTAGGCCTTAGCAGCCCCAACCCTCAGGATGTCAGCATGTTGACGAATCGACATCGACGCCACAACCCCTTACAAGCATGAAGTTCCAAAACATTAGTAATGGAGCGCCCATGAGAATCCACCACGTTAAGAATATAGCAAAATCTTACATGAAGACTGTAATCAACCATGAAATTTGACAACTCTGGAAGCCGCATGTCGAGGAGGGAGTTCATATCATCCTTCAGGTGCGAAGCCAATCAGGCGTGAGCCTCTAATGCTTTCACCCAAGCAGTAAAGCGCAACTCTTCCTCACCATTAGCTGAAGATGGACCTGCGCCATCCCCTCTTGAGGCCCCTCCAGCTTGCGATGTCCCCGCCTCAACCCTTTGCGAAGACCCCGCCCCTGCGAGAAGATCACCGCCTATGGCTGCCTCTCGAGCAGAGGCATGAGTAGCAGTAGTGATCGGCTCTGCAATAGCCCTTGCCGACGACTTATCAATAGGAGCCTGCTCAACTCCCCCAGAGATGGGCGGACGAACCGCCACACCTGAAGGCTGGCCACCTCCTGATGTAGTAATCTGGCTAGTCCTACACACAAAGTTGTGAGGCAACCCCGATGTTGTCCTCGACTCGGTCGCCTTCTTCCTCTAAGAAGGCCGAGCCTACATAGCCCGCTGCTCAAGGTCAGCAGGAAACGCCCTATTTCTCTTACCTGACATCCCGTTGACAATGGTGATAGCTCCTGGAACGATGCTAACCCTCCGCAGATTATCCATCTAAAAAAGATGATTGAACGACCGATCCTCCGCAGGAATGCCTCGGGTCGCCCTCACCTGATGGAGAAGATCCTCGGATAGAGGAGGCTGCACCTTGGGTTGACCTACAGATATTGGTATTTGACATCAGTTACAATAACTAACTCGACGTGAAGTATGAACTCTAAGAGGTGTACCCGACTTGTCAAGGCGAAGGTGGTAGGGACTTGGAACCATGCCCCCTCCAACTCCGATGCTAACAATTTCCAGTCACTAGAAGCAAAGAACCATCAATCTTTTCAATCTTTGTTGGAGGATAGATTACCCCCAATCATCGTCTCACCCTTGCCTCGCCAACCCGTGAGGTATAATCACCTGCGGAATGGGTTAGGGCTCAATTTGACTCGATACAAATAAAAGAGTTCATCCGCTGAGAACTCACTGTTACAAGCGATTTGCCATAACACATGGCAGTTAATCATGGCCCTCCAAGCATTGGGCAACAACTGCCCAAGGGCCACACTAAGGCGGTTGAGCACCCTTCTAACTATTGGTGAAGGGGAAGACGAAGACCGCATTCGAATGCAATGGTGTAAAGAACAGCTTACCCTCAAGTGGTTGGCTCAGAACCTCACCGGCTCGGGGTAACCGTAACCCCATCGAGTTAGGGATATGATATTCTGACCTAAGAGCTCCAAGATCATTAATCGACAGAAGTAAAAGTACAAGGACCTGCGCCCCCCCCCCCCCCCCCCCCCCCCCCCCCCCCGTCTACATCTACCGAAGCTTCCTCTACATTCTTAAAGGTTAGCCCGATAGGGGGAGGTTCAACCTCATGGCCCAGCTCCCCTGAATTACAATCAAAACTTTGTCTTTTCCGCCAGAACCTCCACTCGACATAATTAAGTAATGGGAATAAGGAGAAAGCAGAGAAAAGAAGAATGGAGGAACAAGAGCGAGAAATCATACCAGTGAAAAGGCATGACCCAAATCGAGAATCTACACGGACATGAAAATCCTATGACGCTCAAACAACAAGCAAAAGTAAGAGAAGAAATGAGTTAAAGAGAGTATTTATAAGCCTCCTAAAAATGTTATTCGTGCTGCACCACACGTCGCATTAAATGCACCTCATCAAAGCAGCGATGTCCCCCTAAGTCCTGATACACGTGGCTGCGGGAGATTTGCTTATACCAAGAGTGACACCTCAACACACAACCACTGTCACCACGTGTCACAATGGGGGACTACCAGCAATGAATGTGCCCTTCTACCTGATAAAGTTGCCGCAATGCGGCACAGGCCCATTTGATTAAGGATTCTACCATTTGAATTGTCGTATAGAGAATGACGCAACTTTTTCAAAATTCGAACATGACAAGTCATTCCCCGAATCCCGCTATTAATGCCAAGATAACAAACCACCACGACCATCTCACCTAAAATCATTGTACTCCTGGGCCTTCACATGCTCGTCCTCGTAGTAGGGGGCAACTGTTATGGGGATATTCCGAGTTGGGCCACGACCCAAAGCATACGAGGAAGTCCATCATAGGCGGCCTGTCCCACGGTCTTCCCCACGGCCCACTAGTCACCAAAAGAAAAGAGCTGACCATTGAGCTTGCTCCTCGGGAGACTGCCGAGGACTAGAAGGCACTAGTGGTCACCTACCCAGAATAACACTCATCCCGATGACTCTACTGGAGACCTCAGATCACCTAGAAGCCTTCCCACCACATCGCCAAGGCTCCTACTATGGCTGACCACCCAAGGGTGGTCCTATCTACAGAGATCCCAGGGATTTTGTCTGGATACTCCAAGATATCTCCTTTCTATCCCTCCCACCACCTCAACATGATTAGAAGGTAGAATCTTACTAAAACATGGACTCTTCTAGCGCATCCTGGCAGGATCTTACTCTCAAAACCACTTCCAAGCCCTATAAATATAACTTGGATCCATACCCCAAAAGTATGAAATGTCTTGGCCTTCAAAACCTTACTATCCTTGAGCCTAGACTTGACTTAGGCATCGGAGAGTCCCTCGCCACCCAACAACACCTCCCCATGCCTCTTCTTCTTCTATTTGCAGGTCTAGAGGGTGAAAGGAAGTTCTTGTGTGCGGATTGAAGGGCATGTGGCTAATCTTAGCCATCCAGGTTCGTTGCCCAAAATCCTGCGACAATGGAGCGCTTTCCAGGATCCGCGTTATCAAACATCACTTAACGCGGAGCGCTTTCTAGGTTCCGCATTCCATGATATTTTTCATTGTTAACAAACAAGCCTTAAGGACAAAAACAAGTAGAACAAAATCAAATAGGCCACACCATAGGGGACAATGGGATAGAAAGGCGCACCATTAAAAACCTTTTTAATGTCATGACCGTGTTTATAGGACACAGATTGCCTCCAGAATTACTAGCAACAGTAAGTTAGGTGGGGCCCACCTTGATGTTTGTGAGGAATCCACCCCGTCTATCCATTTTGCTAGTAATGGTAGGACATGAGCCTCAAAATGAACATGTCCAAATCTCAAGGGGTTATGATAAGAAATAGAGTATAAGAAGTAAACATCCATCGTTGAAACATTCATGGGGCCACATAAGTTTTGGATCAAGCAAAGGGGCATTTGTATCTTTAAAATTAAATAATCTAAACAAACTTAGTCCACGTCAAACTCGATAGTGTGTAGGTTCATAGATAACTAAGAATTCAACTTGCATTTAACATAGTCTACGAAGGGATAACATACATATACTTATGCAGAGATTCAAACACCTACCATGTCATTCATTAATTCAAGGATTCATTGAATCAAAATAGAATTAAAGCAAGGCAAGAATCATCAACACATTTCACACGATGTATAGTGGTTCGGCTAGCCTGCTTCACTCCCGAATGACGAACTCAAACATGAGTTTTTCGATATTTCATTATTAGATGGTTTTAAACTGGTTCACCATAAACCATACATCCTACACAAGAATTTGCACGTTTTGCACTCGTCGTTGGCCTACGCAAGGTCTTCTTATCGAGTTTGGCTAGCAAACTCTTGATTAGTCCTACATAGGGGCTAACTGCGTACGCTCCCTCGGATGCCTACACAAGGTCTTATCAAGTTTGTGTCTTTAAACTCTTGAAACCCAAATATGCACAAGAAGTGAATTCAAACACAATGAACTCAATAAACTTTCTTACAAAATGGATAAGCCCCATTGAATGTGCATTATTGAGATGCCCCCCTTGAGTTGGTGCAACCTCTCTTATGCTCCCCCGATCAGCTACATTCGCTTGATCTTTCGATGTAGAGTGCCAAGGTAATGGGGAGACTAAGGTTTGAAGATGACTTATACAATCAATGGTTTTGTATAAAACTAGAAGGACTCATCTTCCCAGCATTTTAAGCAATCTGGATAGTAGGGTTTTACCTATGAGTAGGTATAGGCCATAGAGAATGTTAGAGTTCAACATCATCTTCGATGGGAGAATTAAATACTCAAGAGGGCATTTTACACCCAAGAAGATGAAAGAACTCAATAAGAGAAAGAATCAAAGGAAAGCGTTTGGTCTTAAAGGCTCTAGGATTCTCTTCTATCGATTTTCCATCAACTAGCAAAAATTCCCATCTCTCTCTTAAATAGATAAATGAAACAACGGATAAAAAAACTAGTATTGATCAATTTAACTAATTAAAATTTTAAACAGAAAGTTTGCTAGACGCTTTTGACTATTGTTGATCGATCAATCTTGAGCCTTCGATCGATCCAACTGATTCAAATTTAAGCATCGAGCTTGCTAGATAGTTTTGAGCACGTTCGATTGATCGAACTAATTCAAATATAGATAGAAAGGTTGATGGACATTTTTGGCTACCTTTGATCGATCGAGCCCGATCAATGGCTACTCGATACGATCGAAGGTTAACCGAACTTATGCAGTTTGATTTTCTTTTTTTCCAAGTCATTTGCACAAAGTCCAGGGCGAGTCTAAGCTAATCTTTTAGACTTATGGCTATGGTATGATGATATAGGGTATTCCTATTTAATCCAACTCATCTAATGGGTTGGGTTTTAGTTTTTACCAGGGTTTTTGAATCTTATGGTTTTAACATACCATGGCACTACTACTCTTACCTATTTATGCAAGGCTCGTCCTCACGAATCTTGAAGTCTTCAGTGTCTTGGTCTGCCAATAATAACTCATCTGACTTTATGATCCACAAACTCGTGGAATTGACGAACATATGCATTTATACCCTCATACTGATCGACTCATATTGAAGGTGGCCCCCACATGATGAATGATCCACATCAAAGTGGGCTCACATAATACTCGGTCACATTAAAGGTCAGTCCCATATGACAAATGGCCCACATCAAAGTGTGGCCCCACATGATGGATGATCCACATCAAGCAAGTTCACTTAATGGACGGTCCATGTCAAAGGTGGGATCCACATGATGGATGATGGACATTGAAGGTGGGACCACATGATGGAAGGTTGACATCAATGGTAGGCCTACACGAGATGAACAATCCATATTGAAAGGTTGGACTCCACATGATGAATGGTCCACATCAAGGTGGGCCCACATAATGCATGGTTCATATCAAAGGTGGGTCCCCACATGATGGATGGTTCACATCAAAATTTGGCCTTGCATGATGGACTATCTGTGTCAAGTGGACCCCACACGATAGATGGTCCATAGCAAACATGGGACCCACAAGATGGATGGTGGACATCGTAAAAGGGCCCGCATGATGGATGGCCCATATCGAAGGTGGGCCCCCACATGATGAATGGTCCACACCAAGGTGGGCCCACATAATGCATGGTTCACATCAAAGGTGGACCCCACATGATGGATGGCCCACATCAAAGTGTGGCCTAGTATGATGGACAATCTAGATCCACAATTTACATGGCCATAAAAAGTTTTTAATGGTCAATCATTACTGTTTACTGTAGTGTGGTCCACCTGACATTTGGATCTGCTTTAGCTTTGGGACCATTTACTAAAACGAGTTGGAAAAACGAATCGACAGCTTGGATATACAACAAATACATCAAGGTGGGCCCCACTGACAAGGACTCACCCACTGGGCTGTTACCTCGGACTCCCTGTTCCGCCTCCATTTATTGGTTGATAAACGCATGACTTATCAGACGCGCCCCATCTTAGAAAGCCGATTGCATGTGCCCGGGGCTGTGTGGGATCCACAGAGATGTCCGCGACAAATCCACTCCGTCCATCTGTTTTGAAAGACCAGAATAGTACAGTATGATAAAAATCAGGCAGATCCAAAACTCAGGTGAACCATAACAACAAAACAGTGGCAACAACAACATCCACCGTTGAAACCTTCCTGAAGCTGACCATGACGTTTATATTCCATCGGGTGCGGCCCTGACTGTGGGGCCCTCCTTAATGTATTTATTATACATCAACGCCGTCTATCCGTTTTTTTAAGCTCCTTTTATGGTATGAGACCAAAAATTTCAGTTGGATCATACCATGGAAAAAACTGGTGATTGAACGATCACCATTAAAAACTTCCCAGGGCCCACTTTAGTGCCTATCTTAATATTTATTTGCCATCAAACATTTTGATAGGATCAAATAGACCTGGATGAAGAGTAAAAAAACATATCAGTTTGATCCAAAACTTTTATGGCCCACAAGAAGTTTTTAATGGTCATCCATCACTGTTTCTTGTTGGGTGCTCCACCTGAGATTTGGATCTGATTTATATATTTTCATGGAATAAAATAATTTTTTTAAAATAGATGGACGGTATGGATATGCAATAGATACACCAAGGTGGGCCCCACAGTAAGGACCGCACCGTGTTAGGTAAGACCGGGGCCGCACCTAATATACTTCAATCTCTACATATATTGGCGGGAAATAGACATCTCCCGCCTTTCTTTCTTTCTTTCTCCTACCACAGACCCTCACTCTCCCTCGCGCTCTCTCCGACTCACTGAGTCAAATCAAACCCTAACTCGGGATGGAAGAAGAGATAAAGGCGGAGTTCGAGAAGAGCGGCTTCTCTCTGGAAGAAGAAGAACAGATCCTCCAAAAATGTCAGTCTCATTCTCCTTCCCTTTCTGCATTTTCACTTATGACTGAATAATCCCCATTTTTATTCTCTCTTGTTTAATTTCAGGCCTCTCTTTCTGCATAAATTACAAACGCAGCCCTTCTGATATCGTCTCTAGCTGGGAGATTTACTATCTCAACAGGTATCTCGCTTCTCGCATTCTCCTTCGATTTCAACCGAATGGTGGTTTTTTTTGGATCATCATCAGGAAAAAGATGTACACATTTTAAAATCTTTTGTTTGGATCTTATAATTCGAAAACTTGGAATGTTTCACCGTTGATTACTGGTATTTTTCATGGCGCCCACCTTTCCAGTGATTGGAACTGCTCATCTGATGGGCACCATCATGGATGGGTATTGCTTTGAAGGAAAACACTGGCCATCGGATAATTGTTGCGATCTGGATGTTGGCCTGCAAATTGATGGTTAAGGATGGATGTGGCTAACATTTACTGGACAGATGGTTGCCATCTTCTGATCGTTGGTCTGCAATTGGTCAAGGACAGTCATGGCTCTAATGGTAACTGGCCATATTGTTTCCATCTGATCGTCGGTCTGCAAATTGATGGTTATGGATATTGCCAATTGCCAATGTGTAGATATTTCCATCATGGATAACTGGCCTCTTCATGGGGCCCATCTTTCAGTGATGAAAATGGACTCGGATTCGGTAGTGCACTGCCAGTACCCACCTCGGTACTGGTTGGTACTGGAAAAGCTCTGTGGGCCCTATCTTGATGTATCTGTTTTATCCACTCCGTCCATCCATTTCGTGAGCTCATATTAGGGCACGAGCCCAGGAATAATGCAGATCCAAATCTCAGGTGGACCACACCACATGAAACAGTGGTAATTGAACACCCACCATTAGAAACTTCCTAGGGCCCACTGTAATGTTTACACTTTACTTGCCATCGAACCTGTTGATTAGGTGGGTGAAGGGAAAACAAAGTATCAACTTGATTCAAAACTGTGGCCCTCAAGAAGTTTTGAATTGTGGGCATTCAATCACAACTTTTCCTATGGTGTGGTCCCCCTGAGATTTGGATCTACCTCATTTTTGGGCTCATGCCCTAATATGATCCTGCAAAATTGATGGATGGAGTAGATCAACACACATCATGTGGGGCCCATAGAGCTTTTACAGCACTGACCAATGCTGAGGTGGGTACTTGCCGTGCCGCTACCATATCCGAGTTTGATGAAAACTGTTCATCCTTTGGGCCCCACCATGGATGGGTGTCACAATGGAAAAAATTGCCCATTGGACAATTGTTACCATTCGACCGTTGTAAATCGATGTTTAAGGATAGATATAGTGAATGGTCACTGGACAGATTGTTACCATCTGGCTGTTGGCCTGTAAATCGATGTTTAAGGATAAATATGGTGCATGGTCACTGGATAGATTGTTACCATCTAATTGTTGTACTGCTCTCCTGCAAATGGATGATTAAGGATTCTCATGGTGAATGGTCACTGGACAGAGTGTTACTATCTAATCTCCTGTTCTGCTCCCTGCAAATGGATGGTTAAGGATGCTCGTGGTGAATGGTCACTGCATCGAGTGCTACCATCTAATCTCTGTCCTGCTGCTCCTGCAAATGAATGGTTAAGGATAGATATCACTAGTGGTCACTGGACAATTGTTGCCATCTGATCATTGCCCTGCAAATTGATGGTTAAGGATGCATATAGTCAATTGTCGCTGGCTAGATATTTCCTCAGAGATAACTGGCCTTTTCATGGGGCCAGCATTTCAGTGATTGAAATTTTTCATTGGGTGAGCCCCACCATGGATGGCCAGTGCTATGGAAAATATTGCCCATTGGACAATTGGTGCTGTCTGATCATTGGCCTGGAAATTGATGGTTAAGGATAGGTATTCCTAATAGTCACTGCCTCACTGGACTGTGGGTCACACGAACTATTGTAAATTTTACCAATTGGATGACTTGGATGATTTGGAGCATTTGTTGGGTCCACTTTTCCATCCATTGAAACCCACAAGATGAATGATCTGGTTCACTGAAAGGAGGGTCCCTCATGTACGGATCTGGCCCAAATGAAAATGTTAGCAATCCAGGTTGAGCATTATAATCCCTCTTACTTTATTCGTTGAATATCGGTTGAGGACTCCAACAATTTTTTTAATTAAAACTTTTTATACAATAATTTGGAATTGACATTGGTTTTTGCGGATTCTATTTGATGATCTTACGATGTGCTTTCAGGCAACTAAATGGATCCATGGTACAAAATGATGACATGGATGGTTTCCTATCGCACCTACAAAATGAACAGAAGGACAGCATTATCAAAGAGGAAACCAATTTACACATTTACTCTAGTAATGATGTCGACATGTGAGCATCTGATTCAACTTCTTTGTCTTTTATTTTTCTAAATTTTCGCGGATAATTTGGGATTTGATTCGTGAAATCATCCATAAGAACTTGCTTCTTCAATGCTCATATGCAAGACCTTTTTTTAGCAGTTAATTAGTTATAGTTTGTGAATGTATTTGGTCATGTAGGATTCTAAATGACAATCACGAAGATACCCAAGTGGGTTCTTTCGACACCCCAATGAAAGAATACGAACAACCGGATTCAGAACAATTGAACTCGGCACAGGGAACAAATGGGAGGCTTTCATCATCAAGACACATGAATAATCATCTGACCCCTTTTGGGCAACGAACAAATAAGTTTGTGTTGCAGTTCTCATTCAATAATCCAGACGCAGACAATGAAGCAAGAGAGCAAGATGTTGAAAGCACGGAAGATGATGTTATTAGAAGGGTTCGGCCGAGCAAAAGGTGTTCCTTGCAAGTTCAGCAATCACTGCCCGAACCAGGATGCTGTTTCATGCATGACAGGATTGAAGATAGGGTAATTGACCACAACTGCAGTAACATTTATTTATTTATTTTTATTTTTTTTGCTGCATAGCTTACTTTGTCTGAATGAGTGGGTTTCTTGGTTAGTTTAATTCCCTCGAAGCTCGCATTCGAAGGCATACGGCGGCACTTGTTGCATCAGGACTTTATGGGGAACCAACTGACGCTACGTTGGCTTCACAGGTGATTCTGCTTTCCATCACTGGTATTTATCCTTGCTAAATAACGACATGCAACTGTTTAATGGCATTCAAAGCTAAGGAAGATAATTTAAAAATCAATTTTTCACATTGAAGATGGGACACTATTTTTTAATTTGGACTGACTCCTCAAGAACCAGTAGGAATTGCGGTTGCTTCCCATGCTGAATCAGTGAATTGGTAGCTGACTCAATGAATGGGCTGATTTTGGCAACTTTTTGAAGAAGCAAAAAAATGTCTAGCCCTATTTGTGACCTCAGCAACTTTTAAGTAAGTTGATCTTTGGGTGATTTTGGACTGTTCATCTAGTGAGCCTCATTGTGGGTCTAGTCAAGTCCTAAAATCTCTTCCAATAGACGATCCTAACCGTCTGCTTAGTGTTTTGTAAGTGGACAAAAATCCACATTTAATGAAGAAGTCTACCAGTAGGATGATCGGGATCATTGGATGGGAAATGTTTTGGACTATCCATTAAGAGGCAGATGTCTGGCTTGGATCACCATAAAATGGACCCACCCTTTATGTTACTGGGTGTGTTTGATATTTTCCTGTTTTCTATTTTTTGTTAATTTTAGAAATTTTAGTATTTTGACTATACAATTTACGTCAATTCCAAATGAACTTGGAATCGCTTGATCCAACAGAATGGCTTCTCCCTGGTTTTGATTCAGAGTGCTTGCAAACCATGCTAAGGATGCTAAGAAGTTGGATTATTGCCGTAATTCTGTTTAAACAATGACAGATTAGTAGTTTCTGCTTCTTCTTCATCTTTTTAAAATTTCTTTGTTAAAGTTCAGCTGCAATGATGATAAATCTGATTTCAGAAAAGTGTGTTTGTGGTCGGCATGGTTTGTTGCGATGGAGAAGGTCATCTGAATGAAAAGTCCATCTTGTTACAAGGCAGGTACAGACTACTGTCATTTACTCACTGGTCAATTTATGTGCCTTTGTTGTTACAATCCATTTCAGGTATTGAATTGCCACAGTCACTTGGTGATGGGATTTTTCATTTCTACTGTTAAGTATACTTTCATCTTATGACAGCGTTGAGCATTCTGGAGGGCAACGCGTGCGACTTGACCTCCAGAAGTTGAACCGCTTTTCCTTGTTTCCGGGTCAGGTAAATCTGGATATTGTATGGCTTATGATGTACATGTTAGCCTTTGTTTGGATGCTCATTTGAATTGATTTGTTATATCCAATTTAACAAAGGTGAAATAACCGGAGTAGGACCCATCCACTCTGTTTTCTATGAGGGACTGTCCCCAAATAGCAATTCAGATTGTTTCAAGTCCCACTTGAAGCACATTGCAGTTATCTTTATGAATTAAATTGGTCTCATCTCGATTTTGCTGATTTCCTCTTTATTTAATTAAGTAGCTGCAAATGAGCATCTAAATGCACCCTTAAATTCATTGCAGTCCAGTTAGTGGTATATTCTGACAATAGTGACCTTTGTAGGTGATTGGCATCGAGGGACACAATCCTAGTGGACACCGTTTCATTGCATCAAAAGTGGTCGATTCTCTTCCTTTGTTGGTTACCCCTATTACGGATTTGCCGCCTGCTAAGAAGCAAGCACTGGACAAGGAATTTCAGCCAACTTCTTCTTCCATGTCTGGAGAACTATCATTGGTGTGTATGACTAACATTTGGATGTTTTGTGTTTTCAGTCTTGTCCTTATCATGGCGGATTGGAATTAGATGCCCTCATCCCAAATTGCAAGTGAGATAAGAATGGTAGTGCATGCACCTGTGGTTTGGGATGGGAAAGTGGAAAAAGGAACCCACCTAATGTGGTTGCCACTTCCCAAACCACCTACAATGCGTACTGGATTGATTCCTCTGAAAATGCACAACCAATCCCAATCCATGAGGACATCCATACTGGCTGGTGCATTTAACTGGTAGCCTTTCACTGTAGCATCTTTATCTTCACCAGTTTAAGGCATGATGTTGCTCTATGATGGTTACTTGAATGACTCCCATGTGCTTGAGAGAGCAATCTGCTAGGCCCGCAATTTTCTTACTGTTCCTTGCTATTCTCATGTATTTGAACAAGCTTCTGGAACTTCATGCAGGTTATTGCAGCTGGTCCTTTCACGACAACTGATAACCTGCTATTTGAGCCTTTAGAAGAACTGCTTGCACGTGCAAGAAGAAAGCAGCCACAAGTACTTGTCCTGGTAAAAAGATGAAATAGTCCATTGCTTCATGTTTTGTATGATGTCTCTGTCCGTATAGACTATAGAAGTTCCATTTGTTTAACTGCTTTGAAACTTTTGGCAGCTGGGTCCATTTCTTGATTCAGAACATCCAGATATAAAGAGAGGAACTGTCAACCAAAGCTTCGATGAAATTTTTCGTGTGGAAATTCTCACTAGGGTTTGTAGTTCCTGTTACATGAATTATACCATTTTTGGCCTGACTTTAGTGGCGGTGCACCCTCAGCTGTGGTGTAGGCAGGAACCTAACACATTTTTCAAGATGCATGTGATTTTCAAGTCCCAGTTTGAAACGTGTTGGATTCCTGCTCACCACTTTTGGATAGTGCAAGTGGTATGCAGTGTGCACCAACTCTCAGTGCATACCATGTGCACAAATCCTTTACCTACTGTTTTAGTTCTTTTTCAGGCAAGCATTTGGCTTTCTTACCCTTCTAGATCTTATTATGCAGTTGCAAGATTATGCTGAGTATATGGGCAACACTGCCCGTGTGATTCTCATGCCATCAACACGTGATGCTAACCATGACTTCGTTTTCCCTCAGGTGCTATTTTTGCTGAACTCATCATATATGTTTTCCATACATTTTCAACCTTGAAGTTGCTTTGCAAATAATATCTTCATCATGAATTATCAGTATTCAAATTGCGATGTTTGTTTTTGCAGCCTGCATTTGATCTCCATATACCCGAAGACCTTAGACATCAAGTAACTATGCTTTTTTTTTGGATTCGAAAATTGAATTTGTAGCATTGAGAATCTATCAATTTTATTTTTTCCCTCAAACATTGATTGGCTCAATAAAGCTTGATTTTGCCTTTTTTTTCCCTAGATAACTTGTCTTGCGAATCCAGGGCTTTTCAATGGAAATGAGGTATGCATTAGAGGCCTTTATGATATTCATATAATCAAAATGGATTTTATACATGGGCCTATGTTCTTGCTCTTGCACTTGCTTTTAAATGCAACATTGAAGGAATGCTTTTCTAGTAAGTGCCTTCTACATGTCATTTGCATGGTCGCTTTTTGCAATAGAGAAATCCTGTGGGTGACCATATATCTATCTCGAGTTTACTTGGTAAGCATGCCTGTAATTACTGTAACCCACAGAGTGCAAAAACGGTTTTGTGGTGGCAATGGCTGTTATGTAACTGTAATGGTGGTCAGTGTTAGGAGGCCGTAACAGCCAGTGCAGAAAAATGTCGCGTAAAGGCCCATTATGGCTCTGTGTACCGTCTTGATAAGGGCCATAATAGCTGTTATATGCTGATTTTGTTTTGTTTTTTCCCTGGAAAAAAAGAGACTAACAGTTGTTATGTCCGACATCGTAACGGTAACAGCAGTGGCGGTTACGGGCCTTATGGCCAATGCCTTGTTGTAACCACCATTCTTACAGTAGTCGAAGTCTTAGTGTAACTATGTCAAATCAATTTGTTTGGTGGAATTCATTGTGATAAGTTGTTAGTCATGTGGTTTTGATCTTGGGTGGAGCTGTGTTTGGATGCTTGATTGAATTGAATTTGTAACAATTCAATTCAATAAAGTGGAAGTCACAATCTTCAAAAAAGAAAAAGAAAAAAAGAAGAAGTCACCTACCCCTCCTTTTCCTCCCATATTCAAATTAGAATAAAGTTAGAATTCTAAACTAATAATTCTCTGATTTTGTTTTTTTGTTTTTTTTGTTTTTGTAGAAACTTGATAATGTCTAAACGGTGATCCCTAGGGCTAATATATCGAATCTAGACCTCTGAAATTTCCTTTTATTGTCTGTTGTGTTTTGAAAACTCTACCGTTCTAGCATGCATGGCTTGATCAATTTTGGGCCTGGGCTTAGGCTCAAGTCATTTTAGCTTCTCTTGGCCCGTCCCAGCCCGACTTTGTATGTACATTTCTTATGTCTTATAAATGTGGAATTTTCATCCTTGATTAGGCAACCCATGTATCTTGAACATAGACTGTTGATTTCTTCTCTAGGTGTCTATTTCTTTGTGCACGTGTGGCCTACTTAATCAATGGACAAATCAGGAACATTCAAGTTGAAAATAGGGATTTTACCAATTTTCGGGCTGAGTTGGGTCTGGCCTGAGCCCAGCTAATTTTTTTTTGGGGTTGGTGCTTGGGCCTGCTGCTAGGCCATGCCGGGCTTGGGTCTTGGAGCTCGACGGCTGGGCATGGGCTTAGCCTAGCCCGGTCCAAACCTGGCCCATTACCACCACCCTTAGCAAATATTTCATGTTTACTTTCTTTGACATCCATCTCACAGTATCAAGTTTCAGGTCATGGTAGGTTGCTGCACTGTGGATATTCTGAAACAGCTTAGTAGCGAGGAGATTTCCCGAATAGCGGCTGATGGATCATCCAGTGATCGCATGGGGCGACTTGCAACCCATGTATTGAGCCAGCGCAGGTATGTCTTCATCACTATCAGGGAGGAACTAATAGAATATGTAATGATAATTAGTTGCAACTAAATCCGGAAAAACACTTTTTGTTTCAACAGCTTTTATCCTCTATATCCACCCGCAGTAGGTGTTCCTTTAGATCTTTCACTAGCTCCTGAAGCTCTCCAGATCACATCTATTCCTAATATTCTCATCCTCGCTTCAGATCTTGGTCCATTCGTCAAGGTAATAATCACCAGTCTTTTTGGGCCCAAAATCATGTAGGCCTTGATCTCTCTAGGAGGGGCCTTCTTATTCGGATAAACGTTAGAAGTTTGAATGTCATGGCAGGTATTGTCCCTTGGAGAAACAAGTGATGCTGCTGACAATGCTAGATGCATTTGCATGAATCCTGGGAGACTTGCTAAGGGCATTGGTGGAGGTACCTTCGTAGAACTTAACTACCATGGAGATCCAGACACAACAAATGCGTCAATCTTCCGCATCTAAATCTGTTATGAATAATGTTAATGGTTGCAAGAGCTGGTTAATGGAGATGGGAGTTTTCACTCGGACAGGTATTTCGTTGTATGAGTTTGAATTTCTTGTCATGGGAAGAGAGCTGAAATGACTGTTCAGCTCAGAAAATTGTGGGTAGCAGTTAGGCATTGATCAGATGGAGCTAATTTCTCTTGTTTTTGTTAGTACCGGTTTTCGTTATGTATTATATCAATTCTTTTAAAAAAATCATCTGTTCCCTTGGTCATTGTTCTTCATTTTCCTTATGAATCTTTTTCTTTATCTTGTCGTGGGAGCAAAATGTAAGCACTATACTGGAAAAGGGTCAAAAAGATGCGTTCCCAACATGGGTTTTTTAGCTTGTTTCAGAAAGGGCAAACATTTGTGTACAATGTGCACACATCTCGCGGGAATCCAAACATCTATTTCAAAACTGGAATTTAAAAATCTATTTCCAAACAATGGGCAGGAATCAAAACATGTATATCAAAATGGGAGTTTAAAAATCCCATTATGAAATGCATTTTGAATTCCCACCCATTTGTCTTTGGATGGCGTGGCATATGCATGCACCGGTTCTTGGGGCACACTGGGCACTGTGGTCAGTCTTCATGATAGATTTGGTATCATTGGTAAGTCCCTGTCTGGTAGACACCTGAAATTGAGTTATTCTAGTTAACAGTGATTATTGTATTAGACACTCATTGTAGCTAACAGTGATTATGTATTAGAGATCGTGATCTTGAATGCATAATCCTGTTAATTACAATGAGTTGAACTCATTTTCAGGCGTCTGCCGAAAAGAGCCCAAGTCTTTAGTATTATTATTTTTATTACGACAAGTGATGAGTTTGTTTCTTGTTTCATTTATGATTTGCCAGGAATAAATTTATTTCCAGACATGGATAAAAAAACCCAAATAAATTGTTTCCACTCAAGAGTGCATCAAGTTGGGTTGACTCAAAGACTCTCCCAAAAACTCGACACCAAATTAAAAAAGTTAGTAATAATTTAAAATATAGAAGAAAAATAAAAGCATAAATTAAAAAATGGGAAGTAAATAGAAAACATAAAGAGAAACTCCACTAGATTTGATTGGGCCCATAACTCAGGTTGATTAGATTCAAAAGAATTTGATGAATTAATCTCTTCAAGTTTATTTGAAATTGAATTTATTGAAGTCAACTAGTTCCGCTTTATGGTTTACAAGCTGTTGCTCAGTCTGATTCTTTCCTGTAAATAGATACGTATAAATGTTTTAAATAATCTATTTTTCTCTAGTTTAACTGCAAAAATAATGAAAAGGAAATAGGAAAGAATTCCAGAATTTTTGCATACCTGAACCCTGAGAAGGATTGGTTAGTTACACCCACTCATAGGTGTCTCCTGCTCGTTAGATGAGCTGCAGAGACACTGTAGTGTGTGCGAGTGATCCTGGATTCAATCCCTGGTAATGTTACCTTTAAGAAAAGAAAAAAGAAAAAGGAAAACACCCACTCAAAGTTTTCTAAAATCAATAAATAAGAACTGCAAATATGCATTCCTGGAACTCACATTTGGGCATTAGAAAATAGGTTTTAATTGATAGGTTGTTAACGCACTCTTTGACTCCACTCAACTCGAAGCTAAAATCTTGAAAGTAAAGACTTAATATTTGAAAAACATAAAAATATATTATAAGTGTAGAAAGGTAATAAGTTGTAATAATAAACCTGAAAGATTATAGAGACTAGAAAAAACTTGGGGAAATAAATTAAAAAGAAACCTTGATTTCTCTGAATTTCATTGTATCAATCTTAAATTCAATTGGACTCGAGACTCAAGTTGACTTGAGCTATGGTTTTGATAAACGCATATATGCTCATGGGATTAGCATCTCTCACAAGTGATCATCATCATCGTCATCCCTCTCGAGTGATATGAAGCAAACATGCACTGTTCTTAGACATGTGGCAGATCATTCTCATGGTTTTAAGACTTGGGCGAGTCCCATACAACTGGTCCACATTGACTCGGATTTAGTAGTATCCGATCTGGTTTGATGCCACGAGTCAACCCCACCTCGGGCGATTCAACTCCGGTTTGGCTCAGGGCTAAATGAGTCTATACGAGTCGCCAAGTCTTTTAATCATGATCATTCCTCTTTATGGAGAAATATGATGCTATTTGTATATTTGGATTTGGGAGAGCAGCTTGTATTATACAATTTGTGCCTTGTAGTCAAAAGGTAAACCAATTGGAAGATCATGACCGACAAATCCTCTGATGGGCAGTTGTATTGTCCAATTGACGTGATTCTGTGGCTATGGCTCATCTACGTTTACTGGTTGAGAAGGACCAAATCTGCTTGAATGATTACCTTATTAAAAATTATTTTTATGATAAAAAATCTTTTAAAATGTGAATTCATTATAAAAGGCTTTCAGCTTTTAATTCCAAGAGGTCGCTCCCTCTATGAGTCCTTGGAATAACCTTAGGGGCTGTTTGGATGCTCACAAAGTTGTGTGCTGCAGGAGCCATCTTGAAAGCGTTATACAGGTCATGCTGTCTTGAACTAGCTATATTGTACCATTTATATAAAACTCTTAGAACAAAGTAGTGGAACTTGTAAGGAGTGTAAGATGGATGGTAGCATATGTGGGTGGAACTCGTAGGAAGCATAAGATGGATGGTAGTATATGTGATGTTATGTTGCATATATGCACAATGACACGTGGCACATGTGAGGTTGTGAACACCGGGTTTGCATCCATGGGCCACTTTGGGCTCTTGTGCTTATGGTTTTGCAGGTGTGCTGTGGTATTGGCTTAGGAATATTGTGCGTTTAACTTGGAGTCGTCACTAGCCAATTTACTTGGAGTTTCATAGTTGGCTAAACCCTACAAAATCGTAAAGATTAGGGAACCTAAAGACTTTCTTGTGCACAATGACTCCTATTACTGATTTGCAACCTAGAAATTTAGAGTAAAGGACCTTGGCGACAGAAAAGGAAAGGGTTAGGCACCCTTCTGTACTAACACAAAAGTGCGGTCTCTACTTTGTGGGATTCATGGGATTTAAGAGATTACAAGTTAAAGATAAGCTTTATTATCTAGTCGGTTGTGAACAAGATCTGAAGTTGACTAGGGAGCTCACTTGGGGAATAGCAGTGGAGAATTGTAGCTCACATCTGATGGTACACAAGCAGTGATGTTATTCTTAGAAAGCAAACAAAAAAGTAGTAGTTTTTATTATCTAGTTAGTTGTGGACAAGATTTAAAGCCAAGGGGCTCAACTCGAGTAGTAGTAATGGAGAACTGTAGCCCACATCAACTGGTATCAAAGGAGTTTTGTTGTGCTTAGAAAGGAATGAAAAGGGGGACTAGGCGATCTCAAGTTTTTGATATAGCTGGAAAACTGGCAAGTCACAGAGCATATGCTTAAAAATACCTAAAAAGTAGGGGGTTGGATAAGCGACTCAAGGGAAGAAAAAACTTGACACTCTTAGAGAAAAAAAGATGTATAGAGCTCTCGATCCCCACTCTACCCCATTGCTTGAGATGAATGCATGACTTGATTTGGTTGTAGAAGAGGCTTCGATGGGTTAGGTGGTTGGGTTTACTTGATGGTGTGAATGGATGGATGGCTAGGATGGTTGGATGGTTGAGATGGTGGAAATGAGTAGGGTGTTGGATGGATTAGGAAAATGGAGACCAAGGATGGATAGAAGTATGGCGTAGAGAAGGGAATGGCTAAGGCTTTAGGCTTAGGGTGGCTGGAGTGGTTTGGGTAAAAGGACTTGGGCTTTGGTTAGGCTAGAGGCTTGGGCTAAGGGGTTGAGGGCTTGGCTAGGACTAGAAAGGTTACAAGGGTTGGAGGGACTAGAGCCTGAAGGGGTGAGAGGGTTCTCTCTCTTGGTGTGGGAGATGGGAGATGGAAATCAAGTATAGAAATGACAAGGGGAGACCTCTCTTTTATAGGCAAGGTGGTGGCAAAAGAGTGATTCGGGTTAAAATGAGGGGCAAACATGCCAAGTGGGTGGCACGCATAGTGTTGCCTGCCACGTGGCACAACCCCAGCTGGCATCGAGTCTAATTGCAGTTTGGGTCGTTCAGGTAGAATTGGTTTCCTACAGTGTTTGGGTATGGCTTTGGGCTAGATTTTGGACTTGGGTTTGGGCCTAGTTTGTGTAGGATTTGGGCATGATTTGGGAATTCGGGAACCATCTGTCTGAAGCTTGCTGTGATCAAGTCTCCTGTGCTGGGTGGGGTGTCTACAGAGGTGCATAAAGATTGATGGTGGCATATTTGCATGCCTAGACATGGATGGTTGTACATGTGATGCATGTGCATGGAACATGATGCTCTTGCTTACACAGTACTAGAGAAAAATATCCAACCTTTCTACCAAAAATAGTAAAATGCCATTACGTAGCGATTGTGTTTTGAGTACATGTGACTCATTTCTTCTGTTTATGTTCAAAAGAGAGTTTGAAAGACCACGTACAAGCTGCCTACCTTCATGTGTAACTTTGTGAGCATCCGAATCAACTCATTCACCTACATGTAAAAATTATTCGCCCAACTTTTCCCCTTGCTCATTCACCATACTTAATGTGGGGCAAAAGGTGTTGTGTATAAGCCATCCAATTCATGCATTACGTGGGGCCAATATGTTGTGTATATACCATCCAATTTTGCAATTAAATGAGCTCCACCATGATGATGATGAGATGCTCCAAAAATCGTGCTTTTACATTCATTAGGTGGGCCATGCCACATAAAACAATCAACAACCGACGACCACTCAAAAGACCTCCAAATTTTTATGGTGGCACACATAATGGTTGGATTTGTTGTGTCGCACCCAAAGGGTTAACCCTCTATGTAGAGTGACCCTAGAGTGTATGAAGCTCTTTCATCGTCCCTTCCAGCTGATGTGGGACCACTATAATTGTCGTCTAAGTGCATTTTAGCACTTCTCGCCCATAATACCCAGCATTCACAACATTGGCTAATAGAGAGTAAATTCATCACAAAAATGCAGTTGTTTGGTAGGGAAGATTAAGATTTTAATGCTAATATACTCGCTTCATTTTTTCTTTAATACATGTAGTTAGCAATGACTTGTTCTCTTTTTTAATTAAACCCATGATGTGTTCAATTAAAATGACCGCGAGATAAAGGCTGTGTGGACCTAGCCTAATAACGGTTTGGCATCCATTCTTTACATTTATTGTTTTGGGTCATGTTAGGATATCGGGTGCAAATTAGGTGAATGGGGGATTTGAGAGGGCTATGGAAAGGGGAGTGATGAGGATATGATTGAAGTTAATCTACATGTTAAAGGGAAGGGAATAAGACCAATATTTCTACCTTATTTTTGTAATAATGATAAAGAAAATTGGAAAAAAACAAGGATAATGGTACGTCCATATTGACAAATTGATGTAGTTGTTCATCTGCATTTTAATTATGAGTTAAATGTTGAATATTACAGCTTAATGAGAAAAACATTTATCTATTAGTTTAGGAGTAGGTTAGATAAAGACAATTTGTGTTATGTATAACATAAATTTTTTCTCTTTATCTTTATAGGATAGGTTTCTTAACAAAGCTTTTATGATTGGCGTAGAAATTAAAGATGTTAATTTGTTACTAGAATCAATTTAAGTTACAGTCGCATCTAAATGCATCTTTAATTTAATCAATAGTGTGTTAAATAATTCTAGTTTTCTAAAAATAGCTTGCACATTTTTGAAATAGAACCCACTATAAATATTGAAGGTTTTATTACTGATTTTTCAGCTATAGCAAGATGTTTAGAACAACAATGATTTTCAGTAAAAAGACAAAAAAAAAAAAAAAAAAAAAAAAAAACCAAAACTCATATGATTTAGTGCTTTGAGATTTAAAGCGATAAATTAAGTATTGCCGTCAACGCCCTTGAAAAGGGGCCCAGTATGTCATTCCAATCCAATCCTCGAACCTTAGATCTGAACTCAATTATGGTGCTAGAAACACTTTAATGTGGCCCATAAGCCCTTGATTTTATATTGATCAAGCCACTTTGGTACTGCCGTACCAATACTCGAACCTTAGATCTGAGTCACCATTGATGTGATCAGAAGTAATTATGCACTCTCCTTTTAGAGTTTATAAGCATGTACACTTGAGCTCCCACTACTGTCCGCATTCATCCAATCCAATCAACTTTAATACAATATTTTCATCGCCTTAAAATAATTCTATAGCTAGGAGATTATCACGCCAGTAGATTATAGTCCCAATGGTGAGTCTTGAGAGTGACTGTGTACATCCTTGAGGACTCGTTTCACTTGGTAGTTTAGTACAGGATTCATTGCACATACATGCATTGATTTGAACAGGCCCTGCTGGAAGGATCATAGAAACCATGGGTGGTCAAGATTCACTGATCAAGTGATCTCTATTGGCTACAAGATTGTTTGCTTATAGGCATTCGTGCAACCTCTATATCAGGCACGGTTCAAATTTGATGCGTACCAACCCACAAAATTCCGCAAGAAGATCTAATGATCAGTGGTTTCAAAACTATAGTCCCATTCAGAGGAACTACTTTGGTAAATGGACAGTCCAGATCTAAAGCTCATGGTGACCAAACAGATGGGCTAGATCTGACCTATATGTCCCATAAATAGAGAGTCCAGATCTGATCTACAGCGCCCACCAAAGAACAGTCCAGCATATGGAATGATCTGAATGGGACTATAGCATATGGACCCTCCTTGCACATGTTAGCTTGCCTTTTAAGTTTTCTTTTATGACTGCGCTTTGGAACTTAAAGAGCCTGTGTTTTCCAAAAAAATGCCCGAAGGGCCTCAAATGGCAGTACAGACATGCGTGTGGGCCACTGTAACGAGAGAGACGCTAACATCCAAAGTGTTGTTCCACAGACTGTTGATGCTTGCATTCCCTCAAAACTGTTCCAAACAGCGCCTTAGACAATGAATTAGCTCAGGTGTAAATGGGTGCTTATCAGTCCCAAGGGTAATGCACATGTGCCCCAGGTGATCTCTACAAAATTGAAAATCTACTAGTGTTGGATGCTACAAGTGACTTTACATTAGAAGATAGAAAAGCAGCTGTGGGTGCAAAATTCCTCTTCCGACGATTCATCACATGCACATGGGAGATCACAGGGACATGGATGTCTTTACCATTTACAGATTCTTGGATGTTCTCTATAAAAATCATTAGTAAGAAAAAGAAGTTTTGACATTCAGCACCCTCCCTTTTGGCCTGAAGACAGACAAACCTCCCTCATAACTGTTCCCAAATAAAACCTTTTTGTTTTCCAAATGTGTTAAAAATCATCTCCTCTCTTCTTCCAAACCCTAACCCCAACATAACCTTCTCACAAACAAGGTTAAAAAGGTCATTTTTTTCCCCATGGTGAATGGTCAACTATAATGCTCTGACATGGTTTCATTGAGTTCTATTGACGGATGTTAACCGAAGGGTGATTTTTTTACCGAATATGAAATAGAGAGGGTGTTATTTGGGATTTGCACAAGGGAGGAAGTTGTCTTTGAGACGGGAGGGTGCTATATGAAAAAACCTCTAAAATGATATCAGATCGAATCATGTAAAGACACAGTTTGGAAATTCCTCTATGCCATGAACACAACAAGACTTCTGTAGAATCGCTACTCTTAACTTTCTCAAACTTCCAATCAGGGAGTTCTCCTGAAGTCAGCAATACAAACAGAAAGCTGGATTGAATGGTGACTCTCAATACAATACATTGGCTAGAGTTGTCCAGTTGAATCCAGCCACAGACAATAATGTGACTTAAATTACAATTCAACAATCACCATCCTACAATCAATGACACAAACTTTGGCATTCTTACCGCAAGTGGCCCCGAGAATGAATACATATGCATTGGATATAGACATCACTAAACTTGCAGAGCATTCACTCGAGCAGTAAGTTCTTTAACTTGGTTCCTCAGACGATCAGGATTGCAGAAGAAATCAACAAAGACCTGCCGCTCTCGCCCCACCTCATGTGGATGGTGTTTGACAATCTGCAGCGGATTTAATGTGAGACCCAAGAGGTCATGTTACCAAATATCACAAGCATGATTTACTTGGAAGGAGACGAACATAAAAGGAGTGAAGTCCTTTTGTGTTTGGTATTATTATTTTTTGTGTGCTCATTTAGAGCATATGCCAATAAAAACAGCTATTAATTAGGAATTAACAGGATATGAGCCTTAGCATTTGCAAGGATGAACTGTGGGATTCTGTACATGTGGGCCGCATGGTATGGTGATCCAGGCCACTGATCTGTCATCTGAGGATGCTGGAACAACATTCAGATTGGAAGATACTAAACCTTCAACTAGTGGCCCACAAATAGCAGTTAAGAAGAAAATATAGCAGCAGCCTATATTCAAGGAATATAGGTCAAAGATTTGATGTTATCATATTCCAATCTGGCAGATCTTTACAGCATCTCCCAGCCACAGCGGGCCTGTCATATCAAATGTTGAAATAACTGAACATTGGGTCTATGTCCGGAACCCCTTCTCTCAGCAAACCATACATACATTCATTGAGGCTTAGGTATAGGGCCCGATAATCCCTCCCCAGTAACTGGGCTGTCGGGCATGCACATATGGCTGGGGAAGTTGTTCAGGAAACTGACAGCACAGCAGATGTTTTCGTGATGTGAAAAGGAACTTGCCATTAAGTACAAGAAATGAAACCAAGAAAGATTACCTCAGCCTTTTCTCGATGCTCTCGTGTCACTTCTTCAACTGCGGCAGAGAGTTGTGCATTAACCCTTTCCATTTCTGTGAGCTCCTTCATCAGCGGCTGGTAATTTAAAAAATTGGACGGTCAATAAATCGGATTTTGAATGGACAAAGTCCACAAATGCAGCATGAAGTTGTAAGAGGGAAGAGCTCAAGAATGATACAGCAGAAAGAAGAAATCTCAATAAAAATGAAATATGGCATCGAATTACAATTGCAGTTGTTGGGAGTTGTAGAATAGTTGAAGATAAGAAAAAAGAAGGTTGTGTTATCAGTGGCACAAAGACAACCTCCGTGAGAAGCCATGCCATAATCTCAACTATCCGATGGGAAATTAGAATGGATAGGTCTCAAGGCTTAACAGAGGAATGGAACGAAATTCAAACGCAAATGCACCTACACATGATACTTTGAAAAGAAATAATTATTAAGTTCTACTGAAAAATCATGACAAGCAAAGAAAATCTTAAAAGAAAGGTCCATTCTCAATAAATGTGACCACTAACTACCCCTAATATGCAAAAGCACACAAACCCTACATTGCATTCCCAAAAGGAGAAAGATGAAGAAGATTGGGGGAGGTGTACTCATAACAGGTACAGGACGCAAGAAGTTTACTGATACTGAATATCTTAACATATAAAGAAGAATCTACTGCTGCCTATCTTACCTTTATGTACAACTCCTACATATGCTACATGTATACTATTGTCCTAATAAATCTCACAAGGAACTGTGGAGATCTAGCAACAATAAATTTTCGAAAAAATCTTTATTAACTGAATTATCATATAAATAGAAAAGCCCTTATTCTCCCACCAAATCCTTAGGGAACAATCAGGTTCGAATCCCAAATATAGATCACAGAGGACAAATTACTAAGCCTGCCAAATCTCTTGATGCGAAAGACAAGGAAAGAAGTTAATTTAGGTTGTGGTATGAGTATGACTAGGGATGACCTTCACTTCCAACCTCCCCAACTGCACCCTAGGGTTATGCACTGTCATTCACTCTAATTTCCTTCATCCCAATAATATCACCTTAGCTAGCAAAATGTACTAGTAAAGAAGCAAATATTAACACATTAACCATAATGTGGCATCTGTTTTCAGGTATGAGCCCAGTGAACGTTTGGGAGGTTAAAACCTATATCAAGAAGAACATCACAATCTTTACTTTATGGATTTGAGTTGAAGTAGAACGAAACTTCAAATAAAACACCAGGTACTGATGCGGACACAAAAGCATTCAAGGTGTACCAACGAAGAAAGCGCCAACTGCAAGTACCATCCTTGTGGATAGGCGACTATTGAGGAGCTGAAGACCCTCCACATGTGATCAGACACATAGAAGACCCCACTCAGGGAAGACACATGTGAAGGAAGAAAGGAGAAAGAAGCCGAAGAAACTGAAGATTTCGGGTGCCCGACCATTGTCTTCGGGCGCTCGATCGGGTGCCCGATCTTTGCCTGCCGAGTGCCCGAACCTCTCTGGAGGTTTTCGGACAACTTCGGGCGGGAGCTCGGGTGCCCGACCGAGCGCTCGAACTTTCCCGCACTTTTGTTATTTGCGCGTTTTTACTTAAACTTTGAGGGTAGTTTAGTCTTTTTACTTGTTTTAATGTTTATTTAAGAGGGTTAAGCCCTAAACTTGAATTTAGTTGATTAATTAATGAAAAGCAAACCCTTTGGTTGCCTCCTTTCCCTCTTCTCTCTCATGCTGATGCTTCTTCCTCTTCTTTGATCTCTATTTTCTACTTGCTTCTTACGTCCCTCCTATCTTTCTTCCAGGTAATTTTATCTTTCCTAACTTATTTGTTTCGCTAACCTCAATCCTAAAATCTGATTTTGATCCTAAACCCTTTCAGATTTTCAAATCCCTAATCCAAAATCCCTTGATTTCCTGGATTAGAGATTCCTCTTAACTGATTGGGTTATAGCCATACAAGATCGGGAGCTTCCATCCCTCGCCGGATCCAACCATAGTGATACTTGAATCTCATACTTCATGGTTGTGATGAATGGCCCGTTCCATTACATGTTCCTTATGATCTTCTTAGTTCATGATGATTACTGCTAGATTTTATATTGTTATTGTCTTCTAATTCCGCTGATTTAATTGTGTTCATGAGCATGCATCATAATTAGGGCATCCTACATCAGCTACACATATCATGTGAGCAACTCATTAACTGAACCAGCAAGGGTCCAAACTGTTTCTACATTTCTGGCTGCGAATCCAAACACTCCCTTCAGTAATTTTTCATATCCAAAGGTTTGTTTTCTGTTTAGTGGTTACCTCCAGTTTCTAATAACATGTCATTTATGTAAGTATTGTTTTTATATCCTAATCTTCACATGAATGCTGATTCTTATGACAAAATCAAATATATATATTTTTTTTCTGGAAATACCATGCTATAACTAACTCGTAGATTGTAAACAACCTATGTAATAGACTATTAAATAGCACTTGATTGATTAACGTACATAATAGTCTATTACATTACACCTGTGGGAGTTTTATGCTCTCATCGCCGGTCCCCAGCCCGGATAAAAGAGGGTTGTGTTAGGCTGGCAGTTGGAGTCAAACTTATGCAAAAACTTCCAACAAGAATATGAATGTGGCACAAAAGGATTCATGTGGCCGACCCCAATTAGTTGGTATAAGGCTTAGATGATGATGATGACGACGACGACGACGACGACAAGTCATAGTATAATTTTAAATAAATGGAATCAGCAATATGATGATAATTTCATCATTCTCAACTTAAAACAGAACTGCCAGAGGATGTCATGAGACATATGAGTAACATAGAAGTTAGTATAAGCAACACAAGCATAAATTCAAAGTAGTACGATCGTATAGGAAAAGTTTGTACCCAGGGAGTCAAAATTGGTTGTGCAGTTGTTGATGATGCAAATAGCAGCTGCTGCAACTTTTGAATGAGTGTGCACCTAATGAAAATAAACCAACACATTGTAACAAAATCAAAAGATTATAGAAGCCCGGAGAACAAAGTTATATTGTGAGATGGTTACTGTCTCTGTGGATCATCCTAATTTAAGTGGGTAGAGCATACAGATCAAATTAAAACAGAACATAAGTTTGATTATAATCGTACCTATTTATGGTTTGATAGTAATATTTGGCTATTACAGAAGGCATTTTCATAAAATCATGCATGAACCATGTATTGACTGTGAAGATTGTAACAAGCATTTTGTGAATCACAAGGCCTTTCAGATTTGTACGTTGGTAATGTTTTGACATTGGATTCAGTGACATTTTCAGAGCAGGTATTGTAAACGTCATGGGACCAACATGCTCAGACACAATCCAATCATCCAAATTCCAAAGTGCTCTGGCACCAAGTTGAGGGCATGAAAATTGTGGAATAGCTCAAGTTCAACTTAATATATTTACGACAAAGCTTTGCACGCCTAACCATACCAACAAGAAGCACAACCCTAACTTGCTCAAATAAAGGAAACCTACCTAATATTCAAAAAATTAATTTGTCAGTAAAAGAAATTAACTGTCAGCTGCAGGATCCTTCTAACTAAGCCACTCCCTCTTCAAAATGCACTTTGGACTCTTGCTTTCTACCCATTTATACATGTTTGCATTATGAAATAGACACTTCTCCACTCCCGCACCTGAATCTGTTATTTCTTTGCTTCATGCTTCATACAACTATAAATCAACTAACTACAATATTTAGGAACCCAGTACAAAAGCTCATAATCTTATGTATAAAAAGACCAATCAATGTATTTGAAGTCATGCAATCAAATTTCCAGTTTTCTCCTAGAAACTTGGGAAGGAGAGCCACACAAATAGCATTCAAATTGCGAGACACAAATAAAGAGGTGCATACTTCTATGACATGTATAAGAACAATTAGAGAGGAAAAGAGAAAAAAAGGAAAAACTTATAAGGCCTATTTCATAGAAAGGCAATGTAATCCCAAAAGATCAAAAGATCATAAATCATCATAGCCTAATCTGAGCTATTAGGGGCCATATTTACTAATTCTATCTTGCCAATCATTTCTACTTAAGACCCTATCCACAATAAGTGAGCAAGCCTTTTGGATCCCTTCTCACCACTTTGATCCAAGTCCTTCTCATCCTCTTTTCAGGCCCTTTTAACCATAATCAATGTTCCCCACCTTACTTGAGCCACCTCCAGTCTTTGTTGTTCATGAGTGAACCATCTCAATCTGCTATCCATTATTATTATTATTTTTTATTTGGGCTACCCATAGGTTGCTTTGGATGACCTGATTCTTAATTTTATCCTCCATAGTTTTGCCACACATCCATCTCAACATCCTCATCTTTGCAACAGTCAATTTTTGCTCATGTTGCCTTCTAACTATCCAACGCTGCTTGATATACAGCAGCCAGTCGAGTAGCTTTCATACATAAATTTCCCCATCCATATCAACATCCTCATCTTTGCAACAGCCAATTTTTGCTCATTTTGCCTTCTAACTATCCAACGCTGCTTGATATACAACAGCTGGTTGAGTAGCTTTCATATATAAATTTCCCCATGTTTCATAGGATGGACTGAGTGAAAAGGCACATCTCTACTTCATTCACCCAGTTCAAATTATATTGATACCATCCTCATCAATCTCCTATTCTCCTAAAAAATAGGGCAAACTTAATGAAACAAATTGCTTTGAGTAATCTCTTGGTTATCAATTTTAGCTCACTTCTATTTGTACTAAAGTTGCATTCTCACTAATTTGTCTTGGTTTTGCTAATTTTAATACTCTAGTCTCTAGAGCTTTCCACCGAATCTCCAATTTAGTATGTCCTCTCTTTACTCTCATTGAACAACATCATGCCATTCACAAACAAGAAACACCAAGAGACCCCATCTTGGACTGTAGTAGTTAATTCATCTATAGCAAGTGCAAAAAGTTATGGGCTTAATGTCGACCACAGACTAAGAACTGTTGCTACTAGGAACTCATCAGTCTCACCACAAGTCATTCCCAGTTTTGTAATACCCTCATACATTTATTTAATGATGTTGATAAATACTTCCAAGCAGTGTTCTTATTATCAGTATCATTACATGTATCGCTGACTAGCGAAACGGAAACATGAATCAATATCGCCAATATTGTCACTAGTATCCGGAAATGTATCGTTGACTGAGGGAAACACAAGGAAATAGTGGAATTTCTCAATGAAACTTCAAGAGGCGGCTAAAATACACATATTTGCATATTTAGGAATTAAATAATTGCAAAAAAGATATAATGAGGGTCTAAAAGCATGTAAAACTTACTCAGGGAAACATTAGAGAAACATGGGCAAAATGGTGAAAATTTTCAATAATACTTCAGGAGACGCTAAAATACACATATTTGCATATTTAAGAATAAAATAATAGCGGAAAAGACGTATATTTGCATATTTAGGAATTAAATAATAAGTTTCCCTTTAATGGAGCCTAAAAGCATGTATCATTGACTCAGGGAAACATGGGGGAAATGGTGGATCAATCCATCCATGCATGCACATACATACATACAAACACACACACACACACACACACAATCACGCATGATTCATCCATCAATGCATGCACATACATACATACAAACATACATGCATGATTCATCCATCCATGAACACACATGCACACGCGCACACACACACACACACATCCATCCATCCATCCATCCAATCAACCAAGCATCCATCAATCCATGCATACATCCATCCATCCATGATTTATGCATGCGTACATATACACACATACAAACATGCATTTCATTATACAACTATCCACCCATAAAAAAGTTTTGGCGATACCGACACATTACTGATGTTATCGAAATATCACCGATACAAGCGACATTTGGAATTTACATAGTCGAAAATATTGGTGATACATTGGCAATACTTACTGATATATCGCCGATACCTGAAATTTTTTATACTACCAGTGTTATCGGTATTGTCGAGCTGGAGATATGGATAATATCGGGGATACTTTGAACAATGCTCCCGAGACCCCTTTGCTAATTACACATCACCTGACCTCCATAGGTACTCTCCATATTTATAAAAACCATGTATGGATTCTTCCTCTACTCACTAAACATCATCAATGGTTGGAGTAAAAAAATAGCTTGGATGTTGATCTCCCTGAGATGAAGGTTTCTTGTAATAGTGTTTCCTTCAACCCCGTCCATCAGGGTTTTTCTTGGGACTCAATGAGTTTGATCCCCTAATAGTTGATATCTTGGTGCATTTCCTATCTTCTTGTAAAAAGGTACAACAATGCTTTTCCTCCACTCATTTGGCATTTTCTGTCAACAAAATTTTATCGATAAGACTAATTAACCAAATTAATTGCAATTTAGACAAGTCTCTTCCACACTTCTACTATAATCCATGGTAAATACCAGGCAAATGGGTAATTATTATTTCCTTAGATATTCACGGCATCTTTCCCAACACGTGATTTGACGGTCTCCAGTATAGACGCTAAAATCGAGGATGCCACAAAATATTTGTGGGTCCCACCGTGTGGTATGTCACTTATCCACACCGTCCATTTGTTATGCCACTTGAATTTATAACATGATCTAAAAAATAAGGCATATCCAAAGCTCAATTGGACCACACGGCGGGAAAAAAGAAAACGAACACATACCGTTAAAATCTTCTTGGGGCTAATTTTTTGTTTGGTGTGGACCACTTGAGTGTTAGACTTGCCTCATTTTTCGGCTAATGCCTAAAAAAGTTATCGTAAAACTTTTGGACAGAATGGATATATCATATACATCACGGTGGGTCCCACAAATTTAAACTAGCCCTTTTGGACCAGTTTTCAAAGCAGCAAATCAGATGATTTTTTTTTTTTTTTTAGAAGAAACAACAATTTATTAGAAAAGCCCGGCAAGCGGGAAAGAATACAACAAAAAGAGCAAACAAGCAAAGAGGCAGCAAGCTGCCTACGCATAAGAAACCCAACCTAATAAGAGGTTAATAATCCTCCAGATCAGCTCAAGGGCTGTAGAGAATTTATCCCAAAAGCACCGCTCATTTCGCTCCCTCCAAATGGTCCACCAAACAATCATAATGAGCATCCTCCAAGCTTTCGTCTCCCCTTTCGAACCGCCCACCCCATGCCATGCCCAAAGGAGCTTATCCAACGAGTTCGGCATTACCCAGGTGTGACACCCCGGATGCCAGGGTCCGTGGTTGCCCTCGGCCCCCGATATCCCGGGCTCCACATTATGCGATGCATGAGTGCATTATAGTTAACTGCAGAATTGTATATTTAACCAAGCATAAACAACTTAATCATGGGCAAAGCATTTCCAAAAGAAGGAGGAACATGTATATCATATATGGGTCAAAAAAAAGTACATAGACTGTATCCCTCATATTGGGGCCCATTGGGTCCCCTAGAACAAGTTCAGAATATACTGCCCCAAAAGCTGTACAACAATGCCGAACAGGCGCAAAACCCCAAAAGAATACTCCCGACGCCACAACCCTAATAGTCCTGTTCGCCTGTGTACTGAAGATACTCGTCGGCGTCCTCTCCGAGTTCTACGTAGTCGGTCGCTTCGACCGCCTCCTGTATACCTGGGTCACATGGGTCATCTGGTTGGTGGTTTAAACCACCACCCCAGAAAGGGGAGTGAGTGGCCAACTCAGTGGTTTCATTTCCTTAGGTTACACGTTCACCAATACAAACAATATAGATAATAATTTCATTTTCCAATAACAGAATCAAAGAATAGCTCAGCATCACAAGCATGGTTATTAAGTGAGATGAGTGCATGTAATGCAGATGCATGCCCGATCGCCGATGCTTGTCACAGCCGCCAGTGGGTGGCACCACCACTCCACCCGCACAGACAATGTATGCCATGCTTAACTATACATGATTAGCCGAGTAGTTAATTAAGTCATTTTATCAAACAGCCGATTGGCGAAGCCTCTGCACCCACGTTCTATCAATTTGGCCGACTGGGACCACCTGACTCCCTGCGGGGCGAACGCAGGTCACAGCCAGTAGCCCCTCGATCCTATCTCGGGTCCACAGCCCCCGAGGTACCTGGTTTGGCCGCGACTCGTCAGACGCGCCCAACACAGGTGGAATAGGGTACATCGCCCTATCCCCTAGTCGAGTAGTAGGTGTGTCACCTCTACGGTGCTCAATGGACACTACGGGGAGGCATCACCCCAGCGTAGGCCGACAGCACGGGAATAGGGCCCATACCACCATTCCCGGCTCATGAGTCTTGAGGGATCGGTACGCCGTATGCTTTCTAGTGGGCTTATCAAAGGTGCACAGGTACATGGATTCTACATAAGTGACAGAAATACATTCAAACACTCGGTACATATATTGCCACCCGACCCGGTGGTGGGCCAGGGTCCTCGGCTAGGGGAAGTGAAGGGAAGACCGACCTTGAGCATATACCGCCCGCGTGGTCCTTGACCACAGTCGATCGCCCCGTCTTCCGCCATAGTCGACCACCCCGCTCCCGAGGCTGCTGACCTGGTGCGGCCGCCTCAACTACTGTACTTACCGGGTCGGAAGCTACTATCCGTCATCCCAAACACTTCCCGATTCCCCAGCTCATGCATAATCAAGTTACAAAACATATAAACTAAAATCTCAGCTATCACATATTAGTATACTTTCTAAGACATCTTAGCATAGAAGATTTGCATAATGAGAACATGTGTAGGATGATATGAGCATGCAAATGGCCCTAGCACACACCTAGCATCTAAATCCCTAGGCAACGAATTTCCCTAGCTACAATCCATCTTCCTAACTTGGAAATTAAAAGAATCAACTACCATTGTAGGCATTGGTTGCAAGGCAACACATAGGTAAATGATACACACCTTGGTTTGAAGGAGGATTAGCAAAATCCTGCAAGGGGGTGTTGGAAAATCAGGAAAAATGGGAAAACCTAGGTAAGGAGCTAGAGAAGATGGGGATTTTATGATGGACTTACCGCTACAAACGTCCGTGAAGATCTCCAATCACGAGAGAAGCCGGCTTGAGGATGTAGAGGCGGTTAGGTCCGGATAGGGTAGCATGCAAGGGCTTCACTTGAGAAGCCTTCTCTCACAACTCCTCCCTTTTCTCACCCACACACTCCCTTTCTCAGAAATTAGGTTAGAAATGAGAGAATGGGCTGAGAAAAATAGGTTATAAAGGTTGGTGAATTGGGACATATAGCCCCCAATCTTTTAAGTTGTATAAAAGTGGCATTCTGTGCCCTGATTTAATTATGTGGGGCCCACCTGACCCCTCTGGGCCAATCCAGTCCATTGGATAGCCTTACCATGTTGAGATCCTTGTTTGGGTAAGATTTGGGACCGATCGGACATGGCGATTGCCGGATCTAAAGCGACATCAGTTCAACGGTCACTGGTTGTCGATCGGGGCTCATGTTTGGGGATCATATGCTGGTTTATGTTTGAAATCCATGGTTCACATTTCATGGCCATGCAAGGGTCCATAGGGCCCACACAAGAAAAGTGAATTGAGTAATGATTACTCACTAAAGGTATTGTGCAAGTATACTTGCACTCCCATGTGCAACTGCAAGACACTGCAATTTATGATTTCGGGTGCCGATTTCTACGTAACGTTCGCCTACGAGTGTCAAGCCCAGTACGTGGGTGGTCCTCAACAAGTTTTGGGCCTAACAGACTCAGGACGGGCGGCGGAACGAGCTCCTACGCGCGTATCTAAGTTCCCGACACCACGAGACTATAGTTCTCTAAGTCATGTGTGGCCAATTTTTCGTCTAGAGGGTGATACGTGTCTAGTGGGTTCGAGCATGGGTTTGAGTACTAAGGAAGGCGATTTTACGGGGCGTTACAATCTCCCCCCCTAAGAAAAATAATTTCGTCCTCGAAATTTCGTACCTTCTTGGGTTCTTCGAAGAGGTAAGGATAGTTCTTTCGCATGCTGGTTTCAGTTTCCCACGTGGCTTCTTGTTCCGAATGGTGGGCCCAAAGTACTTTGACCAATGGGATCGACTTGCTACGGAGAACGTGTTCCTTCCGATCTAGGATGCGAACAGGTTGAAGTATGTATGTAGCATCCTCTCGAAGTTCAACTCGTTCCCACTTTATAATGTGCGACGGGTCCGGCACATACTTCTTTAGCATTGAGATGTGGAACACATCATGTACCCCAGCTAGAGGAGTCGGTAGCGCGAGTCGGTATGCTACAGCGCCAACACGGTTCAAAATCTGAAATGGTCCGATATATCGTGGAGTCAATTTGCCTTTCTGTCCAAATCGCAGGACTCCTTTCATCGGTGAAATTTTTAGGAACACATGAGCTCCCTCTTCAAATTCGAGGGGTCGACGTCGCTTATCGGCGTAGCTTTTCTGACGGCTCTGCGCAGTCTGGAGGCGTCTTCTGATGAGATCAATTTTCTGGGAGGTTTGTTGTACCAACTCTGGACCGAGAATTTTCCCTTCTCCAATCTCCGTCCAGCAGTGTGGAGCTCTACAGGGGCGTCCGTATAGAGCCTCATACGGGGCCATGCCAATACTAGCCTGATAGCTATTGTTATATGCGAATTCTGCATAAGGGAGGCACTCGTCCCAGCTATCTTTGAAGTCCAAAGCACATGCCCTGAGCATGTCTTCCAATATTTGGTTCACTCGCTCAGTCTGGCCATCAGTTTGAGGGTGGAAAGCTGTGCTGTAAGTCAGTTTCGCACCCATGGCTTGCTGGATTCGAGTCCAGAAGATTGACGTGAAACGGGTGTCACGGTCCGACACGATCACACGAGGCACCCCATGCAGCCTTACTATTTCCTTAATGTATAGCTTCGCCAATTCTTCGGTATTGTGCGAGGAGCGCACGGGTAGGAAATGGGCAGATTTAGTCAATCTGTCCACTATGACCCATATAGAATCATGCCCCTTTCTAGTCCTTGGCAATCCTGAAATAAAGTCCATCGAGATGAAGTCCCACTTCCATTCGGCTATGGGTAGAGGTTGGAGTAGCCCTGGTGGTCGTCGGTGTTCGGCCTTGACTTGTTGGCACGTGAGACACCGTGACACATAGTCTGCAATCTCCCGTTTCATGTTCCCCCACCAGTAGTTTCTTTTCATGTCTTGGTACATCTTAGTACTCCCTGGGTGTATTGCCAGTTTCGACTTATGGGCTAAGTTCAAGATTTCTTCCTTCAATGCTGAGACGTCTGGGACGCAAAGGCGGCCTTGGAATCGTAGGCCTCCATCACTCCCAATACGCCATACTGACTTGTCTTCCTTGGCCGCTAGGTCCTTCTTTTTACGCAGTAATCCATCTCGGTCCTGGGCCACGATGATTCTGCAATCTAGTTCTGGCTCCACACGAAGATGGAATACTTGTTCACATGGCCCTTCCACATTAAACATCAAACCAAAATCCTGCAACCATTCGACCATATTCCACTCTTCTACCATCAGAGTGGCTACACTTTCCAGCGTCCTCTTGCGACTCAACGCGTCTGCCACCAGGTTTGCCTTGCCTGGATGGTAGGATACATCAAAGTTGAAATCCTTAAGCGTTTCCATCCACCGACGCTGCCTCAAATTCAGATCACGCTGGGTGAATATATATTTTAGACTCTTATGGTCACAGAAGAGCTCAAATTCTTCCCCGTACAAGTAGTGTCTCCACAACTTCAGAGCAAAGATGATGGCAGCCAATTCCAAATCATGAGTGGGATAGTTCTCCTCGTGCTTTCGTAACTGACGAGACGCATATGCAATCACCCTGTCTTTTTGCATTAGGACGCATCCTAGACCAACCCGAGACGCATCGGTGTAAACTGTGTACTTAACGCCTTGTTCGGGTAGAGCCAGTACGGGAGCGGATGTTAACTTGTCCTTGAGCTCCTGGAAGGCAACTTCCGCTTTGTCATTCCACTCGTATTTGACGTCTTTACAGGTCAGCTGGGTAAGTGGCCGTGCGATTTTTGAAAAATCCTTGATAAATCGACGATAATAACCGGCCAGTCCAAGAAAGCTCCTAACTTCCGTTGCGGATTTGGGCTGTTCCCAGTCCTGTACGGCTGCAACTTTAGCACAGTCTACGGCGATACCATCAGCTGAAACTACGTGACCTAGGAATTTTACTTCTTCCTTCCAGAAGGCACACTTATTATAGGCAGCATACAGTTTGTGTTCTCTAAGGGCGTTTAGGACTGCTCGCAGATGTTCCTCATGGTCTTCTCGGCTCTTAGAGTACACGAGGATATCGTCGATGAACACGATAACATATCGGTACAGGAATGGCCTAAAGACACGATTCATCAAGTCCATGAACACTGCAGGAGCATTGGTGAGTCCAAAGGGCATTACTAGAAACTCATAGTGCCCAAAGCTGGTCTTAAAAGCCGTTTTTGACACATCCTCCTTTCTGACCCGTACTTGGTGGTACCCTGACTGCAGGTCAATCTTTGAGAAGTAATGGGCACCCTTTAGTTGATCAAATAGATCGTCGATTCTGGGCAACGGGTATTTATTCTTTACTGTCACCTTATTTAGCTTCCGATAGTCTATGCATAAACGGAGGGTTCCGTCCTTTTTTCGAACAAAGAGGACCGGGGCTCCCCACGGTGACACGCTGGGTTGGATGAACCCGAGCTCCAACAAGTCATCTATCTGTCGTCTCAGCTCTTCCATTTCACACGGGGGCATGCGATAGGCTGGTAGGGCAATTGGAGTTGTGCCAGGCACCAGGTCGGTCGTAAATTCGACCTCTCGTTGGGGTGGGAGTCCTGGTACTCCGCGAAATAGATCGCTGAATTCCCGCACTACGGGGGTTGAGCTCACGGACGGACAATCAAAATAGCCTGCATCGCGCAGGGCATAAATTTGAACACGATACCTGTGGCTGAATTGAATAGGGATCGTGAAGCAATCTCCTCCTGGAAGTTGTACCGTCATGTTTCTTGCTCCACAGTCTATCTCGGCTTCTACGGTAGTTAGCCAGTCCATGCCGATGATGACGTCGTAACAGCGAATGCTGGCGACGATTAAATTTAAGCATATTTCCTTCCCACCAATGACGACGGTACATTGGGGGCAGGTTTTCGTGGAGTCGGAGAAGGACCCTACGGCAGTCATCACCGAGATTTTCGGTATATTTGTAGTCTTCAGTCCTAGTCGCTTCACTAGGGAATATGATATGAAGGAGTTAGTAGCTCCAGTATCAACCAGTATATACACGGGAGTATCATGTATGTAGGCGGTACCTTCAAAAGCTCGAGGAACTGGACCCGAGGTGTCCGGCTCGTCGGCAATCATCGCGTGGACTCTTGCTTGTTGAACCCGGTTAGCCCCAGATGCAACGGAGGCCGGGTGTGACCGACCTTGGGGAACCGAAGCTCGCCCAGTTTGCAATTGTGGCTTTGGATGTGCAGAAGGTGCCACGTTGGTGCCCGTTGGAGAACGGCCTGCTGATGTGGAGGGTTTGATGTTGTGGTCCTTCATCTTGGCAAAGCAATATCCCTCAGTGTGCCCTGTCTTAAGGCAGTAAGTACATGTTCGGGTGGAACCTGAGGTGGGTGGCGGCATCAGGGCGCGCAATGGAGTTGGTTCTGTGCGAACCCTCTTGCTTGGGGTTGTGAAGGTAGAGGTTTCCGGCCTCACTCGCGCACCGATTTGCAGGCGGGCGCGTGAGAGTCGGATAGCGTCCTGTTCTGACTCCAGCGCCTTAGCAAAGGCAGCCGCATAAGTAGTAATCTTGGTGCAGCACATCTTTGTGCGTATCCCAGGCCGCAGTCCCTCCAAAAAGTGGCGTAATTTCGCCCCCTCATCTGTGGCCGTGGTCGGCGCGTACCTCAATAATTCCGAGAACCGGGTCTCGTACTCCCCGACACTCATATTGCCTTGCTGTAGTTTGTAGTATAGGGCCTCTTGGGCATGTCGGTACGTGATTGGGAAGTACTTCTCGTAGAACCGATCCTTAAAGTCTTGCCAGGTCCACACGTGGTTTCTCGGGACCGTGCGCTTAACGCTCCTCCACCACAAATTCGCATCTTTTTCAAGCGAGTAAGCAACAAGAGCCACTTGCTCGGCCTCGGAGCATTGGAAAGGCTCAAGCATCTCTTCCATGCGATCAAGCCAATGCTCGGCGTCTGCCGGGTTGTGGGTTCCGGCGAAGGTCGGGGGGCGCATCTTTTGGAAGCGCTCGAAGATGCCCTCCCGGTGAATTTGAATCGGTCGAGCTGGCGAAGGAGGGGGAGGTAGTGTCGCTCGAGCCTCATCGGAGCTCGCAACCGGCGCGGACGCAACCCCTCCCGCACTCTGGGCAATCACCCCCATAAGTGCGGTAAGAGTTTGTTGTTGTTGTTGCAGCGCACTCAACAGTTGCTGCATTACATCTTGATTTTGTAAGGCCTGCGGCAAGGGGGGAGGTGGCGGCAGTGCTGGCCCTTGGTGAGAGCCTAGCGGATATTCCCCCGTCACCTCAGGGCGCTCACCGCTAGAACTGGGGTCATTGTTTCCCCCTTGCGGGGTGTTAGCATCTTCGGGTCCCCCACCCCGATTCGTTCGAGTATACACTCGATCGAAGTGATGTGACATTGAGCTGCACATGCCAATGGACGTCCGTTAGTATCCTAGCGGAGGCCCATATGATAATAAACGGTGATGAATTTCTATTACCATGTGCGTGCACATACAAACATGCACAAACAAGCGTACATGATTTATCATATAGACATATACATACAAGCGTAACACAGTTTAGAAAGAAAGACATAATTATCATACTTTACACGATTCAAGACAGACATAGCATTCATAATTAGAATTTTCATTTCATTCACAAGTACTGCCTACAAGTCAGCCACTACACCCACAACTATCCCCATACTTGGCCACATCATGGCCCAAAATCGGTCCTAATACTTAGCCTACTTGGGGAAGTAACACTCTTCACCCAAGGCCCTAACACATACATTAATTTACTAAAGACGGAAAGGAAAAAGAAAGATCTAAGCCTATGGAGGGGGTGCGCCCTCCTTGTTCTTCTCGAGGCAACATAGGATCCGTTTGAGAAGACTGTGCATCTTCTTGCCCCGATTGTCGATTTGCTCGACCTTCCGTTTGAGATCAATAATCTCGGCCCGAAGATCCATGGGCGGTTGGTCGTCCCCGCCTTCGGTCCTCGGCTCAACGTCTTCACCTTCGTCCTCGTCTTCTTCTTCTAATATCTCCGGATCAGGTTCGTCCGGTGAATCTTTTATCACCCGCATCCGTTGGAGGGTATTGATACCGATCGGCTTGACCGGTTTAAGATCCCCCCTTGGTCCCACGATTCGGCATCGTTGGGCCAAACGGCAAATGAGGCGAGCAAACGGAAGGGCCGGTGGTTTGGCACGAAGTGTGGAAGCAGCCTTTACAATGTTCCTGAGTATGAGGGTCGGAATGCACACGTCCTCGCCCCGCGTCACTTGGTAGAGAACTTCTATCATCAAATATGACAGCTCTGTGGTATTCCCCTTCCGCGGGTACACATTTGCGGCGAAAATTTGATGGAGGACCCGATTCTCCGTCCGCATGTCACTAGCCAGCAGGCCCGCGTTGGGCCTCCAGCTAGCCATCTTTCCACACAAGGTACGGATCCGATCGTACCTGTCCTGGTGTGGCTTGCTATCGTCTTCGTCGATATATACGGTCCCCAACGGGATTCCCAACTCCTCCGCGATCACTTCGGCGTCAATGCGATATACCTGACCGCCGCCCTCTATGTCAAAGCCCAAGGGGTCAAAGCTAGGGTTTGTGATCTTGGAATAGTAGAGGCGCGTTAATCCCTCGCTGGCTGGGTCGTCGATCTTGAAGACCGGGCCCCATCCTTTCTCTCTCAAAGCGTTGAGAGCCCCATATTTCTCAAAAACTTCATCTTCCACCGGCCGTTCGAAGATTACCGGCCGTTTTGCAAACCTTCCGGAGGATTGGCTTGAGGAAGACGCCCCTTGGTCGCTCTTTTTCTTCTTGGAAGCCTCTCGGCTAGGTCCGGTAGTGGCCCTCTTGCTTCCGGTGAGAGCAACGAGGAGGGGGATAGCGAAAAAAGAAGCTACGGTGGAGAGGAAGGCAGCCATTGATGGGTTCTTGAAGTTGGAAATGAAATGGGGTGAGATTTCTAGAAGATTGGGGGAGGTTTTTGGGGAGTTTGAGAGCTAGGGTTTGGTAGGAAGTGAGAAAGAAGAGAGAAAATGAGAGAAGTGAAGTGAAAGAAAGAGAAAAAAACAATTTAAAGCAGCCCACATGTGCCTTGGTGGGCCCGTCCGGTGGTACCGGACACTGTCCGGTGGTACCGGACAGGCCTGGAACAATTGGGACAGTCGGGTCCGGTGGTACCGGACACTGTCCGGTGGTACCGGACAGGTCTGGACCATTGAGGCAGCAAGGTCCGGTGGTACCGGACACTGTCAGGTGGTACCGGACAGGTCTGGACCATTTTGGGACAGCAAGGTCCGGTGGTACCGGACACTGTCAGGTGGTACCGGACAGGTCTGGACCATTGAGGGCAGCAAGGTCCGGTGGTACCGGACACTGTCAGGTGGTACCGGACAGGTCTGGACCAAAATCCCCAAGTCAAGTGTGGGTCCAATTCCTCTACCATTTCCCACATTTGGGTATCCTTCCTTTCACCCCAATCCTATCTTAGGCCACTTATTAGCGTCTAAGCTTTACCCATCACACACGTACCCTTCTAATTCAAGGGGTTTATAATTAAACCCAACCTACGAAGATTGAGTGGATCAATCTTGTCCTAGACTTAAACTTTACTCGTCCCCACTCCCTATCTCCTTTCTTTTGGTAAGTCCATACCCATAGTCCCGTTGTTTCTAATGCCTTGGCTCTGATACCAACTTTGTGACACCCCGGATGCCAGGGTCCGTGGTTGCCCTCGGCCCCCGATATCCCGGGCTCCACATTATGCGATGCATGAGTGCATTATAGTTAACTGCAGAATTGTATATTTAACCAAGCATAAACAACTTAATCATGGGCAAAGCATTTCCAAAAGAAGGAGGAACATGTATATCATATATGGGTCAAAAAAAAGTACATAGACTGTATCCCTCATATTGGGGCCCATTGGGTCCCCTAGAACAAGTTCAGAATATACTGCCCCAAAAGCTGTACAACAATGCCGAACAGGCGCAAAACCCCAAAAGAATACTCCCGACGCCACAACCCTAATAGTCCTGTTCGCCTGTGTACTGAAGATACTCGTCGGCGTCCTCTCCGAGTTCTACGTAGTCGGTCGCTTCGACCGCCTCCTGTATACCTGGGTCACATGGGTCATCTGGTTGGTGGTTTAAACCACCACCCCAGAAAGGGGAGTGAGTGGCCAACTCAGTGGTTTCATTTCCTTAGGTTACACGTTCACCAATACAAACAATATAGATAATAATTTCATTTTCCAATAACAGAATCAAAGAATAGCTCAGCATCACAAGCATGGTTATTAAGTGAGATGAGTGCATGTAATGCAGATGCATGCCCGATCGCCGATGCTTGTCACAGCCGCCAGTGGGTGGCACCACCACTCCACCCGCACAGACAATGTATGCCATGCTTAACTATACATGATTAGCCGAGTAGTTAATTAAGTCATTTTATCAAACAGCCGATTGGCGAAGCCTCTGCACCCACGTTCTATCAATTTGGCCGACTGGGACCACCTGACTCCCTGCGGGGCGAACGCAGGTCACAGCCAGTAGCCCCTCGATCCTATCTCGGGTCCACAGCCCCCGAGGTACCTGGTTTGGCCGCGACTCGTCAGACGCGCCCAACACAGGTGGAATAGGGTACATCGCCCTATCCCCTAGTCGAGTAGTAGGTGTGTCACCTCTACGGTGCTCAATGGACACTACGGGGAGGCATCACCCCAGCGTAGGCCGACAGCACGGGAATAGGGCCCATACCACCATTCCCGGCTCATGAGTCTTGAGGGATCGGTACGCCGTATGCTTTCTAGTGGGCTTATCAAAGGTGCACAGGTACATGGATTCTACATAAGTGACAGAAATACATTCAAACACTCGGTACATATATTGCCACCCGACCCGGTGGTGGGCCAGGGTCCTCGGCTAGGGGAAGTGAAGGGAAGACCGACCTTGAGCATATACCGCCCGCGTGGTCCTTGACCACAGTCGATCGCCCCGTCTTCCGCCATAGTCGACCACCCCGCTCCCGAGGCTGCTGACCTGGTGCGGCCGCCTCAACTACTGTACTTACCGGGTCGGAAGCTACTATCCGTCATCCCAAACACTTCCCGATTCCCCAGCTCATGCATAATCAAGTTACAAAACATATAAACTAAAATCTCAGCTATCACATATTAGTATACTTTCTAAGACATCTTAGCATAGAAGATTTGCATAATGAGAACATGTGTAGGATGATATGAGCATGCAAATGGCCCTAGCACACACCTAGCATCTAAATCCCTAGGCAACGAATTTCCCTAGCTACAATCCATCTTCCTAACTTGGAAATTAAAAGAATCAACTACCATTGTAGGCATTGGTTGCAAGGCAACACATAGGTAAATGATACACACCTTGGTTTGAAGGAGGATTAGCAAAATCCTGCAAGGGGGTGTTGGAAAATCAGGAAAAATGGGAAAACCTAGGTAAGGAGCTAGAGAAGATGGGGATTTTATGATGGACTTACCGCTACAAACGTCCGTGAAGATCTCCAATCACGAGAGAAGCCGGCTTGAGGATGTAGAGGCGGTTAGGTCCGGATAGGGTAGCATGCAAGGGCTTCACTTGAGAAGCCTTCTCTCACAACTCCTCCCTTTTCTCACCCACACACTCCCTTTCTCAGAAATTAGGTTAGAAATGAGAGAATGGGCTGAGAAAAATAGGTTATAAAGGTTGGTGAATTGGGACATATAGCCCCCAATCTTTTAAGTTGTATAAAAGTGGCATTCTGTGCCCTGATTTAATTATGTGGGGCCCACCTGACCCCTCTGGGCCAATCCAGTCCATTGGATAGCCTTACCATGTTGAGATCCTTGTTTGGGTAAGATTTGGGACCGATCGGACATGGCGATTGCCGGATCTAAAGCGACATCAGTTCAACGGTCACTGGTTGTCGATCGGGGCTCATGTTTGGGGATCATATGCTGGTTTATGTTTGAAATCCATGGTTCACATTTCATGGCCATGCAAGGGTCCATAGGGCCCACACAAGAAAAGTGAATTGAGTAATGATTACTCACTAAAGGTATTGTGCAAGTATACTTGCACTCCCATGTGCAACTGCAAGACACTGCAATTTATGATTTCGGGTGCCGATTTCTACGTAACGTTCGCCTACGAGTGTCAAGCCCAGTACGTGGGTGGTCCTCAACAAGTTTTGGGCCTAACAGACTCAGGACGGGCGGCGGAACGAGCTCCTACGCGCGTATCTAAGTTCCCGACACCACGAGACTATAGTTCTCTAAGTCATGTGTGGCCAATTTTTCGTCTAGAGGGTGATACGTGTCTAGTGGGTTCGAGCATGGGTTTGAGTACTAAGGAAGGCGATTTTACGGGGCGTTACACCAGGCCACATTCATAATGTCAAAGAAAAAGTCCCATAAAGAACGAGCAACGGGGCAGTGAATGAACAAGTGGTCAATCGACTTGGTGTCCTTCATGCACATCAGGCAAATGTTGGGCATAACTAGCGCTCTCCGTTGAAAATTATCTATCGTCAATATTCTCTTTCTACCAAGAAGCCAAACAAACACTACCACTCTTGGGGGCGCTCCATAGAACCATTGGTGGAACGAGCTAGACGAGCTTGAAAAAGGAGATGAAGAGCGTATCGCATTATACATCGACCAGACCGAGAATCTCCCAGAGGGATGATCTCTCCAAATCATATGTCATCCTTTGTCGTGGGAGCCGAGACCTTCAACAAGTTCAGCAAGGTGATGAAATTGGAGATCTCGTCCTCATTCAAATTTCTGCGACAGGGGGGACTCCACACAACTGAATTCCTCGATAAGGAGAAACATGAGGCAATTGAAACATGACGATCCAGAGCAAGAAGAGCCAATCTCGGGAAAACCTCTTGAAGGGCCACCTCGCCACACCAAATGTCCACCCAAAATCTAATGCGCGATCCGTTTCCAAGACCAAACACTACCCTGCTTCGGACCAAGAACTCCATTGAAGCAATTCCTTTCCATATGCCGGAGGCGTGATAAAGCGAAGAGCGTTTGACGAACCAAGCTCCGTCGGTAGCACCATATTTGCTTGCAACAATTTCCCTCCACATCCTTCCCGACTCGAAGCCGAACCTCCAATGCCACTTATCAAGAAGGGCTTGATTCATAATGCACAAGCTTTTGATCCTCGCCCCTCCCTCATTCACCGGTCTACACACCTCTTCCCAATTGAGAAAGTGGAACTTATATCCCCCGTTTGACCCTTTCCAAAAGAAGTCTCGTCTAAGCTTCTCAAATCTTTCCAACACCCTAGCCGGGCATCTGGAAAGAGACATGAAGTATATAGGCATGTTCGAGAAAGCAGATTTGATGAGAGTTAATCTTCCTCCGTACGAGATATATCTACACTACCACGTGGAGAGCTTCCTCTCTATCCTCTCGATCACCTTGTCCCAAAGATGAATTGGCGACTTCCAATGCACAACGGAAGTCCAAGATAAGAAGTGGGGAACGAACCTGTCTCGCATCCGAATATTTCAGCAAAATGCCTCAAATCCTCCTGCAAAACATGAATCCCCAACAACTCGCTTTTATCAACGTTAATCTTCAAGCCAGAAACCGCTTCGAAACAAATAATCACTTTCCGAAGGTTGTCGACTAGTGTCGCAACAGCATCGCAAAATATCGAAGTGTCATCGGCATACTGCAAGTGAGTAAGAGTGTTTCCATCATCTGCAACCCTGAAACCTGATATAAGACCAGTCGACTCTGCTCTGAACATCATCCTGTTGAAGGCCTCCCCAACAATGACAAAAAGATAGGGGGTAAGGGATCCCCCTGTCTAAGGCTCCGCGAGGCGTTGAAGAAACCATGGGGAGAAACATTAATCATGACCGAAAAAGAAGCGATCCTAATACAAGCACGAATCCATCTCCTCCATCGCTCTCCAAATCCCAAGCGATAAAGCATGTAATCTAGAAAGCCCCGACATGATCATACGCCTTTTCCAAATCCAACTTACAAACCAGCCCCGGTGTCTGAAGTCTATGTCTAGAGTCGATGCATTCATAAGCAACAAGGGCCCTATCAAGAATTTGTCTACCAAGAACAAATGCCCCTTGATTTTCAGCTATGACCTTAGACAAAACTCCACGAATTCTCATTGCAAGCATTTTGACGAGAATCTTATAGGGCCCCCCTATGAGGCTGATCGGCCGAAAATCCTTAAGCTCCTCCGTGCTATCAATCTTGGGAATAAGAACGATAAAGGAGGCCCCCATTTTGACAAACAATCTGCTACGCTCATGGAGCTTAGTTACGAAATTCATGATGTCCACCTGAAGCTCATGCCAGAAAAGCTGAAAGAAAGCCATGGGAAAGGCATCTGGGCCTGGGGCTTTATCCCCACACATCGAATCTAAAGCCGCCTTAACTTCTACAACTGTAAATGCAGCTTTAAGGGAAGTAGCTTCGGCTTTCGAAATGGAATCAAATTCCAGATAATCTAGGCGCAGCCTGTTCCACCTGTCCGCTGAAAGAAAAGACTTATAGAAGGAAACGATAGCGTCGCATATGGTCGTCTTGTCCGAAGTTCTAACACCATTAATACGCAGGCTAGGGATGCGGTTGAATCTTGACCACGCACTAGCAACACTATGAAAATAGCACATGTTCTTATCCCCCTCCTTAAGCCAAATTTGCCGAGATCTGTCTCCACTTGATCTCATCTTCCTTCGCTTTACTCGCATAGGAATGGGAAAAAGAATCTCTTTTAATTCTTCCCTCCTCCGATAAGCTGCCCGCTTCCTCCAAAAGATCAAGCTCCTGAATTTGTTTAGCTATCTCCTCAAATTCAGCCTCCCGCGCCTCGAGGACCTCTTTTTTTCACAGCCTGAGCTTGTCCTTTAGCATTCTAAGCTTCTGAAAAAGCCAGTAACCAGCAAAACCCTCAACTTCGAAAGACTCCCACCAACTAGCAACCATCTCCTTGAACCCTGAATCTCCATCCAGGCCAATTTGAATCTGAATGGTCTAGGATCCCAATTATCTTGGGGAACTTCCAAAACAATAGGATGATGATCTGATATCGTGCGAGGCAATCCCCGTTGAGAGACCAGAGGAAACTTATCAATCCAATCCGTGGTCACCATAAATCTATCCAACCGGGACAAAACAGCTTCCTGCTGACCAAGGTGAACTTTGCCCCCTGTAGGGGTAGATCAACAAGATCATGTTTGGAAACCCAATCTGCAAAGTCTCTCACGCTTCGAGTAACCTGGCCCCGGTTAGATTTTTCGTGGATAAAACGAACCACGTTAAAATCCCCTCCAATGCACCACGGCTCGCCCCATCTACCCTTGACTATATCTAGCTCAGACTATAACCAAGCTCTGTCAGCAGCAATACAGGGACCATAGACACCTGTAAAAACCCATACAAATCCCGATGATACTTCACTGAGAAGAACTGACACGGAAAAACTCCCATGAATGAATTTTCAAACAGGGTAAAAGAGTAATAATTACACATTTCCAGGATATTTACTAGGGATTCCAAAAATCAAACACACCCTAAGGGTACCTTGTCATCCCTTACCCAAATCCCAGGATAATACACCCCACGGTATGAGGCCGATCATGTTCTTCTATTTGAAGGTTAATTGTTGACGTCTTTTGTACCTCTGTAGTGCTCAACCTATCTTAAAATTCGTTCAAAGATTCTGCCTCTTCAATTTCTTTACTTCATTGTAATGATTTTATATGTTTTGATGCCTTCCACGTTTGTACTTCCCTACTACTTGTTACAATTGAACCTCACCCACCAACATATTTTTATGTGTGCCTTTCCCGCCTTAAGATTTACCAAGAACTTTCTTGCACTCTTTTCATATGAGAAGCCATCTTTGATCACATATCCGCAGCCTTTGCTTCAAGATTCCGCTTGCCTTCTTCGATCACTTCCTCTCTTAATAATCATGGCCTTGCCTCTTCTACGTTCCGCAATTGAATTCTTGCACAAATTTTACTCCTCGCCTCCTCTCTTCTAACTCTTACTCTTATTGAACACATTAAGATCACTATCCTATCTTGCATGTCGGAGGTTCACCTGGTATAACTTTTCAGTCCTTGCATGTTGACTGCTCCGTTCTCTCAAGTAATAAAAAGTCTAGATATAATTAGTGTCTACTCTTAATAGTCACCAAATGCTCATGTCTCTTTTCCTAGTTGAGCATGGACAGTTGATGCATTTCTCTTCGTTGTCATCTATTTGCAGGCCAAAAAAGCATAAAGTTATGCCTGTCTTATTGTGCAGATCCTTTGGGCACGTTTCATCCATGATGGGATGCAAAAGACCAGGTGGTTTGGATTACTGAAGCATGTCTCCCACTTGTTAGAATTGAAAACAGACGTATAACATGCAAAGCCTTGGGTCGCATAGCCTATAAATTCCTCATACATGATATGTAACATGGGAACAGTTGGAAGACATTGTACTAAGTTCTCAAGAAGAACTTAATTAGTGCATTGGCAAGTTGGGCGTGGTTGATATCAGTGCTATAGCTTGAGAAGCTGATAGCCCTTACCTAAGGAATTTTGTTTTCCATTTTCACAAGGGGGAAAGATTGTTTTGCTTTCCTGGAAGCACACATTGTCACTTGTATTGCTTCCCATCTCCCTCCTCACAATGCAACCGTTCCAAAAAATAATGATGGCATCACTTAGCCAACCAAATGCACATGATAATCTGGTTAGTGATTACACACATATTTAAATCTACCACAAGCAATTAAGGTCTTGGTGCTTTATTCAATAGGGTTGTTGAAATTTAATCTTGATGTACTTGGATTTCCAATCCCGTAGTCACTAGAAAAATCTTTATTTCCCCCTTTTTACTGGACTATGAGGCGAGGCAGTACATTTTTCTCCATATATTTCATCAGATGTACAATCCTAAACAAAATGAAATCACATCTGTATGAAATAATTGAACGAGAAACATACTTCAGAGAATACATAAACAAAGACAGAAAGGAACATGTTTACAATGCATAACCGAGAAGTATAAGAAGGAAACAAACTATTGTTAGAGTCCCTTGATATACATTGATACGCCGTTCTCTAATGGCTCGAGCTTTTAAATAAAGTGGTCATTTGACATGGTATCAGAGAGGAAGGTCTTGTGTTTGAGTCCTGGAAGTAGCAAATATGCCACTGGTAATATATTCTCCCATGGAGCCCGTTTATTGTGTGAGTTGTGAGTGTCCCTCCACCCTTGCCCAGTACGTTCCCGTGCGGAGTTCCACCCCACATGTGCGGGGGAGCATTAGAGTCCCTTGATACACATTGATACACCATCCTCTAACGGCTCGAGCTTTTAGAGAAAGTGGTCATTTGACAACTATATACTGTGGAACCATGAAAAAAGATATCTCATTTACTGAATGAAAATAATTGTCAAGCACTAGTGCTGCCTAATGACTGAAAACAATTCGAAGAGCAATAAGAACGCTGTGATAGTACAGTTCTACACTAAAATCTCCGAATGAGATCCCACAAAAATAGTGGTCAGCTCAGAAGTAAAGAATTAGCTAACTTTTAATGAACAACAAGACAACATGACAGAACAAAAATATAAAAAAAGATGATGGTTTCTTGGCCCGTTGGCCTGTGACAGTTATTTTATATATAATATTACATGAGCTTTAGTAGTCCAACATGCGTGTGTAATAAAGCTCATGTTCACACATGTGACAGCATGGCAAATAGATGTGAGATCCAATCCATCCATTAGGTTGGTCTGGCCTTGTTCATCTTTTCCCAAAAATAAATCTAGTCTACTCAGTATGTGGGTCCAAATATCAGAAAGTGGTGGATATGCTAGAAAACTTCAGCCAAGTGTTTCAGAGCCATGCATTTGTTTTGCTAACTGTGGCTCACCTGCCAAGTGGATCAACCTGATTCTTGGACAAGGGCATGAATATAGTGGTGTTGTTCTTATGGATGGATTTGACCTCAGACCTACGATGCCATGCTGGTGCATGTGTGGCGTGTGCATGTGCTTTATTGAGCATGCGTGTGAACTTAGCAAAGCTCAAATTAGAAAATGCATGTTGTAAGTATGAGAAATTAATAAATCAAGCTGCTGGACGATGACGCAGAATCATGTACTTCACTACTTCCCATAAAATAGTTTAGGAGAAGAAATTTGAAATACTAGCACATTTTTTTTAAACGTTGATTTGGTGGTTAATCCACTCATAAAGATAAATCATTCACATGGTGAGTGAACATTAAAACTGAGCATTTGTTTTCCATATACAATGACAGATCACTCACAGCTCATTAAGGCATCTGTTTCTGGCCTCTGGAAGGGAGTTTTCCAGGTCCGACTGGAGAGACAGCAAGTCAGAATGCAAGCCAGATACTTGCTGAACAATGCCAGGTGCTGAGACATACGTTGCTACACCACCTTGACCATCTAGAAAAAAAAGACAAAGACGTGAATGCTCTGTAAGCTGCAAACCGAAGCTGGATGTCTTCTAGTGATTCAACAAGAGGATAATGCAGCAGCTTACTTGAATGAATGCTTAAAAGATCTCTAACACCATGCAGAAAAGTATCCCTATCATCAACTGCTCCTTGCTCGTGTACTTCTGATGCAGCTTGAATCAGTGATAAACAACGACCCTATGAAGATAAAAATTCAACATAAAGTCAAATACATCTTGTGGAAACAGCAATAAAAAATATTACAGAAATGGGCATTATTTGGCTAGTGCATGGATAGGATTTTCCGTTAGGATAATGATAGCTATTCACAAAGGGCAAAAGTTGAACATGTTATGGAATCATAAATAAGAACCTAAATAAGTTGGAGGTTTTGCATCAGGAAAATGACCATAATCAGAGAGAATGCAAACAGCAGTTTTGATGCACCGATGTGGTTTCCTTCATATTATACATGTGATGAATGATAAATAGGCATCATATAAGTGATATTTGACATGATGTGTGAACAACCACCATCATCTTAATCATCATCTTAGCCTTCTCCTGGAAATTCAGGATTGATATTTTAAATGGAGGTTGGCAAAAATTTTACAAGCATTGCCCACAAGACTTCAACCTTCCTCTTTTATCTGAGTACAAATCACAAAGATATGGTGGGTTATACTTGAGCTTTTGGTTGCACAGCACAAAGAGAAGCCACTGATCCGTGTTTATGAACACCATTTGTTAACACAATCATACCCCACACTGAATGTTAGCACAACTATTACGTTGTGCCCACATGGGGTAACTTGTGAACCGTTTGTATCTAGAGCATGAAGTGTCAGACAGGTCAGCTGATCACACAGTAATGTGCGACAGCTATCCAAATAAAATACACATCATGTTACAGATGATGACAACCAGGTAGCTGCATACCACGCGACCGCTCGTAGCTGACAAGTAACCTTGCAATTCTGATTCAATAACTTTAAGCAGCGAATATGCTCCAAGCATGGTCTTTCGCTCCAGCTGGCAAGCTATTTTCAAAAACTGGTGTCTGGAAAGCAGATTGATCAGATGTTTTATGAACTGCAAAATATAAACATCAGTCTTCAGTAAGTTCCATTACAAATTTATTCTATTTAGATGACTAGTAGTTTATCTTATCATGGATAATGAAATAAGAGAAAGCTGGAGTAATCAGTTTACGCGACAGAAAAGGAAATATCATGGGATAAATATATTTGTTAGTGTACACATACACCTCAGATGTACATAAATCTGTGTACATATACAGCTTTGGAAGCCACCAAGGCTAAAATCTGGCATTGATGTCTAACACACATGCCTGTGTCCAAGTTACGTACGTAGTTTACAGGACATAGGAGCGTTGATTTTGGGGCAGAATTCATTCCCTGTACGGCCTTCAAATCATTGGTCCATGAAGATCAAACTCTGCAAGTCCGATTCTTCCAAAGATTGGACCTGCAAAACTTAATCTTCATGGCCCAGAACATGAATGCTTTCGTTCTTTCCTTCATTGTTCATTCATGCTAAGGATGCCATTTCAAGCTGCATGCAAAGGTATTGCTGTAGACATTAGACTACTAGTAATTCATTGGAAAAATTTAGGGCCTTTTTGCAGGAAGGTGGCTCCTATCAAATCAGATAAGCTTACCAAAATTCTTTTTCATTTTCAAGAGGGAGACGAAATGAAACAAGTTGAAGAACAGGTCACTTTCGGCATGCTTCTGCTTTGGTGGAAATCTTTTGAATCTAACAGACATTGGACTTTGTTTAGATTTGTTGACAGACCATGATAGATGGTAATGATCACACGTGTGGCCCACTTCACATGGAGATTATGGTTCTCTCATTTCATTATTCCTTTTGTTTAGCACTTAAGGTGATGTGTTAGCATAGAGTTTAAGCATATGGGCTACGTTATGGACTAACTAAAGCATAGCGGTATTTTTGTGCATCTATGGTCAGATATGAAGATGAAGTGCAGGTGTAGAGATCGTGAATGAAAGCGAATAGCTCTTTGTATTAGTTAGCAATCGGTCCTTACGTGAGTGAGAGTGATCATTGATCTATGCTTTTTTAAAGCAAGTGTTTAGTGAGTTCAAGTTCTCCCATGCATGTTTGATCTCTTCTTTCTCTTAAATATGGATGTCAAAAATGATGCTAAGGATAGTCTTCTGTTTTCATTCAAGTTGATAAATCTTCAAATTACGTCGACCAAACTTATGGTGCGAATTATTTGCAATGGACCACATCCGTAGAAGTATTTCTTATAGGAACAGGGAAATTAAAGTATCGAACATCCCCTAAGCCTGATGAAAGCTCAAAAGATTATGAAGATTGGGTGATAGAAGATCCTCATATTAGAGCTCTTCTATGGAATAACACAGAATTGCATATTAGGGTAAATATTATCTTTTTTAAAACGGCAAAAGAATTTTGGAAAATTTGAAAGAGATGTATCCAACATTCGAAATATCAGTATCGTGTGACGTATCGCATCCTTGGGATACATATACATATCGGTTATCGCATGGGATATATCATTTGTATTAGGTAATTTATTGCAATTTTTGAGAAATATGGGGAAACATTGGGAAAATGGTTGAATTTTTCAATGAAACTTAAGGTATTGTTAAAAAAGACCTTAATACACACTTTTAAATCATAACAACTCAAAAAAGAAGTGCACATAATAAGTTTCCTTTGTATAGGGTCCTAATCTATGTGTTGCCTTACTAAACAAATACAACTATATTCAAATTGAATGCATAACATTTAGAGTCTATGTGATGATCATTTCATCAAACACTCCTAAATACTTCAAAATTAGTCTCCATTGACAGCTGGTTGAAGGGAAATTTCAAAAAAAAAAAAAAAAATTTAATAATTTTTATAAAAAAATGATTTTTATTTTCCAAAAATTGACAAGGACTTAAATCAATAGATCAATCCTCATACATGCTTGATTTCATGTTTGGAGTGCAAAATTGGAAGTAATTTGGGAGAAATTGAAAAAAATTCGAATTTTCCCCAAATCGGACCACACACTCAAATTTCGAAATTAGAGTGTATGCGATGATCATTGCATCAAATACTCCTAAACACTTCGAAATTAATCTCATCTGACAATTGGTTGAAGGAAAATTTAAAAAAATAAAAATAAAAAAAATTGAAGAACCAATGGATATCGAAACCAAAGCTCCAACTTCATGATTTTTCATGCAAAACATGATGAACCAATGGATTTGTAACAATTTGACACCAATTTAACATAATTAAAAAAAAAAATAGGATCGAAAATTGAAAATGCTCGTTAGATCGAACATGTGGGATATATCTGCACTACCTGTACGTTTTGTATCGCACAGGTGGGATATAAGATATAGCATGGGACATATCGGCCAATACCATCGATATTAAAACATTGGATGTATTCAAGTTAGATTGTTTTGTTTTTGTTTTTTTTTTTTTCGGGACATGTGCCGCTTAGGTGAAAAGAATTTGACTCGTGTATGCCTGTTGCTTCAAAAAATATTTGCGTTCAATAAGGGGATAAGAGGGTAAGTGAGGTATATGGGAAGAACCAAACTTATACCAACCCCTATTGACTGATGATGAGACCATGAGATGGCAATGAAAGGAATTTTGTGTCACTAGTTTCATCTTGAGTTTGAACTTGTGTGAGCACATATTCTTAGTGGTAGAAAAGTTTGATCTACTACAGATGCATTTGCTCATTTTTAGCATGCAATTAGTGTAAACACTCTGAATTCATCTTCAATCGGCATTTATTTCTTCATCTAGTCGGGGGAGATGGAAGAAGTTGTGGTGTTCATAGTTGTGGTGAGTGATTTGGGGGTAGAGATTCAAGGGGAGGTCACTTTGGTAGTAGAGATACTCGGAAAGATTGTACTACAAAGTTTGGAGGCAGCCATAGTTGTGGTTGAGGAAAGCGACAATATTCTTATTATGGGCTTTCTAACCACACAGTTGATGTGTTGGGATCTCACTGGCAAGCTAATTTGGGCAAATCAAGTTTAATTTCCTGATGACGGTTTTAAAGGCTTTACAGTCAAACCCATCTCAGTCAAGGTATTCCATAAAGATAACGGTGTCCGTAACTACCACTATTGTTACCATTACTATACGGGTCGTAACAGCCTTTATGTTTTTTTTTTTTTTTTTTTTGTGAAAAAACCATCTTAGCCCTGTAATGGATTGTTATGGAGCCATTACGGCCGTTATAGGACTGTTACGAGTTAACTAACGACCGTTATGAAAAAAATTGACTTGTGGCATGCAAATTAGTGTAACCACTCCGAATTGACCTTTGATTGGCATTTATTTCTTTCTCTGGTAGGAGAGATGGAGGAAGTTGTGGTGGCTGTAGTCGTGGTGAACGATTTGGGAGTAGAGATTCAGGAGGATGTCAATTTGGTGGTGGTTGTAGTCATGGTCGTGGAAATCAGTGCTAGCAGTACTCTTATTATGGCTTTCTAACCACATAGTTGCTATGTGTTGGGACCTCACTAGCAAGCAAATTTGGGCGAATCAAGTTCGATTTTCTGATGACGATTCCAAAGGCTATGTAGTCAAGCACATCTCAGCCAAGGTATTCCACAATGATAATGGTGGTTGTAATGGCCAATGTCATTCTTGTTACGATACAGGTTGTAACGGACTTAATGATTTTTTTTGTTTATTAAAAAAAAAAAAACATTTTGGCCCCATAACGAACTATTAAAGGGTCATTACGGCCATTATAGGCATTGTTTAAAGCATCTCCAATATTATTGAAATATCCCCGATATTATCTGTATCTCTAGCTTGGTGATACCGATAACACTAGTAGAATAAGAAATTCCAAGTATCAACAATGCATCAAGTATCGCCAATGTATCAATATCGTCAATGTATCGCCAATATTTTCAACTATGTAAATTTCAGGTGTCGCTTGTATTGCCAATATTTTCGATTGTGTAAATTCCATGTGTCACTTGAATCGCCAATGTATCGGCGATATTTCAATAATATCACCAATGTATCGATATTGCAAACAATTTGTTTATTAAAAAAAAATCCCATTTCATAATTTTTTTATGGGCACATGGTTGTATGCGATGTTCAATTTGTTGACAATAATATCACGATGTTATCGTCATCACAACATGGGCGATATTGCGAGTCAGAGACAATTTTTTCATTTTCTTTCTAGTTTTTGACAATTTATTGGGAAATAATGTGTTGCCGATATTTTGAAATATCGATGGATGTTTGGATGGAAGGTTGGAGGTTGGATGGATGGGATGTTTGGATTAATTTCTTACGACAACACATGCTTTTAGGCCTCCATTAAATGGAAACTTATCATGTATGCATTCTTTTTTGCAATTTGTTTATTCGTAAATATGCAAATATGTGTATTTTAGCATCTCCTGAAGTTTCACTGAAAAAATTCACCAGTTTCCCCATGTTTCCCCGCATTTCCAATTATCAACGATATTATTGGCGACATTGATTTTGTTTACGTATCCCAAACCAGCGAAACTTGTAGTGATACTGACAGTTCTAACACTGGTTACAGGTCAATTTTCCCATGACAGTCGTTACAGCCATTATTGCCCCATAACACGCAATGATTATCACTGTTATACGTAATAGCCGTTACAGCCATTACGTAACCATTATATAACTGTTTTGGAATAGTTTGATCTCAACTCATTCTGAATCAAATATGGCAGGTGATATAGTTACGTTGTCCAAGAATGAGTATCCAAATTGCTAAAAGATTGTTCCAACTGTGCGTCCTCTTCCACTGTTACTCTTGGTCAATTAGGTACGACGTCTCGTATCCTTGGAAAATGTTCCCTACATTATTAATTCTTGAGCTTCAAACCAAATGCAACAAGCATCGTGTCTTATCTCATTTAGATAGTGCACTCTTATTTCCTCTACAACATTAGTTGATAGTATCTCAACTCGTATATCTAGGTTGGGTATTGCCAATGTTTTAAATATCGTTATCGCATGACGTATTACACCCTTAGGATACGGATGCATATCAGCCATCGCATGGGACATATCGGTTGTATCGCAAATGTATCGTTGTTGTTGGTAAACATGGGAACATTAGGAAATTGGTCGAATTTTTCAATGAAACTTCAGGAATTGTTGAAAAAGACATCAATACACACTTAAAAATCAAAACATTACAAAAAAAAAGTGTACATAATAGGGGTTTCCTTTGTATGGGGTCCTAATATATGCGCTGTCTAATTGAACTGATGCAAGTATTTCAAAGTCTATTCATATAATTTATAAACATAAGAAGACATGTATGAAAACACAAGCAATACATTCAAAAGTACAAGAAGAATCACTAGACCAGGTTACAAACATGTTCAACTTTGTGTTTGGATACAAAGATTGCAACTGATTTGCGAGAAATTGAGAAATTTTGATTTTTCCTAATTTTTCGTAACTTGGTCCAGCTCCAAATCTCGAAATCGTTAGCTCAAAATCCATGATTTTTCATGGAAAACATGAAGAATCATAGATTTGTAACCATTTGACACTGATTTAACGTGATATACAACCAAAAAAATGGATTGAAAATGCTCACCGGATCAAATAGGTGGGGAATATCGACACTACTTGTGCATTTTGTATAAGTGGGGTATATCGACACTACTTGTGTGTTTCGTATCGCACAGGTGGGATACAAGATATATCGTGGATATATCGGCTAATATCGTCGATATTTAAAACACTGGGTATTGCTTATCCTATAACATCTCTTCAATTTAAAGAATGAAAGAACCAAAGAGGAGGAATGTGAGAGAGATGGGAGTTTTTCCTTTATTACATCATAACAACCCACTTTATACAATATTTGCAAATAAGCCCACTAATATCATATTTACAGAAATGACCCTACTAACTTAATATTCCAACACTCCCCCTCAAGTTGGTGTATGAATGTTTGTCATACCCAACTTGCCAGAGATTTCTTGTAACATGAGAGAGCTGAGAGCCTTTGTAAACATGTCAGCCAGTTGTTCTGTAGATTTGACAAATGGAGTAGCCAGTAATCCAGAGCATATTTTCTCTTGAGTGAAATGTATGTCAACCTCAATGTGTTTAGTCCGCTCATGAAAGACTGAGTCTTACGCAATATGGATGGCAGGCTGATTGTCACAAAAGAGAGGAATAGTTGAGGTGATAGGGAAACCCAGTTCCATCATAATGGATCTCAGACACGAGTTCACAAGCCCCATGAGCCATAGCTCTATACTCTGCTTCTACACTGGACCGAGATACGACTACTTGTTTTTTACTTCTCCATGTAACCAAGTTGCCAACAACGAATGTGCAAATAGCCAGAAGTAGATTTTTTGTTCGTTGAGATCTTGCCCAGTCAGCATCAGAATAGCCAGCAATTGTCTATGATTCATATAAATAATACCACGTCCTAGAAATGAATTCAGGTATCTCAATATGCGATGTACATCATTCAGATGAGGCACCTTTAACGAGTGCATGAATCGACTGACAATACTTACAGCTTGAGTAATGTCCAGTCTTGTAATCGTCAAGTAAATCAGTTTTCCAACTAATCTTTAATACATACTCGGATCTGTCAAACTCTCACCTTCAGATGCTTGCAACGAGTGCTTTTGGTCCATTGGAGATCAAGTTGGACGAGCACCTAATTTCTCAGTCTCACTTAGCGGATCAAGAGTATACTTTCTTTGGGATATGAAGATGCCTTTCGATGAATGATAATTGCTTAATTTTGTATAATTAACCCTATATATTTAGAGCGTTATCATTATTTTTCCAGTTAATTATCCCTTACCAGATGAATTTTCAATGTGCAGGAAATTAATGGAGGCTGGAGATGATCCAAGCCATTTAAGACATTTTAGGGCCTAAAAGTGATCAAGATCAAGCGTGATTGGCGATCCTAAGGAAAATTGAGCCGTAAAGATTGAAGGTTGGATCATATTCCACGGTGGAGATAGAGTGACACAAATCTGAAGTCTGGAAGACCACATCACGGCCACATGTTTCGAGAGCCCAGTTGTGCATGATTGGATGGTCATGATTGAGCATATGCATGCCCCCACTTTGGAAGCATGTGATGTACACATGATGAGGCATCCATGTGGGGAAAATCCAAGCCGTGCAACATGCAAGGCCTTCATGCTTCGCACACATGCACAATCAGCATGTGCTGCACCATCAGCCAAAGGATGAACGTCCTCCAGCATTGAACCCTTGCATCTGTCCAGCAAAGCCAAGGAGGAGTCTTTCTTTGCACGTACCAAAGCACCAACACCCGGCTTCTTTCCATCCTCAGATACATGAACTCGCCAGCAGAGGGAGAAGCAATCATCACCATCCGTCAGCTCATCCAGCTCAAGTGGGCCACCATCAGCCCACATGTGCAGCAGGTGGACCCCACATTCAGCATGTGCACACAGCTGCGAGCTGAGTTCCATCAGCCGTCCACCAGAGCTTGAGCAAGACCCAGCTGATGGACTTCCCAGTAGCAACATCTCCACTCTCCATCACGAGCCGACCAGTAATGAAGAGCTGACCATCCACACTACACGCTCCAGAAGCTGGCCCAAATCCCAGCCATCCATCAGCTCTATACCATCTCCCACGGCCAGCAAGAGAAGCTGCCTTCAGCTCCATTCCACATGTACGCAAGCAGCCTTTCACATGTGCCAAGCTGGAGGAAATCTCCATCTTCTCACATGCCAGCAGCAAAATGGAAATCATCTCCATCTTCCTCACACCAGCCACACATGTGGAGAAGATTCAAATCATCCAGCAGCTGCACTTCACACGTGATCAACTAGCAATGGAGGATATCCATCCATCCAATGCTCAACAATAGAGGCTGCCCACATTCATCTCATGTGTAGCTGGAGACAACAGCAGCTGTCCAGCCCTGATGAAATCTCCACCGTCCATTCTCCAAATCCACCAGCCCAAGCGTCCATCTCAATCACCTTCGTCCATCCATCCAACCAGCAGATGGGACCCACATCTCCACCATCCACAGAAAATAGCTGCAGCTATCATGTGCAGCAGCTTCCCACAACGTCAGCAGAGGAAGGATCTTCATCACGCCCAACGTCCAGTAGAGCTCCAGCGTCTCCACCATCTACAGTTGCTTCACAAGCCAGCACTCCATGCACGTACAGCATCCAGCCCTCTAGACGTGCTACGTCCAGCAGCTGGACGTCATCGAACCTCTTCTCATGTGCAGCAGGTGGGCCATCTCCAGTCAGCAGCAGCTGATCACCACCATTGATGCATAATCAGCAGCTAGCTGCTTTATCCACCCATTCCAGCGTCATCTCCAACATCAGCGCCATTCCTTCATCCATCACCGTCCATGCCCTTCATCAACCTCAATTCCATCTCCACCATCCAAATATGGTGGAGCCCCATCATCACATCCAGCAATCCACATCAATCAGTGTCCATCGATCAGCAAGCTAGCTGGGGTTAACATTGCCTTCACAAACAACAGAACTAAGCTAATATCATCAGCAAAACTTCAGTCTTTCACTCCATTCCAGCAACCAGCAGCTGGAGTAGTCCCCACCTCCTCAACCATTCTAAATCAACCGTCCATACCACCAGCAACTGGAGTCTGTCCATCAACTGTCCATCCATCACCCACGGCCAGCAGCTGAACGTCAATCTGCAACAGCCTTTCATTTCCAGCACGTGTAGCTGAGCTATCCTTCCTCCTCACGTGATAAATCTCCCAGCAGTCCATCTTCATTGCAGATCCAAGCAGCTGCAGCTGCCATCTGACTGACCAACAATTGAAAGGAAGCTGCTCCAGCATCCAGCATGTTGGACACCTCTCTCACGTGTACAGCAAGACAGGTCTCTTCAGCCCTTCACACGAACCAACCAGCAAGGATTTCCCTCACACATGTGGGATTAGCAAAGACTCTCTCTCCCACATGTGTAAAGCCAAGCAAAGAAGTTCCTCTCATCTTTCACATGTGCCAAGGAAGAAAGAGTTCTACCAACTCCTCCACATGTGTGGAGCTTGCAAGGGATGCCTCTCACCTACTCTCACATGTGTGGAGTGTGAAAAAAGAGTTGAATTTCATCTCCCACACATGCCAACCTTGCAAAGCTCCTACTCACCAACTCCCACACATGTCAATCTTGAAAAGGTGAAATTCACCAACTTTTGCTACCTCACATGTGTGGGGTTTAAAGAGCCTCTCCTACACATGTGAAACAAGCTCTCTCTCTCTCTCTCTCTCTCTCTCTCTCTCTCTCTCATCATTCCATCCCATCCTCATGCCATTCTCATCTCTTCTTCTTCTTCTTCTTTTCTCTCTTTTTTTGTAGTGTAGAATTTTAGTGTCTTTTGGAGTCTAAGTCTTCCATTTATAGAATGGTAGGCTAAGCCTCTAGCTAAGACTAGGGGTGAAGCCTTTGGTGAAATTGCAAGGTTTGGTTTGTTTGGTTCAACTTCCGTGTCTTGAATGTTGGAGTTCTTTTTTATTGGTTGATGTGGTTATCAACCTCGGTGGAAGCTATTGATGTGCATGGCCCCTTGGTCCATCGTAGACTCCGAACATGATGGATGCTTGGGATTCCTTGCACTTCAATTAGCTAGTTCGTGATAGACAAAATCCTTTGATCCATCGTCGACTCCTGGCACAATGGATGCTTAGAATTCCCTACGGTCAATAAGCTAGTGTAGGTAAAATTATCGATCTGTAAAATCCAATGATCCACTGTAAACTCCGAGTACAATGGATGCTTTGGATTCCCTGCGATCGATCAATACGATCTTAACGGTTGGATCGATCAATCAAAGCCTCCTATCTTGTAAGTGTGCATCCAATCTTATGAATTTGTGCTCTTTATCGTTTGACTTTTTGGTAAAGTTGTTGATCTATATAATTCATTGATCCATTGTCGACTCCGAGCACAGTGGATGCTTGGAATTCCCTGCAATCAACTAACGAGTGCTTCATGGTTAAATCAATCGGTCAAGATCACTATTTGTTATGAAATATGCAAGTGGTTTAACCGTTTCACCTTCCGATTGGAACAATCCTTATTTGATTCCAATTGATTTATAATTGAACCGATGAATCAAACGTTGTGGATTAATCAAAGGTCGATCCATAATGCCTTAGCCCTTTCCTATTCTTGTTTTTCATCAGACACACAACTTACTCTACTCTTGTGGATAAATTAGATTTCATCTCTCCCATCTAAACTAATTCCACTAAGTATTCTTAACTATTATTGTAATGTGCGGTCGCATATTCGCATATTTTTTGACAAATTGCATATGCGATTTGTGCAAATATGCGATAGCATATATTGCATATGCGATATATGTGATGGCATTTAGCATATGCGATGGCATATAGCATATGCGATGGCATATTTGCCCAACAGTCATAAATCTGACAGTTTTTTTTATCAATTCTGATTTTTTTTTTCAAAATCCATCCTTTTTTCCTATAAAAAGGCATTCATACATGCACTTAAACTCTCTCTCTCTCTCTCTCTCTCTATACTCTCTCTCTACTCTCATACACTTTCAAAGTCTCAATTCTCTCATTCTCTTTTACATAATTTCATTCTCCATCTTTCAAGTACTCTCAAGTTCCAATTCTCCAAGGCTCAAGCTCCAACTTCTTTCAAGTTTCAACTTTCGAGTCTCTATTTTGTCTTGTTACTTCTTAGTTCTTACTTGGTACTAAGTGTTAATTTAATTGTTATTTGTTAAATATATAGTTGAATGTTGATGACTTGATGTTTAATTGATTTTATTTCACTCAAATGTATTTTAAACATGTAAAATTAGTTATCTATTAATTTAGGAAAGTTCCCCTATTTTTTTTAAATTTTTTCATTTTTTTTTCTTAATTTTCCCCTATTTTTCTATTATTTTGAAATTTTCGAAAAAAAAATATGCGATCGCATATGCGATTGCATAAGCGCACAGGCATATGTGATCGCACATGATCACATATGCGATCTGACAACATTGTTCTTAACCTCCAATCCTTGTGGTTTGACCTCAGTCTCACTGAATATTTACTACTTCGCTACATGCACTTGGGTGTGTAATCTTCGGATTGTAGTAATGAACGGGAAACTTCAATCCTTAGAAAGTACCACAATGGACCCAGATCTTCGATCTCAAATTCTTATCTCAACTTGTGCTTAACGTGATCAATAAACTCTAAGTCATCCCCAGTTACAATAGTTATCCACATAAACAAGTATAATAGTTTTGCCTTCTTGTCGGGTATGAATGAAGATTGTATAATCTGCTTGACATCTTCTGAAGTCGAAGGAGAGAATAACAACACTAAATCTGTCGAACCAAGCTCTGGGAGATTGCTTAAGGTCATAAGGAGCCTTTTTCAGCTTATACACCTTCCCAGACTCCCCCTTAAGTTGAAAACCACGGGGGAAGATCCATATACACTTCTTCTGCTAGATCGCAATGAAGGAAGGCATTTTTAACATCCAGCTGGAACAGATGCTAATCAAGATTGGGAACCAAGGAAATAATCAAGCGGATCGAATTCAACTTTGCCATAGTGAGAAGGTTTCATTGTAATCAATTCCAAAATGCTGTGTGCAGCCTTTAGTCACCAGATAAGCTTTGTAGCACTCATTAGATCCATCAACCCGATATTTTATGGAGAACACCCACTTGCACCCAACTGTACTCTTACCTGGAGGTAATGGAACAAGATCCCAGGTGTCATTTTTATGAAGAGCAACCATTTATGCTTCCAAGTAAGGACTGAAAGAGCCTTGAGCACTAACCTAGGAATAGTGGAAGAGGAAATGGCGGCCAAGAACGCATGATATGATGGTAAAATAGACTCATAAGAGACAATTAGAAATAAATGTAATGTGGAATGATGGCTACGAGTACGAGAAGCAACATGGGATGAAGGACTAGCAGTAAAGATAGGATGAAGAAGATACTTGAGACTGGAAGATGAGCTATTGATACAGATAGTCCGTATGATGGTCCCGACCATCAGCAAACATAGGTGAGGAGCCGCTTGGGTGCCGAGGGAGATGTAGAAGGAAAAGTATCAACAGTTGGTAGAGGCAGATAATGATTTGTCTCGACCACATTAGCATGTTCAAATGAAGGAGAGTAGAATGGCGATCTTCAAAGAAGGTTATATCCATAAACACAAAATGTTTCCTTATAGATGGATCATAACACCTATGACCCTTGTGTTGAAGAGAATATCCAATGAAAATACACTTAACAGACCGATTGATAAATGTCCCTGGAGGAACGTAATGAATGCACAAAACAAACACAACCAAACACTTTAGGAGGGACGACGAACAAAGGACAGGTAGGTTTCAATGCATGTATTGGAATATCTCCATTGAGGACATGGGTATGCATTTGATTAATCAAATAACATGATGTTAACAACGATGTAGATCGGTATGACTTAGGGACCTCCATTCTCATCAAAAGAGAGCAACCTCAAGAAGATGACAATTCTTGCACTCTGCCACTCCATTTTGTTGTGTACGCACAAGAAAGTTGATGATAAATGCCATGCTCTTGGAGATATGATTTGAAGTTATTTGAGGTATACTCACCACCATTATCAAAACGAAGGTTCTAAATGGTGCAATCATACTGGGTCCGGATCATTTAATGAAATGATTGAAACAAGTTAAATAGTTCATCATGGCGATACATCAAATACACATAAGTCACACGAGAGAAATCATCAATAAACGTAACAAAGTAAGAAAAACCATCCAGAGATGCAACATGACTAGGCCCCAAGATATCAGAATGTACCAATGGAAACATTTTATCAGAATGATGCTCAACAATAGGAAATGAACTTCTAACATGTTTACTCAACTGACATGTTTCACATTTAGAGTAAGCATCACTAATTTTATTAAATTGAGAAATAAGAGATTGTAAAGTTCTAACAGACACATGACCCAGTCTTGCTTGCCAAATGGCAGCTATGCTTTATTGGACTCTAAACTGCATAACTAGGAAACAAATGAACGAGATGTAGTGGAAGCACTAGCAACAGCAAGCTCCCCCTGTTGCAAGAAGTAGAGACCACCACACTCATACCCCGTACCAATAATCATCTTTGTACTCACAATGACATGGAAAGAAAGTCACATTGCAATTTAATACGCTAGTAAGACAACTAACAGATATCAAATTTGCATTGAACTTAGGAATGTACAAAACATTAGACAAGGTGAGGGTAGTTGAAATTGAAACTGAGCCAACAAATTCAACTAGGGTAGAAGTTCATTAGCAAGACGAACTGAACGACTATAAGAATAAGTGGTGGAAGGAAGAAGACAGTTTTGCGTACCAATCATATGATTGGATGCCCCAAAATCTATAATCCAAGTGGCAGGAGTGGAGGAGGCATGAAGTGCAGTATCTGTCCTAGCAACAAAGGAAGAGGCAGATGGCTGTGATGAGATAGATGTATGTGTGACTAATTGAGGCTGAAGGGATCTGAGATGTTGAAGCTCTATCACATTTGCCCTAGTCATAGTAATAGACTCCATATGATAGGAGTAGGTAGGAGGAATGCCACAAATATCAAAAGTTTGTCCAGTATCATCAGAAGCTGCGACGTGAGCAGTACGACGACCATGTAGCTTGAAACATCATTCCTGGAAATGTCCTGAACGATTGTAATAGGTACAGAAAAATCTCCCCCTACCTCTACCACGTCCTTTAGATGAGAACCCGCCTCGAGTATCTGAACCACCATTCCTATCACAAGGTGGAACAATAGTAGAGGTAAAGGCAGTACTCTCCTATTTCAAGGTTGGAACTGACATAACTCGTTGGCGGGCTTCCTACGAATGGACTACAGAATATGCTGTCTGGAGCGTAGGAAAAGGAGTTGTGGTGATAAGCTGAGTCCTCAATGCCTCATACTTATTATTCAATCCTGCTAGGAATTTGTATGTCTTGGCTTCATCCTCCCAATTCCAATTTCAGCATTGCGAGTGTCGGGGAGTTCACTGAGGGGCTGCAAATGACTCAGTTCTACCCAGCGACTCTTCAAGGCCCTAAAATACTCGGTAATGGAAAGGTTCTCCTATATGAGAGAATATAACTCTGTATTCAGTTGGAAGATGCGAGGCTTATTGGAGACCGTTTCATAAGTGTCATTGAGTGATTTCCATAAATCAGTAGCAGTCTTATAAAAGAAATACCCAAAAGCAATATTAGGTTCCATTGAGTTGGTAACCAACCCATAACAATGGCATTGGAGGAATCACATGTGTCCGCTGAGGATGAAGGTTGTTTTGTCATGCCAATAAGATACCGAAGCTTCTCCTTGCCAACAATATACATCCGAACAGCTTGAGACTAAAGAAGAAAGTTACTTTCGTTAAATTTCGTAGAAGTAATTGAAAGTGGTCCATCGAGGCCATGTACAATTGACTTGGAATCCATGAATCAAAACAAAAAAGGAGAAACAAGGAGGACTACAAAGAACAACAGTAGATGGAGATCAATCAACACAAAGAATGCAGGAATATACACCGTACAATCGGTGTATGCATTGGACCTCGAAAACCCCAAAAATGGTGGAGCCGGTCACTCATTTTGGCCCAAAAATGCATCCACGCTGTTCGAATCTCCACGAAACTGACTGCTCTATGTAGGGTAGTAAAAAATGGTCCATATGCAATTGGTTTGGTGGATAAAAAACCACAGATTCAAGAGAGATGAAAAATGGTTTGATTTGGGCATTTTTCTGGAAAATACTATAAAATCCATAAAAATATTAATCTTCTTCAAAATATTCCAGATAAATAGTCATAAATCCTCTTACATGATTCTGCACCAGAAGGTAGAGATTTTAGAAAAAATTGATCCGTACAAATGGTGGATTGCTGACATCAGTCGTACGGACGCTAATGTCAGCACGTGGCTCCCTCGATTTCTGTTTAGAGCTTCCCCTTTTTACCTAGATTTGATGTCTCAATGAGCAAGATTCGACGTTTGTTGGTCTTGCACAAGTTGGATCGATCAGGGCTCTGATACCATGTCAAATCACCACTTGATCTAAAAGCTCGAGCTTTTTAGATGATGGCATACCAATGTATATCAAGGGACTTTAACACTCCAACACTCCCCCGCATGTGCGGGGTGGAAATCCGCACGGGAACATACTGGGCAAGGGTGGAGGAATAGTCAACTCACACCATAAATGGCCCCCTGTGGTAGAATATATTCCAGTGGCATATTTGCTACTTCCGGGATTCAAACACAAGACCTTCCGCTTTGATACCATGAAGAAAGAAAGAACAAAGAGGAGGAATGTGATAGAGATGGGAGTTTTTCCTTTATTACATCATAACAGCCCACTTTATACAATATTTACAAGCCCTCTAATATCATATTTATAGAAATGACCCTATTAACTTAATATTCCAACACAATTGACATCAAAGTTATACATTCCTAAATTTCCTCTGAGTCTATTGTCAGTAAGTTAACTAGATCTTTAAATTGTTCTTTTACATTCTATCCCTTCTATTGTGAATTTCATGATCTAAAGACAGGAAGGACGGTTAGTGGAGGACATGAAGCGAATGGATTTTATTATCTTGACAATGGAATAACTAGAGCTATACTAGGAAAAATGTATCACGTCATTAATGCAATTGCAAGCTTGGTCACCCTTCATTAAATAGTTTAAAGAGTCTTATTTCGTATTTATCTTAAGTGTCTACGACAAAATGCAAAGTTTGTGAGTTAAACAAACATCCTAAAGTCGTGTTTTCACATTTTGTGGACAAGAAGTGATAGTCCTCTTTAGTACATTCTGATGTGTAAGGTCCAGTTTGTACTGCTAGTTTATTTTACTTTTAAACATTTTATTACTTTGTGGATGATTATTCTTGCATAACCCGGTTATATTTAACGAAAGATCCCTCTGAAGTGTTCTCTTGCTTTAAGGAATTTCATATGGAAGAACAATGATGAGGGCATCCAAGTACCGACATAAGTTTTATTGGAGGAGGAGAGCTGAGGCCCCAACCCCAGTTTTATTATGGTTGGATGATCATTACATGGGGCCCAGTGGACCCAATTCGAGTTCTTAGTTGCGTTAAAGACCCCACATCCATGGTTGTGCATCTTTGAAGACCCCACACTGGGAAGATGCATGTGGGTTGCAAATTTAGAACCGATTGATACATCTTTGGACTGTTTGGACATCACCCAGCTTGATCTGGATCACATTTAGACGTTAGAAATATTAGACCGGACCGTTGGATGTGTTCAAAGACTAGGGCTTGGGTGTACAGACACTCTACTTTGCACATCTAAGCCATGGATGCGTTGGACCACATTCATCCAGGATGTTGATCACGTGTGGACGTACCCATTGCATGTTGGAGATCATCATTGTGCCGTGTGACACATTTTTATTTCTGCTTTATTTTTAGTTCTATTATAGGTTATTAGAGATTTATGTTTTGATCTTGACCGTTGATAGATTCGGGCAGTCAAGAATAGTTCTAGACTTAGGGTTTTCTTATATATACTTGTTGGAGACTTGAGACTTGAGATTATTAACATATTGAATGAAATTTGTCTACATTGCTTTTTTTTAGCAAGAAAACTTCCTATGAATGGAATTTGGTGTGAAGCCATTGGAGTGATTCCAAGTTATCTTTTTTATTCCTATCAAGATATTTTTTCTCCTCTCTCCCAAACCCTCTTTTTCCATTGAAGATTTCTCTCTTCTTTCTCAAACCCTAACTCCACCATCATCAACCCAACTCATCACTGACCAAACCGACCTAGCCTCACCACACCGTTCTTACGACTGTTTAGCCATGCCCATACATTGCACGGACCTGTCCATACAACGTTCGTACAGCCGAACGATCTCCCCCCTCATTGATCCTTTCACTTCTTCTCTATATTATAAAACCCTAAGCTTGGCTTTTTATAAAACCATAAATTCCCAATTTCTTGATTTCCAAATCCAAAGCCTAATTCATTCAAGCCCTATCCAAGTGCAAGTGAATCCTTGAATCTAGAACAAATCCTATATTAGATGGAAGTTCTACCTTCCTTTGGTCCATTTTTTATCAATGGCCTTAAGGATCTATTTTATGGGATTGTGATGTGATCTTGAACTGGAGCTTAATTGAATATTTGATTTCTCTAAATTTTTGGTAGATTGGCTTTATTTTATGCTTTGATTTACTATGGTAATCAATTAATTAATTTATTTGCATCATCCTAGTTTAGGCCATCCGTCCTGCATAAAAAAACCTACTTCAATTCTATGGTGTGCATTCTATGTTAAGATAATGCTAGGGAACATGTATTTCATGAATTTAATTCGCATCTCTTATCCCATGGCATTATTCATCGAACGTCATGTGAACACCCTCCACAAAAAAGAAAAATGGTGACACCAAACATAAGAATCAACACTCAATTGAGGTTGCTCGGGCTTTGTTATTTCCCATGAAGGTCCCAAAAATGTTTTGGAGTGATGAACTTTTGATTGCATGCTATTTAATAAATTGGATGCCTTTAAATTAGTTTGTAAATCACCCTTATCTGTTTAGTGTCCGAATATTCCAATGTTTTGCCCCTCCTAAAGTGTTTGGGTGTGTGTTTCATATGCCAATTAGATCTTCTTCTTGACAAGTTTGACCCCAAGGCTATCGAGTGTATCTTTCTTTGATACTCACGTAGTCGACAAGGATATAAATGCTACGAACCTGTCTCTCGCAAATGCTATGTCTCAGCTGATGTCACGTTCTTAAAAATATCACCTTTTTTCAAGATGGTAAATCATTGCGTTTTGGATAGGTGTTTACTACTCTTTCCTTTATGCCTAACACATAACTTACATCGGAAGAAATGTTTGTACAACGTTTAGTTCTGTCATTACAAGTCTATTCCAGATGTCCCAAGTGTGGTAATGAGTTCCTCCAATTGTGGATTCTACCAATCCTCCAGCTCCATCTGAAGATCATCATTCTCCCTAATCTCCTTCTTTAGCATCTAATGAAAACAGCTCACCCGTTGCTCTTCACAAGGGTATATGTTCTTGCACTCAACATACTATTTCTCACTTTGTTTCCTTTGTTGTTTATTGCAAAAAAAAAAAAAAAAAGTTGCGAGTTAGGAAAATTGCATATAGTTCGTTTAGTCTCAGGATCAATTGGTAAATGTGTTTATTGAGACTCTTGTTTGCACTCATTTGGATTGTCTCTTCATCAAGCTGGGTAGTCAATAGATGCTCCGGCTTGAGGGGGAGTGTTGGAGGAGGACCGCTATGGATGTTGATGATCACACGTGTGACCCACTTCACATGGCAATTATGATTTCTAGATGTGTTGGCACAAAGTTTGAGCATATGGGCTTTGGTTATGGACTAATTTAAGTATGGGAGTATTTTCGTACTTTCATATATATTATAAAAGCCCTAATGACAATAAGAGGAGAGGCTAGAGGCATCACTAGTTGCTACCCACTAAGCCTTCTCTCTTTTCTCTTGCTTCTCATATTCTCTCTCTTTCACCTTGTCAATCTAACTCAAGAAAGAAGATTCAAATCCATTTGAATATAAAATATCTCAAAAAGTAATAATTCAGCCCCTGTCTAAACAGACCTCAATGATTTGCAATTCTCTCTCTCTTTTCTTCTTCTTCTTCTTCTTCTTTTTAAGAATTGATAATTTTATTAAAAAGGGCCAAAGCCACGAAAAAACAGAAAAAAGAAGAAGAAAGCTAACAACAAACAGCCCCCATCAATCCTGGCAAGAGGCAAGGATAGAAGCTGAAAGCGCCCATTCGCCCATAAGAAAATTTGCTCTAACAAACACTTCCTTAGCCTGCCTCTTTCGATTTCTATAGCGGCAATCGTTCCTCTCTAGCCAAAGAGCTCAAAGACCTGCCAAAAGAGAGAGATGCCAAATCTTCCTCCCAGTCTTCCCTATACCCCCACCATGCTAACTCAAAAGAAACAAGTCCATAGATCCCGGCGAAACCCATTTGACCCCGAACAACTTAAGAAAGCCATCCCACAATTCTCACTCTCGTTAATTATGAATTATGAATAATTATTTATTGAACCAACATTCACAGTTTGTTTCACACATTGTGCCAAACTAATCTTGAAGTAATCAACCAATGGTGTTGAGAAGCTAGATGTCAAGTTTGAAGCTGTTTTATATTCAAGTATTTTTATTATGCTTATCTTCTTTTAGTTAATAGCACACACGGTAAAATGTGCTGAAATAGTTTGAATACATATCTCCTCACTACCTGTATACTTTGAACTACAATCGGATGATTTGTTACCAAGGTCACTACCATTTCATATAAATTATTAGTCAACTCGATGCTGGTGCACACTGCTAGAAATGAGTTTTAAGAGGACTAGGGCATTGTTTCCTTTCAGTTTATGCACAAAACTACTAAGTTTAGACTGGAAAATCTTTTGAATATTTCCCTCTTACTACCATCAAGCACATAGCAAGTTGCTCACAACAAGAGGGACCGAATCATTGTCCTATATTAGGCGATTACTTTTCTAGCCTTAAGCTTTGTACTCAATTCCTCTTCTAATTTTTTCTTTTATAGATAATATAGAAAATAAATAACAGGGCTGATACCATGCAAGATGAATAACACTAGGTAAAAGAAAAAATATGTTCCCCACATAAAATGATCAAACTATTCTTCTGGCATCGAAGAAAATAATTACAGATGCAGAAGTCCAAGACGGAAGACCAAAATCTCACATTTTAACGATTGGAAAACAATAAGCACTTAAGATATGGAAACAATAAAATATTAATTAATTCTTGAGGATAGTCATCACAATTAGCTAACATTAAATATTGATTCACTCTTGAGGATAGTCATCGCAATTAGCCAACATTGCTAACAATAATTAGAAAGAGGGTGGGGTGGGGGGGGGGGGGGGGGTTAACCGTTTCGGGTGGGGGGGTTAACCGTTTCATGGTATAGTTCAAATTTCATTCCGCAACACTATCGGCAGGCCACCATGTGAAAATTGCACTGATCAGTTACACTTACACTTACTCCTTACCTTTAAATGTTAGTCGTTTTTTGTTATAACCCTTCATTTTACAAATCAAAGATCAGATGGTTAGCATCAATTGACAGGTGTGTTTCTTTAGAATCAAACGTAATCCAAACTGGGGTCCATCTAGATGTTTCAGGTTGATGATTTGGCCTATGTTTCTCTGATTGATCTTGACCATCCATTTTTGCATGTTATCTATCAGATGGTCAAGATCATCTGATTGATGGGGATTCAAGCAATGTTGCTTAACAAAAGTCTGTGGTGCGAATGGACAGTCTAGGATTGATGATTGGACTGTCCCACGTGCTCAAAGTGACTGGTTGCATCTTAAGCCTACAATACGACTAGTTGTATTCGATCCTTTCCCACAAATAAATTCTATTAAAATACCAGATAAATATAATTAAAACTTGCTAATGTTAGACAAGGGGTTATTACGTCTTCAATAACTCATAGTCAGTGCTTCCTGAGCTATTTAGAATTTGTCTATCCTAAAGAACACCTCGATTGAGCCAAACGTACCGTTTTCTGTTGACCAATATAATATTCCTGACGCATAACCTTCAAATCATAATCACCTATAACATCAAAAAATGCCAAGTATTTTAAAACAATTCCAAGATGAACTTTTATTTCTTTGACAAAACAAAAAGGAATAGTTACCATATGGGTACCTTGCAATATGTATGTGTCTTGGAGCTGAGCAAGCTCCGAACATAGACGTGGAATAGTCTGAAAAAGAAAAGAAAAGATGAAAACCATCATCCTGAATAAAACCACGGTGAAGGTAAAGGAGAAACTCTGTTAGCAATATAAACATGGAAATGGACATGGAGCTGCAAAACATTTAGATGACATCAACTTAACCAACTTGCTGGCTAGTGGAGAACAAAATTCCTTCGGAAATAGAAACTGCTAATACATTTCTTGTAACCTATTTTTATATGGCTGACCATATATAGTTGACATCAGTGTTCAAAATATCGTTGATTTCATCTGGACAACATCTCAGTTTTCCCACGTGCAATAGAATACCTTCTTGGAATACACTTTTTACAAGATATTGACAATAATTTCGTCGATATGAGCCAATGCATCGCGGTATCCATGATATTCCCAATATTTCCAGTGATATCCATGGTATTTCTTGTGACCATGCCACCTAGGACCCATAGTACAATCCTTCATTCTATAGGGAGCGCATTCCTCATTTTGTTTCTAGTTGAATAAATTAGAAGATTACTGGAAATAATTCTGTGGACCATTATTGGACTACAATGCACTTGATTAAGAAAAACAGTTATAAGTTGAGCAGTCATCATATATGATGCAGGACAGCCCTAAATATGATGCATGCTCATGAACACAATTATTCAGCGGAAATAAAAGCAATAATAATAATGAAATCTAGCATCAATCATCATAAACTATGAAAATCATAAAGGAAACATGCAATGGAACGGGCCATCATCACAACCATGGAGTATGGGATTCAAGTAGCGTATAGGTTGGATCCGGCGAGGGATGGAACCTCCCGATCTTGCATGGTCATACCCAATTGATCAATGAGGATCACTAGTCCGAAGAACCAGGAGGTTTCTCGGATTAGGGATTTGAGAATTTGGGGGTTTAGGGTTTGGATCGATTCTCAAGGTTTAGATCGTGGGGAATAAACAAAACAGAAGTTTAGAAGGATAGTAATAGAAGATGAAATACCTGGAAGAAGTTGGAGGGGCACAAGAAGAATAGAGAAGAAGGAGATCAAGGAAGAAGAAGAAGCACTATGAGAGAGGGAAAGAGGAAGGAGGCAACCAAAGGTTTGCTCTTTTTCATAAATCAACAACTAATAAAAAAGGTTTAGGGCAACACCCTTATAAAATTCGGAATTAGCATAATTACCAAAATACCCCTACTAACAAAATTTCAAAAAAAAGACATTTGCATGAAAAAAACGTACCCACACTAACCCGAAACTCAAATAAGTAAAAAATGCATAAACTAAACTCAAATCTAAGATGTCCAATGCACTCCAATGATGGTGTGATGAAAGTGGGCCACGATGAACCAATGGTCCGATCACATCATCATCACGATCCAACGGTCCGATCATATCTCCTCCAAGCAACTAACACATGTCTTCCCAAGGTGGGGCCTGATGTCCGCATCATTCTCCTCGTCTAAAAAGAACTCGACTCCGACGAGTTAAAACTCTTGTGGCGCTCTAACAAATCCGGATCAACATTCTGCAACTCCACTTCAGTAAACCACGTAGATTCTGACGGTGGCTTGTTCTTCCATTTGACAATGTATCTTTGGAAACCTCCGTCTCTCGTAAACACTATCTCCTCATCTAAGATTTCCTCAATTTCTTCTTTATGGATATTAGGTGGAGGAAGGGGTGAGAGGGGTTGTGAAATAAAATCAGATAAGGGCCATAAGAGAGATGATAGATCAATGATGGGATGGTGGGAACGGACTAGATCTTCCACATTAAAAGTTGGGTTAATGCCCATTTCAGATGGAAGGTCGATCCGATACGCGTTGGACCCAATTTTCTGCACAATCTTGAATGGTCCAGCACTACGCGCTTGTAATTTCTTAGCGGAACCTTGTGAGAACCGCTTAGGCCTTATCCTCACCATTACATGGTCTCCTTTCTGAAATTCTTGCAATCTACGATGAGAATCAGCTGAGATTTTAGAATCATCATTGCTCTTATTTATCCGCTGTCTAATATGTGTATGCAAATCATGAATATGGCGTGCGAATGCATTGGCTGACTCTGAAGACCTTTGGATGACAGACATGGGTGACACTAAAGGACACTCTGAAAAATCCACGAACTTGGAATAAACAATCCTATGGAAATAAACAATCCTATGACCTAGAACTTGAAAAACTGAAACAAAAGGACACTTCCCACGGGTGACACACAATTTCTCATTATAAGTATTATAAACAAGGATGATTTTCAGGTATCCCAACACTTGAGAACAAACACTAGTAATACCAAGTCTTGAGCAGATCTTAGCATCAGCCATTATGTCCAAAATGTCATCAAGATACGGGATAAGGACTAAGGTCATCATATCTACCACGACGTGAATACGTCGCATGATAGCATGACACTTGACTGAAGCTTTGTGGACGGTCAGGATATGCCCACTTGTGTGCCACATGCCATTATTCTTGGAAGTGAAAAGACCAGGCATGACACACAAAACAAAACTCCAACTCAAACTTTCCTTATTGAATTCTTCCCCAAGAAGTTTATGAAATTGACACTGCATTTCTATATTTTCTATGGGGTTCCCCTGGTATGGAGGAAAGCTTGACAAGACCAACTTAGGGACAAGATCAATTGTGTGTTGAATGTCCCATATGGGTGAAAATTTATCCCATAAATCATCTGGTGGGATATCACAAGTCATGTGGGTGTCTATCATCATATCCTCACTAGTCTCTTCTTCAATTTCATTTGTGTTCACCATGGTAAGAGACATAGATTGGGAGACTGTATCAATTACATCACACATGACACTCGGAAGTGGTGTGGTCTCAAACTCTTCGACCTTTTCATCACTAACACACACTTCGTCATCCTCAACGATGATGAGCGATGCCTTAATTTCTTCCATTTCCTCACTACTGACGTTAGGCACGTACTCTTCCACTTCATAAACATCATGTTTGGATTCTTCCAACTGGCCATTTACCAAGGTATTATCTCGCTTCCAAGGAAATATAATTGGTGTTAAACACTCAAATTGTTCATAAGCCGAGATTTCCTTAATGATGGGTTGGACCACTTTACAAGGAGGGGACCATATTGGTTTTGTGTTTGGACGGGAAGGTGGGGCAACTCTCTTCTGAGCCAAGGGCTTTTGACGATAAGAGATGGGAAGATATTTTGCTTTCAAACGCTCTTTCATCTCGTCCCATTGTCGGGCTCTCCCAACTCTATCAATTCTTCGCTCCAAATCTGCCCAAAACGACTTGGCTTGGCCCTCCAATTTCCACTTGGCAAACCTCACTCGACGATAATTTGGCATATCATACCAATAAAAAAAATAGTCCAAGTCTTCAAGCCAATCAAGGAATGTTTGTGGGTCCATGTGACCATTAAAGTAGGCCAAGTCATCAGAGTTCGGCTTTCCATTGGGTCTCGATGGCCACACGACAACACTTAATGGCCTTGAAGATCTCAAACGCCTATACTCCATTCACTACGGGGAGACTCTACGGACTGGGTGACTCACAATATGGATGCAATGAATTTAAACTACAATGAACTGACACTAATTAATTCTAGATGATGCGACTCAAATATGGGATTTTTCCAAATTTGGAAACTTTCTAAAATTGGAAAGTTTCTAAAATTGGAAACCTTCTAAATTTGAAAATTTTCCAAATTAGGAAACTTTCTAAAATTGGAAAGTTTCTAAATCTGAAAATTTTCTAAATCTGGAAATTCTCCAAATTAGGAAACTTTCTAAAATTGGAAACTTTCTAAATCTGAAAATTTCCTAAAACAGACCTAAAAATCAAAGCCCTAATTTTTTTGATAACTCGATCTAGACAAAACCATGCAAGCCTAATCTCTGATACCAAATTTGATGCAGGACAGCCCTAAATATGATGCATGCTCATGAACACAATTATTCAGCGGAAATAAAAGCAATAATAATAATGAAATCTAGCATCAATCATCATAAACTAAGAAAATCATAAAGGAAACATGCAATGGAACGGGCCATCATCACAACTATGGAGTATGGGATTCAAGTAGTGTATAGGTTGGATCGGGCGAGGGATGGAACCTCCCGATCTTGCATGGTCATACCCAATTGATCAATGAGGATCACTAGTCCGAAGAACCAGGAGGTTTCTCGTATTAGGGATTTGAGAATTTGGGGGTTTAGGGTTTGGATCGATTCTCAAGGTTTAGATCGTGGGGAATAAACAAAACAGAAGTTTAGAAGGATAGTAATAGAAGATGAAATACCTGGAAGAAGTTGGAGGGGCACAAGAAGAATAGAGAAGAATGAGATCAAGGAAGAAGAAGAAGCACCATGAGAGAGGGAAAGAAGAAGGAGGCAACCAAAGGTTTGCTCTTTTTCATAAATCAACAACTAATAAAAAAGGTTTAGGGCAACACCCTTATAAAATTCGGAATTAGCATAATTACCAAAATACCCCTACTAACAAAATTTCAAAAAAAAGACATTTGCATGAAAAAAAACGTACCCACACTAACCCGAAACTCAAATAAGTAAAAAATGCATAAAATAAACTCAAATCTAAGATGTCCAATGCACTCCAATGATGGTGTGATGAAAGTGGGCCACGATGAACCAATGGTCCGATCACATCATCATCACGATCCAACGGTCCGATCATATCTCCTCCAAGCAACTAACACATGTTTTCCCAAGGCGGGGCCTGATGTCCGCATCAATATAACTTCTTCAGAATTTCGAATGCAAAAAGAGAAACATGTGACTTTAATATTTCCTTTCAACATAGTGTTCTCTTGGCATGTATAAGGCTATGACCATTGATGTACAACTACACTATCTTATAAGAGGCAGTGTATTTTTCTGCACAAAAGTAAACAGAAATATAGGGAGATCCTGAAGTGCATGACAAAATCGAAAGAGCTACATCAAACTAGAGGGAAACAGTTCCAAACATAAAGAGGTGATCTTCCAATACCTTCTTCAACAAGGGTGTTGGCAACTTGGCAGTTACATTTACCCTCTCGACATGGGCAAACAAAATGGTTGTACTTAAGCTAAATCCTGCATTTTGTCAAACATAAGAAACAATCTACATGACTGGGTAACACCATGTGGATCTGAGACCAATGTATGTTATTGGTTCTTTTTAACTGTCTGTCTTTCTTTCTTCTTCTTCTTCTTCTTCTTCTTCTTCTTCTTCTTTTTTTTTTTTTTGTGTGCACGCTTTATTGCTTGTAGTGTACTGTGTATGACATTGGAATGACATGAAACTCCTTACACATTTTTTTATTATAAGTTGAGTTCTAAGCATGTAATCATGGGTCTTTTAACATCTGCTGATGTTTCACTGAAAAATTTCACCATTTTCCTAAGGTTTCCTCAAAGTTTCCCACAGATTGCATAACTTTACAAAAACTAGTAGGAGGCTGCTTAACCAGAGGTCATATAGTAAACAGGGAAGTAGAAAACTGCACCAACCAAACTTAAAACTGATCCATATACAAATGGGTTAAGTTCGGATCTTGTTAGAGTACAGTCTTTTGTGCATACGTGCAATGTACTTGAGTGGAAGAGTACACATTTAAAACTTGTTTCCTTGTAAATGAATGTGCGGATGATATAAGGGAAGATATGGAGCTGCTGATTAAACTTTATTGTTCCAACAAACAAAATCATATCCATTTCACCTTTAGTTCCATGTTCATTTCAAAAGAGTAATCAGTTGCAGAAAAAGGTACTCATTGGGCATGTGACACTGCATGTCCGACATCCCAATGACTGCAAATTCCTCTTTTTGAGGAGGCATAATAGTTGGAATAACATGCAGCACGGGGCATGACTGTGTCAGCATCAGTGTTTTAAATAGCTACGCTATGTAGCGTGTAGCTTACGCTACGTAGCGTAGCTTAGCCTAAACACTACGTAGCTCATGAAAATAGCTTAAGTTGCATGTAGCCTACACTACATGATTAATTTGGATACACCACACGCTACATAGCTCACATTACGAGCATTTTTCACTATAACATTAAAATCAATAACGTTTTTAATGATTTGTTACATTTTTCTATTTCAATGAAAATTAGTTAGTCTTTTCAATGCTTTTAGTAAAATAATATAAGAAATAGTTTTAAATAAGTTTTGTTGCTCTTTCTTCACTTTTATATTTAATCACTTTTATCTAGCATGTTATGAAATTTTATCAAATTTTATTACGAAATTTTATCAAATTTTATTACTAATCATCTAATTTGGTGCAACCTAGATTAAAAATCTAAGTATTGTGTAGCTTACGCTACACGCTATGTAGCTTACGCCTCACGCTTCAGAGGGGTGAAGGCTACGCTACACGCTAATCGCTATTTAAAACACTGGTCAGCATGAAGTGGTGTTTGGTATACTTGGATTTGTGGGATCCTTGGAACACTAAGAAGCCAACCAAAGCATGTGTACTCAGAAATGTGTTTGTAAAACATGCTCAGAGATAATACATGGAAATTGTCCATCCATGCTACTTCGTTGTTCTTAGGGATGTGCATGTGTTTGGCTAGGGGTAGTATTAATAGGACTGTGTTGGCATGTTAGTGTGTTGACACAGAAACTTAAGTGGGGCCCACGTCTCTTCCCCTTATTTCTCTAGCTGTGGACTCACTCTCACTCGCCGGCTTCCTAGCAGTTTATTCCTTGCTAAAATTTTGAAATAGATGCTTACCCGCTTCCGCACCCAAATCTGTTGCTGCTTTGCTTCACGCTTCATGCAGCTATTGGTTAAACATGTTAATAAAGTTTCCTAGGGATCACAGGGCAATGAACTAAAAGTTATGGCACCAGTGGCATTGGCAGTTCAATTTGTACACGATTGAAGACAGGCTGCAATGGCTAAATAAAATCTACCATGAAATGTGGTTGGGTATAGTAAGTTTAAAGAAAATATATGGAAATGGATATATGGCTTTAATTAAATGCCCATGTTACAAACATTCTAAACAGAAGGACAAGAGGCACTAAAACTTTACCATGATAACATTGCAGCCACTGTAAATACTAACCCAAATTATCACTAATTAATAGAGAATAGAATTGACACACTAGATCCTGTCCAAGAGAAAGCAAGATAATTGGCAGGTCAACAATTTCTTTTCTTTGGTAAGAACATGCAAACTCCAGGTTGAGGCACAAAATGCCCATAAAAAATTACAGCTGAATTATGCCAAACAATTATTGTAGTAAAAGCAAGATTCATAGGCAATTATATAAAGTGTTTTTATAAGGTAAGTACAAACCTCAGATAACAATTTCTGCTCTTTTCTGTTTAGATTTGAAACTTCCATTGCCAATTCTGAGTGTTTTCTCCTGCTTGGTGATAACTAAGGCATCAAAATGTGAACTATTCAAAGTATGGCACACGATTGCAAAAGGAGAGACAAACTTACACTTTAAATGGAAGTATGGAACAAAGGCATGAGATGGAAGAGTTTAATATACACTTCTATAGAGCAGTGGCACAGCACCAAGGTACCATTTAGATCCGCCCAAAAGACGGTTCGGTTTTTTATTGTCTCAAAATAGACATTTTGTGATTTTAGTTTGAAGATAGAGATGTTTGAATATGCAATGGAAAAATAGATATTCGTCATACTTCATTAAAAGAGAGAACGGGGACTGCCATCCATTAAGGCAATGGATAGGTGTAACGCCCCGTAAAATCGCCTTCCTTAGTACTCAAACCCATGCTCGAACCCACTAGACACGTATCACCCTCTAGACGAAAAATTGGCCACACATGACTTAGAGAACTATAGTCTCGTGGTGTCGGGAACTTAGATATGCGTGTAGGAGCTCGTTCCGCCGCCCGTCCTGAGTCTGTTAGGCCCAAAACTTGTTGAGGACCACCCACGTACTGGGCTTGACACTCGTAGGCGAACGTTACGTCGAAATCGGCACCCGAAATCATAAATTGCAGTGTCTTGCAGTTGCACATGGGAGTGCAAGTATACTTGCACAATACCTTTAGTGAGTAATCATTACTCAATTCACTTTTCTTGTGTGGGCCCTATGGACCCTTGCATGGCCATGAAATGTGAACCATGGATTCCAAACATAAACCAGCATATGATCCCCAAACATGAGCCCCGATCGACAACCGGTGACCGTTGAACTGATGTCGCTTTAGATCCGGCAATCGCCATGTCCGATCGGTCCCAAATCTTGCCCAAACAAGGATCTCAACATGGTAAGGCTATCCAATGGGCTGGATTGGCCCAGAGGGGCCAGGTGGGCCCCACATAATCAAATCAGGGCACAAAATGCTACTTTGATGCAACTTAAAAGATTGGGGGCTATATGTCCCAATTCCCCAACCTTTAGAACCTATTTTTCTCAGCCCATTCTCTCATTTCTAACCTAATTTCTGAGAAAAGGGGTGTGTGGGTGAGAAAAGGGTGGAGTTGTGAGAGAAGGCTTCTCAAGTGAAGCCCTTGCATGCTACCCTATCCGGACCTAACCGCCTCTACATCCTCAAGCCGGCTTCTCTCGTGATTGGAGATCTTCACGGACGTTTGTAGCAGTAAGTCCATCATAAAATCCCCATCTTCTCTAGCTCCTTACCTAGGTTTTTCCCATTTTTCCTGATTTTCCAACACCCACTTGCAGGATTTTGCTAATCCTCCTTCAAACCAAGGTGTGTATCATTTACCTATGTGTTGCCTTGCAACCAATGCCTACAATGGTAGTTGATTCTTTCAATTTCCAAGTTAGGAAGATGGATTGTAGCTAGGGAAATTCGTTGCCTAGGGATTTAGATGCTAGGTGTGTGCTAGGGCCATTTGCATGCTCATATCATCCTACACATGTTCTCATTATGCAAATCTTCTATGCTAAGATGTCTTAGAAATTATACTAATATGTGATAGCTGAGATTTTAGTATTATATGTTTTGTAACTTGATTATGCATGAGCTGGGGAATCGGGAAGTGTTTGGGATGACGGGTAGTAGCTTCCGACCCGGTAAGTACAGTAGTTGAGGCGGCCGCACTAGGTCAGCAGCCTCGGGAGCGGGGTGGTCGACTATGGCGGAAGACGGGGCGATCGACTGTGGTCAAGGACCACGCGGGCGGTATATGCTCAAGGTCGGTCTTCCCTTCACTTCCCCTAGCCGAGGACCCTGGCCCACCACCGGGTCGGGTGGCAATATATGTACCGAGTGTTTGAATGTATTTCTGTCACTTATGTAGAATCCATGTACCTGCGCACCTTTGATAAGCCCACTAGAAAGCATACGGCGTACCGATCCCTCAAGACTCATGAGCCGGGAATGGTGGTATGGGCCCTATTCCCGTGCTGTCGGCCTACGCTGGGGTGCTGCCTCCCCGTAGTGTCCATTGAGCACCGTAGAGGTGACACACCTACTACTCGACTATGGGATAGGGCGATGTACCCTATTCCGCCTGTGTTGGGCGCGTCTGACGAGTCGCGGCCAAACCAGGTACCTCGGGGGCTGTGGACCCGAGATAGGATCGAGGGGCTACTGGCTGTGACCTGCGTTCGCCCCGCAGGGAGTCAGGTGGTCCCAGTCGGCCAAATTGATAGAACGTGGGTGCAGAGGCTTCGCCAATCGGCTGTGTGATAAAATGACTTAATTAACTACTCGGCTAATCATGTATAGTTAAGCATGGCATACATTGTCTGTGCGGGTGGAGTGGTGGTGCCACCCACTGGCAGCTGTGACAAGCATCGGCGATCGGGCATGCATCTGCATTACATGCACTCATCTCACTTAATAACCATGCTTGTGATGCTGAGCTATTCTTTGATTCTGTTATTGGAAAATGAAATTATTATCTATATTGTTTGTATTGGTGAATGTGTAACCTAAGGAAATGAAACCACTGAGTTGGCCACTCACTCCCCTTTCTGGGGTGGTGGTTTAAACCACCAACCAGATGACCCATGTGACCCAGGTATACAGGAGGCGGTCGAGGCGACCGACTACGTAGAACTCGGAGAGGACGCCGACGAGTATCTTCAGTACACAGGCGAACAGGACTATTAGGGTTGTGGCGTCGGGAGTATTCTTTTGGGGTTTTGCGCCTGTTCGGCATTGTTGTACAGCTTTTTGGGGCAGTATATTCTGAACTTGTTCTAGGGGACCCAATGGGCCCCAATATGAGGGATACAGTCTATGTACTTTTTTTGACCCATATATGATATACATGTTCCTCATTCTTTTGGAAATGCTTTGCCCATGATTAAGTTGTTTATGCTTGGTTAAATCTACAATTCTGCAGTTAACTATAATGCACTCATGCATCGCATAATGTGGAGCCCGGGATATCGGGGGCCGAGGGCAACCACGGACCCTGGCATCCGGGGTGTCACAATAGGTGTCAACCAATGTTTTAAATATCGACGATATAGGCTGATATATCCCACGATATATCTTGTATCCCACCTGTGCGATACGAAACGCACAGGTAGTGCCGATATATCCCACATGTTCGATCCTGTAAGCATTTTTAATTTCCGATCCCTTTTTTTGTTGAAATTATGTTAAATCAGTGTCAAATGATTACAAATCCATTGGTTCTTCATGTTTTGCATGAAAAATCATCGAGTTGGAGCTTTAGTTTCGATATACATTGGTTCTTCATGTTCTCCAATTTTTTTTTTTTCAAAATTTTCCTTCAACCAACTGTCAATAGAGACTAATTTGGAAGTATTTAGGAGTATTTGATGAAAAGATCATCATATATACTCACATTTCGGAATTTGAGTGCAGGTGGTCCGATTTGGGGATATTTTGGAAAAATTCAAAATTTCCCAAATTGCTTGCAATGTTGCACCTCAAACATGAAATCAAGCATGTATAAGGGCTGATCTACTGATTTGTTAAGTCCATGTCAATTTTCAGAAAATAAAAATTATTATTTCATTAAGAAGTATTAAAATATTGTTTTTTTCAAAATTTCCCATCAACCAGTTGTCAATTGAGACTAATTTTGAAGTATTTAGGAGTGTTTGATGAAATGATCATCACATACACTCTAAATGTTATGCATTCAATTTGAATATAGTTGCATACTTGCATTAGTTTAGTCAGACAACGCATAGCTTAGGATCCTATACAAAGGATACCTATTATGTGCACTTCTTTTTTGAGATGTTATGAATTAAAAATGTGTATTAAGGTCTCTTTTAATTATCCCTGAAGTTTCATTATTGAAAAATTCAACCCTTTTCCCAACGTTTCTTCATGTTTTCCAAAAAGTGCGATAAATTACCCGATACAAATGATATATCCCGTGTGACAACCGATATGTATCTGTATCCCAAGGGTGCGATACGTAACGTGGTACCAATATTTCGAACACTGGTGTCAAAAACATTAAGAAACAAAATTTTGCAATTTGAACATGTGACTCATGTGCAGGGGGGTGGAAGAATTAGTAAATCACACAGCAGAGCTGCAAGCACTGTTTGGAACTTCTTCTTTAGACACTTCAGAGTTTCTTGGGCTTTTTAATCAGTCCATCAATGATCTTCTTGCGAGTTAGGTGGATGATCCTTTCTCTTCTCACAGGATAATTAATTGTTGATACAACTCCATTCCTGAATCCACTTCTGCTCGGGAATCCCTTCTGCAGGATGATTCCTAGTCATTCTCTTTTTTCCTTTTAGTCTTGGACTAAAATGGGGCCTATGATTGTATTTTTGAGGAGGTCCAGAGGATGGTTCCTAGTTGTCTTTCTTTTTTCTGCTTCTCTCTCTCTCTCTCTCTCTCTCTCTCTCTGCAATATCCATTCCAAAAATAATAAAAAATTGAAAGAAACAAAGGAAGAATGAAAAAGAAAAAGAAAGTGTCACCAACATACAACTATAGCTTTTCACCACTGTCTTTAGCCAACATATCAGCCATTGAGTTTGTTCTCAAGGAACAAAATTAAATTAGGGGCAACCATGATACCAAAATTCTTTGCGAATCCTGAAAGATCACTTTCAAGGGAATGTCCTCGCACCCCACAGCCAAGCAAGCACACTTTTAAACAGAGTTTTGAATAGTGAATAGTTTTTAGCATAGTGTTCACCTACCTAAAGTGTGTAGCTTGCACTATATGCTACTACTATGTTTTTTATTAAAATAATAAGAAAATCAAGGTAATTAAGAAAAATAAAAACAAAATAGAAGAGGAAAATGAAATTTTAATAAAATAAAAAAAGGAGTCTTTATGTCTCATTACGTAGGGCCTCGTTTAAAAAATATACTCCGTCTGGGGCCTTTACTGGGACTAACTAGTAAAAGACCTCGATCCGGAAGTGATCTTAGAAACCAATCGTGTTCCAAGAAATGATCTCAATATCGTATTCGTCTAGAATTAAGAAAAATAAAGACAAAATAGAAGAGGAAAAAAATATTTATATAACAAAAAGATCTAGAAAAAAATATTCTTGATTTTTCCAGTAAAAGCACGCTAAAAAACGAGTTATCAAAAGCTAAACCCCTCCCTCCCTCCCTCCCCCACAGCCGTTTGACCTGGATGATTTCTTCAAGAAGCAAAATCCATCAACTTTGGAGTGCGTTAATACGCTCCAAAAGTCGATGTGATTCGAGGTAGTCCCGATGCCGCTGCAATGCAGCAGCTTCCTGTCGTTGTTGTTCTTCCCAAGCTGCTGATATGAGATCCGTGTTTCTGTGAAGTACTTCACGAAAAAAGGAAGAGGACTCCCGCTCTGTTATTAGAGTAGCGAGAGCTAAAAGGAAGAGGACTCCCTCCCTCCCTCTTAAAAAGAAAAAGAAAAAAAATGGGAAAAAAATTGCATCAGCCCCGAAACGGACCATTACGGGGGCCATACAGGTCATTTTTTTCTGCACGCGTAACAGTTGGCATCATTACCATTACATAACAGCCATTACGTCATACAAGACATACACACACCACATCAGTTCCCACACACAAATAAGTGTTGTGAACAACCTTATTCTACAACATTGCATAGGGAATGGCCTCCCAAAAGTTATTAAAAAAATGAAATTTTCCATAAAACTCATAAATCTTCATCACTTGAACTCTACAAGAGATTCAATCAAACGAAAAACCAAAATTTCGAGCTCAATCGTACGAACGTGAGAAGTGGGGTCCTGGCTCCAATGTTGATGAAAATTTAGCCAAATGTTCTTCTCCTTGGAGCAACTGATACCTTAGATTTTTGTCTTGAACAGTTGCATGAATTCTGAGAATCAAATGGCCAAAATTTTAGGCCGGCAGTATGTGTGGCTTAAGTGTTAGGGTTTTTCAAAGCCCTCTTTCGAGAGCCTTTTGTTTTTATAAAGGCTAGGATTCTGTCTTAGTTTTGCACCATTTAATAATGGTTGTAGCTCTTCAACCATACACTTGGGCATAGCTGTACACTGTGCTGGTGGTCAGGATTTATTAGTAGGTGTGGTTCTAGAGATATGCACCATCCATGATAGGACCAACAGTTTGGATGCTCCATAGCTGTGCATCAGTGCCAGATGTCAGGAGGATGAATCACCACCATTTTCCAATTGGTGATTAACTAGCAAAATTGCCTTGGAACACAAAACTTAAAGTTTCTAAGCTTTCAAATGCAAATCCACTGTATACACTACCTAAGCCATACCCTACATGGCATATAGTGTGCATACACAGATAGCATATGCTACAAAGGATTATGCTATCTTGGCATGCTTAAGTAGCAGTATAGCTACAGTACACTATGTATACACTATGCGCTACGCCATGGGAGCTATTTAAAACATTGGTCTGTACCAGTGTTTTAAATAGCGAATAGCGTGTAGCGTAGCCTTCACCCCTTTGAAGCGTGAGGCGTAAGCTACATAGAGTATAGCGTAAGCTACACGCTACTTAGATTTTTAATCAAGTTTGCACTTGGTTGCACTAAATTAGATGATTAATAATAAAATTTAACAAATTTTCATGATATTTGATGCAACCAAATGCAATCTAAAGTAATAGCAAGGGGTGATTATTAAGTATGAAAGTGAAGAAAGAGCAACAAAACTGATTTAAAACTGTTTCTTATATTATTTTACTAAAAGCATTGAAAAGACTAATGAATTTTCATTGAAATAGAAAAAAGTAACAAATCATTAAAAACATTATTGATTTTAATTTTATAGTGAAAAATGACTTGTAATGTGAGCTATGTAGCGTGTAGCGTAGTCTATTTAGCGTGTAGCATATCCAAATTAATCATGTAGCGTAGGCTACATGCAAATTAAGCTATTTTCGTGAGCTACATAGCATTTAGGCTAAGCTACACTACGTAGCATAAGCTACACGCTACATAGCGTACCTATTTAAAACACTGATCTGTACATGTATTTGGAGAATGATAAATCTTTGATGATCATCAGATAGAACACTCAGACATATTATGTCCACATAGTGCTTGCGACGCATTTCATCTAGTGAAAAGCAGCACCTAAAACCATAAAAATTCGGCAGTACTGTAGCAAAAAGAATGCAGTACCAAGGTGGATGGTAGAATATAACAACTAGCAAAAGGAAGAAACTTACCGAAGAGAATGAAGATCATGATGAATGTGAGCTTCATAAGATGATACTTGAGATTTAAGTGCCGCAAGAATAGCCTGCTGCTTAGCATTTTCAACTTGGGCTTCAACCCACTGTCTCTCACTTGTCCCAAATCTGTGCAGTATTAAACAGTGGATAGACAAAAATTTAGAGACATATTATATTATGAAATTATGGAAAATGTATTACTGCCTAAGAAAGAAATCATAAAAAAAGGTGGCAAAACACAACGCTATCATGCTTAAACAGAAACAGCACCATTTGACAACTAAATGTCTATTTACTATTCTATCATTCATTGTACATGGGTGTTTTAATCATTCTTTGAATGCATCATAAAGTGGAATGGCAGAATAGGATTCGTGTACCCAAACCCAATTAGTTGAGAATTAAGATAATGCTTAGATGATGAAGAAAATGATGCAGTCATGTAGCTTGAGTTGGGGAATTTTCATACATTCCTCATAAGAAGTAAATTGTTTATGTCCCCAAATAGTTGGGACAAGGTATTGACGATAAAGTAAATTGTGCACGTGTCGTGTGAACCCAAAGTCAATAGAAAAGTACTTTATACCCAAATTTCTCCTCTATGTCGTGACACAATATCAACGCTCCACATGACAGGATGATGCTCAGTATGTAAAATAAGAGTGAGAACTCACAAAATAAAATAAAGTAAAATAAAATACACCTCGAGCAGTTTCGCATGAAAACATGATTTTGGTTGAGAAATCGCGATCTAAGAGGGGAATTGGGGAGAAAGTATATCTACAGATTTGCCGGAATTTTTCACTGTCTGGAAATTTTTTTATTTTTTAAAAATTAAATAAAAATACATATTATTTTAGAGAAAAACATTATTTAAGAGTTGTGCAATGGTGATCCCTTGCATGTGGTTCTGAAACCAAGGAACATTTTCTGTTCTTCTTAGCCTTTATAAAAATGTATTTTTGCTTATTTAAAAATCAAAAAGTAATTTTTCCATAAAAAGATTGGATAAGCTATAGATCGACTTACAATCATCAACATGTTTTCTCACATTGAAATTACAACTTTTAAGGGTGAAAAGTGAAGAAATTTGGTTCGCATATTTCTTCCGTTTTCCATCTTAAAAATCGAAATTACTTGCTCAAAATCCATGTTGATGCATGAAACTCATGCATAGATACGGATTTCCACTAGTTTTCTTCCTAATTCGTTGAAAATAAATGAATGTAAACAGGTAAAATCAAAATTCTGTCATCTATTGGTTTCTGGCCCAATTCCGTTTGGATCATGTTTTCTCCACCAAAATCGTGTTTTGAAGGGAAACAACTCATATCTAGTTGTCAAAACACAGCTAGGAATAATTTCCCCAAAGAAAATTCTGATGTAAAATGGATTTCTTTTTCTTTTTATCTTTTTGGATTTTTTTTCCTTCAATTTTCAGTGATATTTGTAGGTAATATCCATATTTGCTATATTTTGCGAGTAGCAATTGATATTGGACTTTCATAAAGAGGAGACGAGAAATATATCGTGGTATAATGCGATGCATCAATTGACAACGGGGATTTTGGCGAGTATGCCTGACTTTTGCATCAAACAGGTGTGTTATCAATAGCATCAGCCGACACTGTCAATACATTGATAACTGAGTAGTGGGTAATAAAGTATTGGCATGTGGGGGTTGCTAATGTAAGCCTCTTTCATTGACCAGTTCCTGTGAGCAAGTAAACAAACAAGATTGATGTCCTATACGCAGCCAATCATAGAACTTTTGTAAATCCACCATTTAAAAGGAAACCCCTAATTGCTGGGAGAAAGGTAGATGTTGTTGAGACCAACAACTGCAATGGTTAGGAACTTAGGAGTCAATTAGTTTAAGTTGAAGGCTCTAAAAGGACAAGGGAAGGCCCAAAAGGACATGGGTGGAGGTAGTAAGAAAAGACTTGACCAATGGTTTAACTAAGGATATGTTCATTGATAGTGGAATGGCAGAACAAGATTCATGCAGCCAACCCCAATTAGTAGGTATAATGCTTAGATGATGATGATGATGATTTCAGAGTGACCATTACATTTAAACTAGACTTTAACTTTGCATCATGACTATGCATGTTAAAAACTTTGAAACCTGAATCTCTTATCAAAATAGTCCTACAAAAGAATCTGCAATCCTGGCATAGCTAATTAACACCAGTAACCAGTAAACATACAAACAAGTTGGTCAGAGATTAAAAATTGCTCTCAGTTGCATGATAAAGCAGCTCTTTGATGCAAAGACAAGATAACCATGTTGTTCTTTCAACTGCAAGTGTGCATCTTCTGTCAAGGCAAAAGAAGCATGATCGCAAAAAGAAGTTTTGCGAATGAGCTGTAAACAGTTTTGCTTCTTCAGCAGAAATTCCAATGCAAATATCTCAATTCTCTGGGGATGTTGAGCTTGCAAATATTCCTTCAAAGTATTAGAGGGTGCCCACAAATCATATCATATCAGAAAGAGTAGTTCTACAAACAGCAATACAACTTATCTCAATTCAGGGACAAAAACCTACCATATTATTTGCTGTAGTATTAAAAAATGTTATTTTTCTTTCTGCAGTAAATCTTACCAGAAATAGCCAAGGATAAACAGTTGCATGTAAACTCTCTATCTAATATTTTTTCTTGAATTCTTCCTATAGTAAGTAAATCACAGTAAAAATTATTTTTCATGCTTTCTTTTCTTTCTTTTGTTTCCTATTTCCTTTTCTTTAATTTGGGAAAAGGATAATATCTCACATTACATTTTCTGCAACTAATTGACAGTTCAATTTCCTACAAAACTAACGAAACACATCAAGAAAATCTTCAGTGACAGAAAATCATACAGAACCTATGAATAACAAAGCCAATAAAAGAAGCAGATTTGAGTTAAAGAAACGTGAGTGGAATATCTACATTGAACGAAGACGCTGCAGCTCAGCTACACGGTGATGGTGAGACTTTTCTGAATCCCCTGTATTAATAAATTAAAAATTGAAAGAGAAAAAAAAGGGTCATTAGAAGTCTTTGTAAATATTCTAAAAGGTAACTTCTGATTAGTTACTTTAACAGGCACAGCAACAGTGCATGTAGTGCACACTGAGAGATGGGGTGCACATTGTCTCCAAACATTAAGAAACAGTTCACAAGAAGCTAGCAAGCTCCCTCTTTTGAGATGCAAGTTAAGAATCCCACACATCATTATTGGATGGCAGGAGATATTCCAGCCGACTCCCACTGCACGCGGTGCTCACACAATGCTTTACCTATTTTCATTTTCAGAACTCTCTATTGAAAGGAAAGAAATGGAAACAGATGCATCTGGTAGTAGCTAGTGGCATACTCTAATTAATCTTCTAAGGGGATGTTTGGGGCATGGTATTAGATGGGATTTGGTGGGATGGAATTGCATTTGGTTCCGTACAAATTCCATATGATGTTTGGGAAGGATGGGAGGCTTGGGATTAGGTGGGATGGAATTGCACTGGATCCCATGTGGGATTTCCATGGGATTTCAAAATCACACACACGTGGGCCCCACATTGATGCATGTGTTTTATCCATGCCGTCCATCCATATATGTCCTTTATACATGACACTATGGTTATATACATGTTCAAGTGACGGACATCCGTTGTGAATTTGGCCCTTTGATTGCAATTCCATTGTCCGCCAAACGGAATTTTGCTTGATCCAATGGTTTTCCCATGGTAAGTATCTGATCCCAAACATGGGATTGTATATGGAAATACCATGGGGATTACCAGACATGTAATCATTGTGCAATAAATGATGTTAATCCCACCTAATACCATCCCATCCCTTCTAATACCATGCGCCAAACGCGCCCTAATTACAATAAGGATACAATGGTCCAGCTACATATTACAAGTTAATCCTTGAAAGAATTGAATGGCAGAGTAGGATTCATGTAGCCGGCCCCAGTTAGTTGGGATAAGGCTTAGATGATGATGTATTGCAAGGGTCTAGTATTATTCTTTTGTATGGAATTTCTGTCATTGAAATGAATGCATAAGGCTATTATTTATAATCATCACTAAAATAGAAAATCTGTACACATGAATTAAGGAACCCTAACAGCAGTTTAATCCATCACTCAAACAAACAGTTACCTGCACACTGTCCATTGCTTCCTTTTTATATATTACATTTACGGCATCTAATTTGATGGCAGGGTTGACAGGTGGGCCTTACAATCAAAGGACCAAGATATTGTGAAAGTTGCTTCCACTTGCAATCATGTAGGAAATATTTAATGAAAGGAATGGAAGAGTGTTCAATAGCCTGCAATTGAGTCGTGTTCTGGCAAAATCAAAGGAGCCTCGGGAGGTTGCGTAAGTTCATGTAATAAATTTTCAGATGTTCATATTGACAATCTCCTTCATGATTGGAAGTTGGTAACTGACAACTTTGATAGAAGGTCTATGGTTAAAATGAACTGGTGGAGCTCTCCCCCTCATGGATGGGGACACTTAACATTGATGGGTGTTTGCGTGTGAATCAAGGGCCACCAGAATAGGAGGGGTCCTAAAGATGAGTTAGGTGTCGTGAGATTCACTTTTATGGGGACCAGTGGGGGTGGCTTCCTCCAATCAATCCAAACTTTTAGGCATCAAAGTAGTAGTGGAGATATTTGTGCACAGAATTTATGGGACACTGATGGTTGAACAGGATTCTCACCGTACAATTGCTTGGACATCATGTCTTATCCTTCCCATGGAAGGTTGCTTTTATTCTCCACAAGATTAATTACTTTCTTGCTTTAGGTTGCTTCACTTGTCATATTAATCAGGAATCAAATGATATTGCCAATTCCTTGCTATGAGGTCCATAAGATTTATCTATGTTTAGGGGGCTTGTATCCATTGCCTCGATGGATCTTTTCTTTGTTCCTTCATCGCTTTCCACAGAACAAGATGTGGGTTTTAAAGTTTAAGAAGAAATCAGGCGATCTTCGTTTTCCTCCATACAAAAGGCTGTTGTTAGACATGGAATAGGTGATGTCAACCACAGGAGGGGCATCTGTTCATCTTGAGTTCAGAATCATCAAGACCTTTGGCAACTTTGAGAAATGTGATTCATAGACCAATGCAAAAAAAAGAAAGACTTGCCACCATTTATTAAGAATGGCCAAGTGGAATTCTCAAAGAATAAAATACATGTTTCCAATCATGTTTTATGTGTTCTTTTGTATAGAGGTAGTTCAATTGTTAGATGCATGATTCATCCATTTCACCAAACACTCTCTTGAACCGTGGATGTGTGCTTTCAATTCAGATTCAGGTATGAACTGCAATTCCCTCGCACCCCCAACACCTTTGGATCACATTTGAATCCTTTTGTTTTCCCAGGTCTATTGCTATTTATCTCCTTTTTATACATGGTGTCACCATTGTGTCACCATCAAAAGATAATCATACATATAACCTTTATTTTAAGAATTTACGATCATTCATATGTTTAAGAAGATCTTAAGAAAATCTACCTACCTATAAAGTGTGTCTTCTAATAATCGGAGATACAATGTATTCATTTGACAATGTGTTTTTCTTTTTTTTATAATAAATTTAAAATAATTACATATAATATAGAGTACAAATTATGGACTAAGGTATTCTTCCCCCTTGAATGGGATGCCGGAGGGATACCTTGGGAATCGGTGGGAGAACCTATGATGTATCTCTCCCAGCTGCCTTTGATCGCTCATCGGGGGAATCCACCCTATGGGAACGTAGGCTCACTGATGGTTGGGAAGGATGAAGTAGGTAGTGCCACCGTCATGCCTCAGGAGGGGGCGGTATCCTGGGACATAGTCCCTTGTGACGGCAAACCTGAGGTATAGCTAGCTGTTCGAGAGAGCTCTAGCAAAAAACAACTGCTCACCCCCTCTCCTGCCTCCCACGACTAAGTTTCCATCATTTCATAATTCATAATGGAACGTACTATCTGTATTGTATTTTTCAATCGTCTCCACCAAAGATAAGGAGAGTAGCCAGGGGACAAACATTTGCATGCAATTATTATTTTTGAAATTGCTAAAACCATGAATAATTAAGAACATGGGAAGGGTTTCAAACCAAAATAAAGGGCATTTAAGGTAATTTACAAGGTGAAGCATTTGCTAGGCGAAACTCCCATCAAGAGGTTTGCTAAAATGTCTAATCGTATTATTATTTGATGGATATGTTGGAACTATCGCCATTGGATCTTGGGTCATGTTCAGTTCTCAAAGCATTGATCTGACAACATACACAACAGATGGTGGCTGCCTGGAAATCTTCATGGTTGGAAGATCCTAAAATTTCAATTAGTGTCTCACATAACAATGTTAAAGAAAAGAGTCCATATTCAAAAGAAAGTATTCTAACAATGCTTAAGAAAATGATCCATATTCAAAAGAAAAGTATTCTAACCTGAGTTTTTTCTTTCGGATATTACCCCATGCACAAATCCTTCCCGAATGCAGCATAAAACTCTCCGTTGTACAACTCTCGGGGGGCTTGCTTAAGAATAAGAAAGAGGAATCTCATGGAAATACCATGGAATAAGGTTTGATTCTATTCATGGGGATCGGACTCGAACCGCTGACATCCACCACAGGTTAAACCACCGCCTTTCGGGCCTCCCTAAGGCTGCATAAACGATTTGTATTATTGAACTGAACATGAACCCAGATCCATCTCTAGGAACAGCAGCATCCACATGCCACGCATGAGAGATTGCCAATGAAGAAGGAACCGTGAAGCCAACCAGTAAATTCCCCAACCAAGATCTCTGGACATCAAAGGTCAGCCTACTGAACAAGTTAACAACAATCATAAAACAAAAAGGAGACAAAGCATCCCCTTCACTAGTCCAGGATGGATCTAAAGTGAATCCAGTAAGTTCAAAGATTTGGATTTAGAGTAGATCAGAGGGGGATTTCAGTGCGGCTATGAAGTGTATCTGGCCAGTTTCAGTGTGAAACTGAAATGAATCTGCGAAAAGCATTTAGTGTAGATTAGTGGACTAGCAAAGATCTAGAGAAGCGAGCATTTGTTTGTGCAATGCAGAAATCTATGAGATCTGATTATAGATCTTGACAAACGTTGGGAGTCTAATCATGTTGATCCAAAATTGTCTGCAGCACATTTATGTCTAAAATTCATGATGATCTCATGGAGTGATTTATCACCCAGAAGTCCAATTGAGTATGTGTGATCATGTTCAATGATTATGTGAGTCGTGATGTGACTATAAAATTGTCTTTTGAGTTGAGTAATTATGTTTGGACGTGATCTTAGCAATGTTTTGGGAGAGCACTCGGATGGAACAACAAATATAGTATGTTGAATGTACAGAACAAGTACGATCAAAATGTCATCCATAATACAAACACTACAACTGAGTCTCAAAAGATGAATGGGAGCAATTATCTTCACTCATCACTCTGTTCACTATGTTGTTGTCCTTCACTTTGAATCACACTTTATTGCTTCCATCAACCTCATCGTTTCAGTTGCATGTTGTTGCATATGCTGATTGGGTTGGTGCTGTCACCAGTTGTTGCTGCACATACTGATTTATGTATCATTCTAGGATGAGAAGATGACTAGGAGCAACTGCATGACCAGGAGCGATGAGAAGATGACTAGAGATCGAGAAATAAGAGATAGAGAAGCAAGAAATAGAGAAAGAAGAGTTCAAGAAGCAAGAGCAGCTTGGGCTCCTGAGATTTGGGATCGACATGGATGGGATCGAGAAACCTGGGAGTGTGAAGCAAGGAATCGTTGACATCAGTGGCTGGAGTTGGAAGGGGAGATTAGAGAGAATGACACGGTTATTCTTCAGGGGCCTTCAGGGGTACGGGTGGTGGCAGCAGAGCGGTAAGCTGATGACGACGTGTGGAAGATGGTTCTTGAAGAGGAAGATTCTACTCCGGGTCGTGAGAAGGTCATCCTTCAGGGCCCTCCACCCACAGGAGAAGTGGCGGCTTTCAGGGACTCCCATCACAACGGCACATGGAAAATGGAATATGTTGTTGATTCTTCTTCCCTCAGGGGTATGCTGATTCACGAGAATTCTAGTACCCTCCATCAACAGGCTCGTGAAGGGGTGGAAGAATGGATGGTAATGGAAAATATGAGAGAGGAATGTCAGGGGTTCAAGAAAGGTCCTGCTCTCCAAGATCAACCAACCCTTTTTGTGGATCGTTTTCGCTTGGAATGGAATGAGTTTAACTGCTCGAGAGTGTTCAGCCCTTTTGGTAAGGTTCTAGACATTTACATTCCGAGATCCAAAGGATCCTCTTCCATCAAGGGATTTGCATTCGCCGGGATGGAAAAAGCCTCCGATCTTCTGGTAGCCATTAAAGCCTTGAATGGTAAGATGCTCCTGGTTAAGGCCATTAGAGCGTAGAAAGCTCATTTTGGGGCCAAAGTGAACAGGGAGAAATCAGGGAAAAATGGTTCTCCCCCCTCTGCTTCTGGTGTTGTGGGTGACTCCTTAGTAGAGGAGATGAGATTTGAAGGGAGAGGAGATGGAGGAGGAGGAGGTGGAGGAGGAGGAGGAGGAGAGAGAGAGAGAGAGAGAGAGAGAGAGAGAGAGAGAGAGAGAGAGAGAGCGGGTAGAAAAGGTTTGGAGCAAAACGTGGTTAGTGTCTCTAAGGCTTCCACACCACAACAACTCTATTATTATACAACTAAAGTTACAATATAGTACTCCGCACGAGTACCAAACACTGAACATGCACAAACAAGAAAAGACATAAGAACATGTACTACATCACTCCTGAATTCTCTATACTCCCCCTCAAGTTGGAGCATAGATATTGATCATGCCCAGCTTGGCAGTGATATGGAGAAAAGCATCCCCGCTAAGAGATTTGGTAAGAACATTAGCCAACTAGTTCCCGGAACGAACAAGAGTAGAAATTTCCTTCACGGTAACTTTCTCCTGAATGAAATGACAGTCAATCTCAATGTGTTTCGTGCGCTCATGGAACATCGGATTGCCAACAATATGAATGGCAGCTTGGTTGTCACAATGCAAAGGAATAGGAGTCGTAGGAGGATAACCAAGTTCTTGTAAGAAATTCCGAAGCCAAATCAGTACACATGTCACAGGGCCATCACCCAATGCTCGGCCTCAACAAAAGATATTGCCACGATAGATTGTTTGTTGCTCTTCCAAGTGACAAGCTTGCCACCTATAAACATACAGTACCCAGACGTAGAACATCGATCATGTGAACATTCAACATTGTCGGCATTATAATAACCAGACAGATGAAGATGGCCATGTAGCTAAAACAGTAAACCTTTGCCTAGGGAGGACTTGAGATACCGGAGGATACAATATAATTCAGTCAGATGTGTGATCTGAGGACAATGCATGAATTGACTTACAACGCCCACAGCATACGAGAGATAAGGCCAAGTAATAGGGAGATAGATGAGTCTACCAACTAGCTGGACATCCCAGGATCAGTGAGGAGAGCACCATCATCAGGACTAATTTTGTATCTAGGATCCATAGGCGTGGTAGTGGGCTTACATCTAGTATCCTAGTTTCGGAGAGAAGATCAAAAGCATATTTTCATTGGGAGAGCACAATTCCGGATTTAGACCGAGCAACTTCGATTCCTAGAAAATACAAAAGGGTGCTTAAATCTCAAACCAAGTCTTGAGAAAGGATTTAAGTTGCACCATCCCCTCAGTATCATTGCCAGACAACACGATGTCATCTACATAAACAATCAGCACCATGATCCCAGTAAGCCGACGACAGATGGAGTGGTCGGCTTGACTGCGAATAAATCCAAAATCCAGGAGAGCACGACTGAATTTATCGAACCAGGCACGTGGGGACTGCTTGAGGACGTAAATAAACTTCTTTAGGCGACACACAAGGCATGTGTTAGAAACCACAGAGAAGCCTGGGGGCTGATCCATATAAACCTCTTCAGCGAGATCGCCATGCAAGAAGGCATTCTTCACATCGAGTTGAAACAAAGGCCAAGATAAATTGGCCGCCAAGGAGTTAACCACACGAACAGAGTTAAGCTTGGCAACAGGAGAGAACCTCACAAAATAGTCTATGCCATATGTCTGAGTATAACCCTTTACAACTAGCTAAGCCTTATACCGATCAATAGAACCATCGAGAAGGTACTTAATGGTATAGACCTACCGACAATCGTCTATTTTCCTTTAAGGGAACTAACTCCCAAGTTTTGATCTTTTCCCACACTTGCAATTCGTCCACCATAGCCTTAGTCCAATCAGGACTACTTAAAGCTTCTTTGAAGTGATGCACGGTAATAGTGGAGGATATGGAAGCTGCAAAAGATTGGAATGAAGGTGAAAGATGGTGATATGAAACAAAATTACTAATGGGATGCTTAGTGCATGAGCGAGCAAGCTTACGCAAAGCAATAGCAAGATCATCATCAGGAGGTAAAGAATGTATATCTGAACCACCAGCAGAAATAAATGAGATGAGGGGCGGTTGAGCAATGGAGGATTTAGTCTGTCGATGAAACACAAGGGTGGGCTTTAAGACAGATGAAGTAGGAGCATCATCAAGACCCGAGACAGGAAGGGGTATGGAGGTAGATCGCTCATGCTCCCCCTGACTCAAGAAAGGACTGTAAAGATTTCCCTTCATCAAAGAAGTATGGTGATGGGGACATCAAGCCCTACAAAGTATATCAACGTAGGAGGCAAGTGTCACACGTCCCTGTGGCTCGATGATGGTTTGTGAGTTCGAGAGGAGTATTGAAGGCCCTACACATGGTTTGGAATGCTTGAGAAGACCCCAAAATGGAAGGACATGTGTAGGATGAATCAAGGAATAGCATGGAGCAAGGGGTGAAGATATTGAGCATATTTGGGATGTTTTGGTGTCTTTGGGCCTAATAGACTGCATCGGGCCGACGGGCCCGTCTCTTGTTTAGAATTTATTTATTTATTTATTTTTTTTCAGTTTTCCTAAGCACTTTAGTGCACTTTTCCAGTTAGTAGCTTATATATTCTTCATGAGAAACCCTAGTGGGAGGCTATTGATTTGATGAAAGAAAAAAGCTTTTTGGCTATCTCCCTCTCCTCTTTTTGGTGATATCTCTACTCTTCCTTCTTCTTTCTTCTTCTCTATTCTTCCTTCTTCTTTCTTCTTCTTCCCCTTTTCTTCTAGCCTTTATTCTCATATTCTCTATTGTTTAATTCTGAGATTTGATTCCAAAATCCTTGTTTCTCAGATTTTTGTTCCCTATTTCGAGAAATCTCTTGATTCCCCGGACTAGTGAACCTTATTGAGCGTTTGGATCATAACTATGCAAGATCGGGAGGTTTCATCTCTCGCCGGATCCAATCCACGCACGATTTGAAACCCTTACTGTGAGATTGTGATGATGGCCCCTTTTATTGCATATATCCCTTATATTTTTCTTGTTTATGATGATGGTTGTTGAATGTTTAACTTAGATTGCTTGATTTATCCCACTGAATTTTATGTCTCATACATGCATGATAGTTTAGGTCATCCTGCATCAAATTTTGGTATCAGAGCCTAGGGTTTTGCATGGTCTGTCATAGATCGAGTTACTTGGAATAGAGGATTTCATATTTTCTTATTCAGACCAGTGTTTGCAGTATCGATAATATCGGCCGATATATCAGCCGATATTATCGATATCGGTACTCACCGATACATATCGGCAGGGTAGTAACAAAAAAACTGCCTGATTCCTTTGTATCGCACGAAATATCGCAGAATGTATCGTTATCGCACGAAATATCGCAGAATGTATCGATATCGCACGAAATATCGGCTCGATATCGTTCTGTTTCCAGCGCGCGATTCCAGATATCGTCGATATTTGGACGATATCGTCCAGATATCGTCCAGACCGTCTGGAACGTGGGAGAAACTTGGTTTTTTTGGGTTTTTGGGAGAAAAAACGTCTGCAGGTCTAATTTTTCTCAAATTTCTCCTACTTAAATTGATTTTGGAAAGATTACGGAGCTTCTATTGCAAGAATCTCAAAGGATACGGTTGCTTTCGAAGGAAATCCAAAGGTGGCCCACTATTGAACTCGGTGAGGATTTTTTCTTCCAATCTCGTTTTATTTTCGTGAAATTCGACTACAACTTGTTTTAAATGAGTTGAAGTACTTAATTGTTCATGTTTTACATGAAAAATCATGTATTTTAACCTTCGATTTCGAAATTTGAGATATGGGGCAAATTTGGGGGAAATTTGGGAAAATTCGAAATATCCCAATTCCTCCCAAATTACCTACAATGTTGGATTGAAAACAACATTTTAAGGATGTAGGGGGGCTGATCTATTGATTGGCAGCATTTTCCCCCAAAATAAAAAATATTTAATTAATTTTTTAATTACTAATTAATTAAAAAATACTTAATTATGAAATTTTTTCGGATTTTTTTTTTGTAACAGTTGTAAATCCACTTGTAAGTCAGAATAATAGTTATTATGTTAGTAATTATGCATCACATACACTCCAATTTCATGATTCAAGTGTATGTGGCCCGATTTGGGGGAAATTGGGGAAATTTCAAAATTTCTCAATTCCTCCCAAATTATTTGCAATGTTAGATTCAAAACAGCATTTCAATGATGTAAGAGTGCTGATCTATTGATCGGCAACATTTTTCCCCAAAATAAAAAATATTTAAATAATTTTTTAATTACTAATTAATTAAAAATTAATTAATTATGAATTTTTTTCAAAAATTTCTTTTGGAATAGTTGTCAATCCACTTGTAAGTCAAATTAAAAATTATTTAGTAAATACTAATAATTCTCACATACTCAAATTTCAAGATTCAAGTGTATGTGGCCCAATTTGGGGGAACTTCGAAATTTTCCAATTCCTCCCAAATTGAGAGTAATGATGGATCCAAATCAACATTGTAAGGGCGTAGGGGGGCTAATGTATCAATTTATATAATGGTTGCATCAGTTCAGTCAGATAGCGCATAGCTTAGGATCCTTTTACAAAGGAACTCCTTTATGTGGACTTTTTTTTTTACATATTATGATTTAAATGTGTGTATTGAGGTCCATTCTAACAATCCCTGAAGTTTCATTGAAAAATTCAATCAATTTCCCAATGTTTCCCCATGTTTCCCAAAAAGTGCGATACATTCCGCGATACAACCGATATTTCCCACCGATACGCAATATGTATCTGTATCCCAAGGGTGCGAAACGTAACGCGATACCGATACTGCGAACACTGATTCAGACAAGTCTAGGATAATCTGAACATATTCAGATTTGCATCTAACAACGATCACGGATCTGAATTTTCAGATTCGCAATTTTCGTGCGATCTAAATCTGAATTTCTCATATTTTGTGCATAGTTTTGGAAATTTCCAGATTTGCATCTATTATAGGCCCAAATCTGAAATTTTCTGATTCATCGAGCATTCAACATAACAGCCCATTATTTTCAGATTTGTGTATATCATTGAATATAGATCGGAATTTTCATATTTGAATCTTGTGGTACCCAAATCTGAATTTTCGGATTCTCATTCCTATTTGTGTTAAAACTGAAATTGCGAAAGTTCATGCATCATCTAGCAATAGGATCATAGTGTTCATCTTGTGAGTCGTCCAAACCAAAGAGTTGAGTTTAGGTGAAACTTTGGTCAAGTCCTATAGTGCATGCCCACCAGATCCGGAAGAGGTTTCAGACTCCATCCCATAATGAGAAACGAGCAGTTACCTGAGCAACTTGCTCTGTTGTTCCAAAAGATAATCGCTATGGAAGCGGCCAACAAAAATGAGTTCGCCCGTTTAGGCACCCAAGTCACCACTACCATGAATAGATTAGAGCGATTAGAGGCATCCGAGAGGGAGAACCCCACGTTTGGGGGAGACGCGCAATCTCAAGGGGGAGGAACTATTGAAGAAAGTCGGGAGGGTTCAATCTGACCGACCTGTGACTGACCCGAGATTGGGTCGGGCTCTGTCAAGATGGTTCGGGTTCGGGCTTGGGTTGTAAAAACACTAACCCGATGAAGCTTGGGTCGGGCTCTGGTTGAGGTCTTGGGTTGCCCGACCCAACCCGAACCTGATTTATATATAGGTTACTTGTAAATTATAGTTTTATTATGCTTCAGTTGTGGTCCACTAAAGATTTGGATACGCTTAATTTTTTAGATAACATTATTAAATGATATGGAAAAACAAATAAGCAGTGTGGATGTGAAATACATTCATCAACATGGGCCCACCAAAGGCCACAGCAAATCTGGATCCGCATAAGTTTTTTTGGCAAGAAATCCTCGTCCAGCTCTCCACCGATTCCGCTTCCAGAGGAAAATCGAATTGTGTACTCTTATTGTACCGAGGAAACTATGTTGAGCCCACTGTGAATGCATGTGGTCTATCCACGCCATCCATCCATAGTTACAGCTCATTTTAACGGTTGAACCTAAAATTGAAGTATATTCAAAGCTCAAGTGGACCATGCCACAGGAACACAGTGGGAATAATGGTTTCCACCTTTGAAACCTCCCCAAGCCCCACAGTGATATTTCTTTGTCATCCAACCATTTCATAAGATCACATAGACAGGGATGAAGGGAATACACAAATATCAGCTTGATCAAAAGCTAGCCCCCAAGAATTTTTCAATGGGAAACATTCAGTTTACACTTTTCATGTGGTGTGGCCCACTTGAGATTTCACTATGCTTCATTTTTGGTCTCCAGCCCTAAAATTATATGTTTTGATGGATGGAAGGAGTGGATAAAATACTCAAATCATGGTGGCCCCCTGAGAGCTTACTTAGTACGCTTAGTGTACTTACCCACTAGGCAATCTAATTCCCTTCCTGCCTCCAGAGAACACTGTCCATATCAAACGAATTGACTTCACCAAGTTCCATGGGCCCCACCATAATGTATGTGTTGTATCAATATCGTCCAACTACTTGGAAAGATCATTTTAGAGCATGAACCATAAAATGAGGCAGATCAAGCTTAAGTAGACCCACCATCGAAAACAATGGGGATTGAACTCCTACCATTAAAAACTTCTTGGGGCCACAGAAGTTTTCGATCAAGCTGATATTGTTTTTTTCCCTTCCTCCATGTCTGTGTTAACTATGTATCAACACGACCGAACCCGCTTGGGTTGAGAATTCCCAACCCGAGGTTGGGTTGGGTTGGGTTAGGGTTGAGGTATGGGAACCTTGGGTTGGGTTAGGGTTGAGCACCAACCCGACCCGACCCACCCGACTTTCAACCCTAGTCATGGTGGTAGAGGTCGTGGTGTTGTGCGAGATGCGCAAGCCACATATAATTATCAGGACCGCTACGATCCTGACGAGTGTGTGATGAAGAGTGTGAAGGTGGAAGCCCCAAGTTTTGATGTGAACCTGGATCCTAAGGCATTCCTTGACTGGTTAGCCAACATGGATCACTACTTTGAGTGGTATGACATGTCAGAGAACTGTCAAGTGTAGTTTGTAAAGATGAAACTTGTGGGCCAGGCCAAATTGTTTTGGGCCAACATAGAGAGTAAAATTGATAGAGTTGGAGGAGCTCCAATCGTAGATTGGCTGGAGATGAAGGAGAAGTTGAAGGAGAAGTACCTTCCTCTCTCCTACTGACAAAAGCTCCTTGACCAGTGGCAGTCCTTATGTCAAAGGTCAATGTCTGTCGCTGATTACATCGCCAAGTTTGAAGAATATATGATGCGATGTGACATGACGATCCTCTAGTGACGTTTTCGCGTTTCAAGACGCGTCTTCGCTCGAATATTCAGCGAGAACTATTGACACGCCCCATGGTGGACTTGGATGAATTGTACCAAGTTGTGCAAGAGTTAGAGCAGTATCCGAGGACTCCTGTCATGAGATGCTTTTAGTCCCGAGACTCTAATGCTAGGTTTGGTTCCCATTGAACTAAACCTAACATTGGTAGTCAGCCCAGGGGGTGCAAGCGAATGCTCCGCCTAGACCTAGGGATGATAAGGGCAAAGGTGTCCTTGGTGCGGGTCCCTGTGGAGGTAGTCCGGTTCGATGCTACGACTGTGGAAATGTTGGTCATATCGCAACCTAGTGCCCACTGAAAAACTGTGGAAAAGCCTTAGTGATGGGTGATTCCAATGAGGTTGCAGATGACCAAGGTGATTGTGAAGTTGAGGAATATCACCTTGTAGGAGAAATTAATGATTAAGATGAGGTGATTGATGAAGCGATGCTTGTAGTTGTCAGGTGTGTATTGGCTCAATCTAGGAATAGATCTTCTATACCATTGCCAAATGTGGAGAAAAGAACTGCAAGGTGATAGTGGACAGTGGAAGTTGTCAGAATGTGATTTCCGCTAACACCTTGGACCGTCTGAAATTGAAGTCCACCCCTCATCCTGACCCGTACAAAGTCTCTTGGGTTGACAAGACCTCTCTCCCCGTCACCCATCAGTGCTTAGTTCCTATCGAGTTCAGGTCATGTAAAGAGTCTCCGTGGTGCGACATTATACCTATGGATGTGGGTCATATTATCCTGGGTAGGCCGTGGCTATTCGATAATGATGTTACGATTTTTGGCCGTTCGAATGCATATACCTTCATGCATAATGGCAAAAAGATCAAGCTTAATCCACTGCCGCCAGAGAGCACTCCAGGTAAGAACAAGGATGAGAAGGTGAGTGAGTCCAAAGAAGTGAGGAAATCCAAATCTAAGTCTCTTCACATAGTCAATTCGAGAGACTTTGAGAAAGAGACTGAGGAGGATTCGACGGTGTACACCCTTGTGGCTAGAGACGTGACACTTGAGGCTTTAGTAGAGTTGCCCCATGAGGTAGCCTCAGTACTAGAGGAATATAGAGATGCATTCCCTGAAGATTTACCGGATGAGTTGCCACCTATGTGGGACATTTAGCATGCCATTGATCTCGTCCCGAGGTCGACTTTACCGAACCTTCCTCGTTACAGGATGAACCCTGCAGAGCATGCAAAGTTGAAGAGGCAAGTAGATGAGCTTCTGAAAAAGGGTTTCATCCAGGAGAGCATGAGCCCGTGTGCCATACCCGCATTATTGACGGCTAAGAAAGACGACACGTGGCGAATGTGTGTGGACAGTTGAGCCATAAATAAGATCACGGTCAAGTATAGGTTTCCGATACCTAGGCTTGATAATATGCTCGACATGATGCATGAACCGAAGAACATTCATGATCTGCGAAGCTTTCATGGCTTAGAAACTTTTTATCGTCGGTTCATTAAGGGATTTAGCACGATTATGCCTCCTATCACTGAATGCATGAAAAATGGAGAGTTCGTGTGGTCTAAAGCCGCAGCAAGGGCTTTCAAGGAAATTAAGGGCAAGATGATAGAAGCTCCTGTCATGCGCTTTTCTGACTTTTCGAAAGTCTTCAAAGTTGTGTGTGATGCGTCAAGGGTTGGTATAGGTGGAGCATTGAGCCAGGAGGGCCATCCAATAGCTTATTTCAGTGAGAAACTGAATGAGGCAAAACAGAAGTACTCTACTTATGACAAGGAATTTTATGCGGTAGTGCAATCTCTGAGACATTGGCGTCACTGTCTCTGTCTTGTTTTCAGACCACGAGGCCTTGAGATATTTATATTCTCAGAAGAAGCTCAACCCAAGGCATGTTAAACGGGTCGCGTTTCTTCAAGAATACTCGTTTGTTTTGAAACATAAAGTCGGGGTCAAAAACAAACCTGCTGATGCCCTTAGTAGAAGAGTGGCATTGCTCAATTCGTTGAGTGTAGATGTTGTCGGTTTTGAGTAGCTGAGAGATGATTACCCCATGTGTCCTGATTTTGGGAGTACCTATACGTCACTCTATAGTGATCAGCTTAGTACGGGCGAATTTGTTCTGAAAGATGGCTTCCTTTTTAAAGGAGATCGCCTTTGTATTCCCTGTACTTCCCTCTATGATATCCTTGTTTGGGAGTTTAATTCATGAGGTCTAACTGACCATTTTAGTCGAGACAAGACCATTACCCTTGTTGAAGATTGTTTCTATTGGCCAACTCTCAAGTGAGACAACCAAAATTTTAGGGCAGTGTCGTACGTGTCAACTGGCAAAGCAGCGAAGCAAAATACAAGGTTATACACGCCATTGCCAGTGCTGCACGCACCGTGGTAAGACATTAGTATGGATTTTGTGCTTGGGCTTCCCAAGAAGATAAAAAAGCACGATTCCATTTTTGTCGTGGTAGATCGTTTTTCAAAGATGACGCATTTTCTTCCATGTTTTAAAACGTCAGATGCATCTCATATTGCTCGAGTCTTTTTCGATAGTGCGGTTCGTCTCCATGGATTGCCTAAGACTATAGTGTCTGACCGTGATGTCAGGTTTACCAGTTATTTTTAGAAGATACTGTGGCATATGATGGGTACATGTTTTCAATTCTCTACTGCATATCATCCTCATATAGATGGCCAAACTGAGGTGGTGAAAAGAAGTCTTGGAACTTTGTTACGATGTCTAGTGGGTGAGCATGTTAAGACTTGGGACTTAGTTTTGCCTATAGCCGAGTTTGCATATAATAGCTCTGTTAATAGGTCTACAGGTATGAATCCTTTTGAAATTGTTAGTGGGTATAATCCTCGAATGCCTATTGATCTATTACCCATGTCAGTAACCCAGCATTCCTTGAGTCAACCGATGCATTAGCACAACACATTCATGGCTTGCATACATATATTAGACAGCGGATAAATGTAAGTAATGATAGTTATAAGGATCCAGCTAACTTACATCGTAAGTTACAAGAATTTTATGAGGGAAATTATGTAATGGTGCGGATAAGGCCAAAGCGGTTTCCTCAGAGTGCCACTAGAAAATTAAGCTCGTAGTACTGGACCATTCAAGTATTGCAGAAAATTGGGTTCAATGCGTATAGGATAAACCTTCCACCTGAAATGGGCATTAATCCAACGATCAACGTGGAAGATCTAGTCCTTTGTCCTAATCCTTCCATTGACACTTCTTCCCATTCATGGTCATACTCTGAATTTGCTTCCCAACCCATTCCACCCCTTCCACCATTAATTGAGCATAAGGAAGAAATTAAAGGGATTGTGGATGAGGAGATAGTATCCACTCGAGATGGAGGCTTCCGAAGGTATCTTGTAAAATGGAAGAACAGACCACCGTCCGATTCTACATGGTTGACAGAGGCAGAGTTACAGAGGATTGATCCAGATCTACTAGAGAGGCATAGGAGTTTTATCTCGCTGGAGTCGAGTTCCCACCCGAGGGGAGATGATGGGGACATCAAGTCCTACAAAGTATATCAACGAAGGAGGCGAGCGTCACACACATCCCTATGGCTCGATGATGGTTCGTGAGTTCGAGAGGAGCATTGAAGGCCCTACACATGGTTTGGAATGCTTGAGAAAACCTCAATATGGAAGGACATATGTAGGATGAATCAAGGAATAGCATGGAGCAAAGGGTAAAGATATGGAGCACATTTGGGATGTTATGGTGTCTTTAGGCCTGACAAACCACATCGAGCCGCAGACAGGCCGACATGCCCGTCCCTTGTTTAGGCTTTTTTTTTTTCTTTTCTTTTTTTAAAGTTTTCCTAGGCACTTTAGTGCACTTTTCCAATTAATAGCTTATATATTCTTCATGAGAAACCCTAGTGGGAGGCTATTAATTTGATGAAAAAAGAAAGCTTTGTGGCTATCTCCCTCTCCTCTCTTTGGTGATATCTCTCATCTCTTCTCTTCTTTCTTCTTCCTTCTTATTTCTTCCTCCCCTTTTCTTCTAGCCTTTATTCTCATATTCCCCATTGTTTAATTTTGAGATTTGATTCCAAAATCCTTGTTTTTCACATTTTTGTTCCATTTTCCATGAAATCTCTTGATTCCCCAAACTAGTGAACCTTATTGAGCATTTGAATCATAACCATGCAAGATCGGGAGGTTTCATCCCTCGCCGGATCCAATCCACGCACGATTTGAAACCCTTACTATGAGATTGTGATGATGGCCCATTTTATTGCATGTATCCCTTATATTTTTCTTAATTATGATGGTGGTTGTTGAATGTTTAACTTAGACTGCTTGATTTATCCCGCTGAGTCTCATACATGCATGATAGTTTAGGTCGTCCTACATCATATGGAGTGTCTTCAAAGATCATATCAGCCGATACATATCTCTTACCAATGCAAGGGTTGTAACATTTGTACCCCTTTTGTGATCTTAAGTAACTTAAGAAGACGCACTTCGTGGCCCGTGGACTCAACTTGTCATTAGTTCCATCGAGAATTTGAACAAAGCATGTACATCTAAAAACTTTAAGGGGTAAAGGAAAGGGTTTATTTTGTGGATGCAAAATTTCAAATGAAGACTTGTGAGATAATATGCGAGATGGAATGCGATTAATTACAAATACAGTTCTTGCACTCATACCAAGTAAGAGGGTACGGGTGACTTCAAGAAGATGACAGTTCTTACGCTCAGCCACACCATTTTGTTGAGTCTGTGGACACGAAGTGCGAGACAAAATACCATGGTCTTGCAAGAAAGACAAAAAGGCATGCGACAAGTACTCACCTCCATTATCAGAGTGAAGAACTTTAATAGGATATTGAAATTGGGTAACCACCTCATTGTAAAAGATTTTAAACATATCAAACACTTCATGTTTAGACTTCAAAAGATACACCCATGTCATTCAAGTGCAATCATCAATAAAGGTGACAAAATACTTATATCCAAAAAGAGAGATAATAGGAGTAGGGCCCCAAACATTAGAGCGGACAAGCTCAAAAAGTCTAGGTTTCCTGTCAGATGAACTAGGAAGACAGTCAGGCGATGTTTGGAGAACTCACAAGTCTCAGCATAAGGGTTTAGATACAGAGATTGAACGAAATAAGAGCTTTAGTCTACACAAGAATGGATGCCCTAAGAGACAATATCACCTAGACACGAACTCCCTATCTAGGGATAAAGCACTAGTTCCTATGACAAGTGCATCATCTAGGAAGTAAAGGCTGTTACGTTCATTGCCCCACCAATCATCCGCTTTGTTTGGAGGTCCTGAAACACATAATGAGAATGAAAGAATGTTACCAAACAATTTAAGGATTTCATAAGAGAATTAACAGATAGTAGATTGAGGGGAAAACTAGGAACATGTAGAACCGACGAGAATTGCAAGGAGCAAGAAAGCTTAATGGTACCGGTCCCAGATATTGGGATTTGGTTTCCATCCGTAATAGTGACAAAATGTAATTGATTAGTTGGAAGGTAAGAATTAAATAGGTGAGGCATACCAGTCATGTGAGAGGTGGCTCCATAATCAATGACCTAGGACGAAGGAGAAGAGGACACATGGAGAGCAGTACCTGACTGGGCTACAACAGCTTTGGAAACCTCAGGGTTATAACGAACATGGAATCGCATGAAGGCATTATAGATCTCTCGGGAGATAAGAACGATATCACTTGAAGGAGACTTCCCTTGAGGTTCTCCAAGTGTAGGCTGCAAGGCTGAATCGGTATCAGAAGGTGCACTACTAGTCAAAGATGCACTCTCCTAGGATGGACAACCCATAAGTCTCCAGCACCGATCAACATAATAGTTTGTCCCCCCACAATGCGTGCATCTACGAGATGTACCACGTCCATGACCACATCACTTCAACCATAATAGCCACCATGATAGATAGCACGACCCCAGCCTTGATTATTGTAACCAACATCACGACCATGCCCATGAAACTCTCGATGCAAGGTTGAAGGAAGGCGAGTCACCAACTACATATGCAAAGTTATCAAATGATACCAAGGTTGACGCAGTGGAGGTAGTAACACGCTGAACCATAGCATAAATCGTAGTCGATGGAGGAAGAGGATCCATCACAACAATTTGCTCACGAACACCTTTAAATTCAGAGTTAAGGCTGGAAACGAACTGCATGCTTTGAGTTTCTTCCCGTTGTTTACGGACAAGATCATAATCTTTCTTGCTCTCAGATGGAAGAGGATGATAGAGATCTAACTCATCCCGCATACCTCGAAGGGCAAAAAAGTACTACTTTAGAGATTGAGAATCCTATTAGAAGCTGCCAATATTTGAAATCAACTTACAGACCTTTAATAAATTCCTCGCCTCCGAATACATGTCATGTAGAGCATCCCATATCTTTTTTGCAGATGATAAAAACATAACTAAATTATTGACAGATGGATCCATACTATTAACTAACCATGCCATGACTTGGTAGTTCTCCTTGGTCCACATTTTGTAATTGCCATCTGTAGAGTCTGAAGCATAATCAAATATGTAGGTGAGTCTATCTCTTCCTCCCAAAAATAATTTCACGGACTGAGCCCACTGTAAATAATTATTACCATCCAACTTGACAGTGGTAATCAACAAGGGATGAGAATCCAAAGATCCCCCACCTGATCCGGATGGTATTTTGTCATCCATATGGTCCGCAGTCACTAATCTAGAGCAAGGTCGTAATGGAGGTCATTGGCCAACACAGGGCAGATTGTTACATGACCAAAGGTCAAAACAATGGTCCACGGGTCCAAAAAGGAAGGAAAACTCAGAATCCAGCAGGAAGCATGATCGAAAACCTTGCACAGACATGGCACATAGCCTTAAAATGAAAAGAGAACATAACAAGTATACACCAGACCTGCAATGTATGTCCAGGGGCTTTAGGGGGGACAAAAATGGTGGAGCCACACCTCAAAAAGTGTTGGAAAACACCAAAAAACCTCCCCAAGTTCAAAAACTTCCATGGATATCTTAATCAAGTAAAATCGACAGCCCTAAAGAGAAATCTCCAAAAAACCTCCCCAAGTTCAAAAACTTCCATGAATATCTTAATCAGGTAAAATTGACAGCCCTAAAGAGAAATCCCCAAAAAACTCTTACAAATTTGGGAGAAATCGAAGAATCAAGGGTTTTCCGCCGGACTTGAAAAAATTCCCAAACGCATCTTAGATCAGCCCTAAAAATTATGTAAAAATCATCATAATTCTTCTAAAATCAAGCTTCACCAGATCACGGTCTTCCCGATGTAAAATTGTTCGCACCGTATGTACACTTGTTGACATCAGCCAAATGGTTGCTGACGTCAACAGATCCTTGCAGCTTAAATCAATGTGAGGTCCTGGTGCTCTGATACCAAGTAGAGGAGATGCGATTTGAAGGGAAAGAAGAGGGGGGGTAGAAACGATTTGGAGCAAAACGCGGTTGGTGTCTCTAGGGCTTCCACACCACAAAGAATATATTATTATACAGCTAAAGTTACAATATAGTACTAGTACCGCAGGAGTACCAAACACTAAACATGCACAAACAAGAAAAGACATATAAGAACATGTACTACATCCCCCTTGAATTCTCTATACCCTTTCCCCGACCTGGGCCTCTTGTGAGAGGCTCTAGAAGCGAGAGACTACCTGAGCCTATAGTCGACTCCTTTAAAGAAGCCTTGTTGGGCGGAAAACCTCTAATATCCCAGTGGATGCCCCGACCATCTCTGCCCCAGGGCCGGACCAGCCCTTCCCCTTACCCCTTCTGCCTCCATGCCCTCCTCCCTTCTTGGTGTCAGATGCAGGGACCTTGTCTCCCTTGATGGTCTCTAAAGCCGTGAAGGGGCTTCACTGGAGTTTGGTAGTGTGCCTTAACCTAGGTTTTTCTTTGCAAGATTTGGTTATTTGGTTTGGGTTCTCTGTAACTAAGAATTGGGAGACTTCATTCTCCGCCCCTTGGATCATCGGTCAACTTGGGTTTCCCTCAAAGAATCAAAGGATCTGGATAAGATCATCTTCTTTGACCACATCCACCGGGTGGGCCCAACAGACTCCATTGTCAAATGGTCGGAGTGGTCTCCGTTTGGTTCCTCTAATGTTTGGTTTCATTTCCCTAGTATTCTTCTTGAACTTTGGTCTTTTTGAGTTCTTTCGTGCTCTGGGTTCTAGTCTAGGAGAGGTTTTAGTCATCGACGTGGCGTTTGAGAAGTGGGAGGAGCTCTGAGCGGCGAGACTCCTTGTCCGAGTCGGGAACTCAATCCCTCTACCGTCAAAGATCAAGGTGACAATTGGAAAGTCGTTGTTGTTTATCCCCTCCCGTTTCGAGGTTCTCTTGTGGACTGGTTGTTGACTGGCCTTTGCCTGTCGTTGGAGTTAGTGTGATTAGAGAGTAAGCGGTCCTCAAGGAGGACTCCCTTGCCTTCCACTCTTGGAGAGGTTCTGCTACAATCTACCTCAAGGGTGTCTCTCCCGCCCCTACCTCGGCTCCGATGTCGAAGATCATTTCTGCAGAACTGCAGACCATCCCCGTGCTTGTCTTGGCATTGCCTTAAGGAGTGTCTGCATGCGACCCGTGCTAGGGCTCTCGTGTGACAAGTATGGCACATGTGAATTGTGTGGACTAGGCAACGGCTAAGGAGGCGCCACATGGCACGAGGGATGATGCAGGACAATGTTTTCTATCCTAGATTGAGAAGAAACTTCAGATTTTAGATAATGTGAGCAAGAACAATAAATTCAAGGAACCTCATGTAAATCCAAACAATCAACAAGTAGTAATCACGTTAGATCCTAAGCTATCACATGCATGAAATAGGAAATAATAATATACTATCACCATAGGTCCCAATGGAATTATGAAACTCCACAATTAGCATAGGGAAAGTCTACTAATAAAGGAAAATTAGTTGTATCTAAAAGGGATTAAATAGAATTAGGGTTTTGAGATGATCTAGGGTTAGGGTTTTGAGAGAAAAGGGGGGAAATCTGAAATTAAGTTCAGGGTTTTGAGAAAAGGAAAAATTAGGAAACTAGGGTTAGGTTTTGATGGAACGAAAAGGTTGGGGGGGGGTGGGGGGGGGGGGGGGGGGGGGGGGGGGGGGGGGGGGGGGGGGAGGGGAGGGGGGAAGGAAAGAACTAAAACACGTGCAAGGGGGCTCACACGTGTAGCTTGTTCATACGGACATACGGATGGGAATGGCCCCACACGTGCAAGTGGGTTTGTTTGGGTAGATAGAGTTGCGGGCCTAGGGTTGATGGGATTGATGGTGGAGAGATGAGAAGAGGGAGAGAGAGAAAAAAGGAAGAAGATGAAAGAGAGATAGGTTTGGAAAATACCTTGTAGAGGGAGAAAAGAGAAAGAAAAACTTAGATTCACACCAAATAGTAACCCTTGGAATCACTCCAAGAGAAGGCTTCACACCTTGGAGATCTCTTAAGCACACAAGAAAAGAGGAGAGAAAATCTGAAATTTCATTCAACCATTCATGCCCTCTAAGGGGGGGAACGTTTAAGCTTTATAGCCTACTTGGGCTATAATTACAAAAAAGCCCTCTCAGTTCTTTTTTTGTTCCCAACATGTCCTAATCATTAAAAAAATGTACGGAGAGTAATTAAACCTAAAATTAAACATCTAAACCACTCAACAATATATAAAAAAATCCTAGAATAAAACTAATGTCCTCAACCAAAGATGGCCCACGATCAACGATCAACGATCCGATCATGTGCTTCATGTGATCCAACGGCCCAATCATCGCGTCCGCCTAATCTAACGGTCCAAATTGTTTCATCTAGCAACCCACATTCATCTTCCCAGTGTGGGGTCTTCCAGATGCACGTACATGACATGTGGGGTCTTCAAAACGTGTCCTCGCCTATCCACAGAGAGAGACTAGAGCCCGCCTCCTCTGATAAGTGTGTAGAGGCACACATGATGTGATGTCCCCATCAAGGGAGGAGAACTTTAGGATTTGTCCTTGGTCCTCGAACACTAAATCCTCGGGCAAGAATTCAGAGTTTTGGATGATGGTGATGGGGAAAATGTTTCATGTTGAGAGTCTGTAGTAGATTTTATTTGATCGACAAAAAAGAGTCACTTAGTCTTCTTTAGTGTTTCATCCTTGCCTGGTGATAAAGCGAGCACAGATCCGTGTCTCATCATTTGGGTCATGTTCCTTTTTAACCTTCCTGTCAATGGTTGTAGAATACCTTTCCCTACAAACCACCACCCCCTCCCCAACACCTGATGCAATTTGAAACTCTCTCCCCTATGGTTGAAATGATCACTTTTTGTTAACATGTGAAGCTTTCATAGACATGAGGTAAAAATTATACTATCCTTCATCCAAGCGACATCCCCTAATACATATTTGACATACAACACTCACCTATCAACAAAGCATCCACCAATACATATTTTCCATACATCAACATGATCATGCCCAACATTGTGTGTTAGTATAATTGCTTTGTGCTATCTGCTAAGGAAATTTACAAACTATTAAGGTCCATAGAATGTAATGCTAAACAAGCATGATAATCAATTCATCATTTCGCACATAAATGAAAAGTTTTTGTAACTACTTTTCGTATACTAGTGTTTGTGACAAAGTGACACAAGAGCTGTACCACACACCAGAGTAAGTAGTACACGACGTACCCAATCTCATACCATATATCATAGTAACTGTAGTAATACATTGTAGGAATCCTTTAGGTGGTGCAACCAATGCTTCAATAGAAACCCCAATAGTAGAGACTCCATTAGCGTTCATTGTCAGGCTCTTCTCCCTTTGGTCCTCCCCAATCTTATCTTTTTAGATCACAATGACCTAGAACCCACCCAATTTTCATGAAGAATGAATAGCCCTTTGTGCCTTGACCTAAGGCCCCTTGGATAGTTTAGCATCCAGTTCCAGAGTATGAAGGCATCTTAATTAGTAGCAAAATTCCCTAAAGTCAATCTCAGCTTCTCTGCCCCAATCCCTAACATTATATTTGCTTTAAAAAAAAGGATTAATTATTGAAAGACAATACCAAGACTCAGAGACTACCAGTAGTGAGCAAAACCAAAATCAGCATGTCTCAAAGCACTAATCAAATAAGATAGATGACTATGTGAACCTCAAATACAGAACATGCTGACTCGTGCCAGTCACTCAACAGAAATGAACTGTCTATTGGTATTTACATAATAGCATTGATATCACTCATTACTAGGCAAGAGATAAACTGGGTATGGAAAACTTGCATTCAATCCCATTCTCGCTTTGGGATAGACAATCCAAACTTCCACACACAACTAGAATATAAGCATGCCTCCAACAAACAAACAAGCAAACAAGAAAACTTTGGCTCTCGGATAGACCCCATGATCATCAAACCCTATTCTTCATTAACACACCTCTATTTGACATAACTTCTTTCACACTAAGCAAACAAAATCTAGCAAAGAAAAAACATCAAGGTAATAAAATATGCGTAAGATGGATCTTAAACAATAAAAAATTGGATTCTGCGGACAGCCTACAAATATAATCCCAAGGAACCCAAACACTGGAGCATCATGAAAAATAGTAAAACAAATGCCAAAGAATACCTCGTATGAAACAATTTGTGATGTCGTCAAGACTCACCCACGAACATTTAGATTTACCCTCCTCAGCAACTAGCCGAAATGGACCCTGATTTCAAATAAACAATGACATCATCAAAACACACTTATATAATGAAATCCATGATATGAAGACATTGAAAGTATCCCAATAATTTAAACATTCACAACCACAACTGTTTATCTCATTATAGGCCTTCCAAATGCACAGTGAACCAGTTTTAAGAAGAATATGCAATGTGATTAGCCACAATAATAATTAAATGTATAGGGCTTAGTGCTAATGGCAAAAAGTGTGCATGAAGGAGTTATGCAATGATAAATCAAATGAACCTTTGTAAGGAGGCAAAGGCAATGCGCACATGAAGTTCACATCCGTTCATGTGCTTATCCTTGAAGAATATATTCTTGACCTAGGATATCATGCACCCAATGGCTTATTGTTTGAAATTATCACCATCTGCAAACAGGAGTGCTTCTCTGTTGTGTTTAATTTATTAACCTTTTTAGTGATGTGACCTCATAAAAGATAGGTGTTTTTTTTATTAATTAAAAGATAAAAGATGTAACGACATTGGTTTTCTACAGCTTATGAGACAAATGATAACAACCCAAGAGATTTAGTCTTCCATATCACTGAACATAGGAGAAACAAATAAAAAAAAAAATTGAAGGATAATGGGTCTGTTTTTATTGAAAAGCGGCTAAGACAAAAATGAAAGCAGCAAGAGAATACAACCCAAAATTATAGACCAAGCATGGATAAAACTTCAAATACAACTACATTCTTAACCATAGATACCATCCGAGGATCGAGTGCCCATGTGGTGTGGTGGGTGTGTGAGCATGTGGGGTGTGGGTGTGTGTTAAAAAAAAAAAAACCAAAGATACCCATTCTAACACATCTCTCTTAGATTTCCACACTGATTCTACCCATGTTCCTTGTTTGTTAAGGAAGCAGCAACTATTACGTTCCCCCCATATATTCCACAAAGCTGCTAACAATACTAGGTGCCAAATGACTGACTTTTCCTTAGGTAGAAAAAGTTGAGTTTGGATGATCAGGAAAGGAGAGAAGAAAAGAGAAAAGAAGAGAGAGAGAGAGAGAGAGAGAGAGAGAGAGAGAGAGAGAGAGAGAGAGTTTTGAAGAAAAAAGGAATTTTATGTGTCAGGACTAATTTTGTGAATAGTATCCATAGGCGTGGAAGCAGGCTTACATCCTAGCATCCCAATCTTTGAGAGAGCACAACTTTGGACTTAAATCAAGCAACTTTGATGCCTTGAAAACATTGAAGACTTCTAAGATCTTTGATCTCAAATCGAGTATTGAGAAAAGATTTAATGGCCACCATTCCCTCAATATCATCACCAGACGACACAATGTCGTCCACATAGACATTCAGTACCACAAGCCTCATGGACCAACAACAAACGAATTGAGAGTGATTGGCTTGGCTGCGAACTAATCCAAAAGAGCATGACTAATTTATCAAACCAAGCACGTGGGGAATGTTTGAGACTGCAGATAGAGGTGGGCAAGGATCCGGGCCCGGGCCAAGTTAGCCCTAGTTTGGTTTGGCTTGTTTTTGTGCCACCCTAGTTTGTGGATCGGCCCGGTTTGGGTTTCGGGCCGACCCATGAGGCCCGAGTTTGGTTTGCTCCAGAAAAATTCGATTCGAGCCGAGATTGGTTTGGTCGAAAATTTCGAACCGGACCGGGCCGAGTTCAAACAGGTGGCAGCTCTTTTTTTTGTTTGTTTGTTTAAATAGAAAAGAATTTAAAAAATTAGAAAAAAAATATATAAAAGTATCTTACTACATGATGTTTAATATCCTCCAAAGGAGGAGTGCAACTTCTTCAAAATAGACATGTAAGAGTGTTTTCCAAATAAAAGTGCACAAGCATAATTTTACCAGAGCAAGGAAACAGTGTGCATTCATGTATCTGCATTATGTATTATCCACATCATCATGTATATGTATTATCCACGCCATCCATCCGTTTTTACTTATCATTTTAGGATATGATCCCAAAATGGAATCATATCCAAAGCTCAAGTGATTTTGGGATCATATCCAAAGCTCAAGTGGATCACACCACAGGAAACAAGTGTGTTTACAATCTACGAGCTGAATCAAGCCGATTCAAACTGAGCTGAATCAAACCGAGTCGAGCTGGTGCTACCCTAGTTTGAGCTTGGTTTGTTTTTTCAAACGAGCTTGACTCCAAGGCTTGGTTTGGTTTGAATTTCTATTCGAACCAATCCAAGCTGAGCTTTTTCAAACCAATCCGAGCTGAGCTTTCGAGCTGGCTTGGTTTGTGCCCAGCTCTAACTGTAGATGGACTTCTTTAGGCGACACACAAGAGGTGAGTTGGAAGGCATAGAAAAACTTGGGAGTTGATAAACCTCTTCAGCAAGATCACCATGTAAGAACACATTTTTCACATCTAGATGAAATAGGGGCCAAGACAAGTTTACCGCCAAGGAGTTAACCACACGAATAGAGTTAAGCTTAGCCACAGGAGAGAATGCTTCCAAGTAGTTCACGTCATATGTTTGAGTATAACCCTTTGCAACTAACATTGCCCTCTAACGATCAATAGAACCATCTCAAAGATACTTGATGGTATAAACTCACTGGCATCCAACTGTTTGTTTGCCTTTAGGTAAGGGAACTAACTCCCAGGTTCTCCAACGCATGCATTTCTTCCATCATAGCCTTAGTCCAGTTAGGGCTACTCATATCTTCCTTCAAATTATACAGGATAACAGTGGAGGATATGGAAGCTGCAAAGGACTAGAAGGAATGTGAAAAATAATGATATCAAACAAAATTGCTAATGGGATACTTTGTGCATGACTGGGAAGGCTTGCGCAAGGCAATGGGAAGATCATAAGGAGATAGGGAGCTTATACATGAACCGCCAACAGAAGCGGATGAAATGATGGGAGGCCGATCCATAGATGATTTACTCCATCGATGATACACAAGGATAGGCTTTGAGATAGATGGTGTACAAGTATCGTCAAGACAAGACTAGAAGGGGTATAGAGTTAGACTGCACAAGCTTCCCCTGACTAGTAAGAGGATTATGTAAAGATCTCCTTTCATTAAAAACGTACGGAACGTCTTCAAAGAAGGTTACATCAACAGATACATCTCTTACCGTTTAGATGGTCATAACATTTACACCCCTTTTGTGGTCGAGAGTAACCTAATAAGACGCACTTTGTGGCTCGAGGACAACTTATCATTACTACTGTCAAGAATTTGAACAAAACATGTACATCTAAAAATCTTATGGGGTAAAGGGAAATGTTTGTCATTCGGATGCAAAATTTCAAATGAAGGCTTGTATGACAATATTCAAGATGGAATGCGATTAATCAAAATCGTTTAGGAAGATTCATACCAAATACGTGTGTGAGGGGTGTGTGTGTGTGTGCGTGGATGAGTGGAAAAAAAAAAGAGCACACGTGACTTCAAAAAGGTGACGGTCCTTTTGGTCCGCCACATCGTTTTGTTGCGGGGTTCGTGGACATGAAGTACTAGACAAAATCCCATGGTCCTGCAAAAAATGATAAAAAGGCATGCGACATATACTCACCCCCATTGTTGGAGTGCAGGATTATGATAGGGTATTGAAATTGGATAACCACCTCATTATAATATACTTTAAACATATCAAATACTTCCTGTTTAGATCTTAGAAGATAAACCCAAGTCATCCGGGTGCAGTCATCAAATAAAGTAATAAAATATTCATACCCAAAAAGAGAGATTACATTAGTAGGACCCCAAACATCAGAGTGGACTAAAATGGTTTGGGTTTCCTCTCAAATGCACTTGGAGAAAAGACAGTCCGATGATATTTGGAAAACTCATAAGTTTCAAAACATAACTACTTAGATACAAAAATTGAAGGAAATAAAAGTTTTAACCTAGACAAGAATAGGTGCCTTAAGAGGCAATGCTATCTAGACACTAACTCCCTATTTGAGGGCAAGCCACTAGATGTTATCGCAAGCGCATCATCCAAGAAATCAATGCCTTCACGTTCATGCCCTCCACTAATCATTTGCTTCATCTGGAAATCCTAAAACACACAGTGAGGAAGAAAGAAGGTTACTGAGATTCAAGGATTTTGTTAAGGAAACAGACAGATAATAGATTAAGGGGAAAGATGGGAAAATGGACAACTGATGACAAATGTATGGAGAAAGCTTGATGGAACCAGTTCCAGATAAAGGAGTATAGTTTCCATCAACAACAGTGACAAAGTGCGACTGGATGGAAGATAAGAGCTAAACAGATGAGGCTTACCAATCACATAAGAGGTGACTCCAGAGTCAATGAACTAGGGAGAAGGAAAAGATGACAAATTGAAAGTACCTGATTGGGCTATAGTGGCTCTAGAAGTGTTAGGAACATCATCACAAACATGAAGTCGCATCAATATATCATAGGCTTCGCGAGACAAAAGAATGGAATCACTCGATGATGGCTTCTCCATTGCAATCGGTTGTGAATTCTTCTCAGAACTAGTGGAAGCACTACTAGCCACAAACACGCCGGCCCAAGAAGGATGGCCAACAACTTCCTAACATCTATCAATAAAGTGATTTGTGCCCTCATAATGTGTACAGAGGCGAGATCCGTCACGTCCTTGTCCTCGTCTGCCATGGCCACAACCACCACAATCAATGTCACAGCCAGTGTTGTTAAAATCCTACGATTTACGATTTACGATATACGATTTTAGTCGAATCTTAAGCAAAACGATTTGAATCCCAACTTTGAATCCCTTTTTATATGAATCCTAGAATTCTATGGTTTGAATCCTACGATTTACGATTCAAATCCCGATTTACAATTCAAATTATACTTGTTCTCTTCTATTTTAAGCTTCACTTGCCTTTCATTTTATGTTTTTTAAATTGGTGGGGTTTTAATAATCGTTTAGAAAAGGTAAATTATTCGTATTTGTTCTTTATAAGAGATTAAATGATATATAGTCTCTTCAACGTTAAATCATGAAGCTTTTTTTTTATGATTTCTTACGTCTTAACTAGTCGAAACACCAAACTGATTTATGATCTAACTGTAATGTTTTTTATGGATGGTTATGATCATGCTAACTTATATGTATCATGGAATGACGTTTAGAAATCAAAATATCTTTTTTCATCAGTCTACAATATCGAAGGCCTCTGTTCCACCGTGATGGAAGACAAAAAGTAAAGGAATAAGAATCCTTCAAAGGACCCTTCTAACATGGTATTACTTAGTGCACATTGATGGCAAAGGGAAGATTGAGTTTTAAAGAAAAAATCTGATCTATTTATATTTTTCATATTTTTTTCAAAATTTTAAGAATTGTAAAAAATCTTATGATTTATGATACGATTTGCGATCCAATACGATTCAACCCCTACTACGATTTACGATACAACAACGATTTTGACAACATTGGTCACAGCCCCTGCCTTGGTTACTCAACCCACTATTACGTCCACGTCCTTGAGCACTCCACACGGTAGCTATAGAATTGTAGCTAAAAGAAGGTCATTCCCCAGCAACATATGCGGATTGATCGAATGGAGCAAAAGTAGAGGTGGATGATGTATCGACCCTTCGACACATGGCATAGATCACTGTTAGAGGAGGAAGAGAGTCCTTGACAAAAATCTATTTCCGAACATTGTAATACTTAAGAGTTGAGGGTAGAGAGAAATTGCATTATTCTAGTTTCTTCACGTTGCATCCATACATGTTCATAGTCCATTGTACAGTGGGAAGGGCGAGGATGATAGAGATCCAACTCATCCCACGTATCTCGAAGAGCTAAAAAATACTCATTTAGGGATCTTGAATCTTGTTGAAATTTCTCAATGTCTGAGGTCAATTGGAAAATTCCAAATACATTTGAGGTTTATGAATACATATCATGAAGGGTGTCCCATATCCTTTTTACTGAGGTTAGGAACATGACAAAGTTGCTCGCAGTGGAGTCCGTGATATTAAGGAGCCAAGCCATGACTTGGTAGTTCTCTTTGGTCCAGGTCTTGAAATTCCCATATGAAGGATCTGGAGGTTCAACCAATATGTAGGAAAGTCTCTCTTCCCGCTAAAAACAATTTCATGAATTGAACCCATTGTAGATTATTGTTACCATTCAACTTTACCATAGTAATCAACAAGCGATTTGATTCTGAAGATCCCACCCCAGATCTAGAAGAGATTTTGTCCTCCATAAGGATCCACGAAGATGAAACCCAAGCAGAAACAACTCAAAAGGAGGCAAACACTATACTAGAGACACAGATTCACAGAAATCTTAGCTCCAAATGAGGACCTAGGGTTCCAAAAACAGACTTAGAACTGAAAAACAGCATCAAGAATCAGAAATAGACATGATCAGGCATGAATACATCTCACACACCAAGAACATCAACTTAGACATACACCGGAAGTTTTGGTGCATGTTCAAAACCAAAGGACCCAAAAAACAGCCTAGCAGGACCACCTTTGGCCTGACAACTCATCCAAATCTCCCCCTTAATGAAAAATAACACTTTGGGCAGTCACATAGGGTAAAACCGACCCATCATGTGAAGAAGATTCTAAGAAATCTCCACCAAATTGAGCAAAATCGCAAAAAATATGAAGATTTAGGGGTTTTCTATTGGATGAGAAGAATGGCTCAAACATACCTCAGATGAGCTCCAAAATTTTTTAAAAATCCACCATAGACCTTCTAAATCATGATACTTAAAATCCATGTTCTTCCCGATCGAAAACAGTCCATACGGATTGTATAGTACTAACGTCAATCGTACGATTGTTGATGTCAGCGGGCTCCTGTAGCTCCGATCAACTCGAAAGTTCTACTCTGATACCAATTTGAGTTTGGATGATCTTAGGAATGAACAGGAGGGGGGGGGGGGGGGGGGGGGGGGGGGGGGGGGGAGAGAGAGAGGGAGAGAGAGAGAGGTTGTGAAGGAAAAAAAATTGTGTTAGGGAAATAATCCCTCACACACCTTTTATTATAACGTTAGAAATACAAAAACATACTCCACAGGAGCACACAACATCATGTACATGCACAAACCCAAAAACACTTAAAACACACCACTACAAATACATCACTTGCACTCTCTATAGAAACCTGTCATGCCGAGCCCAAAGTAAATCGTCTATTGATTGTGGCATTACCCAATCAACACCAAAAGGCGCTAAAAATGCAAACCAAACTTGCCGCATAAAAGAACAATGGATGAAGAGGTGATCTATCGATTCTACGTCACTCATATACATAAGGTGAATATTAGGAAGGATCCTAGACCTTTTTTTAAGATTGTCAAACAGAAGACGCCACCTTGGGAGGAGCACCATAAAACTAATAAGCATGAAAAAAATTGTCTTCTTGTATCCATTGGTTTCTAGAGCATCTTGTAGAAGGATCCAACTGGGAATTTACCAGAGGATGAAGCATTCCATATCGGAGAATCCTTAGAGGTCGGGGAGCTCCTACTGAGGGCATTCAATAGCTCTGATGGGAACAAACGCCTCAACACACAAGGCCAACTCAGGTGCGACCACATCAACCACTCACCGCCCTTCCGGACGGTCATGATGACTCTCAAAAGAACCCCCGCCTACCCCTATACAAGCCTCCAGGAAGAGAGACACGAAGGGCCCTTAGTCTGCATACGCACAAAAGTGAATCTCGGAGGGCCCTTCGTCTTCCTGTTCCCAGGGTCACAACATCCATGACTCTTCCTCAATGGTCAAAAAACACGAAGTGATTCTCATGCCACTCAGATGGAAATTTCTTGACGAAAAGTGACGGATAGTCCCACAATGAACGACCTTTCAGCTCCTTTCTACTACCATTAGATCTAACCTTCTTCATCATAACCACCATGGCACCATCCACCCATCCTCATTCTGCAACCCTTGAGAGTGAAGGTCAAACTCTTTGAAAACTTTTGCCTTTTTTACTCTCAACCCTTCTCCCCTCTCCTTCCTTCACCACTTCTCCTTGGCCATGACCTCACGGATCCAGTACCAAAGCCACCCGAGTAAGGAAGATCTTCTCTCAGATTTGCAGGTCCCGCCTAGTTTGATTTCAATGGTTAGGGAAAACATTAAACACCATAGGCAAACAAAATCATCTTCCTAATATTAAGGGAGAAAAGATATTAAAACAAGAGAAATGGTGAGTGCATTGAGAAGAACAAAGACAAGAAGTTGGCGCATGATTGAAACATTTAGTAAGTCATACTAGCGCAATTAGCTCCCCTTACCAAGTCTAGTTTATCTTAAAAAAAATAAGGTGAAAAAATGTATACAAGTATTATAGTCGTCTTGTTAAGAATATGAAAGGAACATAGCGGGTGGAAACCACTTCAAAGAGTGAAGCTCTGCAATGACACCAAGTCCCCACATTTTATAATCTCATTAATAGGAAAGATAATATGTAAACAAGTCATGGGAAGTGTGATTCTCTATGATATTGTGCTCAATGTTGCAGTTGGCAGGTATATGTTCAATCCTGGCCTTTTGACAAAAAAAGTAAGCATTATGCTATTAGTATATAACTGAGCTAGCATGTTTGGGACCCAATGACTAGAATCAAGAGAAACATAAGATGAGCGAGAGAGAGAGAGAGAGGGAGGGAGAGATGCACAAAAAGACTATAAATTGAATCTCCTTCATTTTATTGTCACTAGGACTCATCGGCCAATAGATATTCCTAACTGTGCAGACTCCTTAAATCTTTTTTTTTTTTTTTAATATAAATTGATCCATCAACTGAAAGGAAACAATTTTGAGTTATTTCTTTTAGAAAACACGAACACACTCGATGAATGAATATAGCAGATCAAATCAGCAACTGAACATATCAGAACTCAAAGTCCTCAAAGTCATAATTACATTAGGCAAACATTAATCATCAATAACGCACTCTTCACTAACTTAATTAATGATGTCACAACACCAGTTTGATAGGTGACTGGAGATCAGTTAATGGTAAGTAGTGGTGAAAAGGATGAAGTCATAGCTCGAAAATATTGGCTGATAGTATTAGGTAAAGATATTGTCGTTAATCATGAAGAAAGGAGAAGAAAAGAAGAAGAAAGATGAAAAGAAAAGAAGAAAATAAGGAGAGAGAGCTTCAACCCTTCACACGCCACCACCTTTCTCTATTAGGGCAATCAATAAGCATATAAATTTTACAATATACTCCCCTTGCTTAGAATAACAAAAAACAATGATATGTGGGCCTAAAGACTCTAACCAAACATATAACCAAGCCGAACATAAACCCAAGCCTATAAGTGGACCACATGAGTGATCGGTGGACCACACGTGGGGCGAAGGTGGCCCAAACATGTGGTCACAATGCATCAACAATCCCCCTTAAGCTGGAGCATATATATCATGAATGCCCAACTTGACAAAGACTCTATCTAGATGAGCCTGACTTAAGGCCTTCGTAAGCATGTCCGCCACTTCATCTTAGGACCTAACGAATGGCATGCATATTTCCTAGTTAACCACCTTCTTGATAATGAAGTGACAATCAACTTCAATATGTTTGGTTCTTTCGTGATAAACTGGATTGTTGGTGATGTGAGATGTAGGTTGATTATCACAATACAAACTCATAGGAACATCCACCACGAACCCGAGCTCACACATCAACGTCTTAAAACAAATAAGTTTGCATGTTGCACGGGCCATAGCTATGGTAACACTTTGCTTGACCAAGCAACAACACTTTGCTTCTTGCTTTTCCATGTAACTAGATTTTCCCCTACAAACGTATAATAACTTGTGGTAGACAACCTATCAAAAGGAGAGCCAGCCCAATCTGTGTCAGAAAACCCTTTTACTCTAAAATGTCCATTTTGCTTGTAGAGAATTCCAGCTTGTAGAGAATTCCACGGCCAGGAGCTCCTCTTAAATATCTAAGCATGCAAAGCACAGCCTCCATGTGAGGCATACGAGGTGCCTGCATAAACTGACTAACTACACTAACTGCATAAGTGATGTATGGTCGTGTAATCATTAAATAGATCAATTTGCCAACTGGATGATGATATTTCTCTGGATCATCAAATAGTTCCCCTTCATCTATGCATATCTTTGAATTAGTATCCATGGGAGTTTCAAAGAAGATTTTGAATACACACTACGGGGAACTTTCAACTGAATTGGACGACACACAAGTAGTAGGACGTGCATACAATCAACTATACTATTACCTACTTTCTAGCTTCCATCCATACACTTTTTCTTCGATCTATACCATCAACAATCTTCGCACATAATTCTGGTCTTCAAATTTGACCATAACCTTCATATATGACCGCAGATTCAACTGTAGATGAGAAATGACCCGGTTTGACATTTCACACGAGTGGAGCATAAAAGTGGACCTTACATGCCCTTCTCGAACATGATTAAACCACACAACAAGTGGTGGTACAATGAGGGAAAGGGATTAGGTTAGGTCTGCCCCAAGCACGTTAGTATTTATCCCAGAAGAAGAAGAAGAAGAGGAGGAGGAGATATCGGATCAATTATGCTCTAATACCATGTAGTTAACACTTAACACAAGTAAAGAGAAGAAGAGAAGAAGAAAGATGAGAAGAAAAGAAAGCTGAGAAGAAAGAAGAGAGAAGGGGAGATATCGGATCAATTATGCTCTAATACCATGTAGTTAACACTTAACACAAGTAAAGAGAAGAAGAGAAGAAGAAAGATGAGAAGAAAAGAATGACAGAGGGCTTCAACCCTTCACATGCACCCACCTCTCTCTTTTATTATTAGGGAAATCACTAATCATATAAAAATTACAATTATATTCCCCTTGCTTAGGGGTCATTTGAGAGCTTGTAAATGGAGGTACATGGAATCCATTTCACATTTACTCCTAGTTTCAAGTGTAAATGACTTACTCAATTGTGTTTGGATGAAAGTAAATGAAATGAAACGAAATCCAAATATTTTGTTTGAATGGGAGTAAATGGGAGGAATTGGAATGCATTGGAATTTTTCAATATATTCATAGGAACATACAGGTGATATCCAAAATCAGCTTTGATATCCCAAATTAGTGTACATATGTGAATTTGACAGAATGATTGTAATAAGCACATTGAAATATATACTTTAGCCAAAATGAGGAAATTTTGAGCCTTGGGTGGGCCACAAACATAAGGATCACAAACAAGCAACATGCCAATGTTTTTTAACCGTCCATTTAGATGGCCAATGTTTACATGGTTTGGATCATTCTATTAGTGTGATTTTAGTGATGTAGCAGATAATTGGATTGTTTTGGAGTATCATCAGTATGCCACGTGTACGGAAAACACGTGCATAGTGACACCTTTGTTTACTCGTGTGACTCTCCAAGGGAGCCCAAAAATGCATCTCACCCCCATTTATTCCCAAATCTCTCCTCTTCCTCAGGATTTCAAATCAGCCCCATTTACTCCCAATTCCATTTACCTCCATTTACCTCCATTTACTCCCATCCAAACGCACCTCTTACCCCATTTACTTCCAATTCCTCCCAAATCCCGTTTGCTCCCATCCAAACAGCCCCTTAGAAATAATATAAACAATCACATATGGGCCTAAAGATTCTAATCCAAACAAATGACCAAGCCCAACATAAACCCAAACCTACATGTGGACCACACGAGTGACTGGTGGACCACATGAGTGACCAGGGTGGCCCACACGTGTGGTCATAATGCATCAACAAATACAATATTTTGATTCAACAAACCAAAATTCACAGTGAATCAGCCAATACCCAATACAGACCAAGATGGGCCAAGATGCAATGGTCAATATCTTATCAGATTATTTCTTCTGTTTTCTTTTTACTTCTTTTTTTTTTTTTTTCTCTCAGTCACATGGGTAAAAGGGGGTGTTTCTTCTCTTGTAGAATTGTAAGCTTGTGGTATATATATTACCCGAGTTTCACTTCATACAAAAATACACAATGTTTTAAACTAATTAGTTTACCAACTACAAGAAATCTTAAACTCTGGATTTGAAAAAGTTAAAACTCAGCATCTAACATTGGATAGATAACAGCAGCAATACTGCAATGTGAACTTATAAGTGCATAAAAAGTGTACTTAAAACTCAATAATGTAAAAATATAAATCTTCAGTTTTTTTTTCCTTATTTATATGATATTTTTTTACTAAGAAAAAATCACTGTCATGGCTAATGAAGGTGCCCTTACAGTTGATACACCCAGATTTTTGTCAGTTTCTGGACTGGCTGATATGGGCAGTTAAACTGATATCTAGAACCTTGATGACAATGACCTCTTCATATGGGAATGCATCCCCACTTTCTGATGTATTCAGTTTCTTCTGTTTAGTACTTTTACTAATTATCAAAAAACTTTAAAAAAGAAAAAGAAAAAAGTTAATCAGGTAACCAAACTCATGTCAGTATTAGCAATGAGAACTGAGAAAAATGTCAAAATTCAGTTTAAACATTAAAATCTCATAGCATAAGTCATACCATAGGGCCCCACTCTCTCATGGATGACTGACACAATTTTACCAGCAATATGAAATTACTTTTAAAGAAAGTAGCACCACAGGTGCATTTCATTACTTAAATACCGTGTCAAACTGCTTCACAAACCACTGGTTTATCTCCTTCGTACATGCTGAATCTCCAAGCAAGTACGAGTGAAAATCGGAGTAAGCTAAGTAGATGCCTTCCTCTGAAAAGCCAAGTTAGACTTAAAATCATTACGCGGGTGAATAAAGACTAACTCATACAAGAATCATTAAATGTTGTAAATAATTTGAATAGATCACAGGTAGCAAATAAATGGTCTTTGACGTTTGAAAATTGTTCATTCAATACAAGCTATGTAAACTTTCATGGCAAAATCCATGGAGCATATAAGCATAGTAGTTGTATCATGCATCCGGGTTTCAAGAAACATATAATGGAAAAATGTACCATCCCCAGAATGATAATGAGCCAACTCCTGTGAGGTGGAAGCGATTTTTCCAAGAACTGCATTCATCTGAAAAGCAATGAAGGAAAGTTGAAAATGTTCTAGGGTCAGACAAACAGCTAGTGCTGTCTAGATGCAAAGATGAGCATAGACCTCAGATAAAGAAAGCAATGTATAGTTTCATTGTTATCTTCCCCAGAGAAAAGAAAGGTATTGTACAAAGGAAAACTTGGAAGCAGTATATGCATTAACTCCCTGAAAAGACACGAACAACTATGGAAGGGGACATACATTCTTTGCTGACATAAAATCTATTACAGAAAATTGTTGATGGTCCATATTGATCACGCATGTGGTTGTGCATGTCACACATGTGGTCTAGTGTGCCAACTTCAGTTCTTATGTGATTTTGTTTGGTTCTGGGGCCAAAACATTTGTTGGGTTTAGTCTTAGGCCCATGTGCTGATGTACTACAATGACTTGAAGGGTGAAGAGCATACTTGTAATTTTACAATAATTAGTGAAGCCTTAATCTAATCAAGAATAGAGGTGGGGGCATGAGGAGGCTATTGCAGTCCCCTCTCTCCTCTTCTTTTCTCTCATTTCTCCTCTCTTTCTCTCTCTATTACATTTTTGAGAAAATGTTATTAGAGTGCCACTAATCCAATAACTTGTCTCTTCTCCTTTTTTCTCCCATTTCTTCTTCTTTCTTCTTGTGGTGGAACCCTAACGTGTTTGAGGCTGATCTAACATAAATCCATTCAGTCATTGTATCACCACTTGGTGAGTGGTTTAATCATGTTCCGTGAAGGTGTGTGAGGCCCGCTTTGATATTCTACCACAATGATGGGTCAAAGTGGTCCATCGTGCGTCTATAGTCAGATTTACGGTCAGATTTGAAGAAAATGATAAGATTTCAAGACAATAGCTGTGTGTGGAAGTTGTTGATGGCCGAGAATGGAGAGCAAATGTAAGAGTGAAAGACGTGAAGCAACTAATGTTCCCGATTGATTGTGTTCATGGATATATGTCATCCTGAAGTGCGTGCTTGGTAAGATTAAGTTAAAATGTTCTTCCCATGTGTGTTCAATTTCTTTATTTCTCTGAATGTGAAAGTCAAGAATGAAACCAGGAGTTCGTCTCCATCCAAGTCGATGAATATGCAAATCTCATCGACCAAACAGAGCAAATTACCTACAGTGGGCCACATCTGTAGAAGTTTTTCTTACGGATATGAGAGAGTTAAAATATTTGACTTCCCTGAAGCCTGCAGAAGACTCGACAGAAAGTGAAAATTGGGTGTAGAAAATGCCCAGGTTAGAGCATCGTTGTGGGATAGTATGGAACCTCACATCAATGTCATCTTCTTCAAGACAGACTTCAAAGAAGTATGGTTGAGAAGAACTTAACTTGTATCTATAAGTTACTCCAGAATATTTTTGCTCCCCAATAGGGAGATAAGAGTGGGAAAATATTAGTCAGACCTTCGAAGCATGTGGGAAGAACTAAATATGTACCAAACATTGACAACAGATTATAAGACCATGCGACGGCATAGGGAGGAATTTTGTATTGCTAAATTCCTCTCTAGTCTTCATCCTGAGTTTGAGCCTGTGAGAGGTTAGATTCTTGGAGTAAGATTCCATCAGCCACAAAGACATTTGCCTGAGTTCAGTGTCAAAATAGTATAAATGCACAAAGTTCATCCTCATCTGATTAGTATGCATTTGTCTCTAGATCTGGTAGAGGAGATGGGGGAAGTCGAAGTGGTCGTGGTCGTGGTCGTGGTCGTGGCGGATGGTAGAGACTATGAGGGAAGTCGTTTTGGAGGCAGGAGTACATGGGGTGCTCACAGCACAGATTTAGTGGCAGTCATGGTTGTTTTTTCATAATATTTTGAGTCCCAAGTGTGTAAAATGTGTCTTTTAAGATCTCCATGAAGTTTCACTGAGATTCCACCTTCTTCCAAATGTTTTCCACGGACAACAATACATTGATATGATAATATTTGTGATATTATCGACAGTATCTATACAGACTTCGATATCCGAGGTCATTGATACATGTAGTGATACTGCTAGTCTCAACACTGCTCACCATTAACCACCTAAGAAGCAGGGAGATGATGATACCTAATGGGTGCTCTCTGTGTTCGGGATCATCAATCCATGCCGGCTTCAATCACTTGGTCCATGAAAGCTTGGTTTGGGGGGAGGGGGTCTTGGAAGAAAGGGAGAGTGATTTGGCTCCTATAGGAAGAAAGGAACAAAAGGACCTTAAAGAATTTGTCCTCCACGCTAGAGGAGATTTTTAAGAAGATCTAGGGCAAAATCCTTTATTGCATGTTGTGCACTCAGTTTATGGGAATTAAAAAGAAGAAGAAGAAGAAGAAGAAGAAGAAGAAGAAAGATGAGCATGTGGTAGCTCAGGTTGTTTTCTTTGTAATTATTGTTTTTGAGCTGCTCCCTTCCCTGCTCCTTTTCTCTGTATTTTGACTTCTCTTAATAATATTTTACGTTACCTCTAAAAAAAGAACAGAAGAAAAAAAATGAAACACGGAGACCAATTATATGAAGGAAGAACTTGCATCATTGAAGATGACCTTCAACATATTGTAGCTTGAAGTGGACGATGACTGGCTTTATCTACCAGCACACACTGGCAGCAAACAAAACAAAAACTACATCGCATGACTGGAAAGACAAAAAACAACAGAATTAGACTGATGTGGGGACTGGCTTGATTATTTTCTCACTTTGTTGCTTCTCGCATTTCTAACCATTAAGCAGATCATGCAGACCCATTCTAATTTTAATCAAATTTAATTACAATGGTATCACTATGGTTGTTATCAAATTAACGAATCCTTTGTTTACTAAGGACAATCTATCAATTTACCTCCATGTTTCTTTCAGAAAGCTTCTCCTCTACCGAACTGAGCTGATCATTGATCGTAGATGTTGCTGCAGCCCGTGCTTTTCTTCCTTGAATCAAAGTTGAAGCTTGGCCTGTAAGCAAATCAAACTGCGACTGTAAGCGCCTCAGCTGTTTTTGCAATTCTGACGCTTCCTTTTTGTATTGTGCAGCTGCCTTCCTAAAGATGAGAAGACATACATTGTTTGCTGGTCAAAAAGTGAGAGTAAAATCCCTATCCAGACTAAGTTAACAAGCATGTTACAAGACACTTAAGAACAACTAAGAAGTACAAGTAACCATCCATGCAAGAATCTAACATATCACAGCCAAACAAACTGCTTGAGCGAGTTTATGAAACCTTTCATGAACTTAAATGGTGATTTAACATCATGAAAGTTCTTTCTCTTTTCCGTAAAAGCACTGAACATCATTGAAGTGAGCAGAATGAAAGCCAAAAGAGAGGCTAATGGGTTGGAGGCTTGGAGCACCAACATTTACCAAAGGACAGACACTACTTGCAATTTGAACCTAAATACCCAAATCTTAGCTTTTTGATAAATGGATAGATTTGTAGCCTTACAAATTTTTTTAATATAGGTTATAGGATTTTTAAGTGTCCACCGTGTGGGTGAATTATGCTAATATTCACAGACACAAATGCTGCACGTTCTTGCCCATACCATTTAATGGATGAGATGCCACTCGAATTGACTAAAGCCAAAATCTCGCCAGTCAGATTATGTTAACAACCTGATCAGTTGCTTATTACTTAGTAGTTATAACATACCATAATCCAAGGTCGACATAGATGGTGAGATGACTTGCTACTCAGCCGAGTAGACCATATTTCTTTTCTTCTTCTTCTTCTCCTTCTTCTTTTTTGTAGTTTAAAAACAGTGTAGACTCAGTGACAGTACAAAAATGGCACATAGCAAGCTTTTGTGACTCATTCACTTGGCCAAGTCATGTAACAGCGTGTTGTAGGTAAAAGCACAACATGAAAGTTCTTTAACATTTTTTATACTAAATTATTAATGTTATTTTATAATTATAAGATATAATATTACGTTAATTTTTTAGATAAAAGTAAAGCTTCATTTAGTCTCAGTTTCCCACTGATTCATTTCTGAACTGTCCAATTGATCAGACACTACTTGAATTAATCATACCCCAATAGTCAAACTGGTTGGATTATCATAACTGTTAGATCAACTTCCTAAATTTTCAACATTCAACATGTTAAGACTAGAACTCCATTTGCCGGACATTTAGAGTCAAATAATTAGTTTTGCTTTTGGAATGTCTCATTCAAGAGACCATATATTGTAAAGTCTGGACGGATAAATTGGCAATCAAGTTAACATGGATTGCCCACACGGTGATATTAGAAGAAACCCCAAGTGATGCGGACACAAAAGCATTCAAGGTGTACCAACGAAGAAAACGCCAACCACAAGCACCGTCCATGTGGATAGGCGACTATTGAAGAGCTGAAGACTCTCCACATGTGATCAGACACATAGAAGACCCCACTCAGGGAAGACACATATGAAGGAAGAATGGAGAAAAAATCGAAGAACTGAAGATTTCGGGCGCCGATCGGGCGCTCGACCACTGTCTTCGGGCACCCGATCGAGCGCCCGAACTTTGTCTTCCGAGCGCCCGAACCTCTCTAGAGGTTTTCGGACGACTTCGGGCGGCAGCTCGAGCGCCCGACCGAGCGCCCGAACTTTCCCGCACTTATGTTATTTGCGCGTTTTTACTTAATTTAGGGGTATTTTAGTATTTTCATGTCTTTATTTGCTTATTTAAGTGGGCTAAAGCCCTAAACTCGAATTTAACTTGATTATTGATTAATGAAAAGCCTCTTGGAGCTTCTCTCTTCCTCTCTCTCTCATGGTGATGTTTCTTCTTCCTTGATCCCTTTTTCTTCTACTTGCTTCTTGTGCCCCTCCTATCCTTCTTCTAGGTAATTCTATCTATCCCTAATCTATCTGTTTTGCTAACCACAATCCCAAAATCTGACTTTTGATCCTAAACCCTAAGTTTTCAGATTTTCAAATCCCTAATCCAAAATCTCTTGATTTCCTGGATTAGAGATTCCTCTTAATTGATTGGGTTATAGCCATGCAAGATCGGGAGGTTCCATCCCTCACCGGATCCAACCATAGTGATACTTGAATCTCATACTTCATGGTTGTGATGAATGGCCCGTTCCATTGCATGTTCCTTGTGATCTTCTTAGTTCATGATGATTACTGCTAGATTTTATATTGTTATTGTCTTTTAATCAGTGTTTTAAGTAGGGATTAGCGTGTAGCGTAGCCTTCACCCCTCTGAAACGTGAGGCGTAAACTACATAGCGTGTAGCATAAGCTACACACTACTTAGATTTTTAATCTAGGTTGCACCAAATTAGATGATTAGTAATAAAATTTGACAAAATTTCATAATATGCTAGATAAAAGTGACTAAAAGTAAAAGTGAAGAAAGAGCAACAAAACTTATTTAAAACTATTTCTTATATTAGTTTACTAAAAGCATTGAAAAGACTAACTAATTTTCATTGAAATAGAAAAATGTAACAAATCATTAAAAACATTATTGATTTTAATGTTATAGTGAAAAATGACTCGTAATGTGAGCTATGTAGCGTGTAGTGTATCCAAACTAATCATGTAGTGTAGGCTACACGCAACTTAAGCTATTTTCATGAGCTACGTAGCGTTTAGGCTAAGCTACGCTACGTAGCGTAAGCTACACGCTACATAGCGTAGCTATTTAAAACACTGTTTTAATTCTGCTGATTTAATTGTGTTCATGAGCATGCATCATAATTAAGGCATCCTACATCACCAAGCACAATATTCATTCTCAAAAAACTAAAACAAAAATGGTTCAAAGACCATAAGTGATCATAAATCTTTAAAGATTTGGTATTATTTTCTTTAAAAGAATAAAGAGACATACAGAGTTGCACTAACTACCATGAGATTTAACCAATGAGCCATACTATGAAGTTGTGGGAGAGAGTGACTGACCAAAGACTAAGGGGGCATCAGTCAAATGTATCAGAAAACCAGTATCATTTTCATGCCAAGGAGATCTATCACTGTAGCTATTTTTCCTACTTGGACAATTGATTGAGAAGTATAGGGAGAGGAGGATCCCCATATAGTCTTTATTGACTTAGAGAAAGCGTACAATAGGGTCCTTCGAGAATTAATGTGGTTGGTGTTGGTAAAAAAAGGTGTTAAGAGGATATATTGACATGATTAAGGATATGTATGAGGGGGAGGTAATAAAGGTGAGGACCACTAACTAACACATGAGCGAGTTCCCAATTACTGTAGGCTTGCACCAGAGGTCAACATTGAGCCCATACCTTTTGCATTGTTAATGAACGAATTAACATGACATTTGCAGGAAGAGTACCCATGATGTATGTTGTTTGCATATGACATAGTTGTGATTGGCAAGACGAGATAGGGCGTAAACACAAAACTAGATTTATGGAGGAATGTTTTAGAAAGTGATGGATTTTTTTTATTTTTTTATTTTAGAGAGAGAGAGAGAGAGAGAGAGAGAGAGAGAAATAATTTTAATAGAAAACTCGCAAAAGCGAGAAAAGAATACAAACCCAATAGAAAGAGAGCACACTCAAAAAAGAAGGGCAACCATGGACGCCTTTACATGAACCGCCACTCTGATACAAGGTGCTTAACCCTCCAAATGACCTCATTCACCTTGACACTATCATTTTCAAAACAACGAGCATTTCTCGCTCCCCAAATGCCCAAAAAATAGCCATGATAAGAAGCTGTCGTACAACCTTTCGAGACTTGCCAACTCCTCCATGCCACGCCCAAAGCAGCTCATCCACGGATTTGGGCATAACGCCAACATTGTTAGACCAAGAAAGGAAGTAATCCCAAACCCATGAGGTGAAAGGGCAATGAATGAAAAGATGATTAATTGATTCTTCATTGCCCATACACATTAAGCATATATTAAGGAGGACCACCGCTCTTCTTTGAAGGTTGTCAACCGTGAGAATTATCTGCCGACCCACTAACCAAACAAAAGCCGCAACTCTATGGGGGGCCTCGTAGAACCAATGATGAAACGGGTGGTGTGGCCGCAAGGTTGGAGGCAATCTAGAGAGGAAGCTGAAAAGCGATCTTAATGAAAATTTTGTGGGACTGTTTCCCGCCCAAACTATCCCATCTTCTTCAAGAAAATCTGGCTTTACTGAATTTAAAAGATCCAGCAACGCAAGCAACTCATCAAATTCCTCATCCACAAGGTTTCTACAGCAGGGTGGAGACCAAACTGCCTTGTCCCCTTCCCATGAGTAGCACTCCGCCACCAGAATAAATCTGTCAAGAGCGACCATAGCTACCCTCGGGAAAACATCCTAAAGTGATCGAGAGCCATAGAACACATCCACCCAGAAACAAATACGAGGTCCTCTTCCTAACATGAAGACGATGCCCCTACTCACTGATAAGTACCTAATATTGTATAATTAACCCTGGTTGTTAAGGGCATTATCATTGTTTTTCCGGTTAATTATCCCTCATTAGGCGATTTTTCAATGTTCAGGTGATCAGGAGAGGTTGGGCAAGAACTGGGCCAATCTGGACGTTTTAAAGCCTAAAAGTGATCAATGTCAAGTGGGTGGTAATCCTGACGAAAATCAAGCCAGAAAGATCAAAGTCTGCGGGACCATTTTCTATGGTGGATGGCTAAAAAAGAGTACTACATAGCGGCCACTCGTTTGGATCCAAGTTGTCCATGTTTTGATGGTCGTGATTGAGTGCCCACGTACACATCTGAAACACGTGGTGGGACATCCACATATGGGACCAACCATGCCAAGAGAAAAGGTGGATGACCACTATTCAAACGTGTGCAGCCAAGGACACATCCACCGTCCACTTCATCTTCACCAAGTCCAGCAAGTGGGCCACCAATAGCTAGCAACCGTCCATCCATTAGACGTGTGTAGCCAAAGTCCAGCCAAGCTTCATCACCATCCAGCCATTGTCCAATCAACAGTGGAGATCAGCCAACATGTTCAGATGAAGATCAATCTCCACCGTTCACCACTTCACCAGCTAGTAAGGAGTAGCTGATGTGCAGCCAAGGGTTGTCCATCACACGTGTGAGGATGTCCCACAGATGCCACACGTGCAGCAGTCCAAAGCTCCAGATGATTGGGTGCCGAAGATCAGCAGCTTTGATGGACCCCACCTTCAATCCTCATCCATTGTCCATCAGTGCAGCTGAACCAACATCCAGCCGTCCATTAGGTGGGTCATCTTCACACGTGCAGAGATGGACGTCATCAACTCCATCAGTCCCCACCTTGCACATGCAGCGGAACCAGCTCAGCCGTCCAGCAAAGTTGGGCCCACACGTGCTCACCATCCAATCCATCACCTACCAGCTAGCTGTCCAGCTGCAGCAAGGCCGTCCAAGCTACTTCATCCAGCATCCACCTGCAGCACTCTCATCCCAGCCGTCCAAGCAGCTGCAGCAGTGGAAATCATCTCCTTCATCTAGCATCCTTCTGCAGCAACTCCATCACCAGCCGTCCATCCTCCAAACATCCAGCATGGACATCTGTCCTGCAACCTCCAGCAGCAGTCGTCCATCCAGATTGCATCATCCAGTGGACCGTCCACTCCTGGCCTTCCTTCATCAACCATCCATCCATCCATTCCACCATCACATCTACCAGCCTCATCTTCATCCAACGGCCAGCACTCAACTATGGTGGACCCCACTTTCAATCCCCTCCGTCTATCCAACCAGCTGGAAGTCAAGTCCCGAACTCAACCACCATCCACTTCATCCTCGCCATTATCAAGTGGGCCGTTCACTCTCCAAGGCAGCAGCTGGAGAATCTCACACGTGCAACACAACAGAAGCCGTCCAAGCAACAGCGTCATCAACTTCAGCAGGCCCCACCTTGTACGTGCAGCTGAACCAGCGCAGCTGTCCATCATCAAGGCCAGACCATCCAGCAGCTTCAGCGTCCAGCAGATCCCCAACCGTCCAACCTTCAACCGTCCACCATCTTCAATCATCATCCATCTCCAGGACGTCCGTCCAGCAAATCAAGCCAGCAGATCAGACGTCCACAACATCTGGACTGTCCATCTTCAGCACCACAAGCAGCAACAGCTGCTTCTATCTTCAGTTGACGTCCAGAGTTCAATCAGCAGCCGTCCATCACAGCAGCCAAAATCCCCACCGTCCAAACAATGGACGTTCCAGCCGTTCATCAGCATCCCCACACGTGCAGCAGTAATGCTGCAGCTTCACCGTCCATCCAACCAGCTGATCGTACCAGCCGTCCATCCTCCAATCTCCAGCGTCAGGTGGGACCCACATCACGTCCAGCAGTTGAAGCCACTTCACCAGCCGTTCATCCAGATCTCAACAGCAGTAGCTGCCAAGACAGCAACCGTCCATCAAGTGGCCCACCATCAACATCCATCCATGGATCCCATCTGATGAGAAGCAGCCGTCCATCTGCATCAGCGTACAACCTTCATAAAAAATCCATCTCCAGCTGCATCGTCCACGTCCAGTTGTAGAAGGAGGAGACGCAACAGCTGCAATTAACGTCCACCATTTAGAGATCATATCCTCCAGCTCAAGTGGCCCACAAAGGCCAGCGTCATCCATCCATTCCAAACATCCATCCAAACATGCAGGGAACATGCTCCACACGAGCAGCATCCATCAGCAGCCGTCCATCAAAATGGGCCCCACTCCAACGTACCAGCAGCAGCTCAACGTGCAGCCGTAGTGCTGCAACTCCACCCGTCCAGCTGCTGGACGTCCATCATCAGCAACCCTCCTCTTCATCTTCACTCCTTGCAGCCCACACGTGCACCCAGCAGAGGCAGTGTCCGTCCATCAGGCGGACCACCTTCAGTAGCATGTTGACCAGCAGCACCGTCCAGATCTGGACGTCCCAAAAGCACCGTCCATCACCTGGCCACCTTGCACGTCAGCAACATCTCGGTCCACCTGCCTTCAGCTCCAGCTCCAACGGTCAGCAAGTGGACCCCACCAATCTGCTTCATCAAACGTCCAGCAATGGACATCTCCAATCATCAGCCGTCCATCACACAACAAGGTGGACCCCATCAAAAGGCAGCAGCTCTTCTCCACCATGGGTGCAAGAGAGGAGCTCTCTCTCTCTCTCTCTCTCTCTCTCTCTCTCTCTCTCTCTCCCCACACGTGTAAGGCATGGAATGCCACCTCATCATCCAAGCCTCACTCCAAGCCCAAACCTAAAAGAAAAGTTTGCTTTAGGCTTGGAGTGACACCTAGGATTGGAGTACTTTTCTTGCCACAAGTCACTCCAAGCCTAACTCCAAGTCCAAACCTAAAAGCAAAGTTTGCTTTGGGCACTCCAAGCCTAACTCCATTCCCAAACCTAAAGAAACTTTTGGTTTGCCACCTAGGCTTGGGAGCTTCTCATGAGGCTATAAAAGAAGCTCCTCTCCCTCTCATTCTCATCATCCCATTCTCTACAACTACTCTCTTCTCTTCTTTAGTTTTCTTTCTCTTCTTTCTTTTGTAGTGTAGAGTAGTGTAGTTTTTTCCTTTGTAAAGAATTTAGTCTTCCATTGTAGCATGGTTGGCTAAACCTCTAGCTAAGGCTAGGGGTGAAGCCTTTGAAGAAATTTACAAGCTTTGGTTCTTTTGGTTCAACATTGTGTGGTGTAAATGTTGGAGTTTTCTTTGGTTGATTGGTTCGGTTATCCACCTCGGCGGACGCTATTGTTGTGCAAGCCCCTTGATCCATCGTCGACTCCGGACACGTTGGATGCTTGGGATCCCTTACACACCAATTAGCTAGTTCATGATCGATAAAGTCCCTTGATCCATCGTCGACTCCGGGCACGTTGGATGCTTTGGATTCCCTACGGTCATCGAGCTAGTGCAGGTAAAGTCATCGATCTGTAAAATCCCTTGATCCATTGTAGACTCCGGGCACATTGGATGCTTTGGATTCCCTGCGATCGATAGACGGGATCTTAACGGTTGGATCGGTCAATCAAAGCCTCCTATCTTGTAAGTACGCATTTGATCGTGTGATTTGTGATCTTATCGGTTGACTTGTTGGCAAAGTTGTTGATCTGTATAATTCCTTGATCCATTGTCGACTCCGGGCACAGTGGATGCTTGGAATTCCCTGCGATCAACTAACGAGTGCTTCATGGTCAAATCAATCGGTTCAGATCACCATCTTTTATGAAATATGCAAATGGTTTAACTGTTTTATCTTCCGGTTGGAATGAATCTTTATTCAATTCCAGTTGAGTTATAGTTGGACCAACGAATCAAATCTTGTGAATGAATCAAAGGTGGATCCCTGATGCCTTAGCCCCTTTTCTATTTTTGTCTTTCACCACACACAACTTGCTCCACTCTCGTGGATAAACCAGATTTCATCTCACTCACCTAAACTAATTCCTCTAAGTGTTCTTAACCCCAATCCCTGTGGATCGACCTCGGTCTTACCGAGTATTTTACTACTTCGCTACCTACACTTGGGTGTGCAATCTTCGGATTGTAGCACTCACTAAATATTGCGTAGACGCAATACCTTTCCAAGCACCCGAGGCTCTATATAGGGAAGAGGTTTTAACAAACCACCCACCCTCCTGTAAACCGTACTTTGCAGCTATCAACCTTCTCCAGAATCTGTCCTCAGTAGAAAATCTCCATATCCATTTGCCAAGGAGAGTCGTACTAATAGCAACTAGGGGCCTAATGCTCGCTCCCTCCCCTGCAATAGGTTTACAAACCCCTTCCACCTTAGAAGATGAAACTTGCGCCCTTCACTTGCCCCGTTCCATAAGAAGTCCCTCCTAAGCTTCTCCATCTTTTCCAAAACCGATCTCGAACATTTGAATAAAGACAAAATTACATTGGCATATTGGAAAAGGCAGTCTTGATCAAAGTTAGGCAGCCACCCAAAGAGAGGTATCTACATTGCTAGGAAGCGAGTTTCTACTCTATTCTTTCATTAACCATGTCCCACATGTGTGTAGCTGTCTTACCTATGTATAGGGGCAATCCAAGGTACTTTGTTGCGAAGGAAGCAGGATGGCACCCGAAGATATTAGTGAACCGACGGTCCTCCTTTTCGATCTACACTCCCAACATCCCAGATTTCGTGACATTGACCTTTAGCCCCGATTGGGGTTGTTAATGGATTGGATCATGGTCCGAATCCGATCTGGATCCAATATGATTTAATCGGATTCGGATCATTAATCGAATCAACAGATCGAATTCAGATTGGAATCTTTGATCCGTTTAATAACCGAATCAGATTTGGATTGACCCTGATCCAATCCAGCAACAATCCGGGAAAGAAAAAAATCCTTTTTTTAGCTTAGCAAACCCTCTTCATACAAGCTACAGCGAGCATTGGATTTTCCAGGAACTGTAGTTGTGATCTTCTCCCACCTCATACTTGCGTCCTTCAGAAATGTTTTCAATACATTCAACAATGCAAGGTCTTCTCTAAAGCTCCAATCTGAACTCTTTTTCTTCAAATCTCCTTCGTCCATTTCGACTGATGGCACCAGATCTCCATTTACGCTCTCCAACTGCTTGCTCAACGGCTTCCTCTGCTTTAAGAACTGTGTGAACAGATCACCGCCACCCGATCTCTTCTCCGCCATCGATTTCGCCATTTTGATCACGCTCTCCAGCTCAAGCCGCCCTCGAAATGCCTCAGCGATCAATTCCCACCGCCGTGGTGCCTTAACCGGATGCTTCGCGATTTGCTTCTTCAGCAGATCGAAATCACCATCATCTAATTCCTTCTCCTCTTCGATCCACGGCTTTTCCACACCGTTGCAGGTGTCTTTTGATCGAATCGGATTTGGATTTCGAAAAATTTAAATGGATCGAATTCGGATCAAACACTTGTGATCCGAATTGGATTCGGATCATGTAAAACCTAATTGGATCAGATTAAGATCAACACTAATCCGGTCCAAATCCGATCCGTTGACAGCCCTAGCCCCGATACCGACTCAAAGCATACTATAACGTTTCGCAGGGTTCTGAATTGACTCCTCTTTTGCCTCGCAAAAAAGGATAGTGTAATCCATATACTGAAGGTGGCTAATAGTTTCTTGGAACCTCATAATTTGAAAGCCACAAAAAAGACCATTCACCTCGCCTTTCTGAAGCATCATGCTAAGGGCCTCTGCAACAACCACAAATAAGTACGACGAGAGAGGATCCCCCTGCCTAAGACCATAAGGAAGCTTTAAAGAAGCCTTTGGAGGACCCGTTAACCGAGAAAGAAGCAATGCGAATGCAGGACCTGATCCAACCCCTCCACTTTATATCGCATCCTAGCTTGCCCAACATGTAAAGAACTCCCAGTCGACATGGTCATAGGCCTTTCCAATGTCTAACTTACTCGAGATCTTTGACGCCATTTAATTTCTTCTTCTCTAGCCTTGCAAGCATATCTACGAGTTAAGTTAGTCCTTCTCAATCTTTCCTCTTCTAGCAGGTCCCTATCCTCCTCTGTCAAGTCCAGATCATGGATCTCTTCAGCCAACTTGTTAAACACTTCTTCCCTTTTTTCCAGCACCTCTTTCTTCCACAATTTCAGTTTTTCTTTCAGCGTCTTAAGTTTTCTTGCCAATCTAAAGCCAGCATAACCTTCGACTAAAAAAGCCAGACCACCATTCTGTGTCAAGATCCTCAAAACCATCGACTTCTAACCATGCTAATTCGAATCTGAAAGGTTTTGGACCCCAATTTTCTTCCCCAACTTCAAGAAAAATAGGCATGTGGTCACAAATAAGTCTTGGTAGCCCTCGCTAATTAACTAAAGGATACCTCTCGATCCAATATGCTAAAACTAAGAATCTATCCAATCGCGACATTAGGGGGTTCTCTTGACCATTGGACGACGTAAATCTGACTCCCCTTATAGGTAGGTCCACCATTTCATGCCTCCCAACCCATTTCGAGAATCTATGCATGCTTCTAGAAACCTTACCCCTTGGATTTTTCATCAGAGAATCAGACGACATTAAAATCACCCCCAACACACCAAGAAGCCACCCATTTCTGCCTAACCTAATCCAACTCCTCCCAGAACTGCTCTCTCGCACTGTACATGCAAAGGCCATACACTTTAGTGAATACCCATTGGAAGCCAGATGAGATGTCACATAGCAGAATGGAAATACAAAAAATCTTGATAAATGTGTCCAAGCTCTTCCATCTGTTGGCATTCTAAGTGATGCGAATACCCCCTACAGACCCTGAAGCATTCAACACTGCCCAGTCCTAGGACTTTAACCCCCAAATTGAATCAAGCGTGCATCTGTCAAAATTTTGAAGCTTTGTTTACTAAATTGCAATATGCCTTTGCCTTGCCACAAATTTTCTTGACCTGAGCCCTTTTAGACTTACTTCCCAGCCCTTTGACATTCCATGACAAAATGATCATTGCTCAACACTTCTACCCTATCTAGCCCTGTTGCCACCAGAGTGTCTAGAAGCAGAGTCATAGTTGATGGAGCACCCAAGGTGAAGGAGCTCTCTCCAACCCTTGGGATTCTTAGACTTCCGCACACGAGCTTCCTGAAGATACTGCGCAGCCCTAGATTTGACGAATTGAAAAAATGCATGGACATCCTCCTCTCTGACACCATAGGACATTCGCACTAGGCCCCCTACCCTTTCCGAGACTTCTTTGGCCCATCGATATTGCTCTGCCAAGATGTTGTCTGCAATTCCATTCGCTTGTTGTTCTGCCGGAACCAACAACGAGTCCAAGTGTTTTGCCTCAGCTTGCATCTTCTCAACGCAGAGGGGTGTGGCATCTAAAGCCTCCTTAAAGAAGTCTCCTTCTCCAACTTCTTCTGGTAAGGCAATCTCCCCATCTATCAAGCTAGCCGCCTCTTCTATGAGGACGAGTTCGCTTCTACACTTTGATATCACCCATCGATCTTCTTCTTGCACTTCCCTCCATTCGTCCCCACTCCTAGTATTAAGCGACTGATCGAGGATCACACCATTTGGAAACATTGAGGTGTCGAATTTCTCTCGAGCCCCTAGGGAAGATTTCTGAGGGATAGGATCCCTTCGTAAAGCAACAAAAGTCAGTTTGATAACCAATGATTTCAAAGGGCTCTCGCACAAGACCGAATCGGACGTACGTGTGGCAGAATTGGACGTACGTGTGATGGAACCATTAGTTATCGCACGTGGCAGACGAAAGGCTAAGGGAAGAGGCCCTAACTCGTTGATCACAATCGTCTCCATCCGGCCATTGATGTTTAGTACATGTGTCACGTTCCAACGCTGAATCAACATCCGTGACCAACCGGCACAAATGGAACCTTCTTGAGAAACGACGAGCTGACACGTGTCCCGGTTCAAAAGCGACCCCAGAAAGGTGTCGACCAACTCTCGAAACAAAACAAGTTCATAGGATGAACCTGAAAAGAACCCTAGGTTCAGAAGAAGCAAAGTTGCTTTATCTGCTCCATCGAAGCACGACTCGCTACATTCCAACGCCGAATCGACATCCGTGACCGACCGGCACGAATGGAACCTTCTTGAGAAACTGAGAGCTAACACGTGTCCCGGTTCAAAACCAACCCCGGAAAGATGTCAACCAGATTTGGAGACGAAAAAAGTTCAGAGGCTGAACCTGAAAAAAGCCCTAGGTTCAGAGGAAGCAAAGTTGCTTTATCTGCTCCGTCGAAGCACGACTCACTACGTGTCTCGACGCCATTCGAGTCTCCCCCACCTACCCCCCTCCCCTCCAATAAGGTCATTATGCATCCTCTCTTTTGTTGTCGTGTGCTTGCAGAGAACTCCATCTGTGCTCCCTCATCTTCATCGGAGCTACAATCATGGCCTGCAAATGGTTGATCGTTCTCCCTCAATCTCCTCAGACCCCCTCACCCGATGTACATCCCGCCTCTTTCCTCCCTCCAAATAGGCAATACCACCCTCCTATCACTAATAAGGACAGAGATGTTACCTAGGAGAACAGATCCCTTCATCGTTCGAATGAAAGCCCTAATTACTCCGACCTCCTCCCCCAAAACTAAAGGATTTAAAACTAGTTGAACTAAAACAAGGTATGTGGAGTGTACTTTTACTGATAATCGAGGTGGAAATGGGGAATTAGTTAAGATTGAAGACCAATAAGTATCCTAAGCAAAAAAAAAAAAGTATCCAAAAATGACCACTTATTATGTTATATCTTGTGTTGATGATTCATGATAGTGGAGAGATTGAAAAGGATGTTTCCAATAGAAATCCAGATGGGCAGAAGAAATGCAGGTGTGCTTCTGGAGTTTTATGTAATCGTCATGTACCAATCAAACCAAAGGGAAAACTTTATAGGATAGCTATAAGACCAGTTATGCTTTATTGGACAGAATGTTGGGCAGTCAAGGAACATGTCCATAGGATGAATATAGCTGGAATGAGGTGGTCGAGATGGATGAGTGGCAAGACAAGGAAGATAGAATTAGAAATGAATGCATTCGAAGGAACTTAGGAGTAGCACAAAGTAGACAGAGATGGTTTGGTGATGTGCAACGAGAACCAAGAATTGTGTTGGTTAGAAGTGAGTTGGTGCATGTTGAAGGTTCTAAAAGGGCAAGGGGAAAGCCCTAAAGGACATGGGTGGAGGTAGTAAGAAATGACTTGATGACCTAATTGAAGTTATGGCAAAAGACTTGCTGACCTATTGTGTAATTGAAGTTATGGCAAAAGACTTGTTGACTTATTGTGTAATTGAAGTTATGGCAAAAGACGTGTTGACTTATTGTCTAATTGAAGTTGCCCTTGATAGAGTGGAATCCTTGGGTTACAGATACGTATCAGTTATGTATCGCATAGAGTGGAATCCTTGGGTGTGGGTAGTGTTTGAAATATCGGTATCACGTTATGTATCGCATCCTTGGGATACAGATACGTATCAGTTATCGCACGAGATATATCGTTTGTATCGGGTAATTTATCGCACTTTTTGGGAAACATAGGGAAACATTGGGAAAATGATGAGGACATCAGACCCTTCAAGGTCTGCCAATGAAGAAAGCGCCCGCCTCAAGCATCTTCCTTGTGGTTCGGCAATCATTAAGGAGCATTGAAGACCCTATACAAGTGGTTTGGCATATAGAAGACCCCACATTGGGAAGACACATGTGTAGGATGATGAGGACCCGACTAGACAGTTTTCACTGTCTTCGGGCGCCCGAAATTCATCCATTTTCATGATTTGGTCGCTGGATTTTTTGGCCACCTTCGGGCGACCGATCGGGCGCCCTATGCCCGCGCGAACTATTTTTTTTAAGTCGTTTTTACATAAGTTTAGGGGTATTTTAGTCTTTTTCTTCTTTCTTAATGTTTATTTAAGAGGGTTTAGCCCTAATTACGAATTTAGCTTAATTATTGAATGAAAAGAACAACTTTTGTTGCCTCCTCTCTCTCTCTCTCTCTCTCTCTCTCTGACTTCATCTTTTCTCTTCCAATCTTCTTCATTCTTCTTCCTTTCCGCTCCAACATTCTTTAAAGGTACTCGTCTTCTTCCCTCTTCCTTTTTACCTAATTTTCTCCATTCTCTACAATCCTACAACTTGAGATTGATCCCAAACCCTAATCTTCAAGTTTTGATTCCCTAACCAATGAAATCCTTTGATTCCTCGAGCTAATGAATCCCATTGCACGATTGGATCATGACCATGCAAGATCGAGAGGTTCTATCCCTCGCTGGATCCATTCCACGCAGTAATTGAATCTCACACCGTGTGATTGTGATGATGGCCCACATTAGTGCATGTTTCTTTTCTGATTCTCTTAGATTATGATGATAGATGCTGAATTTTTACTATTATTGTTTTGTTATTCCGCTGGATTATATATGTTCATGAACATGCATCATAATTAGGGCATCTTACATCAGAAAATGGTTGAATTTTTCAATGAAATTTCAGGGATTGTTAAAAAAGACCTTAATACACACTTTTAAATCATAACATCTCAAAAAAGAAGTGCACATACTAGGTTTCCTCTGTATAGGGTCCTAAGCTATGCGTTGTGTGACTGAACTAAAGTAACTATATTCAAATTGAATGCATAACATTTAGAGTGTATGTGATGATCATTTCATCAAACGCTCCTAAATACTTCGAAATTAGTCTCGATTGACAGCTGGTTGAAGGGAAATTTCGAAATATATATATATATATATATATATATAAATTAATTTTTAATTAAAAATGATTTTTATTTTCCGAAAATTGACAAATTTTTCGAAAATTGACAAGGACTTGACAAATCAATAGATCAGCCTTCATACATGCTTGATTTCATGTTTGGAGTCCAACATTACAAGCAATTTGGAGAAATTGGGAAAATTTTGAAATTTCTACAAATCGGCCACCCACGCTCAAATTTCGAAATTTGAGTGTATCTGTGTATGTGATGGCCATTTCATCAAATACTCCTAAATACTTCAAAATTAGTCTCAATTAATGGTTGGTTGAAGGAAAACTTTGAAGAAAAAAAAATGGAAAACATGAAGAACCAATGGATATCAAAATCAAAGCTCCAACTCCATGATTTTTTATGCAAAACATGAAGAACCAATGAATTTGTAACCATCTGACACTGATTTATCATAATTTCAACAAAAAAAAGGGATCGAAAATTGAAAATGCTCACCGGATCGTCCATGTGGGATATATCGGCACTACCTATGCTTTTCATATCGCATGGGTGGGATACAAGATATATCATGGGATATATCGGTCGATATCGTTGACATTTAAAGCATTGGGTGTGGGTGGGTGTGGCCATGTGGGTTGTGGGTGTCAGTGTAGCTGTGTGTTTGTGTGTGGGTTTGGTCGAGTGGGTGTGGGTGTGTGCATGTGTTGCATTATAGTTGCAAGAAGCATGAAGCAAAGCATTAACAAATTCGGGTGCAAGACACGAGAAGCGGCTTTTTAAAAAATGTAAACAAGTATAAATAGGTAGAAAGCGGAAGCAGGAGGCAGAGCCTAAAGCATGATTCAAACTAGGAGGGGCACCTTGTTTTTTTTTTTTTTTTTCTTGAGAAGTGGCAAAATTTTATTAAGACGGCTCAAGAAAGAGCAAAGAATACAAAGCCCGCAAAAAGCAACACAACTTAGGCCCACCACTGAGGAGACTTTACAAATGACCTCCTCCGGACTTCGGCAACGATTCCTAAAGCATTTAACATTTCTCGCCCCCCAAATAGCCCAAACCACCGCCATGATGAGAAGCCTCCATCTAGCTTTGCCGGACCTCCTCACGCCTCCTCCCTGCCATGCCCAAAAGAGCTCCTCAACAGACCTTGGCATCACCCAAGAACTGTTGTCCGCCGACAAGAAATAGCTCCAAACCTTTCCCGCAAACTGACAATGGATGAACAGATGGTCGACGTTTTCTTCATCAACCATGCACATGAGACAAATATTGGGGAGGCGGAACCCTCTTTTCATCAAATTATCAATCGTGAGGATTCTCTTGCGACAAACCAACCAAACAAACACCGACACCCGAGGAGGGGGGCCCATTAAACCAATGATGGAAAGGGTGCAAGAAGGGCTGTTGCCTAGTGCACGAAACCATGTCAAACAAAGACCTGACCGAAAAAAATCCTGATGAGGTAGCAACCCACACCATCGAGTCTTCCACATGCGGCTGAATCTTCAGTTGCGATAAGGTTTTCAGCAGTGTGACAAACTCCTCCGGCTCAGAATCTAATACGTTCATATGGCAAGGTGGAGCCCACACCACTAAATCTCCCACTATCGAGAAACACTCCGCAACGGACGCATAACGATTAGAGGCCAAGCGCGTAATAGAAGGAAACAAGGTCTGCAAAGCTTGATTACTGCACCAAATTTCCACCTAGAAGCGAGTACAAAGGCCATTGCCCACAGAGAAACGAATGCCCCTATGCACAAAATATTCTGTTGCCGCCACCGCTTTCCACACCACAGAAGCCTGATACAACAACAATGCTTTCACAAACCAACCCCCATCCTGCGTGCCATACTTATGCGCCACCACTTTCCTCCACAATTTGTCTTCCTCTGTCCCAAACCTCCAAATCCATTTTTCCAGCAAAGCGATATTCATCTCCCCCAAAGGCTTAATACCTACCCCGCCCTCTTTAATTGGTCTGCATACCTTACCCCACTTGAGCAGATGAATTTTGTTACCCTCATTCGCACCTTTCCAAAAGAAACCTCATCTTAACTTCTCTAACCTCTCAATCACTGAGTTTGGGCACCTATACAGCGACAAGAAGTATATTGGCATGTTCGAGAATGCCATCTTGATGAGACTCAACCGTCCTCCCCTCGACATATGGCGGCACCTCCAACTGGCAAGCTTCCTTTCTATTCTTTCAATGACCTTATCCCAAAGGTGGATAGGCGGCTTTTCAATGCACAGAGTTAGGCCTAAATAAGTGGTAGGAAATGCCCCATGCTTGCATCCGAAAACCCCTGCGAGATTCTGAAGATCCTCCTCCCCCCCGTGTATTCCCAACAGCTCCGATTTTGCGACGTTGACCTTCAAACCCGACACTGCTTCAAAACAAACGGTCAGATTGCGGATTTTATCAACCACCCTAGTGTTTGCATCACAAAACAGTAAGGTATCATCCACATATAGGAGATGTGAAATCCGAGGACCTTTGCTAGCTACTTGGAATCCTTGAAGCAAGCCCTAAGTGTTGCACCTTGTTAGAAGGATCCTGCACCCAAGTGTTGCATGCATGTAAGTACATAAGTAAATATTTATTATGTATTTATGTACGTACGTATATACATTCATTTTACTACATACACATGTTTGTGCAATTATATAATAAAATACATATTGTAAAATGAATACATTATATCTCTAATTAACAACAGATACACTTCTATAAAAAGTTAGATTTTCCTTAAAAAAATTATAAACAACTGCCCTTAAGTTATTGAAATAAAAGTTACGCAAATGATTACTTTTTCTGGTGACAAAATGATGACCCCCACATGCATATAGGAGACAAATACTATATGCCATTCAGGAAAGCATTAAAATTTAAAATAAAATAAAAAACAAAACAAAACAAAAAAAAAGGCAATGTGTTTCCTAAGATTTGAAGAGTCGGAAGCACAAATCTGTAAAGGGAGAATCGTAGTTCCCACAAGAAACTGAATTGAAAGTGCAAGTCTGCAATTTTCAATGGAAGAATCCAGCAACTAAGGTTTCAATAGATGCATTTTATACCTAAGCTATCACTTGAACTTATCTAGGCCTAGTTAGGTCTCCTACCTAGTTCTTTTCTTTTCCTTTTTCTCTTATGTCTAGATTTGACTTAAGATTGAGAGATAATGAATGAGAAAGAGAGAATGAATATGAGTAGAAGCAAGAAAAAGAGAGAAAAGGCTCAAAAAGGTGGTGACAGCCCTGGCCTCTCCCATACTTATTATTAGGGCTTCCATAAAATACATGAAAGTATCAAAATACCCCATGCTTAAGTTATTACATAAACCAACGTCCATTAACTTAAAACTCTATTCTAACACATCACCTATAAGGACTAAAGAGGAAAATAATAACATGAAACAGTAGAAATCATCATCTCCACGTCAAGTGGCCCACAAGTAAGATCATCACCGTCCATCATGGTCCGTCAACACAGTTAAAAGAAATGTATTTAGTAACTAGCAGTCTAAAAAGCTAAATCTCTAACTGTTATCCAACTAGAGCACTAAGCAATATAATCGTTTTGTGCTAAAATGTTTACAATAAATTCCTGCATAGAAACTTTTTTTTAAAAATAATAAATAAATTTCTGTAATTTCTGCATAGAACATGAAGATACATCTGTAATAAAGACATTTTAATTGTATAATTGCCTTAGGAAAGACATACACATACAATTGCACTGTCAGTCCTGTTCTACATACACATACAATTGCCCTGCCGCAACTTGTGGTAAGGTTGAGCAAGTGGGCCCCACTGAAATGTTTATATGGCATGAACCATGCACCTGATGAACCCACTCTAGAACTTTGGGGTCCCCAAATATCAGCCATATCCGAAACTCAAGTGGGCCACACCATCTGGACATGCCTAAAACCTCTAAAATTGCTTGGTAAGAACCACCTGAGTTTTGGAATGGCCTGAATTTGGTGGCACTCCTTATCCATGTGGAACACACATACACTGGACGAACTACATGGGTCCTACATGCAATCAAGGGTGGGCGTTCACTCTCACTGTTTCCTCGTGTGGCCCACCAAAGTCATCGGTTGGCTGATTTTTGGGCTCATGGCCAAACATGGTAGGGTGCATCTGATGGATGTGATGAATTCCACAAAAACATAATGGTGAGCCCCACGAAACTCAACCCTATCATAAGCTGTGGTAGGACGACCCTATAGGAAGATTTTCCCAATATAAAATACATTTGAATTACATAATCACCTTAGAAGATGACATATAGATACAATTGCATAGTCAACTTTGTTCTACATAAAATGGTACATCTGGTGAAATTGTCTATTCTCACTATTGTGTTATTTAACATGTTCACTATATAAAAACTACACCTGATAAGGATAGAGAACAGAGTGTCTCTCCCCACGACCTTCACTTCTCTGTGAGACAAGGGAAAAGAGTTGCAGCCTAGCACACCTTCAGAATTTTTTTTTTTTTCTTTTTTTTTTTTACTTATGGGAAAGTTAGGAGTTGAGAAACAAATATTAAACAAGGATTAGTAAGATTGTACCAGATATCATTTAGTCCTTCCTCAGCTCCAAAACCTGACTCCTGATTATCTCTCCTACTTGAAAAGGCTGAAATGCTATCATAGGCAAAGTCCAAGTCCTCCCCCTACCAATTTAATTCACATAATCATATCATATCATTTCCATGTGTATAAAAGAGAAATGGTTTAGCACAATGCAGCAAAAACTGCTATTATATTAAATCCCAATTAAAATTAGAAAAAAGTATGCTTTATGGGACAGAAGCTCCCGTGCGAAGCAACAGGATAAAATGGATTAACAATATTCTTCATGATATGCTAGCCCTTGATTTATTTGGAGCTGAAACGTATTGCTTCTGCTTATACAGAAAATGCAATCATTCACCAAACTTGTCTTACACTCTCTTGATGCTGCACCGAATAACTGCATTTCCTATCACAGGAAGGATGAGCATATGATCAACAGGAACAATTGTAAAGAGTAATCACCCTTTTCTTCTCTGTGCCAAGTTGATTTTGTTATGGACTGTCAAAGTAACAATAATCGAGATCTGTCTAAATTTGCTTCTGTGAATTATTTTTAGATTGTGTTACGTGCTGCTCCAGCCAAGGAAGCTAGAACTATACTTTTAAGAAGCCTATTTTCAAGAATGATAAAACTAAATACATTCTAGGATAATTGTTTTCTTCTCTTCCATTTTAAGGTAGAATCATGAGGGCCACTAAAACTCTCACGGCACAAATATATGATTATCTGGAAGGAAGATACCACAGCCCATTGCCTTGATGATAAAGGATACTACAGATGCCTGCAAAATATGTAACTGCAACAATTTATATGGCAAACGTCTTTAGGTGAGATAAAACTAATGATATTGTTCAGTCCTCTAATACAAATCAACTCGTTCAAGGTTATCCGAATCTCCATTATCGGGCCATTCTAAAATTATGTGAAAAGTGCAAACGGCATAGTTAATCTCAAAAGGATATTGATTATGAGTTTAGACTGTCCAATCGCTTCCACTCTCTTATAACAGGTTCCGGTAACATTTTAGCTTAAAGAGACTGTTAAAGTCTAGAGAAAGAGAGTAGAGAAGAAAAAAGAGGGAAAAGAAGATAAGGTTGGAAGAAGAGAGGGGACCCAAAATTAGGGTTGACACCCCTACTCTCCCTCTTTATATAATGAATTCTCTAACAATCACAAAAGTGCCCTTAATAACAAAAGCAAGAATCCCCATCATGTCCTAAACCACTATATACAAAAGAGCAAGTATAGAAATAAATATGAGTGAAGCCTAGGTGGGCCTGACAATGGTACGGCCCACATCCACGTCCATTAACACTCCCCCTCAAGCTAGAGCATAGATTTTGTCGATGCCAAGCTTGGATTATATGAGTGTAGCTTGACTATGACAAAGAGCCTTGATGAACACATCAATAAGTTGATCCTGAGATCAGACATATGGCGTAGAGATTTCGCCACTAGAGACCTCATGTATGAAGTGACAATAGACTTCGATGTGTTTAATTCGTTCATGAAAGAATGAATTATTTGCGATGCGGGATGCCACCTGATTATCACAAAATAACTGCATAGCTAGACTCATTGTAACTCCTGTTTCCAACAACAGTCTCTTGATCCACATTAACTCACAGGTGGTACGAGCCATTGCTTTATATTCTGCTTAAGCACTTGATTGGGCCACCATACTCTGCTTCTTGCTCTTCCACATGACTATTTCCTCCTACAAACATGCAATACCTAGTAGTAGATCATCTATCTGCTACAGAAACTGCCAATTTGCATCAAAGTACCCTATGACTTAAAGATGAGCATTCCGTTTATAAGAAACTCTCTGACTTGTTACTCCTTTATGGCATCGCAGAATCCGAATAACTGCATCCATGTGAGGTACTCTTAAAGAGCTCATAAACTAGCTTACCACACTCACAGCATAAGATATGTCTAGTCGAGTTATGGTTGAGTAGATAAGTTTTCCAACCAATCTTCTATACCTCCCTGGATCTTCTACTACATCTCCTTAATCACTTACCAAGTTTGTGATTAGGATCCATTGGTGTATTGACTGGCTTAGTACCAAGAAGATATGTCTTCATGAGCAAATACAGAACATATTTCCATTGAGACAGATTAATCTCTTCCTTGGATCTGGATACATCTATACCAAGAAAGTATCGAAGATGACCCAAATCTTTTGTAAGGAAATGTCATTGAAGGTACTTCTTTAGCTCCTCAATCCCCCTATTGTCACTTCTTGTAATAACAATATCATCCACAAACACTACTAGCACAATGAGGTCTAAGGTACCTTCTTGTATAAAAATGAAATGATCAACATGGATTCCAACAAAGCCATGCTTTAACACAACTTTGCTAGATTTGTCAAACCATGCACATGGAGACTGTTTCAACTTATGCAGTTTACACACTTTATCATACTCCCCTTAAGCAACAAATTCAAGCGGTTACTTCATAAAAACTTCATCCATGAGATCACCACGAAGAAAGGCATTTTTAACATCAACTTGGAAGAGAAGCCAGCCATGATTAACAGCAATGGACAGTATAACATGAATGGAGTTCAACCTGACTACAGGAGAGAAGGTTTCAATGTAATCAACACTAAAGGTCTAAGTATTTCTCTTAGCAACTAAGTGAGCCTTTTGACGTTCAACCATAACTTCAAGATGAAACTTAATTGTGTAGACCCATCTGCAACCAACATCACGTTTACTAGCAAGTAGATTGGTCAGATCCCAAGTGTTATTCCAATAAAGGGTGGCCATTTCCTCTTACATTGCCTACTTCCACCTCTTATGTAATAATGCTTCCTGATACGACTTGGGAATAGAATGAGAAGACAAGGATAGGGCAAACTTACAAAAATTTGGGGATAAGCAGTTAAAAAAAAAACATATTTAGAGATACGGGGATAGGTACATACATGCTTACCTTTTCTCAAGGCAATAGGAATGTTAGGCATATTTGGAGAACTCACTGGATCATAAGGCTCGAAAGAAGATATGGTGGATGGCACGTCATGATTGGTTGCACTATCTTCTCGTTTTCTTCGTGAGCAGACGTTCAGCTAAGGCGCAGTGGGAATGGAAGAATCAACAATGGAAGGAGGTTGAATGATGTCTTCTTCAACCTCAATAGGTACAAGCACAGCTTCCACATCAAGAAATTTACCATCTTTTAAGAAGAATTGAGTAGACTCGAAAAAAGTAACATCTATACATACATATTGTCTTCGTAGTGAAGGATTGTAACAACGATAACATCTATGTCCAGGAGTATCCAAAAAAAAAAAAAGCTATTCGAGTCTAATTTATCACGGCCTAACTTCAATTGATCAATAAAGCATACGAATCCAAAAACTTTGTTAGACAAGAAAAACTACGCAGTATCCGGGAGTAACATTTGATGAGACGATTAACCCATTAAAACAGACGAGGGCATTCGATTTATCAGGAAGCACACTATGAGTACCGCATCACTCCAAAAACTTTTAGGAACATTCATGTGAATTAATGTAGCATGAATTACCTCGAGTAGTTGATAATATTTATGTTTCGCAACACTTTTGTTGTGGGTTGTGTACATAGATAATGTTTGATGTAGGATGCTTATTTCAAAAAATACTGACTAAAAGCTTCGGATATATATTTCTTGGCATTATCGGACTGAAACACAAATGCTTTTAAATTAAATTGATTTTGTACTTCAAAGCAAAAGGTCTTAAAAAATACAGAATAATTCAAATATTGTTGTCATTGAATAAATCCACATCATTCTTGAGAAACCATCAACAAATGTAACAAAATACTTATAACTTGACCTACTAGATATTTTAATCAGTTCGCAAACGTTTGAATAAACTAAAGAGAAAGGAACTAAACTACGCTTTTCCACACATGATGGAAAAGCAGCACGATGATGTTTGCTCAACTCATACACATCACACTCTAGACACCACGTAGATGACAAAGAATGAATGATGCCCTTAAAAATCTCCAAGGATGGACGACTGAGACGGTGATGCCATTGATAAGGAGAAATGTTTTTCCGTGTCGTTACGCCAACAATGCCACAATCAAGATAGTACAGCTCGTGATGTTCATGTGCTCCACCAATTTTCTTCTTCATCTTTAGATCCTGGAACACATAAGTGATCAATCCGCCGGAATCTATTTTAGAAATGGGAATTGTAGAAAGAGTGTTTAGGAAGCAAGGGTAAATGATAAAAAGTGATAGAGCAATTAAGGGATTTGGTAAGTTAACTAACAAACAGAAGACTTAAGAAAATTTTGGAACAAATAGGACAGATGATAATGAAGGGTAAGGACTTGCATGAATAATACCCATTCCACATACTTTGGATTGGGTACCATCTGCCAGAGTGATAAATGAACCCATTAACGATGTATCAATAGAGAAAAACAAACTGGACTCACCTATCATATAACCAAATGCTCTAGAATCAATGACCCATGAAGCAGTGGACTTGGATCCTAAGAAGGCCTTACCCAACCAAAAGTGAAAGCAACGGCAAAAGTGGTAGAAATAGACTTATTCTGCAGACTTTTCAGCAACTTGGAATACTCCTTTTTAGTTAGTATAACAGTTTCGCTAGTCATACATGGTTGTGGAGCTGTAGATGTAGAACTAGCCAGGCGAGGCCCATTGCTCTCCCATGTAAGATGTCCAACTAGGCCATTTCGGCTTTCCATAAAAATCCCAACCAGTGTTTGCAGTGTCGGTATCGCGTTACATTTCGCACCCTTGGGATACAGATACATATCGTGTACCGCTAGGAAAATTATAGGTTGTATCGGGTAATGTATCACAATTTTTAGGAAACATGGTGAAACATTGGGAAATTGATTGAATTTTTCAATGAAACTTCAGGGATTATTAAAATGGACCTTAATACACAATTTTAAATCATAATATGTCCAAAAAAAAAAATTCCACATATTGGGGTTCCTTTGTAAAGAATCCTAAGTTATGCGCAGTCTAACCGAACTGATGCAAATATTGTTCAAATTGATTCCATAAGATATATAAATGTAAGAAGACATTAATGAAGTGAATTGACAATTAGGAGTGGATTGACAGCTTTTAGAAAGAAAAAATAAATAAATAATAATAATAATTAAGTATTTTTTAATAATTATTAATTATTTTCGAATTTGGGGAAAATGTTGCAAATCGATAAATCAGCCCACCTACATCTTTAAAATGTTGTTTCTGATCCAACATTGCAAGTAATTTGGGAGAAATTGAAAATTTTCTAATTTCCCCCAAATCGGTCCCATATCTCAAATCTCGAAATCAAAGGTTGTAATGCTTGCTTCTCCATGCAAAACATGAAGAATCAAGCATATCAACTGATTTATAACATATTTTAGTCGATTTAAACGAAAAAAAAAAAAAAAGAGTTTTAAAGGGAAAAAACTCACCAAGTTCAAGAAGGGGCCAACTTCATATTTGCTTCAAAATCAATGATTTCCTCTTAGATTGTTGCAAAGGAAGGACCGAAATCTACCCAAAACAATGTTGGCAAGGAGAAATTGCAAGAAAAATCAGAAGGGAAGTTTTTTTCTCAAAAAACGAATGGGGGAGGAGCTCTTGTGCGTCTGGACGATATTGTCCAGATATCATCGACAACTGGAATATATTAAAGAATATATTGACGTATATCATTGATATCGATAATATCGTGAGATATTATCGATATCGGCCGATAATATCATCGATACGATGGAAAGTAACAATTTTTTGTTACTCTTTTTGTGTATTGTATCGTCGAGTTGCGATATCAATAATATCGGATATCGATAATATCGGCTGATATTATCGATACTGCAAACACTGATCCCAACATTTTTCAACAAAGTGATTGGAGAGCTCACAATGCATGCACTTCCCAGGTCTATGATCACCTCCCATTCTCCATGTTTATCTTAATTACCTCTGTCACCCCAAAAACCATTCTAAACTCGACCAGTAACAGATGCTAAAGCCGCATTGTCATTGGCTCCACTCATAGAGCTCATAGATATATGCTAGAGGCGAGCATACACCTCATTCAAAGCACATCCTTGCCGCCTAAAATTTGTGCAAGAACCGGTTCAAGTTTCAAACCTAGTAAGAACTTGGCCACACGAAACTCTTCATGTTGCTGAAATAGCTTCTCCAAATCGGTAGTGCTGATATACATTCAGCTCCTCCCACATCCCTTTGGATTTGGAATAGTATTCACCCAGAGATTTATTGCCTTGTTGAAGCTTAAATATTTCTTCATATAACTGATACGTACAACAGATATTTTCGTCAAATGAATGCATCCCTCGCAGTGCATCCCACACTTCCTTTGTTGTGTCCAGAAACATTGCATTTGCACTAATCTTTCAAAAAAAAAAAAAAATGGCATTCGCACTAATGGATTTTTCCATACTATTCCACAACCATGCCATAATTTGTGCATTCTTGATCCATTGATCATAAGTATTAGAACTCTCATCAAGTTTCTCTGTAGTCTAATATCTTAATTTCCCTTAGTCATTAGAAACACGTGGATGGACTTACACCACTAGTGATAGTTCCGTTTAATTTAGGAGAAGTTATCCGGACCAAAAAAAATTAGATAGATTTATGAATCTAGATTTCGGATCACTTTTCATCTCCATCAGAACACTTGAAAAAGAGAATATCATAAGTCTTGTACAAACATGTGCTGACCTAGCACGATCAACAAACACCCCAATTGTACATTTCACACAATGTGCACATTACACCTGGAGAGTCAGCCAACTGACCCACACTTTCCAACCAGCTACGGATGAAGATGATCACGAACACAACATCCAACAAGACCAACCAATCCACACACTTCTAATAACCACACAAGGGGTAAGATCACTGAACTTCATTCACCTATTCACGCATGAACCATTATAAAAGGCTTGGTACAAAAATAAAAGAAAGAAGGGAAGAATCACTAGGTTTCTCCAAAGATTTTCATCATAAGGGGGATGAGAAGTGCCCAAAGATGAGGAGGAAAGAAGTAGTGAATAGGAGGTAGAAAAAGTTAAATTAGAAATAACGACGCTACGATACAATGTAGAGTCTTGAGAAAGACAGAAAAGGAGAAAAGAAAGAGAGAAAGAAGAGAAGGTTGTGAGAAGAGAGGGGACCGAAAATTAGGGTTAATGCCCCCACTCTCCCTTTTTATATAATGAATGTTCTAATAACGACAAAAGTGCCCTTAGTAACAAAAGCAAGAATCCCCATCATGTCCTAGATCACTATAAACAAAAGAGTACGCATAGAAACAAATCTAAGTAAGCCTAGGTGGGCCATACAGTGGTACGTCCCACATCCACATCCATTAACAGAGACCATCCAATCACTCCAAACACCCTGCAGTTATACTCACAAGTCACACCCAGTGTTTGAAATATCGGTATCGCGTTACCTATCGCAACCGTAAGATATAGATACGTATCGGTTATCGCATGGGATAAATCAGTTGTATCGCATAATGTGTTGTTGTTGTTGGCAACATGGGGAAACATTGGGAAATTGCTTGAATTTTTCAATGAAACTTCAGTGATTGTTAAAAAAGACATCAATACACACTTGTAAATCAAAACACTACAAAAAAAAGCGCACATAATTGGTTTTCTTTGTATGTGGTCCTAATCTATGTATTGTCTAACTGAATTGATGCAAGTATATTCAAAGTCGATTAATATAATTTTAAAATGTAAGAAGACGTGGAAACATAAGCAATACATTCAAAAGAATAAGAAGAATCACTAGATCAGGTTACAAACATGTTTGATTTTATGTTTGGACATAAAGGTTGCAACCGATTTGCGAGAAATTGGAAAAAAATTATTTTTTTTCAATTTTCCACAACTCGGCCCATCTCCAAATCTCGAAATTAAAGCTTTCTGATGCAGACATCAGGCCCTTTAGGGTTTATCAGCGTAGGAGGCGAGTGACACCTATATCTTTAGGGCTCGATGATGACGGGCCTGGGTCGTTCGTGACGACTTGAGGAGCATTGAAGACCTTACACATATAGTCCGAGACATTTGAAAAGACCCCACATTGGGAAGACATGTGTGAGTTGCTTGGAGGAGATGATCGGACCGTTGGATCGTGATGATGATGTGATCGGACCGTTGGTTCGTCATGGCCCACTTTCATCACACCATCATTGGAGCGCATTGGACATCTTAGATTTAAGTTTATTTTACGCATTTTTTACTTATTTGAGTTTTGGGTTAGTGTGGGTACGGTTTTTTCATGCAAATATCTTTTTTTTGAAATTTTGTTAGTAGGGTATTTTGGTAATTATGCTAATTCCGAATTTTATAAGGGTGTTGCCCTAAACCTTTTTTGATTAGTTGTTGATTTATGAAAAAGAGCAAACCTTTGGTTGCCTCCTTCCTCTTTCCCTCTCTCATGGTGCTTCTTCTTCTTTCTTGATCTCATTCTTCTCTTTTCTTCTTGTGCCCCTCCAACTTCTTCTAAGGTAAACTTGTTACTTCCTCTTTCTCTATTTCTATTTTCTCATAACTTCTAGATCCTAGATTTGAGATTTTATCCAAAATCCCTATTTCTCAAATTCCAAAATCCCTAATCCGAGAAATCCCTTGATCCCTCGGACTAGTGATTCACATTGGGTATTTGGATTAAGACCATGCAAGATCGGGAGGTTCCATCCCTCGCCGGATCTAACCTATGCAATAATTGAATTTCATACTTCGTGGTTGTGATGATGGCCCGCTCCATTACATGCCTCTTTTATGCTTTTCTCAATTTGTGATGGTTGATGTTGAATTTTTAGATTATTATTGTCTTTTATTTCCGCTGGATTATATGTGTTCATGAGCATGCATCATAATTAGGGCGTCCTGCATCACTTTCAATTCATGATTTTTCATGCAAAATATGAAAAATCATGGATTTATAACAATTTGACACCGATTTAACATGATTTACAAGGGGAAAAAAAGATCGAAAATTGAAAATGCTCACAGGATCGAACATGTGGGATATATCGCACTACTCGTGCGTTTCATATCGCACAGGTGGGATACAAGATATATCGTGGGATATATCGGCCAATATCGTCGATACTTAAAACACTAGTCACACCACATCCTCTATAACTCCAAAAAAAAATCTAATCGTGTCAAAAGGAATAGTCTACGTTCATTAATTCGAGGTAACACCCAGTACACCAGTCAGGTCTAGAAGAGTAGGTTGTGGACACCAAGATAAGCCATGGATGTCACGGAGGAATCAGTATGATCAAGCAAAGGAACACAACATTAACAAGCAATGTAGTGAATACCATCTCTCACCCCATGACAAATAAATATCCAGCAACGAGGCTCTCATGGAATCAATCAGTACCATGGAATAATATGCCCATGAGCACCAAGCCCAATTTGGACAGCTATTGGAGCTAAAAAAACTATCTTCCAGCCTCCAAAACAGCACCAATGGTTATGTCAATCATACTGATCAACAGATAATACAAGAATACAAAATAAAATAAAAAAATTTAAAAAAAAACAGATGATGTAACCATATTAGCTACAACATTTCTGGGGAATGGAAGCCAAGATCATCGAAGGACTCAAAATAGTTTGACTCAACCATAGCACTAGTAACGCGAGGATTGCAGGAGGGATATGTAAAATGAGGCATCCTGACATTTCAAAAACAACCAGAATTCGTTAAATTGGATGTGGTTGATCCTGAGAGTATGAACAACAGTTGTGATAAAATCTGGAGGGCAGTTTGTGGGAAGTTGGAGGGAAGATGTAGTGTGGAAAGTGAGGAAACTTCCAACACAAACGGAATGCAAAAGTATATGATAGACACCTTATATTAAAATGTACAAAGCCAGAAACTAACAATACCTCCAATAGTTTCCCCTCCTGTAGAAACTGCTCATACCTGACAAGAAAATTTTACGATTAACTATAAGCAAATGAAGAAATTATTGATTCAAAATTAGATAAAAAAATGAACCACAAATTACTTGTACAAGCTAAGGAAGAGAACATCAACTGAAAATGTGTCCATAAACAGATGAATTATATAGTTCAATTAATTCATTCCTATGGCAGAAATGGAAGGCATGAACCTGGGACACTACCGGCCCTTTCACCCGAATCAACTTATGAAGGGATTTTACCGAGAACCACCCCAAACTATGAGTTCACCAAACCCTTGTATCTTTGCCTCTAGCTAGGACTTGAATGACTTGCAAATGCCTCAGTAAGCTAAGGAAGTCAACTAGCTCCTTATCCAAGAGATCCCTCCTACAAGGAGGTAACCAAATTACTATTGCACCACACATAGAATAGCATTTGGCCACTTTAATGTCTCTTCTAGGGGCCAAACGAGCCAAACATGGGAACTCCTTTTGCAAAGATTTATTGACGCACCATATGTCCTACCAAAATCTGACTCTTAACCTGTCTCCTATTGAAAAGGAGATGCATTCTCTAAACTTTTGCTTTAGCGAGGCCATTGACTTCCAAGTATCAAAGGCCTTATAGATCGAGGACTCTTTCACTTCCCACCCCCCTTCCTGAAGACCGTACTTGCTACGATCTCTCGCCAAGAACTTCCTTCTACAATACCAAAATGCATTATCCTTTTACCTAAAAGGGCAAGATTCATGCTCCTCAACTCCCTCAAACCCGCCCCACCCTCATGAAACAGTTTACACACTTCCTCCCATTTCATGAGGTGCAATTTGTGAGTTTCAACTGACCCTGCCCAAAAGAAGTCCCTTTGAAACTTTTCTAGTCTTCCCAACTAATTGTGGACACTTGAAAAGGGACATGAAGTAAAACGGCATATTAGAGAAAGCAACTTTGATTAGAGTTAGACACCCACCCAAGAAAAGATAGCGGCTTTTCCACTTGGATAGCTCCCTCTCGATTCTTTCAGTCACTTTGTCCCACATGTGTATAGCTAGCTTCCCAACGCACAACGAAACACCTCAATAAATGGTAGAGAAAGACCCAACCTTGTAACCGAACACCACGGCCAAAAGTTTCCTCTTTTTCTAGATGGATGCCCAACATCTAGATTTTTCCTACATTAACCTTCAAGCTTGAAACTGCCTCAAAACACACAACAATTTTTCATAAATTGTCCACCTTTACTGGGTCAGCATGGCAGAATATAATTGGTCATCTGCAAATTGAAGGTGAGATAGTCGATCACCCATTTTTGCCACCTCGAACTCACTTATGAGATTATTCTCTTGGCCCTGGCTACCAAACGGCTGAAAGCTTCTACTATGATCAGAAAGAGATAAGGGGAAAGTGGATCCGCCTACCTTAGACCCCTTGTTGCCTTGAAAATTGAAGTAGCCTTTAGAAGAACCGTTCAGAAGGATAGAAAAAGCTAACGAACCGATACATACTTGAATCCATTTCCTCCATCTGATCCCGCAACCCATCCTATCCAATAGATAATCAAGGAAGTCCCAATCAACATAGTCATAGGCTTTCTCGATGTCTAGCTTGAAAACAATCCCTGCCTTCCCTTCACTAAATCTGGAGTTGATGCACTCGTGAACAATGAGAGGCTATCCAATATATGTCTTTTGCCATGAAGGACCCTAGGTTTTCAGATGTTAAGCTTTCTATCACTGATCGGAATCTTGAAGCAAGAATCTTGGCTAAGAGCTTGTACGGGCTTCTAATAAGACTTATGAGTCCAAAATTCATTAAGCATTCTGCCCTTCAACTTTAGGAATAATGTCTATGAAGGATGCCCCTAATTCTAGGGATAAACTACCTTTTTCGAAGAAGTTGTCAACAAAGTCTATAATGTCAGACTTTTTCACACTCCAAAAAAAATTGCCAAAAAAAGGCCAAAGGATAGCCTTCAGGCCCCTGGGCCTCATCTCTTCCCAAACTGTCCACCACCTCTTTAGTTTCATTTTTTGAAATCGGCTTTCCAATAGGCTTGAATTTTCATCCAATAACCGATCGAAATGAAGATTATCTAGCCAAGGGCACGTTCATTCCTCCTTGGCCAGCAATTTTTTATAAACAAGCACTATTGCCTCACAAACTTATGACTTATCCTCTAGTCTTGAACCATGCACTACTACTAGGGAGCTGATTTTGTTGTGTCTGGCTCTAACAAAGGCTATGTTGTGAAAGAATCGTGTGTTCTTATTTCCTTCTTTTAACCAAGTCGCCCTCGACCATTGCGTCCTGCTTGAGCTGTTGCGAATAAAGCAATGAAAGCTTTGCACGCCTTCCTTTTTCTTCCTTAGACAATGCACCCCCTCCTCCTTAATATCTAAGCCATGAATTTCGTCAAGAATCAAATACACCTCTTCCTCTCTAACCCCATAGACCTTCTTCCAAGATTTCACCTTTTCTTTCGATAACTTTAACTTATGATGTAGACAAAAGCCAGCCAAGCCCTTGAAACGATAGCCACCAATCTCTCACTATCTCCAACCACAAACGCTCAAAATGAAATGGCTTTGGACCCCAGCTCCACAAAGCAATCTCTAACATGATTTGATGGTGATCTGAAATTGGCCGAGGGATAGCCTTCAACTGAGCCATAGGGAATCTTTCTGAACACCCGAGCACACAGGAGACCCCAAAGATATGACTATAACCTATATTTCTCAATTCACATCCACCCTACAAATGCATTCAACATCAAACGTCTTATCCCATACACTTGAACAACAAAGCATCTCGAAGGCAAATTCTCTTAAACAGGGAGAATCTGGTCATTTCCTTTTCATTGTTAGTTCTTACTTAAGAAGTTATAAAGTCATTAGAATTGGTTTTGATTAGTTGAGGTTTAGTTGTGATTAGCACAATAATCACCAATATATATATATATATATATATATATTGATTAGTTGAGGTTTAGTTGTGATTAGCACAATAATCACCAATATATATATATATATATATATATATATATATATATATATATATATTAGTCATGCAACGCACCCACCCTGTTAGCTGGGCAACACAACCGTGTACGGTTGGTCACACGATGCACCCACCCACTGATGGGTTAGTGTGTCTCCTTAGCATTTTGAACCTGAGACCTGCTGTAGAAATGCCTGGGCATCTTCCAGCTGGGCTAGCAGGCGAGACACTATGTTAGTTATATAAGTTAGGGTTGTTCTATAGATACTGTGTTAGAGAGATCTTAAGAAGCTTTTGGGATTTTGAAATGAAAAGTTCATTTTCTCTTCTAAGTAGAGAGAAAGAGAGAGAAGAAAGAGGAGGAATGAGAATTCCATTATCTTGCTCTTGTTGAGATGGGGTTCAATACATGCTCAAAATGCTTGCGCATCACCCAATCTTAGAGGATTCTGACGGCCCGTGCTAAAGACACTTGTCAAATTCAAATTACTTGTCATAGGAGGCCGCGCCGTGGATTTGCAACATCAAGTTGAACAAAGAGTTTGTGTCGAACCCAATACAATTTGTTATACGATAATGATTATGACAAAATTGGCTAAGAGTGATTAGACTGCCTTTTCGAAAACAAGTAATTGCAACAAGGGTTGAACTAAAGAGTGTTTCGCTTCCTTTTTTCACTTTAACTTACCAGTGACTCATTTCTTGTACACGTGGCAATTGTGTAAAAAGCTCCAAGCCACTCATCAAGTAGGGTCTAAATTGGATTGGCCATGCCCCAAAAATCACACTGATAGGGCAATCCTAACCATTCCATTGAAGACCATAAAATCAATGGTTCTCGAAGAAACCAACCAAAGTTCCTTCTGTATGGTTATGCTTTGGACATAGCCGATTAATGGTAGGGCAGGCTTACCTGATGGTTGACTCGGATCTCATACACATTTGCCCGAACCGCTGACATATCAAGCAAGAAAAATGACAAATTTTCTACATTAACTACATTTATCCGAAAGATCTGCAGTGCGTTTGGTTGTACCAAATATCATGATATTTCACTATTAATAAGTCTAATTCGGTGCAACCAAACACACCCTTAACCTAATTAATCACTCTTTCTGGACTGTTAACTTCAATGATGAATTCAAATTCAAGGAAAAAGAAAAGGACTCTCTCATTTCCAAGACACGAACATGAAGGTCTGGACACAAGACGGACGGTTAGGATGAATGGATGGATAGTACTCACCGCAAGAGCTCGGTTGGGGACAGGACATTGGCGGGACGGAGGCTGGAGCAGATCCAATCGAGCAAAGGGCGAGCCTCTTCGTACTGAAATGGCCATTCAAAGCTATCCGGATCCAAGGACTCGTGGCCTTCGTAGCCCAATTCCCCAAGAAGGCTGCAGAGCCTGGCGCCACTCATCCTCGCCTCGCTCTCTCTCTCTCTCTCTCTCTCGGTGCAAGACGGACGGGAGAAAGAAATGAGAGGGAGTGAGGGAGACGCTTTTGAACACTCGCTAACTCGACTCGGACAGGTTCGAGTTTAGAACCGACTCGGCCGGCGAAATTGCATTGCAGATAGGGATGCGGGTTGTTCCAGGGGGCCGTGCAACGCAAATCCTTGTGGGGCCCACCGAGATGTAAGTGTTGAATCCACTCCGTCCATCATTTTTCCCATCTCATCTTAAGAGGAAACGAAAAACAACGAGGCAGATACAAGACCTGAATGGGCCATACCACATGAAACAGTGAGGACTAAACGCCAACCATTTAAAAGTTATTAGGGCGGACAGCAGTATTGGATCTGGCTGTTTCTGGTGTTTTCTTCGACCTGGTCGGAAGGATCTTATAAACGGTTTCGATGGGGTATAAGATCCCCAGAAGGCTCCAACGGTGGGTTTTTCTATCTCCTTTCTTGCCATGTGCCCGTTTCAGTTCTCTGCCTCGTTTTTGGAAGCGGATGGTCTGGTGGTGTGTTGACGTCACCAAGTTTTATGAGCCCCACCATGATGTATGTGTTATATCCACGCCGTCCATCTATATTATGAGATCATTTTAGAGAATAAACTCAAAAATGAAGTAAATCTGAACCTAAAGTGGACCACACTACTTAAAAGCAACGAGGATTGAGCGCTTGTCCTTGAAAACTTCTCAGGGCACAAAAGTTTTAGATCAAGCTGATATTTGTATTTTCCCTTCATCCATATTTGTGTAACCCTATGAACCGATTTGCCATGGTGGCCAAGGAAGGCTTCAACATGGGTGTCATTGTCCCATTGCTTTAGGGCCTGCTGGAGCATAGATTTGGAACCCTGGATTCAGATTTGGAACACTTTGGCCATGTTTGGCATTCTAAATTTGGACTCCCTGTAGTTTAAAAGTATGGTATTTACAGGAGTTTGAATTTAATTACTAAATCAACTTTAATATCCCTAATTAATATAAGCATGTAATGTTTGACACACTAGTTGTAACAAGCCCGTTGAAGTATGATGAAATTCCAAGTCTCAGATGGGCCATAAGAACAGGATCACATTCAAGTGACTAACCTACAAATTTTAACCATTGATTTCCTTGAACAATGTTTGGACAGCACAGATCATCATATTAAAGTAATTTTACTGATGCAGTTGATAATAATTGTTTTGGGGTATCATCAGTGGGCCATGTGCCCAATAGATTAGTAGCCCAGTGACACACCTGTTACATATGTGATACTTGAAAGGATTTTAAATGTAATCCAAGCTTCCACCTTGGATTGCAAACCCCCTCATGGGGGATTTGAAACCCCCAATTGCTTTATGTGCCAAATGTACTAGAGGATTTGAAACCCCCTCAAATCTATGGTGCCAAACGAGCCCTTAGCTTTATGTGGTGTAGTCCACTTGAGGTTTGGATCTGTCTCATTTTTTGGACTCATGCCCTAAAATGATATCTCAAAATCGATGGACGGCGTAGATATAAGACATACATTATAGTGGGGCCCTCAGAACTTAGTGACATCAACACAAAATGGAGATCGATGGTGTGTTGCACATCACGCAATCGGCTTCCCATTTTTGGGCTCTTATGCCAAAATGAACCCGGAAAACAGATGGACAGAGATGCTGAGTCTAATGGACGAGAGTCTAGATCCTCTGTTGGCTTCCAAGTTACCTGCTTGGAGCGTTTTCATTCGTCCGTATCACACTGCATGACCTCATGTGACCAGGTTGCACTGAGGTATGATCAGGTTGCATTGAGGATGTGACAGGGTTGCAGACCAATGACAGGGTTGCATGATGTGGACCAATGAAAAGGCTCTCCTGCTTGGAAGCCAAGGAAGGATCGTGACTCAGTAGGCGAACGTTTTTCTCACTTTTGGACTCTCTTATTATTATTATTTTTTTTTTTTTTATGACAAATGAGTGTTTGCCGTACTAATGAGATCCAATCTAAACCGTTCGTCATTTTCGGGCTCTCTCTGTTGTTGTCGATCCCGCTGGGGAATCTTGTCGATCAAATGTTCCTAACCATGCGATCGGTAACTCATGTGGGCCACACCACGGCATGATGTTGCATTATTCCACGTGGTGTACGTACCTCACGTGAGTTTTGGGTGGGACTGGTTGTTAGGAAGTACGGTGAACCGAGTGGGTGTGACGCGCACAACAACGTGGACTTCACGGAGAGATGAAATATTGTAGGCAATTTTACAGAATAGAATACTTACCCATTTATGTACAATTTACATTCAGGCGCGCCTTTTGAAGAAAAGATTTTCAAACGTGATTATCACCGGAGTAACGATTGGCTCGCGCGAGGGAAGTGTTGGGGGCTGGGGTCAGCCGTCAATTCCATCGTGATGCTGTGAGTCACCAGGCCAGGCCCAAAAACTTAGCTTTATTTGTGATTCGGGTGAACTACATGATTGGAAAAGTGCATGGGGCAACGTGCACCCTCCAAATTATTTCCCTAATGGGGTATAGGCCTAAATTTTTGTTAGCAGCTAATGTTTTGTGTTTACACCTAGGGTAATGCAGTCCACACTAGCTGATAAGAAGCAACCACAAGTCGCCACACTCATATGAAGAATGGGAGAGAAATATAAGTCGAGAGAGACAACCAATGTTTATCTGCCAACGACACGCAGCGTGCCAAAAGAGTCGGATGCTCAGAATGGCATGCAAGTCTAGGGTCTGAAAAGGCGACCATCTCTCAAATGATACATGATCGATGGAAGCAAGACACGTGATCCTCAGCATGTCAAAGAATCCAAAAAAAAAAAAAAAAACCACTGTTGTCAAATTCTTCGTAGCCCATGTACAAATGACATAGCCATCCCAAATCAACTTAAAAGGAAAATTTTGTAAGAGACGCTCAAAATTTTCTCAAAAGCTGTAAGAAATTAAGAGCAAACGATGTTGGAGAGCCTTCAAATTGTGTCAGGCAGATCGGTTGGGCGACCAGTCTGACTCTGGCCCAGAGAACGCAGCAAGGCCCTAGACCTTTTTTCACTCACCCTAGACCGGTCATCCGACTAGTCTACAGGGGGCTCCGACCGGTCAGGCGACTGGTCGGTGGTGAGGCAGTGTTTAGAATCTGTGTGAGATTCTTCCCTAGACTGTTTTGTGTAATGGTTGACCGATCGGTCGACCAGTCGACTGCGCACGCGGTTTCTTGTGCAACTACATGGTAGTGCGTAAGATGTTTCTATTTTTGGATTATTGCCTATTTAAAGGGGTGTAATCCGGACTTAAATGGTATCCTAAGGTGTCCAAGGTTTCCTAATTGCGTTAGGAAGAGGGGAGAGTGCCTTGTGAGAGAGAGAGAGAGAGAGCTTGAGTTTTCTCTGTTTTTCCTCACTTGTGGGCTGTCAATCTCTGTAATCCTCTGTTTATCATACTAGATCCCTTTGTGTCATGGTTTTTTACCTGTTAAGGGATTTTTCCACGTAAATTCGGATTCACTTGTGGTGAATACTTGTGTGTGGTTTGATTGTATCGTGTTTTCTCGTTTGATCTCGCATTACTCTACACGTTCGGCTTCCGCTTCCGCTGCCAGTTTTCCCAACAAACGATGGAAACTAAGCTGTCTATAAAATAATAAAATAAAAGCATATCATATTTGATAGCATAACACAGCAATGATTTCAATTCTCAGTAGAATATAGGGCTATCAATGGGTTGAATTCAATCCTGCAAAAATCAAAATTTTGAACTGTTTTAGGCTGGGCTGTTGGGCTAGCCCTATTCAAAATTCTAATTTTACAGGCTCGATCTAGGCCCATTGACACCCCTAGTAGAATACAATCACAAAATAATAAAAAGATTAACACACAAGTCATGAAAACTTATGCACGGCCTCTACCTCTCAAATGCCAATAAAAGTAATACTCAAAGAAGAGCTATTGGCCCTGACCAACACAAATTTATCAAATTCTTTTCAAATCTATGTTGCTTATTGAAATTTCGTTGAGTAGTCTAACACGACACCCTACGCATACACGTGTGGAAGCTTAGGGAGTAACTAGAATTATGGCTAAGTCCTGGGGGGGGATTAGGACCTTTTTAAAATCTTTTCGCTTACTTAACAAATTTAGCAAATTAAACTACGTAAGCGATTAACACTTCGGCTTCCAAGCCTTAGTAGGTCCAATCAAAAGACTAGCAAATGAAAAATGCAATCAACAACCTAGTCTAATCAACACATGTGGACTATGGAGGATGGATCAACAAAAGCTCAAGTCCACATGAGGTAGTGAAAGTACATCTTGTGAGTGTGGATGTGCCTATCAAGTGCCTGGCATACATTCCTAACTAAGCATTCATAATTAACCAATTAAACACAATACATAAAGAGAAATGTGCTCCAATACAATCACAAACACAACGATGTATAAGGGCTCGACTACTTGTCTACTCCACTCCCGGTTCAAGTACTCAACCCCTTTGAGCACACCGGCATTCACTGGGGAGTTTAAATCTGGTTCCTCCCAACCAAGGTGTTTTAACTCGGATCTACCTAACTGCGAAGTTTACAGGTTCCTCCCAACCTACACATTTACACCCGTGTTGGTGGCTCCCTTTGGAGACTTTGTTTAGGCCCAATAAATGTGCCAAGGAACGGTTAACGTCCGTGGATTTAGGCCCGGCAAACAAGCCAAGGAGTGCTGAACAACCCTTAGTTTTTAGGCCGACAAACAGGCCAAGGAACGGCTAACGTCCCTAGATTTTAGGCCGACAAACAGGCCAAGGATCTGCAAACAACCCTAGTTCGAGTTTGTTAAATAAACTTTACACTCAACTCCCACAGGAAATTGAGTAGATGGACTCCTAACAATACAACCTTACTTGTTGGATTGAGCCCCTTTATAGTGCCGCTTTAGATTGCATCTTCTTGCTCTCCCGTGCTTGAATCAGCTCCCCTTGTGCTCCCCTGATCTTTGATGCTGCTACTTTACCAAGGCTTCAACTCCAAGATCAGCTACCTTGCATGTGATGCTCAATTGGAGATGCCCAAGGTGCTAGGGAATGGTGAAACCTCCACAAATTGTAGGAAATGAATTTCCTAGAGGAATACACCTATTTGGACTCCTAGGTGGTGTTTAGACAAAGGATTTAACTATGATTAAGGTGTCTAAACCCTAGGAATCAAGAGGGAACAATTACATTCTCAAGATGTCATTGAATGGCCCAAACTTGTGATGAAAACACAAGGAGAATGACTTGCTATGGGTTTGGGATAAAGCCTCTGATGGTCTTAAGCAATGGTGGCTTCTATCTCCTCAAAATCCCCCTCCTTTTGTCCTAAAAATGAATCCCCCTTCTTTATAAGGTTTCTCCCAACGGTCAAATAACGGGCAGATTCGCGCAGGGTCGGGCGTCCGGTCAGATTGGGTCGGGCACCCAGAATTCGGTTTAATAAAAATGTTTAAACGCTGGACAGAAAATGAGTTGGTTAGGTGCCCGGACAAGTTTTGGTCGGGCGCCCGATGGCCTTTCTTTCACTGGTCGGGCGTCCGGTGCACACTTTGGTCGGGCGCCCGGAATTGATCTAGACTGGGTCTTTGTGCTGATGGACGATTTTTGCACTGGTCGAGCGCTCGGATAGGTTCTGGTTGGGCGCCCGGTGACCCTCTGGTTTTAAGGCCAACTCATGTACGGATTCCACTTTAGGTCGGGCGCCCGGCCAAGCATGTTTTCCTGCTGTATTTTTTTATTTTTCAACAGAACATGCAACCTCTTTGGCCATTCTTTTGGTGGTCTTTTGGGACACCTAAGGCCAATCTAAGATGACTAAGTGTATGCCTATTGGGTCATGGTCATCTAGAGGTTAATGGTTTTGGTTAGGTACTAGGTTAGAGCTCACCAAGGCATCACTTTTACCTGTTTCTTCTTTCTTGATGCAACCGGTTCGTATCGAGTCTTCGATCTTCATCTTCATTAAGCTCAACCGACCCTAGACTCACTGACCTAAGTAATTGACAAACAAGGTGCACTAGTATGCCACACAAAAGTGCACTTACACTTATCTCTTTTGTCCTCCATGAATATTTATTAGTTTGAGCTTTTTAGCTTAGTTCACTCTACTTTTGTCCAACCATGCTACAGTAAGTCTAAAGCCACATGTCTTAGCTTACTTTCATTATTGTCTAGTGCATCCCTACAGTATGCACTTAGGAGTAGATTAAATATCCACGACCGAGTTGTTGGATTCCCATATTATCAAGTTCATACTTGATAAATCTCTAGTCAAGTCCTATAGACTTCATGCTACCACCATCTGGTATTTTTCCATGGCTATTTTGCTACCACAGCCATAAGTATTTTATATTTTTCCCTTGTTTAGTCTATTTTTATTCCTCGAATGTATTTCTTTGACACTCTGATCAATAAAATCGGCAATCCAGCCTTGTTTTTAAGTTATCCATCTTTTATTACTTTATCGAGAAGCTCATTCTTAGCCATCACCGTTGAAGGAAAAAGCCCTTATTTTAAGGTAAAAAAGATTATATTCAGAAGCACTAACCTTCCCCTTCTACAATTGTCTGATCCTTATAGCAAATGGTGGCTGAACAGTCAAGCCAATCTTCATAGATCCATTCCTAATCCAGCTAGTTTGGGGCTTGGGATCACAAACATTCAGTTCGAATTGAGTTGAACTCGACCATGGCACGCCTGACACTTAATTTAATCGCACACATTTAACCAAAATCAAGTCGTTCGTTACACATGTGGGCACGTGTTCAGATTAAACAACAACAGATTAGAGTGGATTTCATGCAACCATTGTAGTGGGCCTTGTATATAAATCAAGTGTGGACATTTATCCCAACTGTTTCACTTGGTGTAGCCCACCCGATCACATATCAGCATCGTTTTCTAGACCTAGGCCTAACATGGGATTACACATCTAATGGTCGAAGTGGATCTCACATACACATCACGATGAGCACTGTTGGAAGAGAGATGTCCGCCCTTAATTTTTACAGATCCACTATGATGATTATATGAAATCCACTCCAACCACTAGATGCCAAGCTAAAATTTATGGCGGGGCGAAATATAAGCCTATCTATGATTCAAATTGACCACGTCAAGGGAAATAGTACATAGGGTAACCATTGCCCTATATAGTTTCCCTAAATCATGGATGGAACTGAATTTTAGGCCCTAGGCTTAATAGGGAGTGACACACAGCTTGGTCAAGGTGGATTTCACATAAACATCATGGTGGGGCCCACCCGACCCACCTACCATTTGTTTGCATGGGCACGGCCACCCAAGCTACCCTTAAGAAATCTAACATGAGGTACTCTAACAATAATTACATAATGAGATGGCTTATTGAAAAACCTTCTTGAAAAGGTACTAGAATGTAAATTCTAACTTAAGTAGGTATTTTTTTTGTAAAATTTCCAATATGGTAAGTGCTCACCTCACAAGTCACTCTTGCGCAAGAAAGCAGTAGATCACATCTGCTTATATTTGGGGCATGAGAAGTACACTTATCCAATGGACAACACATGGTAAAATTGGAACTATTGGTTAAATTCTGTAACGCCCCAAATTTCGAGATCTGAGTATGATGTTAGTTCTTGATATTTCGAGTGTTACTTATGCTCTGCGGAAGCGTTATTTACATATGATTTGCCATACGATACCAATGCACCAGAATAGAACCAATTAGGAGTAATAAGTAAGTCCTGAAAGTAAATTTACCTTGATAAACACAATGTGCACATACCCAAAATGTGGGGCACACGCACCATGGGTGGCCTCACCTAACCATGAAAAAAACAATAAAATATCATTTTATACAAGTTAACAAGCCCACAGCTCCCAAAATACAACAAAAAGGCTAGCCCTCTTAGTTAGACCTGGTCATTAGCAAATTGGAAATAAGATGACTCGACGAATTCCTCAAACTCGCCTTGCATGGCATCCTCTTTCATGGTACCTGCATCAATCATGACTTCATCCGGTGGTGTTTTAAAACATCATCCCAGGAGTGGGAGTGCGTGATCAACTCAATGATAATTATAATTCAAAGTTTAACATGTTATCAAACAAAGCAGGTTTAGGCATCAACCACAAACAAAACATCAAAGTTTCTATTCTAGTTGATTAATGCATGAATGTTATGATTTCGCACACCATGTATGTTTCGGATAACAATGAGGAACACGAGATAGCACTGGCACCGCATCAAGCAACCAGGCACCCCAGAACCTCCAAATGCAAATGAACTAGGATCATCCTTTGACATCCTGGCCTTTAACAGTCACATAGTTGCCTAGGGAATCCCTGACATGTATGCATGGTTAAATTTTGGTTTATCAGTTTATTCTTAACCAACATATTGGTGAAGCCAAGGTACCGTTATCCAATCACTAGTCCCAACTGAACCATCTGGCTCCAGACGGTGTGTCGCCTATCATCGCCAGTAGCCCATGATTTCTCATTCATTCTACAACAAAGATATGATTTCCATCATCCTAATAAACAAGGAATTTTGCCAACCGTCTCGATCAAACTGATAAGGCTGACGCCTTCTAAATTGCTCTACGGACACTATGGGGAGGCGAATCACTACAGCATAGGCCGACGACTCGTACACGGTGTCCCATACCACCATGCTAGGTCCAAGAGACTTGTTGGGATCGCATCGCACTTTTGGCTTTCAATGGACTCAACACATTTGAGGCCTAAGGGTACCCTGGATCGTGTCACCACAATCATTAGTCATCCACAATGTCATATATTATATGGATCTGGTTGATAAAAGGGTCTTCGTTTGGTCTGACGTGGGCACAAATGACCCACATAGTTAGACTACCGCCAACCATCCGTTTCCCTATTCAGTTGGGCACACCTCAAATAGCCAATGTATTCGGGCTATCTGTCTTAGAAGGTTTGGCCAACATTCATATCAAATTTCATCACATACCTATTTACAATTCACATCCTCTTTAAAACCTAAGAAAACACTAACAAATAAATACACATTTTACCATCATCATATTTGCATTCAATATTTTCAATAAGCAGGAACTCAAGAAATTCATCAAGTTGGCAGATTATCTCACTCAAACATTTCATCAAATACCTTGGCTACAAAACTTTGATAAACAACATATGTGTAATGAATATCATATTAAAGCAATTAATAGCCATATCAATCATAAATCGTCTAGATTTGATAAACACAAACCTAGAAGTATAATTCCACACCTTAGGATTTAGGGTTTAGGGTTTCGTGTGATTTCGCAAGACTAGGTTAGGATCAACGGGTTACAATCCGATAAGATGTTAATGGTAGAGTTAGGGCTCGGAGTACTAATTTGCAATGATTTTGGTAAAGAGATACGGGGATTCTAACTTACCAACGATCTCTACAAAGTGTTGGGACAATCACCATCGGCTCAAGACGAAGATGGAGGTCAAGGTAAGAGATAAGATTCCAAGCTCCAAACATTGCTTCACCACAACCATACTGATCCACAATTCTCTTAAGTTCTCCCAACTTCTACTCTCTCAATCTCAAAAGGGGAGAGAATTATGTTGGGGGAGATGTCTCAACACATTTTATTTACAGGTCCAAATGACCTAGATAGCCTAGATTTTATCATATTAAGAAAATAGCCATCAAGATGTCTAATTTGCTTGGTAGGGGCCCATTGGGTCCCTCATGAGCCCAACTAAACCAGTCATAAGTTCAGTCATCATGAGATCTACCATGGGCCAAACTATCTCGCACATCAGGCGCGACGATCGATCGCCATCGCACGATATGCCATCAACAGTCACCGATTCTCTATCGGTGGAGCGGCTTTAGGGAATCATGTATTGATTTATTTAGGATAGGGGGCCCAAAGCCCATGATGTTTCAACGGTTCAAATTCAACCACTTGAAGAATGTTCAAAAAGACATACATAGGTTTCTTATGTTGGGTTACCTGCACACATCATGTGCCCCCCACTCGAAGCCCAAGTTGAGTGGTCCGACCCATCGCCTTGGCCCAACTTTCGCGTGGGTTGTCAAGACCACCAAGGCGAAGGACCACGCTTAACCTTGCGTCATTCGGTGATTCGTCAACAACCTTGCAGACGATAAGGATATTCGGGGTCCCACCGGGCATTGGTGGAAATCGATAACAGACGGGTAGGGTAATACAAGCCTAGTTGTGTTAATCCCAACGTTTGACGCTTATGTAGTTAGTGAAAAGGCCAATCCATGATTTTTTTAAGGCGACAAAACTACGTGTACAACTATTATGACGTCATTGCACGAGCACGTGCTCAGGTTTTCAGTACGTGAATTTTTAGGAAGTTACAATCTACCCTCCCTTAAAAAAAATTTCATCCTCAAAATTTTGCATTCTCATACTCGTCGAGCATCTATGGGTAGTTCTTACGGACTTCCGCCTCTGTTTCCCAAGACACTTCTTCTTCCGTGTGGTGCGTCCACAAAACTTTAAGTTAGGGAATCACTTTGTTTATAAGCACTTGTTCTTTTCGATCGAGGATTTTGGTCGGTCGCAAGACGTAGGTCGCGCTATAGCTGAGTTCCACCTGTTCCCAACTGATAATGTGTGTCGAGTCGGGTACGTACTTCTTTAACATTAATATGTGAATGATATTGTGCACGTGCGAGAGGAGAGTGGGTAGCGCTAAACGATGAGCTATCGCGCCTACTCGCGCCAAAATTTGAAACGGGCCCATGAATCGAGGTGTCAGCTTCCCTTTCTTCCCAATCCTCATAAGCCCTTTCATGGGCGACACCTTCAAGATACATGGTCACCCTCCATAAACTCTAAGTCCCTTCTTCGCTTGTCGGCGTAGCTCTTCTGCCGGCTTTGAGCTATGAGGAGCCACTGCCCAATAATATCAATTTTCTCCGACGTCTGTGGGACGAAATTTAGCCCGATAACATGTCTCTCTCCAACTTCAACCCAACACTGGGGAGCACGACAGGGACGCTCATATAGTGCTTCATAGGGGATCATATTGAAACTAGCCTGAAGGCTGTTGTTATAGGGAAATTTGGCAAATGGGAGGCTCTTGTCCCAGCTATCCTTGAAGTCTAAAGCACAAACTCAGAACATATCCTCCATGATCTGATTTACCCTCTGGGTCTGCCGGTCAATTTGGGGGTAGAATGCAGTATTATATTTTAATTTAGCCCCCAAGGCTTGTTGTATCTTTGTCTAGAAAATCGATGTGAACTAGGTATCTCGATCCGACACTATCTCTAAAGGCACCTAATGCAGTCGCACAATTTCCTTAATGTATACCTTTGCTAGGTCCTCGGTTGGTGTAGTCACCCGAATGGGCAAGAAATGGGCGAATTTCTTCAGCCTGTCTACTATCACCCATATTGAGTCGTGACCCTCCATGGTCTTTGGTAGACTGGATATGAAGTCCATGGATATGAAATCTCATTTCCATTCGGCAATCTGCATGGACTGTAAAAGTCCTGGGGGCCTCCGATGTTCTGCCTAGACTTGTTGTCATGTAAGGCATCTTGAAACATAATCGGTGATTTCTCTTTTCATGCTATCCCACCAAAACGAGTGCTTCATATCTTGGTACATTTTCATACTTCCAGGATGAATCGACAATTTCGACTAATGGGTGTCATCCAACACTTCTAGCTTTAACACGTGAGAGCTCAGGAGGTACAAACGTCCCTTAAACCTCAAGCCATCTCTCAAATCAATGTATCATTCGCCACCTCCCTCTTCATCAATTCTCTCTCTTATCTTTATCAACCTAGGGTCACATTTTTTAGCCTTGATGATTCGACTAGACAAGTCTGGTTTTACCTGTTCGTGGGACACCCTCAAATATGATTTCTTGAGAGTGAGCATCCCACTAAACTCATTCACAAATTTTAGCATATCCCATTCCCTCAACATAAGTGGGGCGATAAAGGTATGAGCCTTCTTACGGCTGAAAGTGTCTGCTACCAAATTTGCTTTCCCTGGGTGGTAGGACACTTCAAACTTAAAATCCTTGAGGGTTTTTATACATCGTCGTTGTCTCATGTTCAGATCCCGTTGCGTGAAGATGTACTTCAAGCTTTTATGGTTGCAAAATAATTCAAACTCTTCGCTATACAAATAATGTTAGTACACTTTTCAGTGGCATACTAGTTTACCTTATTTCTCAATCACGTGAGTCCATGTGTTGTAATATCGGTTGAGCCTTGGCAAGCTGAAGACCGAAGATTCAAGTGGACTAGAAGAATCAAGGAAGAAAAACAGGTAAATGAGAAGCCTTGGTGACCCCAACTCTTTGAACCAAAACACCCATAACCTCTTAAATGACTTGGACCAACTAGGAATATCCTTAGTCATCTTTATTAGCCTTATATCATATAGAAAAACATAATAAATTAGGTTAATTAAAGAGGCAGAAGTTGCTGTAATTAATTCAGCCCAAACAACAACTTTCGATGGACCTCCGATATATCGAAAGTCTATTCGATAGACCTTCGATCTATCGAAAGGTCTATTTAACACATCGAATCAGGTGTTTAGCAAATGCACAACTCCCTGAACAATATGATTAATCTATCAGAATGCCCTTCGATATATCTGAATTAAGGTTTTTGATATATCGATACCCTAGTTCGATATATCGGAGAGATGGTCCAGCAACTTCACAAATCCACTGGACATATTCTTTGATATATCAAAATAACATTTCGATGTATCGAAGATAATTTTGATTAATCGAAACACCAATTCGATATATCGAAGTGGCTGTTGAGCTCTTAATTGTGCATATTCTAACCCCAATTCATCACTCATTGTGCATGGTTTATATGGGTTGAAAGCTAATTCAATGCATGTTTTGTGACTACAGGATTGAGGGTGGACTCTACTCAATTAAAGACATAAAGAGATCATTTTGAACTATTCTAATGGAGATTACTTGAGGACCAAAGAAGAAAAGAAGAGAGAAAGTGAAAGAAAGAAGCAAGGAAAGAAAGAAAAGGAAGAATGTAGATGCATGAAGACTGCCGACCGGTCATGACCGGTCGGCCAAGAGGGCCAGACCGGTCTTGACCGGCCAGCTATGAACAATGGACTAGTATTGCATAAGGCCGACCGGTCATGACCGGTCGGCCATGATCGCTGGATAGAAAGGCTGGAATTTCAATGAACTAAGGCCGACCGGTCATGACCGGTCGGCCATGGCTGCTGGTATGAGAAGAAAAACGTCCGACCGGTCATGACCGGTCGGACATCATTGCTGGAATGAAGACTGCTGGAGTGCTTTCACTTGAGGCCGATCAGTCTTGACCGGTCGGCCATGCGTACTAAGTTAGAATTTTCTAATTTCTTCCCGAAATTCTCTGCGCTGCGTAAGTGTTACGCACTTTCTCGATTCTTCCGAAGTCGTGGAGCCTCCAGACTATAAATAGACACCTAGGGATTGTTCCTAGGGTATCCGAGAAGGGCTCAAGCGAGGTTGGAGGCTGTGGAAGTGGAGATTGGAGTTTTACAACTCCTTTTGGTTTGCTTTGCTGTTTTCATGTTTTTAAGAGTTGTTTCATGTTTCCTTGGATCATGAGCAGCTAAACCTCTTAGCTAGGGCTAAGAGGTGAAGCTTGTAGTGTATCCAAGATGTTTTAATTCGTAGTTAAGTGGTTTTCAGTTTGGAATTCATGATTATGAACTAAGGTTTGAAGTTTATACAAGTTTTTAAGTAATTTCTCTTAGTCTTGTGATGACTCATGGATGTTTGGATGAATTACTTATCTTCTTAATTTGTTTGCAACGGTCTAGACCTGTATGATCCGAGGAATTGGAGTGCGCTCTAGTACCAAGCTCTTCATAAAGGGGCTTCATGCCAAAGTTCTAGTTTTGGTTGATTATCTGGAATATGTATGGACTGTGTATATAATTTGAATCCAGTTCAAATCATGATCTAGCCTTGTCTTGTGAGAAGACTTGAGGATGGTTATGATTGGGAATTGGACATATAGAAAAGGTGAATGACCTATGCAATGAGCATGCTCAGATCAGTCTAGAATTGAGTGAACTTTATGCACGGAACTTACATGTTACAGACTTCTGGTTTAACAGTTCTATCATCCGACTAGATAGACCTGACTGGTGACTCTAGTTGAGAGAATGGGAAACCACAGCGGATTGAACATCGAGGATTGCTACAAGTGGATCCTCGAACCCCTAGTGCCTTCTTATAATTGTTTACATTCAATTTAGCTTAAACTGTTAATCACACACATTCTATTCAAACTTTGATTGTTAGCTTCAATAGAAACTTGTGGATGAGTTTGTGACATCCTACATAAGTCCCTGTGGATCAACCTCGGTATTACCGAGTTTATTACTACATTGCAACCCTACACTTGGGGAAGCCAACAGTGGCGTCCTTTGCCCATTTTATGACTGTTGAAGATTTTCTTTATATACAGGAGAGACGGTCTTCAGGCTGTGAAGAGGGGATTTTGAGGAGATAGAAAGCTACCGCCATTGTTTACCTTTAGGAGCTCTATTCCTAACCCAAGCAAGTGATCTTTCTTGTGACTCATCACAAGAATGGAGCATTCAAAGCTCATGATGAAGATGCACTTGTCCCTCTTTTGATCTGTAGAGATTGGATTATTCTTGATAGTGATATTCTTATCCAATACTCTATGATGAGATCTTTGTAGGTGAAACTCTCTAGGCAACCCATTCCCATTAGTTGTAGAGATCTCAAACGTACCTCCTATCACCTTGGGTGTCTCTGTTGGAGCATCATATGCAAGGTGCCTTATCTTGGAGCTGGAGCATTGGCGATGCAATGTCATCAAAGATCAAGGGAGCACAATGGTATTTGATTGAAGCAAGGGAGAGCAGAGATCAAGCAACCTGAAGGGCGCATCAAAGAGGCTCAATCTGATAAGTAAGTTGTCAATTGTAAGAGTTTGGTTCCACTCTTTTTCATATGGGAATTGAGTGTAGAGTTTATCTTCAAACTCGATAGGTTTGATTGTAGAACCTAGACCCGGTTGTAGGGTCGAATTGAGTCTCCAAGTGGGGAGCCTCCGATGGAAGTGAACGCTAAGTTCGATTGTAGGACCTTGGCTTGGTTGTAGAGCCTAAAACCATTAAGGTTCCGCTGTAGGATCTTGACTTGTGAGTGGAGTCTAAATTGAAGTTCGGTTGTAGGACCTTGGCTTGAGTAAGCCTAAGTTGAGGTTTGGCTGTAGGACCACGCTTAACCTCGCGTCATTCGGTGATTCGTCAACAAGCTTGCAGATGATTAGGATATTCGGGGTCCCACCGGATATCGGTGGAAATCGGTAACAGACGGGTAGGGTAATACAAGCCTAGTAGTGTTAATCCTGACGTTCAATACCTATGTAGTTAGTGGAAAGGCCACACACAATTTTTGAAAGGGGACAAAACTACGTGTACGACGACTTTTATGACGTCACTACACGAGCACGTGCTCGGGTTTTCGGTACATGAATTTTTAGGACGTTACAAATTTCATCAACTATTCATTCAATTTTGTATATTCGTGGCCCATGTGATAATAATTTAGAGACGATTTTCTTGTTATTACAACTAAAGCTGGGCTAAAAAGCACCTTTAATCTTACAAACATGTGTGTTGTTTCTATGAGCAAGGCGAGGGGCATATAGGCACCATAGGATCCCTTAACTTTGATGTGTATGATAGATTTCCAATTGTGTCTATAGGATAAATGGCCCAAAACAGTGAAAGGTGGGCCTATCTTTCAAGATAAGCATCTACAAATGCTTAAAATAAAGAGGAAATATATGTATTAAAATCAAGCAAGGATGATTGGATGATACAAACTAATTGGGATTGTTGATCATCCTTGTCATTCTTATCTATCTATATATATATATATATATATATATATATATATATATATATATATATATATATATATATATATATATATATATATATAATGCTCACACATAACTAGTTGGATATTGCATTTTCCTCCAACTAGCTATGCATTTAATGAGAATATTCCATCTTTAATACGACACATACACATTCATGAAACGGTCATATAGCAGTCAAAGGAGTTTCTTCCTACCGTCTATCCATCACGCATGACGCCCCCATCATTAGTGTGCAACCCATCAGTTGGATGTCTACACCATTCCTCCATCTCACGTGTTAGATAAGGTGGACCACATCATCTGTTCAGCCGTCCAACAAGAGCCTTACACGCGCAATCCTCAAACATCCAACAATATGGACCGTTCAAACTTCAATCTCCAGCTGGAGTTCCATCAACACTCAACACACGTGTACAGCTACAGCCATCCACTGATCCAGTTGGTATCGTCATCCGGCCATCAATGTGAGACCCTCCATTGTTCATTAACAACAACACCACTTGATGTGCAACTAGCCCACCATCAGCGTCCACCAGACCATTTAACGTCCAGTTGTTACCCAGTCAGTAGTGCACCTCACCTACGTCCAACAGCCTGGTGACTCAAAGACATCTTAGCCGCCTATCTTCACCTCCATATTCCAGTAACGTCTACATTATTGACATGTATAGAGCAAGCAACAAGCTACTATATTGATCATCTCTAGCGGTCCATCAAAGTGGACCCCTACATTAAGTCAATCATCCACCGTCCACCTTCATATCTCAACAGCGACCTCCACCTAAAACTCCAGTTGTTCAAGCAGTGATGCATTCCAGCCCTCCATATCCAACAACCTTAGTTTCAATGTCAATACAAGGTGGACCCCACACATACTTCCATCAAGCAAGAAAAAAAATTAGAAACAAGATGTTTCTGTCATGAAATTTCAACCAAAAATAGAAAACAAGAAGGTTATTCATGTTTTTGAATTTTTGGGCCAATTGGTAGGGCCCACATTGATAATTTTTTAAGATCCATCCTATCTATGTCGAAGAGCAACTCGACGCCGAAAAAACCCAACAAATTTCACATCGATCCGAGTTAACGGATTTACCGTGGTGGCCGAAACAATATGAACTCTTTGAAAGTTTTTTGACTTTTTTCGACTTAAGCAGTTCAGGTCGACCTCGGCCTCATCCGTCGGCCTCTTGCCTCAGCCTCTTCCATCAGCCTCGCCCTCTTCCGTCAGCCTCTTCCATCAGCCTCGACCTCTTCCATCGGCCTCAGTCTCATCCATAAGCCTCTACTCATCCGTAGGCCCCGGCCTTGTTCCTCAACCTTATTCGTTAGGCTCCAAGCTCAGTGATAAGACGAGAAAGACTGAGGAGGCCTTTTCCTCAGACTAAAAGAAGTAAAAAAGGGATCAACGAGACCGCTCCCCTAAAAGACAAGACAACTTTCCACGTTGGTCGCTAGACCGACCACAATAGGATCGATCGCCTAGATGACGAAGTCCAAGATTGTGCTGTTGGACAACTAACTTCAAAAGCCTCAGCTGCCTCTTCATGCGAACTTCATATGAACACAGTCTACTGGACAGATTGGCAAGATGACCACAACCTGCTCAAATAGACGAACTTCAAATGAGCACAGTTTGCTGGACGGATTGGCAAGATGAGCGCATCCTGCTCAAACGGGCTGGCGAATTCAAAATCCTTACCTGCTAGACGGGAAAGTAAAGCTTCTGGGCCATATTAATAAAAGCCAGCCTACTCAGACAAGCTAGCGAATTTAAAATCCTTACTTGCTAGATGGGAAGGTTGTTATAGGCAAAATGGCGGAGATAAGATTTTACGTGGAAATACCCATTTGGCCCTCGAGATGATCTAATCAAGAGTCGCAGAACGGGTAAAAGTGGAGTACGGGTTCGACTCACGATATCGTAAGCTCGGGAGTCGAAGAATGGATAAGTGCGGGACGTCCATTCGACTCTCGAGATCATCTGTTCGAGAGTCGAATATTAGATAAGTGTGGGACGTCCATTCGACCCTCGAGCTAACCTGATCAAGAGTCATAGATTGAAAAATACGGAGCAGCTATTCGCAAGTCTCGAGTCTTCATAACAGATAGTCAAATACGGTAAAGCTCGATCCGCGAGCAGACCTTCTCACAAGTCGTTTGAAAGACGATTACACCTAAGTGTGTACTTGGACTCGCGACCACATTCTAACATGCGAGCAGCTTTCCTGCGGTAATATCTCTCAGCCTTCAGTACTAGCACCCGATTCCCGTCGAGCAGCTTGCCCAATCCCTCTGCGACACTAAGCAGGGCTACATCCAATTCGATGGTTTCCGTCTTGTTGGCGTCTCCTTCCTTTTCGGAGGCTATGACTCCAACTACGGCTTCCAGTTTATCATGACATATCAGCGCTATTACCACGCTTACTGGTAGCCCGTATAGGTCGGCTTTTGGGTTTATCTTCTCTAAATGGATCCGGATCTCAAGGGATTGCCATCAAGGGGCGTGAGTGTTGGAGTAAATCATCGGGTTGGATCTGACTCAAAAGATAGGATTTTATCCCACGAAATCAGCAAGATCTCAGTATCGTACGCGACATCAACGGGATTTCGACATCTTACGTAACAAATTGGATTGTCTCCAGATCTATATAAAGGGGTGGCTCCATTAAGAGCAGGTACGCACAGAATATTCAATCTCGGTCCCGTTTTGCTTGGCTTCTTTTCCTCTTGTTTTGGCCTAATTTAAGCATCGGAGGGCTAACGGCTGGTCCCCAGCCACCCTTAGTTGCTGTCTTCTTTCAGGTCTGGTGGTGGAAATTCCTGTTGGAGTGAAGGAGAAACCGGAGGATCTCATTACAAAATTCGACATTAACAGTTTGGCGCCGTCTGTGGGAACGACTTGATCATCAAAATCAATCGTGCTAACCACCGATCAAACTCCTTCAGCGATGCCTCCCAAAAAGGCTGTTCATCCTTCAACTTCAAGACAGGCACCTCCTCCGCCTGATGAGACGGAATCCGTACCTGCCCTCCCACCTGCTCCGACGAATATCCCTCAAGGAGCCCCGAATATGCCATCAACAAACCCATTATTGGAGGCTTCTGGAAATCAAGATGATGTCCTACGTTTCCTCGGAAACACTCTCCTAACTCTAAACGTCGGAGTTCAGGCGCTGTCAAATCAGCTTGATCAGCACTTCCCTGAACCACAAAGACAACCTTCCGAAGGATTACCACCGCAACCCATACCAGTAGCTTCCAGACATTCTATGGACGAACCACAGGTCCCACCACTCGGCGGCCATCCCCCTGTGCCGTCTCCACATTCTATACATTCAAGTTCGTCTCGACAACCTCAACCGCAAGGCTCCACCGCCGAAACATCTAGCTATACCCTACCATGGGAAGGAGATCTCAAAAGAATCCAAGATCGTTTTGATGTCATGGAACATCGATACCAGGTAAATCAGCCATCTGCCGTCATGGCGGCGATACATCAATCTGAATCTCCCTTCACCAGCGAGGTCATGGAAGCCCCGTTACCCAGAAAGTATCGAGCACCTGTTATCGCTCCGTACACAGGAATTGGCGACCCTCTGGAGCATCTGGAAACATACAGGTCCCTCATGGAGCTGGAGGGACATGGTTCAGAAATCATGTGTAGGGCTTTTCCCCTGACATTGAAGGATGCAGCTCGTACATGGTTTCGGGGGTTAAAGCCCCGTTCCATCAGTTCCTTTTCCCAATTATCGGAGATATTTCTTTCTCAATTCATGGGAAGTATTCGTATTAAGAAGCCAGCCTCCCATTTGATGAATCTGAAACAGCAGCATGGGGAGACAATAAAGGAGTTCACGGTACGGTTCACTGCCGAAGCCGTTCAAACTGAGGGTTACACTGAGGAAAAGGGCCTTACAGCTCTCATTTCCGGAATAATGAGCGAGAAATTCAGGTTTGCCTTAGATAAAAGCCCGCCGAAAACTATGGCAGAATTCCAAGCCAAAGCTCATAAATATATCAATGCAGAAGAAGTCGCATTGACACGCCATGGAGTACAGGGTAAGAAGCGCAAGCCAGAAGGAACCTCTTCTACAGACAAGAAATATCGTCGTGACCAGCGTGATCGTTCTCCCAGGAAGCCCTACTCTGGTAAATATCATAACTACACTCCTCTTAATCAGTCTCCTGAAAAGGTTCTAATGGAGATTAAACACAAGCCATATGTGAAGTGGCCTGCAAAGATCAAATCCGATCCCGAGAAGAGGGACAAGAGCAAGTTCTGTTATTTCCATAAAGATCATGGGCATAGGACCCAGGATTGCATCTCTTTACGAGACCATATTGAAGCCCTTATTCGAAAAGGCCATCTCCAGGATTATGTTGCTCGTAAAAATCGATCACCAGAAAGGGCGAAGACCTCATCTCGCCAAAAGGAACCGCCTCATCGTTAAACCGACCAGGAGGACGCTGAGTCCACCGGAGAAATTCGCACTATCGTCGGGGGACCAGCTTGCGGGGGTGACTCTCAAGCTTCGAGAAAAGCATACGCTCGAAAGGCGTCCAAAGAACCCCAACAAATCTATTGGTTGGAACAGACCTCCAGCTCATCACAAGCTAGCCATCCTCCAATTTCTTTCACCCTCGAAGATGCAGCGGGAATTCACTTCCCTCATGAAGATTCCATTGTAGTCACATTGAAGGTATCAAATTATCTGACTCATCGAATTATAGTGGATACAGGTAGCTCAGCTGATATTCTGTACTTGGAGGCTTTCAACAAAATGGCACTAGCCAGAAGCCTCCTCAAGCCAGTATCGACCCCCCTCGTCGGCTTTGGAGGAGAGGTAGTAACACCTGAAGGAAGCATCAATCTCCCAGTTACTTTTGGAGAGAGTCCAGCGAAGACTACTGTCTTCGTAAACTTCCTCGTCGTGGATCGAAAATCAGCATATAACGCCATCTTGGGGCGGCCGTCTCTAACTAGGGTTGGAGCGGCCTTGCACCCTTCATATCTGTGTGTTAAATTTCCTACCCCAAATGGCATCGGGGTTGTGCGAGGAAGTCAGCAGGAGGCACGGTCCTGTTACCAGATAGCCCTCCAAGATCGAAAAAAGGCTCAAGCGACACCCGTCATGGAAATAATTCAAGGTTCATCCGACGTTCCCTCCACCTCGTTGGATCCGAGAGAAAATGCTTTGAAATCAGGAACTCCGGGAGAGGAAACAGTGGAGATCTGCCTGACCGAAGACGACCCGTCTAAAGTCGTGTACATCGATTCCTCCTTAACCAATGTCCACCGTGAAGATTTGATCCGTTTCCTCACTGAATACAAAGATGTGTTTGCTTGGTCTCATAAAGATATGCCAGGCATCGATCCCAATGTCATCACACATCGTCTCAACATTGACCCGAAGCATAAACCCGTACATCAGCGTCGACGTGCCTTTACTGCAGAAAGACAAATGGCAATCAAAACTGAAGTTGAGAAGCTGCTCGCGGCTAATTTCATAAAGGAAGTTGACTACCCAGCGTGGGTCGCAAACGTGGTTCTCGTCCGGAAAGCTAATGGCAAATGGAGGATGTGCGTCGACTATTCAGATTTGAACAAAGCATGTCCCAAAGATAGCTTTCCGACACCACGGATCGACCAGTTGGTCGACTCAACAGCTGGACATGCTCTCCTCAGCTTTATGGATGCTTATTCTGGTTACAACCAGACCATGATGCATCCACCTGATAGCCAGCATACTGCCTTCATCACAGATCGAGGACTATATTGTTACCAGGTAATGCCGTTCGGTCTTAAAAATGCAGGGGCCACTTATCAACGTCTTGTCAACAAAATGTTCGTTGCTCAAATCGATAGGAATATGGAAGTGTATGTTGACGATATGCTCGTGAAAAACATCGTTGAAGATAACCACATTTCTGATCTTCGAGAAGCCTTTGATCTGATGAGAAAGTATCAAATGAAATTAAACCCGGAAAAATGCGCGTTTGGAGTGTCAGCAGGGAAATTTCTTGGGTTCATGGTTGGCCAGCGTGGAATTGAGGCGAATCCCGAAAAGATTAAAGCATTGATAGATATGAAATCCCCTGTTACTCTGAAGGACGTCCAGCGTCTGGCTGGTCGTATCGCATCATTGAACAGGTTCATCTCGCGAGCATCTGACAAGTGTTTGCCCTTCTTCAAACTTCTTCGTGCGACGGCCAAGTCTGATTGGAAGTGGACACCTCAGTGTGAAGAAGCTTTTCAACAATTGAAGCAATACATGAGTGCTCCCCCCATTTTATCTAAGCCTGTAGCACATGAGCAACTCATTCTTTATTTATCTGTGTCTTCCACGGCCGTTAGCGCCGCTTTAATAAGAGAAGATTCCGGGGTGCAAAGGCCCGTTTATTATATCAGTCGAGCAATGGTCGATGCAGAAACTAGGTATTCCGATATGGAGAAACTGGCCCTAGCCTTAGTCACGGCGTCTCGAAAACTGCGACCATACTTTCAAGCCCATGCTATTTTAGTACCAACAAATCATCCACTGCGACAAGTCCTCCAAAAACCTGAGGCTTCCGGGCGCTTAACTAAATGGGCGGTCGAGATCAGTGAGCATGATATCTCGTTCTGTCCTAGGACCGCAGTTAAGGGCCAAGCCGTGGCTGACTTCATCGTCGAATTTACATATTCTTCTGAAGATAACGTCATGTCCAGTGACCAGCCTCCTTGGTCGCTCTTCGTGGACGGGTCGTCACGGGCCACTGGCAGTGGAGCGGGCCTGATTTTAGCGGCTCCCGACGGGTCGCATTTTCAATATGCTCTACGATTTGAATCACGCGTCTCCAATAATGAAGCAGAATATGAGGCCCTAATTGTTGGCCTCGAACTGGCCATTGTCCTCGCATTCCAAAATTTGATAATTCATAGCGACTCCCAGCTCATTGTCAATCAAGTTCTTGGTGAATTCGAAGCCAAAGAAGAAAGAATGGCCTTATACAAGTCTCGTGTCCTCATTCTGTTCGCCAAACTGAAGACTTATAAAATAATTCATATCCCTCGCGAGCAGAACCAACTTGCCGATTCCTTGGCAAAACTCGCTTCTGCACCGGAATCGGAGTTATCACATTCGATCCCCATCGAGCATCGTCAGAACTTGAGTATCGACCAAGTGACTCTAGAGCAAGTTATATCGGTACAATCGTCTCCATGCTGGATGGATCCTATCATCCTTTATCTCAGAGATGGATACCTACCAGAAGACAAGAAAGCTGCGAGACAAATTCGGCTTCGAGCTGCCAGGTACACCCTACAACATGGAATATTGTTGCGAAAAAGCTTCTCCTTGCCTTATCTAAGGTGTCTTCATCCAGAAGAAGCACATCGTGTTCTAGATGAAGTACACCAGGGGGCATGTGGTAATCATCCCAGGGGGCGATCCCTAGCATATAAAGCGATGAGGCAAGGATATTATTGGCCTACTATGAAAGCAGACGCCATCGAATTTCCTAAAAAATGCGACAAGTGTCAACGATATCTACCTATACCTCGCGTACCGTCTGAGCGGATGACCCCAATCGACAGCCCTTGGCCTTTTGCTTAGTGGGGGATCGATATCTTCGGGCCCTTACCTATGGGAAAGGGACAGAATAGGTTCGCGATCGTGGCGGTTGATTATTTCACCAAATGGGCCGAGGCAGAACCATTAGCCAAAATTACTGAAAAACAAACTACTAAGTTTATGTGAAGAAATATCATATGTCGCTTCGGACTCCCTCATACTATAATTACCGATAACGGAACGCAATTCGACAACGCAGCCTTTGATGAATTTTGCGACAAATGGAAGATACGTAATCTCCGCACTTCTCCATATCATCCTCAGGCGAATGGGCAGGTCGAGGCAGTTAATAAGATCATAAAGCATCATTTGAAGACCAAGCTAGGTGAATGTAAAGGGGTGTGGCCAGAACTTCTGCCAGAGGTGTTATGGGCCTATAGAACCACGGCTTGTACATCGACAGGTGAAACTCCTTTCTCCTTAGCATTTGGTGTTAACGCAGTAGTACCAGTGGAAATTCAAGTGCCCTCATATCGAATCGAGCAGTATGATCCCGCGAGCAATCATGAAAACCTCCGACTTCACCTCGATCTCTTGGAAGAGCGAAGAAATGCTTCCCAAGTACGAGTGGCAGCATATCAACAACGTATTGCCCGTTATCGGAATGCGAAGGTTCGGCCTAGATCCTTCAAGTTCGGAGATTTGGTCCTAAGGCAAAATCTTGGAGTTCCTGCTCGTTCATTGGATCCGAATTGGGAAGGCCCGTATCGGGTTATCAGGGTTGTGCGACCCGGGTACTTATTATCTTGAAGACATGCAAGGGAAGCCTGTACGTCGCCCTTGGCACGTGGAGCATTTGCTACGATACTACCCCTAGATTCGATGTAGCTTATCATAACGTTTTATGAATAAAGTGATCTTTTGGCCGCTACTCCATTTATATGGACCTGAATAGCCCTGAAGAGAATGCTTACACATCTTGGCCAATTGCCTACCTTTGGTAGGACTGAAACCATTCCTAGTTGGTTGCTTTTCCATTTATATGGACCTGAATAGCCCTGAAGAGAATATATACCATCTCTTGACCAACCTTCTGCCCTTGGTAGAATCAGAATCTCAATCGGTAGATCAGTCTATCTCAACGCGGACACGGTCTCACGACCCCCGGATTGAGTCTAATTCATTTTTTATGAGTTAGTTATTCGCGATTGGTGAGAGGAGGGATCGCGATCCGGAATGCGAGCACCGTGGCTCGCGCCCGAATATGTGGTCATACACCCTAAATGCGAGCAGCGTAGCTCGTGCTCGAATTTAGGGGTCGCATCTCTGATAAATCCATTCGAGATCAACATAAAGCAAAAAATGAAAGAAGAGGGAACAAAACAGTAACACTTCCAAAAATATCTTTTCATTGATGATTAGATGAATACAGATACATGATCGCGGATATAAGAGAGAAGAAAATAAAAGGAAATCAATCGCTTGGAGGAGCCACGCTCTCGACTTCAGGGCCCATTTCAGGAGCCCCTCCAGCCTGCGTGGCTTCAGTCACCTCGTTCTCGGCAGCAGCTTGCTCTTCTGCAGCTATGATGGTCGCGACTCGACCGAATTCCCCTATATCGAAGGATGGGATCATTCGTTGCACTACTCTCAGTGCAAAGTCTCGACCAGCATCGTATGACTCATATCGTTCATCGTCATACAGCTGCGAAGTCCGGAACTCGGAAATCGCCCGAGCACCTTCCTCCGAGAGCATTTTTACAAGGGCGACTCTCTCCTCGTCCCAGTGGATCGAGTCGTCCTTAAGCTGCGCAAGAGCGGTGCGCTCCCTGGTCAAGTTGTCGTAGGCCTCCTTGAGCTGCGACCTGGCCCCCGCGAATTGCTCCTCTAACGAGATCTTGTCCTGCCGGAAGATCTCCCTCTCTCTCTCAGCCTTCTCCTTCAGACCCGTGAGCTTCACGTAGTCTGAGTCCAGGGCCTGATACCTGTCGGTCAGGACTTGGATCTTCTCGATGAGGATCTTTTTCTCCTCATCTCTCTTCGAGATCACCGCCTCACGAGCCTTGAGCAGTTGATCTCTTCCTTGAACTGCCTTTTCCAAGGCAGTCCTCTTTCCTTCAGCCTCCTCTATCGTGCGACGGGCGGCAACGATATCACGCCTCGTTCGCAGAATAAGATCTAAACCCTGCAAAGAGATGAAAAATATAAGAGTTCTGGAACGTAACAACAGGTCGAAGAAGGTCTTGACGAAGTCTTACCTGAACCATCCTCATCCCCGCTTCGAGGATAAGGTTCTCAGGACTTGGCTCGGGAAGAGAACCGAAGGCGTGAGGCGGGACGTTCTCGAACAAAAATTTACATACTGGATGGAGGTGGCGGGGAATAGAGTACGTCTCGCTCCCAGACGGTTGGGCAACGACCAAACCGGCCTGCTCGTGAGGTGGAGGCATTGACTCGCGAGCAGGTCCCTGCTCGGCAGCAGGGACCAGTTCGCGAGCAGGAGTCGGCTCTTGAGGCTCTACCTGCTCTCGAGCCTCTTCAGCTGGGGGGCAGCCGGACCCCACCCCATCTGGGGAATTATCAGCAATGTTAATCACTGGTGGGCCAGGTGCGACCACCAGTGAAGGAATAGTGGGCCCAGCTGGGGCCCCCGCCATGCTCGCGGGAAGGGCAGGCTGATCGCTGCCCGTGCGGATGGAAGATTGAGAAGGTTCGGCAGGGGTTCTCTTCTGCCTTTTGGAGCATGTGCCCTTCAGTCGGGGCAGTAGGCCTCTCTTCTCTCCAGCCTTTGTCATTTCAACTTCTCTTCTGGATATGAGGCCTGCTGCTGCAAGTCGTGAAGGAGACAAGCAAGCCTCGATATGCCTATCTTCGACAGGCACTTTGTACACCTTGACAATCTTCTCGTTGATCCCTCCTTTCAGATTCGGTTTTCTCAAGGCCGGGATACCTGCGAGCACAAACAGGGGTCAAACGAAGCAAAACCCTAAAAAAAACCATTCTGGGGAAATTGCACAATGCGGGATTGTCTACCTTCACAGAAAAACCGGGTCACTCCTGGACCCCTGGAGGAGGCAGACTCCCAGCTCCCGGAAGCATAGAACCACCGCTTCCTCCAGCCGGGATAGTTCGAGGAGGGCTTCCCCAACACGAAATTATCCCGGTGCCAATAACACAAATAATACCAGCCTTCGCTGGAGGGAGCTTTCTTCAGACGAAACGTACGGAGGAACTCCTCCGCCGTGAGTTCCCCGTTGCCAGCCTGAGCCCAAAGGGCAAAGGAGCCCAAAACCACCCTCCACCCGTTCACAATGAGTTGCCCAGGGGCAATCTTGTAACACCGGAGTACATCGCGAACGAAGGGATGGAGGGGAAGGCGTACCCCCAGGATAAGCTGGTATTCATAGAATGCTACGCATCCTGGGGGGGGGGGGGGGGGGGGGGAGTCTGGTGTTTTCTCCACCTCCGGGCAAGCGGAGGGTTACTGAGTCGGGGATCAGGTATCTCTCCCGTAGCTCAGCCAGCCGGTCCTCCGATAAAACGGAAGGATATCCGGCTGCTGTGTATCTCCCTGCCGGAACCCTTGCACTGCTGGAGGCAGAGGATTCCGGAGTAGCGTCACGAAGAGGGACAGTGGTCTCGTCAGAGTTCCCAGCCATGAGATAAAAATAAAAGAAAAAAAAGAAGTATACCAAAAACTGAAAAGAGAATGAACACCGGAGGAAGAAGAAGAATGGAAAAAGAAGACCGCAGGTTCCTTTCGAAAAAGCTTCTGTAGAAAATCAAAGAAATGGCGGACTCCGTATATTTATAGGCAATCATTCCGCCGTATCTGATGGCACGTGGCAGTCCCTCTCTTGACACAGCGCTCGAGCAGGCACGCCCATTAACTCCTCAAACACGTGGCGAGCGCCCCTTCATTTTTCATCAGCGAAAAGGCTGCGGAAAGCTGGCACTCATTAATTCCTGCCCATCATGTGAGGTGCCGTTCTCGATGAAAGCAGCGGGCGGTTACGTGTGATAGTAATCTTAAGTCCTTTCCTTAAGAATTCTTGGCGGCAAGGACTTGGGGGGCATCTGTTATAGGCAAAATGGCGGAGATAAGATTTTACGCGGAAATACCCATTTGGCCCTCGAGATGATCTAATCAAGAGTCGCAGAACGGGTAAAAGTGGAGTACGGGTTCGACTCACGATATCGTAAGCTCGGGAGTCGAAGAATGGATAAGTGCGGGACGTCCATTCGACTCTCGAGATCATCTGTTCGAGAGTCGAATATTGGATAATTGTGGGACGTCCATTCGACCCTCGAGCTCACCTGATCAGGAGTCATAGATTGAAAAATACGGAGCAGCTATTCGCAAGTCTCGAGTCTTCATAACAGATAGTCAAATACGGCAAAGCTCGATCCGCGAGCAGACCTTCTCACAAGTCGTTTGAAAGACGATTACACCTAAGTGTGTACTTGGACTCGCGACCACATTCTAACATGCGAGCAGCTTTCCTGCGGTAATATCTCTTAGCCTTCAGTACTAGCACCCGATTCCCGTCGAGCAGCTTGCCCAATCCCTCTGCGACACTAAGCAGGGCTACATCCAGTTCGATGGTTTCCGTCTTGTTGGCGTCTCCTTCCTTTTCGGAGGCTATGACTCCAACTACGGCTTCCAGTTTATCATGACATATCAGCGCTATTACCACGCTTACTGGTAGCTTGTATAGGTCGGCTTTTGGGTTTATCTTCTCTAAATGGATCCGGATCTCAAGGGATTGCCATCAAGGGGCGTGAGTGTTGGAGTAAATCATCGGGTTGGATCTGACTCAAAAGATAGGATTTTATCCCACGAAATCAGCAAGATCTCAGTATCGTACGCGATATCAACGGGATTTCGACATCTTACGTAACAAATTGGATTGTCTCCAGATCTATATAAAGGGGTGGCTCCATTAAGAGCAGGTACGCACAGAATATTCAATCTCGGTCCCGTTTTGCTTGGCTTCTTTTCCTCTTGTTTTGGCCTAATTTAAGCATCGGAGGGCTAACGGCTGGTCCCCAGCCACCCTTAGTTGCTGTCTTCTTTCAGGTCTGGTGGTGGAAATTCCTGTTGGAGTGAAGGAGAAACCGGAGGATCTCACTACAAAATTCGACATTAACAAAGGTAAAGACACTAACTGAGCTCAGCTTGCTCATATGAACTGGCAGAGTCAAATCCTTACTTGTTAAACAGGAAAGTTAAAGCCTAAGAGGAAATCAATGATTCAAAACAAGTTAGTAAGGCTTTAGCAACAGAGGTACAACTTCAGTAATAACCTCTTCAAAGTTCCATGCTCGTATTTCCTAACCACAAAACTTGAGGGGTTACTGTTATAGGTAAATTCAAGCTGACCTCAGGACACGAGGAAAGCCAACGGGCTCAGGGACAAATCCCCAGGCTAAAACACTGGTGTTAGGAGCAAGACGGACAACCATAATAAGAAGAGAGTTGAGGACCATAACCAATAAGCATAGGGCTCAATGTTAGCCTATACTACTCACAAGCACCAAAACTAACAAGTATTAGCCTCTTCTCATCCATAGGCATCTACTCATTTATAGGCCTCTGCTCATCCATCGGCCTCTGCTCATCCCTCAGCCTTTGCTCATCTATTGGCCTCATCCGTCTGCTCATCCATCGACCTCGGCTCATCTTATTGCTAAAGTTAACAGGACCTAGACTGCCATAAATGGGCATGGGAATCTAAGAGTAGATACAAAGAAGGTAAAACACGCAAGCAATCTTATCATTATCCTAACGTGATAAGCATCATCCCTCCAAGTACGAAAATATATCATAGTAGAGATCTACAGATCCACCGCCATAATGGCAATAATTATCTATAAAAGGTTATTTGCACTATCTCCAAGTACGCAACACACAATCACACATACTCTAAAGAGTTTATTTTCCCATCAGTATCCGTATTGACTTAAGCATCAGAGGGTCACTGGCATGGCCGACGACCCCTCACCTTGTCTTTGTGGTTGCAAATCTCTTATCCACATCGTTCATCAAGGGGCCCATCGAACGACGAAGATCCACCATAGATTCATCATCATCACCTGTTAACCAATTTTGAGAGTTAACAAGGGTTTTAAAATAATTGTTATATATAATTATATAAAGTGACACACATGTCAAATATCTAGGCCATTCATCAGTTAAGACCCACTAAGGAGAAGTCGTGGGCTAAAAACTAAGAAACTACACTTCTAAGGAAAGTATGTATGCATGTTGAATTTGGATCGTTGGACTGTTTTATTAACAACCCACTATTTTCATAAGTGTTTAACATGCTTGGTTATAAGATCATAAATTTTTTAGGTCCCCATCATATTGACAATGTAATCTATCTAATGCACATGTTTGGTTTTGAGTCGGATGGTCCAAATCTATAATTGGTGTGTAGGTGTAGCCCATCCTACATGTACTCTTCCTTCACATGTCTCCTCTTTCCAAATATATAAGATAATGTTCGGGGCATTGCTTACCCAGACTTAGAACGAAAGAGTTCATGTGGAGTAGATCCATCTTGTCCATCATTTGGGCCACCTCATGTCTGGACAGGAGATGAAAACTTAGGTTGATTCAACATTCAATTGGGCTACACCATGGTAAATAGTTAAGATGAAAAGTCCCACTATTAAAATCATTCAAATTGTGTGTGGCCTACTAATGTGTATATATGCTCATGATGGTTGTGGTGGTGTTTTACAAAAAGTGATGCTTGTGATGGGCCAACCTATGAGACAGGTTGGATATCATATTTAGGTAAAAAGGTTGGATGATATGTGCTAGTTGGGCATTAAATGGTACTCCAACCTGCTGACTTTCTCATTGAAAAAAAGAATTTCAGCGAAAGTTCTATCATAATTTTTCATGGGGCTCACCTTGATTTAGCATAAGGTCTATCTTAATTTCAGTGGAAGCATTTAGTAACTTTAGAACATAGCTAGTTGGATGAAAATGCACTGCCTAACTAATTATGTGTGAGCATCTCTCTCTCTCTCTCTCTCTCTCTCTCTCTCTATATATATATATATATATATATATATATATATATATATATATATATATATATATATATATATATATATATATATATATAGGCCCAAAATTGTTTGGGCTTTAAATCTAAGCCCAACCCATCCGATGGGCCTAGAAAATGTGCCCAAACCTGCTTAGGCCAAAAGCCCATAGACCGGCCTGACCCATTAATGGTTCTAGTTGGGTCATACCAAGGTTAGTGCAGCCCACCTTATTTTGTTTTTTTTTTTTTTTTTTGCCTGAATTATAAGCATAAACCTACCCATGAAATTCATAAATATAAAAAAAAGTTGTAATATATGTATTTGGTCCAACCCATTTATTCTTTGGGCCTGACTATAGACCTTAGCTGAGGATTAGACCATGGCCCTAAAACGAGGTCATTTTATTTTAATTTTTTAGGGATTTGAGCTTTAACAATTGTGTGTGAGCATCTCTCTCTCTCTCTCTCTCTCTATATATATATATATATATATATATATATATATATATATATATATATAAGCGCAAAATTGTTTGGGCTTTAAATCTAAGCCCAACCCATCCGATGGGCCTAGAAAACGTGCCCAAACCTGCTTAGGCCAAAACCCCATGGACCGGCCTGACCCATTAATGGTCCTAGTTGGGTCATACCAAGGTTACTGCAACCCACCTTGTTTTTTTTTTTTTTTTTTTGACTTGGCAATTTCCAGTTTCATCTGAAGTGTGCAGGTGGACTCCCACCGGGGAAGTCACCATCAAGCAAAATCAATCTGGTCCACCCATCAGGTGGGCCACCCAACTATCCCAAATCAATCTAGACACGTGGACCCACCTGATGAATCGTCCGGCCCCATTTTTTGGTACAACCAACTCCAGCGGCGGTTCCACCTCCTTCACGATTCAGATGTCCCACACGCTTGCAAGGTTAGCCACGTGTGAGGCAATCACAAATCTTCCACAGAGAGAGAGAGAGAGAGAGAGAGAGAGATACCATGACGCTGAAACCGGTGACACCGGCGAGTGAAGTAGCTATGGAAGCGCTGGAGAGAGAGAGCTCACCAAGATGGCCCACCATCATCACAGAGATCACCTGCTGTAGATTTTGGGACGCTATAACTGCAACCATGGGCCCAGCTAAAATGCCCAGCTTCTTCACCTCCTCCATCACCACACCCCATCTTAAATCCCCACCGTCCCTTCTCTCTCCTCTCTCCTCTTTCCACAATAACCCTTCTTCCATCTCTCTCTCTCAGATATGAAAGGAAAGAATCAAACCAAGCGCTGTGAGTCGTGGCCGTCTTTCATCATTTATAGGGTTGGGATATGGCACGTGCGAGGGGAAGCGGTACGGAGAAAACTCTGTGGGGCTCACCGTGATTTATATCTTTCATCCACGCCGTCCATCAGTTTTAACAGCTCATTATAGGGTGTGAGCAAAAAAATTGAAGATATCCATGGCTCAAGTGAACCACACTACAGGAAATAGTGTGAATTGAACGGCCACCTTTGAAAACTTCTTGGGGACCACAGAAGTTTTGGATCAAGCCGATCCATATGTGTGTGACATTATGAACAGGTTGGATGAAAAATAAACATTACTGTGGGCTCTAGGAAGGTTTCAACTGTGGACATCATTATTCCCACTGTTTCTTGTGGTGTGGTCCACTTAAGATTTGTATATGTTTCGATTTTTGGCTCATGATCTAAACTGATCTGAAAAAACGGGTGGACGGCGTGGATAAGACACATACATCCATGGTGGGCCCCACAGAGTTTACTCAGTACGCAATCTGCTTGTGGGGGACCAGTTCGAGTAACTGCACCTTCTTTTATTATACAACTGTCGTATTGGTGGACATTCATTGGACGGTTCAAAATAGAAAATAACCAGCTCTGCTTGAGTAAGTAGTCGTCTTATAATCAGTGGTCTGGATTGCTCGATCGATCTTACTTTGCGGCTGTGATTTTACGACGGTGGGATCCACAATTTAGACGGTTTAATTTGAGTCAATGCATCACACGTGCCATAGTATCAAAATCGTCGACAGTACCTGTTGCATGCAGCAGCCACAACACTATCGCGGGGCCCACGTCGATAAATGTGTTGTATATCCACGCCGTCCATCCGTTTTTTCAGCTCATTCTCTGGCGTGGACCACACCATAGGAAATAGTGGTGATTGACCATTAAAAACTTTTGTGGGCCACAAAAGTTTTGAATCAAGTTAAAATTTGTGTTTTCCCTTCATCCAGATCTGTGTGACCTTATCAACCGGTTGGATGGCAAATAAACATTACGGTGGACCCTAAGAAGTTTTTAATGATGAGCGTTTAATGATCACTGTTTCCTATTTTGTGGTCCATTTGAGATTTGGTTCTGCTTCATTTTTGGACTGATGCCTTACAATGGGCTGGAAAAATGGATGGACGGCGTGGATATACAACACATCATTGAGGTGGGCCCCACGGTCAACTCAGTAGTCGAATCGGCATCCAACACGTGATCCGTGGTGGGCTCTTCATTTTGTGCATGAACCTGATATCGGCTCCGTCTATCAAGTGAGCCCCTCTATGCTTGGCCCTGTGGCAAAATATCTAACAAATCCACAACTTAGGTGGGCCACACAACAGTGAACAATCGAAATGAGACAACAACCATAGGTTTGCGTGTGGGGCTACAGTGGTGTTAATATTCCATCTAACCCGTTAATCAGGTTCTAACAAATCAGAGTGATCTAAAAACTCACATGGCCAAGACGCGTGAACTTAAAAGTTCGTTGCTTAACTTGACGTCGTCCATTGTATCATGGCCCACCAAATTGTTACATGCGTCTGAGTATTTGAATGTCCCAGTGGGCCTGAGAGGCTGATGGTGGACGAAGTGGATGTCAAAGCAAAACGAGATTGTAAAAATAAAAAAAAATAAAAAAAAAAAACCATAGTGGGCTAGGGGTGCACACTGTTCAGTTCGGTTTTCCAATGAAGCCAGAACCAAGCTGTTCTCAACAGTTCCAACAAAATTAGAATAGGGACTGGACCGTTTGCACCCTAAAACTGAACCCGAACCATAATAATCAGTTTGGTTATACAGTTTTAGGCTTTTTATAATCCAACCCAATTGCATAATTTGTTTTTATTATCTAGTTCAATTCCAGGGTTTTTTATTTTTATTTTTTATAATCCAACTCATCCATGACTCAAAGCCCACCATGGGAATACCTTAATATGTTTGTTAGATCTACACCGTCCATTTTCATTGTTAGACAATGTTTAGGTGGGCCACATTAAAACAAAATAGATAAATCTAAATTTTAAGTGGACTACTCGACATGAAACGGTGAGGCTTGAGCACCTCAGGTTCTGTTCCAAGGTTTGGTTCCATGATTTGGTTATGTGGTCCAATTTCACGGTTTGGTCTGGTTTGGTTCTACACAACCCCAAACCTAGAATCGAATCAAACTAACTGATTCTTTAATTTTCGAAATCCGAATTGGAATTGGTGCACTTCAAAACTGTACTAAACTATTTGGTTCCGGTACAATTTACCAGTTCCATGTGCATCCTTAATATTGGCCATCGCAAAGCTCTTGCACCTACCTAGACCTTGTGGATACAATTCATGCATCAAGGCAGCCCCACTGAGCCTTTGACAGGACTGTTCATCTTTAACTAGGACCTAATGGAGGCACGGGTTGGGTACCACAGATTGGGTCATAGTACCCAATCCAGGCCCCGCCAAGACCTTGCTAGAGATGGATGGTCTTGGCAAGGGCTCAGTGGGGCCCTCCACGATGTAATGCATTTTATCCAAGCAGTACATTCATTTTGAAATATCATTTGATACATCAACCCAAAAAGGACACAGATAAAAGGCCCGAGTGGACTACGTCACAGGAAGTAGTGGTGACAATAACCTCACCACTAAAACCTTCCCAGGGCCCACTGTGATGTTTATTTGTCATCCAATCTGTTCATACGACCCATATACCTCAAAGAAGGGAAAACATAAATATCAGCTTGATCCAAAATTTCTGTGGCCACTACAAAGTTTTCCGCTGTAGGAATTCAATTCCCACTGCTCCTGTAGTATGGTCCACTTGAGCATTTGATATGCCTCATTTTTTAGCTCATCCCCTTAAAGGCTCATTTGGATTGTAAGTTACTTAGATAAGTTACTTATGCCTCTTAGTAACTTATTTTGGTTTCTACTTATTAAGCAAATAAGTATGTTTGGTAAATAACATACTTATCAGCCCTATACCACAATTTACAACTATGGACGAGCACCACTTTTCTCAGCATTTCTTCAAACAAGTACAGTGCATCATCTATCTTCCTATAACTTGTGTGCATAAGGAGAGGAGAAGAGCCAATTTCTTATGAACCAGGAAATCATTTTTAAAAAAATTGTTCAATTTTCTCTGAGCTTGATTTCGAACAATGCTAGGAGATTTCAAGGACCCAATTACAAAATTTGTAGATCTTCAAAACTCAGTTGCAGACTTTAGCAAAGAAATTAATGAAAATATCTCTTCATTTTCTTCCATCTGAGTATGAATTGTCAAGCCTCGAGTTGGATATCAGACAGTTCGACAGATTTTGAAAACACACTTGCAGAACCCGTGAATCTATAAGATACAGCTACAAAATCGAAGGATATTCAAAACCTTAGAATCTACAAGAGAGAGAGAGAGAGAGAGACCTTAGAATCTACAAGAGAGAGAGAGAGAGAGAGAGAGAGAGAGACGGGATCAGTTTTGCAAGATGTCTCTTTTTAGTTGGCGGAGAAAAAGTAAAATAGCAAAAAGAATAAAAATAAAAATGCTGAAATACTTAACCGATTTTCAGCAAATAAGAAATGATGATTATTTATTAACCAAACTAACTTATCTCAAATAAATTACTTAACTGCTACCATCAACAAAAAAGCAACTTATTTGGTGGTATCCAAACAGGCCCTAAATGATTTTTCAAAATAGATGAAATGTGATGGATGAAACACATACATCATGTGGCCCTATAGATCCCCTAACTAGTCCGGGAGTCTCTAGCTAGGTGCTAGTCAGGGTAGTACTATCCCAATTCCTGCTCCTCCTCGTGGTGGGGGTAGTACCCAATCCCCCCTGGATAAAGGGCCTGTTTAGTCCCTGGGATTAATGGCATGAAATTGCAGTAGATGGACCCTTATAGCACAATGATTGCAAGTGGGAAAATACCATGTTATGAAATTCTATTACTCTCCAAACAAATTTAAATATTATTTAGAATTCTCCATGAGAAAAGAACTCAAGAGGCTATGGTACACACGAAGGTGGGATTTCACCACTATGGGCAGTCGAACGGTGAGCTCTTATTGAACTCTTGTGAGTATACCACTTAGGCATGAGTAAGGACCCAGTATGGCAACCAACTTGTTAGGTCTTCCCTAATATGGAAGTTGGACACTCCAAGTTGGTCTTACCATTATGTGGGCCACTGTGTGAATTCAGAGACGTGGATAGTTGGCAAGGCTCAAGTGGGCCACACTGTAGGAAACAGTTGGGATTGAATGCCCACCACTAAAACCCTATTGGGGCCCACAAAAGTTTTTGATCAAGTTGATCTTTGTGTTTTCCATTCATCCTAATGAGAATCACCTTATGAATGAGTTGGATGGCATATAAATATCATGGTAAGCCCAAACATGAAAGTTGGACACCCCAATTAGTTGATCCCACCATCATGTGGCCCACCATGTGAACTCGAAGGCTTGATAGTTGCGAAGACTTGAGTGGGCCACACTAAAGGAAACAGGGGGGATTGAACACCCACTAGTAAAACCTTATTGGGCATGCAAAATTATTCTATCATTCTGATATATGTGATTTTCATTCATCGTGATGGGAATCACCTTATAAACCTGTTGAATGGCATATAAACATTATGGTAAGCCTTAGGAAGGTGTCTCACTTGCTAGGCTAGCTGGAAGACGCCTAGGCGTTTCAATAGCTAGTCTCAAGTTTGAAATGGCAAGGAGACACACTAACCCCACCGGTGGGTGGGAGCATTGTGTGACTAATGGATTGGGTGTATTGCGCCCCTAACAGGGTGGGTGTGTTGCATACTAACATAAGGAGGAAAAAAAAAATTATGGTAAGCCTTAAGAAGGTTTAAATTATGGGTGTTCTTATCTCCACTATTTCCTATGGAGTGACTCACTTAAGTCTTGAATTGCCTTGATCTTCGTCTCTAATCTAGCATGAGCGGGCAAAATTGATGGTTGGATTAGGTTCCACACTAGACATTGTGATGTGCCCCAAAAGAGCTTTGGAAACTGATATGCCTCGTGTCGTCTAAAAAGTCGATGGTCTTAGTTTTTTTTTTTTTTTTTTTTTTTTTTTTTTTTTTTTTTTTTTTTTTTTGATTCAGTACACACATTCCACTGGTAGTACGCACACCCACACTGTTAGTTACGCTTCAATGTTAGCCACCCCCATGTTGGGATTCGATACTTGGACCTCAGTGTTGAGATGAGGTTAAGGATTAGACCTCTTTTCTATTATTTTTAGTGACCCTGACTATTGTCTAAAATTGTTCTATTTCAAGTCAAATTAGGAATTTAGGGCCTCTTTTATTTATATAAAAATATTAAATGTGTTGTCACACCACTTCATTCAATAACATTAATTTTCTTTCTCATTCTAGAGATTTCTTTATCCTCATGGATTAAATGGTTATTTTGAAAAGAAGACTAAATTTCTTTTCTTTTATCCACCTACCAACTACATTACAATGTAGGGACAAGATCACACAAATTCAAGCTAGAGGGGCTCCGGTTGGTCAGAAAAAATGGTCTAAACACATATTATAGCTTTCAATAGCTACAACTTTATCATTGGTCATCCATTTTACATGTATAATATAACATTGGAAATCTACCGGCAAGAGCTCTATGCTTTACAGCTCTCAAATGATTTGGCAAAATTTAATAACTTTAGATGTCAAATTAAGATTTTAAGTTAAAACTTATTATTTTAGTAATTTTTATTTTTTTTATTTTAAAATTTAAAAAATTCAACCAAAAGTCTTTGCTTTAATCATCTAAGAGTTGTTTATGAGTTTTGGCAGGATTAGACGTTTTTTTTTTTTACTATTATTATTATTTTTTTTATTATTATATCATTTGCTATTGCGAAAAAGTTTCACATTTAAGTCAAAGTTACATTTCTAGTACCACCTCTGCTTATATAAACACATCAAATATATTGTAATTAGCATATTTTATTAATAATAATAATTTTTTTTCTTATTTAAAAAAAATCTTTTTGAATTTAAAACTCATTTTTTCAAAGAATCGACCGTACACACACTATGTGACATACTTAAGATCTTTTAACTGACATGATTTGTCCATAATCATAAGCAGTTGGAAAGATAGTTCAAATTAATAGTTGAACCTATTTTTATCATTATTTTAGGACTCAGCAACTTGGACTGACTCGGTTCGGTCTTAATCAACGGGTCAAGGTGACCTCTAATTATGCCAAGTGGGCCATGGATCTGATAATCCAAACCGTTTATCTATCGATTTGCATCTTGGATGGAGCAGCCCCAAAAATTCCTGTGATGTCACGTATAACTATTTATGGTGAGAGCTACAGACCACTGAACTAGGAAAAGCTCCATATGTTTGTGACGTCTTTGTTTTTCGGATGAAAGTGACTCGAATCAACTGGACCGTTGATTACTGGACCGTTGATTAAGACATGTTTGTCTTCCTCTTCTTTCTTTTTTTTTTTTTTCAATAATTTGTTAAGATAGGCGAGGGTGCAATAACTAACTTGCACTCATCGATGCCTTTTTGTAAGATTTTTACTGAGCGTGTTGGATTAGCAAATCCACCTCGCATAAACGTGTCGTAATTTCATGCGTGTAACACATCCAACCGTCTAAAATCCACTCCCACCATGAAGATCGCCTGGGGTAACAAAATCCAGATCCAATGATGACCAGATGAAGACGGTGGGGAGATCTGACGAGTTGATCAACCTATTTTCCGTACAGATGACTTTCATGGTAGGGTCCACATTCTGGACGAGTCAGATTCGATTCCAATCTAGAGTCTGATCACTTCCTATCCATTGAGGTGTATGTCAACACCATCCAATTAATAGTAGGAATTTGAATTCGCTGGACAGAGTCGTTGTATGTGATTTCTACTCCGGAAGCGGATCGCCGGCCGCATCCGCCGCAGGGATATCTGTGGCCCGACGTGGCCCAAGCTCTGTGGGTCCCACTGTGATGTATATGTTTTATCCACTCCGTCCATCCGGTTTTCGATCTCATTTTAGGCTTAAGACCAAAAAATTGTAGATCTTAAGCTCAAGTGGACCACATCACAGAAGACAGTGGGGATTGAACGCCTACAGTTGAAAGCTTCTTGGGGCCACAGAATTTTGGGATAAGGGTTTTTTTTTTTTTTTTTTGCCCTTCATCCAGGTCTATGTGAGCTTATAAACAGGTTGGATGGTAAATAAAACATGAAGGTGGGCCTTATGAAGTTTTCAACGGTAGGCATTCAATCCCCACTTTTTCTGTGGTGTGGTCCACTTGAGCTTCGGATCTGTACCATTTTTTGTGCGAGCTAGAAAAACGGATGGATGAAGTGAACAGATCAAATACATCAGTTGCGGGTATTTATACCTTATAGATGAGTTGAATAGAGTCAAGTTCAGATTAAGGATTGAGTCGAGTCGAATCGAGCATGAGCTTGCTCGGTGCTCGACTCAAAATCTTTTGAGCATCCAAAATATGAGTCGACTCGGCTCAAAGTCACGTTCAATCCAATCCAAGTCTAGCGATTTTTTCGAGCATACTTAACTCATGCCCAGCTTTAACAACAAAGCTCTTATAAAATTCAAGGGTGCAAATGGGTCCGCGTCTACTTTTAGTCCTTAACGTGTGGAGCCCACCTTGACGAATGTGTTGTATATCCATGCTGTCCATCTGTTTTTTCAGCCCATTTTAGTACGTGATCCCAACACTTATTCAGATTCAAATTTCAGGTGGACCATACCACTGGAAACAGTGGTAAATTATTATTAAAACTTTTTTGTGGGCCACAAAAGGCTTGGATTTAGCCAATCTTCATATTTTACCTCCATCAAGGTTTGGTTGACCTTATTGATGGGTTGGATGGAAAATAAGCATTGCAGTGGGCCCTAGGAAGTTTTTAATGGTGGGCATTCAATCACCACTTTCTTATGGTGTGATCCACCTGAGATTTGAATCTGCTCAATTTTTAGCACCACGTTCCAAAATTGGCTATAAAAAGGGATGGACGGCATGGATGTACAAAAAATATCAATGTGGGCCCCACGATAACACCCATTAAGGTGTTGCCTGGGAGACACCTAATCCACTGCCAATTCGAAGAGGCACCTGAGGGGTAAAATATTATAAAGGTGGCCACTTCCTATGCAATTGAGCCCAATCAGACGCTCATAAATTGGACACAAACACGTGGACACCTAATCCGTTGGCCATTCCTCATTTCAACCTTCCAATAAATGCCCACCAGTCAACCATCGAGTTTAACCATTTAATCCTAGTTACTTATATATGTCATGTATAATATGTTTAATTTATTAGTGCCAGTGTATCAACTATTGCATTCTTCTAGAGTATTAAATCTTTCTGTCACTTGAGCATCAAGCCAGTACAATAATGTCAGATTTGTAGTTTTACTTCAAAAGATTCTAGAAGGTTGCTTTCGGTTGTCTTGAAGGACTGGTCTTGTCATGCCCTGGAATCCGAGACTCGAGTACAACAACCCAAGGCCCGAGTTCCAGAGTGCAAATTTAATTCAAGCATAACCTTTAGAGAAATTCCATTCCACATACCACAATACTACCAAACTAAAATACTTTATTGATCATAGCTTAAATCTCAAATTGTAATTTAAATTAAACGACTACATTTACTCTACAAACCATTTAAATCTACTAAAGTCTATTTCAATCATCTTCAAAAAAAAAAAAATTAAACCACCTAATCTAGGATAAGTCTTCTAATAAAAATAGTCGTCCAGATATTCTGCTTCAGCCGCTCCTCCTTCCTCCTGAAATCCTGCAGGAACTGTGGTGATTTTGGTGAGCTAAAGCCCAATGAGGTCATTTCCATCACAGGTAATATTCCAGTTAATAAAAGGTAAGATGTAAAACGTCAATAGATAGAATTGTATAAGATCATGATTAATACACTATGGTTTATTGTAGGTGGAACATGATTATCATGATGTCATGTATGTTATGATAGGTGTGAGAGCAATAAACGTCTAGGAACTCACTGCCACTGAACATTAGGAACTTGTCGCAAATCAATCATGCTCACCTAACCGGTACAGCGAGGCGGCAAATCAACAATGCACCCCAGTGGGCAAATCAACCATGCACCACTGATCCAACCAAGCAAATCAACCATGCTCAATAAGTGGAACGACCAGAACTCGTTGCCACTGAACATTAGGAACCTGTCGCAAATCAACCATGCTCACCTAACCGGTACAGTGAGGAGGCAAATCAACCATGCACGTCAGGAGTCAAATCAACCATGCTCATGTTCTGTCGTAATGTATAAAAGATATATATGACATGAGTTATGGAAGCATTCATCAAGCATGCAATGCATATCGAATTCAAATCCAATCACATTGTGCATGATTAATCTTTATTCAAATAATTCATCATCTAAATGTTTTAGCTTATCATAAATCAAGAGAGTTGAGGAGGACATACGTCAGTAAGGTTTTGTACTAACGTCACTGTTTTAGTGCGTCTAAGTTACGTTTTATCTAGAATCTAGACTTGTGCAACTAGGAAGGAACATTTGGAACTTAAGAACGCAAATAAGAGATGAATCCATTAGTTATGACCTGATATGTATGGCGGGAAGAAAGAATAATAACTCACATCTAAAACTTAATGAAGAAAACAGATTCCTTACCTAGAATCGTATTACGAACGAATAAGGAAGGCAAAACTTCGAATGAAAACAAGAAGCAACTCAAGAAAAATCAACAAGAATAACCCGATATGAATCACTCACATGCGACTTCCTTAAACTTGAAAAGGAATGAACTGAGTCGACTCAGTGAGTTGACTCAGTTTAGAGAAGAGATCCCTTCTTCTTTCTTCTTTCTTCCTTCTTTCTTTCTTTCTTCTTCTTTCTTCTTTCTTCCTTCTTTCTTTCTTCTTCTTTCTTCTTTCTTCCTTCTTTCTTGGCTGGAGCAGGATCCAACAGCAAGGTCACGGCACCACACCACCTTCTCTCACTCTCTCTCTCTCTCTCTCTCTCTCTCTCCTTCTCTCTCTCTAACGCCTCTCTCTCTCTCTCTCTCTCTCTCTCACTGCTTCTCTCTCTCTCTCTCTTTCTCTTTCTCTTGCGTTCTCTGAAGGAGGAGAACACGGCCTGGGGGATCTTATAGCCCTACCGTCCGTTGGGTAGATGGGTGCGTAGGGAGGAGTCCTCGGTTGAGTTGGAGAAGGAGACCGACCGTATTTCAGAATTTCTTTGCGCATGGGATTCGTTGGGAAGCTAAGTGGGGTCCACACGGTACTATCTAAGAAGATCCGGCTATCCATGCGAGGTAGAATCGAAGATCTTGGCCGATCTTGAATCCTTTGATCGAGTTTAGGAAGCTGAAGTGGGCCGTACAATCGCCCAAAGATGATGAGACCACCAACCTCCTAGGTCCGGGCGAGGAGTGCTTCAGATGGACGGCTTGGATCGACTGATGGGGTCCACCATGATGGACGATGTGGGCCGTTAATGGCGGCAGCGGTAACGCTGCCGCTGTATCAGCGTTCGAAGAGGACGCTTCGTCCGCATACGCGTGAAACGCGGTCAACCCGACCGTGTGCACTGCACACGAGGGTCCCACCTTGATGTATGTAATGAATCCAATCCGACCATCAGCTAGGCCACCAAATTTTAAGGCATGACACAAAAAAAATGAGGCAGATCCGAGTTTAGATGGCCCACTTATGGCCCGTTTCCTGATTAGGACATTTGTAGAATGATCGTAGGGTTGAAATTCCATGTGTATGGTTAGATCGTGTCCTAGAACTAGTATATAGAGTTTTGTACGAGAATGATCACCATAAATCATGATACTTGAAAATGGTCATAACTTAAGTTTAACTAATGGCATTTTCGTAATTATTGTAAATTTATGATCTTTGTGAAATCTGATACTTCTACGCTATTCTAGGGTTCATGTTGAGCAATTTTAATAAAGGGGTCATACTATAATTCCTTACTGATTATTTAATATTAATTTAACAATATTAAAGTTATTTAATTACTTAACTAATCAATTAGACTACAAATTAAATTATTACAGAAATCTAAAGTTAATTATTATTTAAATTATTGTGAGGATCAGGGTTATTACAGGTCCAAAACGCCTTTGTCTTTTAAATGGTCCACGTGTGACAATGAAATGTGTTCATTTCAGAAAAGATTGTCTTGCTATTCCATCGAGGCACATGGCTACATATAGATTAAACATGTGTCAGTATATTAGTTGTTGGGCATGCTAGAGTCGTGCTCAACTCGAATCTGAATGTTCGTGGTCCCATGCATAGATTAGTGGTCGGGTATACTTAGAGTCATGTTCAACTCAAATCTAACTGATTGTGGCCCCAAGCGCCGAACTAATGGTATTACAATTAGATGTATGAAGATTGGGCTAACTGTTTAGTCACTAATTTAGTAGTGATAACTTAGACCAAATTTCTCAATAAAGCAATAAAAGATAGATTAAAAATAAAGTTGAGTCACCGACTTTATTGATTTAAATATCATAGCAGTACAATTAGTGAATAGAAATAAAATAAGCGAAAGGAAAATATATACGATGGTTTGTGTTAGTAAAATGACCGTGAAAAATTCCAAACAGTTGTGAGGAGGTCATGGTGTGAAATCCGCAGGATGTGACCAAAGATATATCAATTAAGGACTTAATAATTGTTGGAAGAGTCTTCAAACTATGCATTGACAGGGTTGAGGCAGTCGTGTCGTTTTTAATAGTTTCCCTCTGGACTAATTTTTTTATTGATCTGACCGGTCGGCCATGGGGTCCGACCGGTCAGCTGTATACACGGTTTCTTATGCAGTTACGCGGATCTGCGTAAGTTGTTTTTATTTTCGGGTTGTTTGCTATATATATGGCATGTATCTAGACTTAGATGTTATCCTAAGGTGTCCAAGTTTTCTAAGTATGTTAGGAAGAGGGGAGAGTGTTTTGAGAGAGAGAGAGAGAGAGAGAGAGAGAGAGAGAGAGCTTGGGTTTTCTCTGAGTTTTTCTTGCCTGTGGGCTATCAATCTTTATAATATTCTGAATCATACTAGATCACTTTGTGTCGTGATTTTTTACCCATTGATGGGGTTTTCCACGTAAAATCGGATTGTGTCTTATGGTTGAATGCTTGTGTAATTGGTTGCATTGTGTTTCTCGTTTGATCACAATATTCTGCTGTGTATATTCGACTTTCGCTTCAGCTGCTGGCATCTTGTTCCCAACAAGTGGTATCAGAGCTAAAGTGGGGTGGAGTGGAATTCGAATTTGAGACGAGAACATGGGATCAAGCACGAGGTTCAGAGTAGAGTTCTCTGGCAAAAATAACTTCGAACTATAGAATGTGAAGATCCTAGTTCAGCAAGGGCTTGATGAAGCTCTTGGAAAGCGACATAAGGCTATAAAAGAGGATGAGTAGACAAAGCTCGACAAGAAGGCCAAAACCTCGATCCTGTTGTGCCTTATGGATAATGTCATCTATAACGTTATGAAGGAGAAGACTGCGGCTGATACGATGGTGAAGTTAGAGAAGGTCTATGCCAAAAAATCTCTAGAGAACCGCATGTATCTGTTGATGCACTTGTTTACCTTGAGAATGACGAAGGGGGCAGATGTGGAGGACCACTTATGCACGTTCAATCGGCTGGTTTGCAAGTTGATGGAGATAGATGATCCGATGAATAATGAATATCAAACATGCATCCTGCTAAATTCCCTTCCAGATATGAGTCATTCAGGGACTCTTTGTGCCCAGGGAGGGAGATCATCAATGTTGAGACCGTTATCTTAGCCCTCTAGTAAAAGGCAATGAGTGTTTGCTCGTCTCAAGTGCAAGGCTACGATGTAGTAATAAATCTCGGTAAGACCGAGGTCGATCCACAGGAAATTAGAAAACAACTTCTAAGCTATTCCAGCAACTAAGATAGCAATAATTAAGAGATTCAATTGAAAGAATTGTGTTAAAATAGTAACTTAAGAAAAATAGTAATTAAGGAACTAAGGCTTTCAAGGATCCACTTGTAACAATCCCATGTCAATCCAATTAATCCAAGCATAAACACAACTAGATTTGAAGTTCTATCTCTCATCCAGTTAAAAGATAAAGCGTTAATCACATTCAATCCCACTTAAGTTGAACTTCCATGTTCTAGTCCTATTTAACCACATATAGCATTCGAAATCATAGCCTTCGGAGTAACAACTATGCCTATAGGCTATGGCATGCTCAAGGGTTACCATAATTCGAATCTAATAAAGTAAGACATGATAATCTTAAAGAATTGTAAGGAATTCATGTCCGGAGCACATGAACTTCATAAAACTTCTAAAAATATTAACTTTATAAGAACTAGAACATTCAAAATTCAAACTTAAAGTGAAACTACTTGAATCAAATTGAATTAAACATCAAATTGGCTACAAGCTTCACCTCTCAGCCTTAGTTGGGAGATTCTAGCCGAGCATTGTCTTACTACAACTAGAACTCAATGAAAAAGACATAAAAAAACATAAAAACCCGAAATTGGGAGGGTTGCAAACGCCCCACAACGGCTCTCTCCACTTCCCACAAAGTTCCTCAGCTTCTCTGGTGCCCTAGGAAGAGACCCTAGGTGTCCTTTTATAGTGGGGAGGCTCTACCGCGTCAGAATCATCCAGAAGTTGCATAGCGTTACGCACTTGCGTAGAAAATCTCGAAGCTCAAAATAGAAAGCTCTGTTTACGCATGGCCGACCGGTCTTGACTGGTCGGACCTGTCTGTTTTGAGTCCAGCGTGCACAGGGCGGTCACCGACCCATTGGCCGACCGATCTTGACCGGTCGAACCAAACTGGTCCTTACTCCAGCGGCTTCACAAGAGTGGCAGCAGGGTGGCAGACCGGTCTGGCTCCATTGGGCGACCGGTTTTGACCGGTCGGACCTCTTTCCTTCTTTTTCTTCCTTTCTTTCTTCTCTTTTCTCCCTCTTTCTTCTTCCTTCTTTGGTCCATTTTTCCTTCATTCAAAGGCTCCTAAATATGCTCTTTTTTGTCACCAATTGGACGAAAATGCTCTTATTCCTACAATCACAAAAACATGCATTAGATGGGCCTTTTAAACATGCAAACCATGCATATAATGTGATGTAATGTGCTACATTATGTATAAATTGGAGGTTCAACAATGAGAAAGAAAAGCAGTGACGTATGTTCTTATTCTTCCGTAGAGGCACTGATTACGAGGGGAAGAAGTTCTGAGCATGGTGGAGGATATTCTAAATCAGAATCTAAAACCAAAAGCAAAAGGAAAACCAAGTAGTGATGCTGGAATTGTGGTCAGGAAGGCCACATGAGAGGAGATTGTCAGAATTCCAAGCTGAAGCAATAGAAGTATGAAAATTCTTCTGGAGAGGAAACTAATACCGTAGAGGACGGTGACGATCTTTGTAAAGTTCTGACTGTATCTGATAAGAGATCTCACGGTAGAGAGTGGATCTTGGATTTAGGGGCTTCATATCACGTTTGTCCTGACCGGAGTTCATTCATGACGTACATGGAGTATGATGGTGGATCGATGTTTGTGGGTGATGGCTACGCTCACAATGTAGTGAGTATTGGTACGGTGCGAATCAAGATGTTCGATGAGATCAAACGAGTCCTAGAAGATGTGAAGCATGTCCCCAAGATGAAGAAGAATATGATCTTTCTTGGTACACTCGAGGCGAAAGGGTGTCGGCTGCGATCGTTGTTGTAAAGTGATAAAGGGGCACTCATGTGGATAAATGCACGGAGTTGTGGCTATTTTTACAAGTTGATCGGGAACATGTTTCACGGTGGAGCTGCGGGATCGACAACGGGATCCACGATTGCTCATTTGTGGTAAGTGCCCAAGGGTCACATGAGAAGAGGGAAAATGGGCATGAAAGTGCAAGGTTAGGGTTGATGGAGGTACGAGAAGCGGTCGAGCTATGTTGAAGTTGAGATAACAAATAAAGCGAGGATGTTTTGATTCGTCGTTTGAAGCCTTGGTGGAGATTATTATAAGAGTCTTTAAACTATACACTAAAGGGGTCCCTGGACTGTTAACGACTGGTCATGACTGGTCGGACAATGGAAGCCGACCCGACCAGTCATGACCAGTCGGTCAATGTTGAGGCAGTCGTGTCATTTTTAGTAGTTTCCCTCTGGACTATTTTTTTATCGGTCCGACTGGTCGGTCATGGGGATCGACCGGTCGACTGTATACGCAGTTTCTTACGTAATTACGCGGATTTGCGTAAGTTGTTTTTATTTTCGGGTTGTTTGCTATATATATGGCATGTATCCAAACTTAGATGTTATCTTAAGGTGTTCAAGGTTTCCTAAGTGTGTTAGGAAGATGAGAGAATGTTTTGAGAGAGAGAGAGAGAGAGAGAGAGAGAGAGAGAGAGAGAGCTTGGGTTTTCTCTAGATTTTTCTTGCTTGTGGGCTATCAATCTTTGTAATATTCTAAATCATAGTGAATTGCTTTGTGCCGTGGTTTTTTATCCGTTGAGGGGTTTTTCCACTTAAATTTGTGGTTGAATGCTTGTGTGATTAGTTACATTGTGTTTCTCGTTTGATCATAATATTCTGCTATGTGTGTTCGGCTTTCGCTTCAGTTGCTGGCATCCTGTTCCCAACAATAATCTGGGGGATCCGAAGACGAGGTCATTGATATTTAAATTACTGCACGCGCACTGCAACAATGCGCTAAACAGTAGCAAAACTAAGTTAAGGACTAATGGCTTCGAACTTGCTGCAACATAGTTGACTATAATTGGATTAACTAAACTAAGAAGCTAAACTAGCAATTGTCTATGGAGGACGAAAGGAATAAACAACATAGAGCTTAAAAGTGATTGATTGATTTATATTGATGAGAGCCTAGAACTTTTCTTTGAGTATTACCTTTGTAGATATTAAGAGGTGCTACCCATGAGTAAGGTTTCACGACTTGCACATGAATCTTTCGATTATACAGTGGTTATATCCTATTATGATCCGTATTCCTTGTTGAGTTATGTCGTCACAAACGATCCACTTCTATTTTTAGATGACTTTTCATTGTTAGCTCCATTTGTTTTCGAACTTTTGAGAATATCTCAAACGTTCTTCAGAAAATTTTCCTTTTGGGCTGATCGGATGGCGTGTCGTAATTATGATGGTTAGGGAGAATAGACAATGGAACATCTTTAAGAAACTTCTTTGACATGCTAAGGATTATGCATGCTTAATGAATATAAGAGATATGACCGCCTTTTGAGTCCTAGTTATGCATGCGACTCTGAACATCTGGCTCTTTTGGTAAGATATGTATTTTTGTTAGATAAGCGTCGTCAATCTCTTCGATTACGAGTATAGTTCTCTCTCGTCTTTTGTCCAAGTGTATTAACACATGGCAGCTTCTCATTCACTGATTTGAACCACGTCAAACCAGGAGTAAACACATTGTACATGGACAATCTTAACCATTGATTTTCACTAAAATTTGATAAATAAAGAAGGAAAAACTAACGAATTGAACCAATAGTCCAATAATTAGGTCGAGATTTACTAAGCCCACACACATGTGCAATAGATATCATCAAAATGCTACCATGGCGTACACATGAAATATCTAAGCTATTCTAACAAGTGGGTCTGAGCTTGAAGTTGTTATCAACCAAAACTCAAGCTTGTTTGCTTATCGGGTAGGCCATGATGTTAGAGACATGCGGACAGCTTAAAAAACTCCAGTCAAGCTTTCTTCAGCCGTAGATTTTTTTTTAGTAAACTATGAACCAACAAATTAGTAAACCAACCAAATTCTTAGGCCAGGGAAACTAAATGGTGGGATCCCCATGATGGATGGATCGGATCTTGTAGTTATGCGCCATGATGGCACATGCGCTTCCTTGTACAAGCGTATGGGTATAACAAAACTTAGACTAATAAGGTCATTACAAGATTACAATGATCCAGTGCATAGTGTATACACCCAACATCTGGTGTATACATTATTTATCATTGCCAGTAGGTCTGACTCTGATTGACCCTGCACCTAATGAATGTGGACTCGGGTCTGGGCTCGCATTCAATATAGATCCTTTATCTGGGTCTCTTAGGATCCTATTATTAATTGGGTTAGATCTATGTCGACAGCAATTTGATGGCTGGAATAGATTCCACACTAGACATTGCGATTCACCCCTAGATAGCTTTGGAAACTGATATATCTCATGTCCTCTTGAAACTCGATGGTCTTAGTTTTAATCATATAAAAATTATTATACGTGGGATGATTAGACCTCTTTTCTATTATTATTAATCTTTAGTGTTGTCTAAAATTATTCTATTTCAAGTCAAATTAAGAATTTAGGGCCTCTTTTATTTATATAAAAATATAAAACGTACTGTCACAACACTTGATTCAATAATATTAATTTTCTTTCTCATTCTAGAGATTTCTTTATCCTCATAGATTGAAGGGTTATTTTCAAAAGAAGACAGTGAATTTCTTTTCTTTTATCTACCTACCTGTTGGGGTTAGGAGCCCCGCAGCGGAAGCAACCAAAACAGGCGAGGAACACACCACAGTGGCAATCAACAAGCAAATCATCACACACAAGAAGGCAATCCGATTTTTACGTGGAAAAATCCCTCAAGGGTAAAAAACCACGGCACAAAGCGACACCAATCCACTATGAATCAGAAGTTACAAGAGATTACAGAAGAAATACCTTGGATCACAGCCCACAAGAGAAATCCCAAGCTACTTGAAGCTAATTCTCACATCAGAAGGACAAACATAGCCCTTTTCCTCATCCCAGAGAACTCCAAGCTTCCTCCCTAACTTTTTCTCTCACCCTAGAACCCTCTCAATGCCTTGGCCCATTGGTGGCCACTGGTGGCAACCCGAATCTCGGATTACATCTCCTTAAATAGGAGAAAACCGGAATTAGAAACTCCTTGCGCAAAACCGCACAAGAAACCAAGTCCAAAAAGAAAACTGCCCGACCGGTCGGACCCTCCCACCGGCCGGTCGGGTGGCCCAAAAAGAGCTCCAGCACAGTGTTGTCTTCATCTCCAACGTGACCGACTGGCCAACCGGCCGGTCGGTGGTCTTCATGCTTGAAGGTTTGAGGCGTTCAAGCCCAACACTACCAACTACATTACAATGTACGACCAGGATCGCACAAATTCAAGCTAGAGGGGCTCCGATTGGTAAGAAAAAATTGCCTAAATGCATTTTATAGCTTTCATTAGCTACAACTTTATTACTAGTCATCCATTTTACATGTATAATATATCATTGAAAATATACAGGCAAGAGTTCTATGCTTTGCAGCTCTCAAATGAATTCGCAAAATTTAGATGTCAAATTAAGATTTTAAGTTAAAACTTGCTATTTTAGTAATTTTTATTTTTTTCTATTTTAAAATCTAAAAAATTCAACCAAAAGTTTTTACTTTAATTATCTAAGAATTGTTTATGAGTTTTGGTAGGATTAAATGTTTTTTCTATTATTTTCTTTTTATAACATTTACTATTTCAAAAAAGTTTCACATTTCAAGTCAAAGTTACAAATCTAGTACCACTTTTGCTTATATAAACACATCAAATATATTGTAATTAGCATATTTTATCAATAATAATAATTTTATTTCTTATTTAAAAAAAACTTTTTTGAATTTAAAAGTCATGTTTTAGAGGAATCGATGATCTCATGTTATCCATACCATACACCCACTATGTGACATACTTCAGATCTTTTAACCGACATGATTTGCTCATAATCATAAGCTATTGGAAAGATGGCTTAAGTTAATAGTTGAACCTATTTTTATCATGATTTTAGGACTCAGCAACTTGGACCAACTCGGTTCGGTCTTTTTCGAAGGGTCAAGGTGACCTCTAATTATGCCAAGTGAGCCATGGATCTGATAATCCAAACCGTTTATCTATCGATTTGCATCTTGGATGGAGCAGCCCCAAAAATTCCTGTGATGGTGAGAAATATTGAGCTACAGACCACTGAACTAAGAAAAGCTCCATATGTTTGTGTCGTTTTTGTTTCTGGGATAAAAGTGACTCGAATCAACTGGACCGTTGATTAAGACATGTTTGTTTGTTTGTTTGTTGGGTTTTTTTCTTTTTGAATAATTTGTTAAGATAGGTGAGGGTGTAAGAACTAACTTGCACTCATAGATGCCTTTTTGTAAGATTTTACTGAGCGTGTTGGATTAGAAAATCCACCTCATATAAACGTGTAGTAATGTCATGCGTGTAACACATCCAACCGTCTAAAATCCACGCCCACCATGAAGATCACCTGAGGTAACAAAATCCAGATCCAACGATGGCCAGATGAAGACGGTGGGGAGATCTGACGAGTTGATCAAGCTATTTTCGGTACAGATGACTTTCATGGTAGGTTCCACATTCTGGACGAGTCAGATTCGATTCCAATGTAGAGTCTGATCACTTCCTATCCATTGAGGTGTATGTCAACACCATCCAATTAATAGTAGGAATTTGAATTCGCTGGACAGAGTTGTTGTATGTGATTTCTACTCCGGAAGCGGATCGCCTGCCGCATCCGCTGTGAGGCCCACCGTGATGTATATGTTTTATCCACTCCGTCCATCCAGTTTTCCATCTCATTTTAGGCTTAAGACAAAAAATTTGTAGATCTTAAGCTCAAGTGGACCACATCACAGAAGAGAGTGGGGATTGAACGCCTACAGTTGAAAGCTTCTTGGGGCCACGGAAGTTTGGGATAAGGGTATATATTTTTTTGCCCTTCATCCAGGTCTACAGCAGAGACTCACATTCAAGAGATCTGGACCAGTCATCCACTTGCGCCCCCCCCCCCCCCCCCCCCCCCCCCCACATAAAAAATGGACGGTTTAGAAAAAAAGAAATGGTATGAAAAATATGTACTTCTTGAGGTGCTGTCTAGTGATCTGGACCGTTCCTCTAGTGCGACCAACTATAAACTTGACCAAAATCTCACTAACTGAACAATCCAACCGTCCAATAAATGGCTTGCTATCAATTGTAAAAGAATATATTGAACAACGGTCCACATTCACTAATCATTCCCAAAAACGACATACTACAATCGTCCAATTAGATTTACTTTTGGCCCATGGCTAATCTACGGTTTGACCAATCCAATGAACACTAATCCGGCCACTCCTATTTTATTTTAGGACAACAAATAGGGTTGTGCACGGGTTGAGTCGAATCAAGTATTACTTGCTGGGTGCTCGACTTGTACACCCCAACCCCCCACTCGTTACTCGACTTGACTCAGCCGAGTCAAGCATGGTTTTGCTCGGTCAAGAGACCGAGCGAGTTCGAGTCAAGTTCGAGTTTGAGTTCAAGTTTTTGAGTTAAGTCCAAGTTTTTCATGAAAAAAATGGAGGGGAAAGGGATTACCAGTGTCGACTGTCGAGCGGACAGGCAACGAATAGGGCAGCTCGCTAGAGTCCAGCGGTTAGGCTGAGATCGGGGGTGGCCGGCGTCGAGCGGCCAAGGTAGGCAGCTCATTGGGTGATCGGCGTCAAGCCGACAGGGTGAGATCGGGGGTGTCCGACGTCAAGCAAACACAGCAGGCATCTCAGTGAGTGGCCGGCGTGGAGTGGACAGGGCAATAGGGGATGGTGGTTAGGAAGAGAGAGGGGTGCTTGGGCGAGTTAAAAAAAAAGGAGGTAAAAATAAATTTTACTTGAGTATTTATACCTTATAGATGAGTTGAATTGAGCCGAGTTCAACTCAAGAAACGAGCCAAGTCGAATCGAGCATGAGCCCGCTCGATGCACGACTCGAAAGTTTTAGAGCACCCAAACTATAACTCGACTAGGCTCAAACTCACTTTCTATCCAACCCGAGGCAAGCATTTTCGAGCCGAGTTTCGACATAGTGCCCAGCTTTAACAATAGAGCCCTTATAAAATTCAAGGGTGCAAATGGGTCCGCATCTACCTTAGTCCTTACCGTGTTGAGCCCACCTTGATGAATGTGTTGTATATCCATGCCGTCCATCTGTTTTTTCAGCCCATTTAAGTACGTGATCCCAACACTTAATCAGATTCAAATTTCAGGTGGACCATACCACTGGAAACAGTGGTAAATGATTATTAAAACTTTTTTTGGGCCACAAAAGGCTTGGATTTAGCCAATCTTCGTATTTTACCTCCATCAAGGTTTGGTTGACCTTATCGATGGGTTGGATGGAAAATAAGCATTGCAGTGGGCCCTAGGAAGTTTTTAATGGTGGGCATTCAAGCACAACTTTCTTATGGTGTGATCCACCTGAGATCTGAATCTGCTTAATTTTTAGCACCACGTCCTAAAATTGGCCATAAAAACGGATGGACGGCATGGATGTACAAAAAATATCAATGTGGGCCCCACGGTAAAATAACACCCATTAAGGTGTTGCCCGGTTGACACCTAATCCGCTGCCACTTCCAAGAGGCACCTGAGGGGTGAAATATTATAAAGGTGGCCACTTCCTATGCAATTGAGCCCAATCAGACGCTCATAAATTGGACACGTAAACATGTGGACACCTAATCCGTTGGCCATTCCTCATTTCAACCTTCCAATAAATGTCCACCAGTCAACCACCGAGTTTAACGGATCAACATAATTTTTGGTCTATCACTAATATAAAAGGGGTCTCACAAAATGGACAGTTTAATCCGAGTTACTTATATATGCCATGTATCATGTGTATAATTTATTAGTGTCAGTGTATCAACTATTGCATTCTGCCAGAGTATTAAATCTTTCTGTCACTTGGGCATCAAGCCAATGACTGGTCCAAAACGCCTTTGTCTTTTTAATGGTCCACGTTTGACAATGATGTGTTCTTTTCAGATAAGATTGTCTTGCTGTTCAATCGAGGCACATGGTTACGTGTAGATTAAACATGTGTCATTAAATTAGTTGTTGTGCTTGCTAGAGCCGTGCTCGACTCGAATCTAGCTGAATAATCATGGTCCCATGCATAAATTAGTGGTCAGGTATGCTTAGAGTCATGTTCAACTCAAATCTAACTAAATCTAGCTGAATACTTGTGGCCCCAAGCGCAACTAATGGGACTAGGAATAGATGAATAAAGATTGGGCTAACTGTTTAGTCACTAATTTAGCAGTAATAACTTAAACGAAACTTCTCAGTAAAGCAATAAAAGACAAATTAAAAATAAAGTTGAGTCATTGACTTTATTGATAAAAATATCATAACAGTACAATCAGTGAATAGAAATAAAATTTTATTGGTTAAAATATCATAGCAGTACAATCAGTGACTAGAAATAAAATAAGCAAAAGGAAAATACATACAATGGTCTGTGTTTAAAATATCATAGCAGTACAATTAGTGAATAAAAATAAAATAAGCAAAAGATAAATACATACGATGGTTTGTGTTTAAAATATCATAGCTGTGCAATCAGTGAATAGAAATAAAATAAGCAAAAGGAAAATACATTCGATGGTTTTTGTTAGTACAACGGCTGTGAGAAATTCTAAACAGGAGAAGGTCATGGTGTGAGGTCCACAGGACGTGACCACAGATGTATCAATTAAGGACTTAATAATTGTTGGAAGAGTTTTCAAACTAGACACTGACAGGGTTTCTAGATTACAACGACCGGTCAGACAGTGGGGGCTAACCGATCATGTTAGTGCTAAGCACAAAAAGTAAATACTAAACACAATATAGTTGTCAAATTTCGTAGACAATAGTTTAGTATATAAGGTTGTATGAGTAAGCCAAGTTCTTTGAGAAGACAAGAGTCAACCTCAACAAACACATTAAAATCAAGACTATCGACTTTACAACAGGTTGCGGCAAAGGTTCGAAGATAAACCATATAGGCTAAGGTAATAATGACCATAGGGATGACCCTAGGTTAGGTGATTTCATATGACTTTTAAGTTAATCACTCTAATTTATTTTAAAGTCATATTTCAAGAAAATTTTGCTAGCCTAACCCTGTATTCGGTCAATCCAAAAATCTTCAGCCGGCTTGGAAACTTCGATCAAGTTTTCAGTAAACATAATTGTAAAATTCTGGAGATGCTCGGTCAGCCCGACCTTGTGTTCGGCCAACCGAACAGGCTTCGGTCAACTGAAGAAACTTCGATCAAGTTTCCAGATTCGAAACTGTTTTCTGGACTTGGAACTCGAGTCAGCCCGACCTTGTCTTAGGTCAGCCAAAGCTTACTCGAACCAGCTGAAGTTTAAATAAATTCTTATCCCGCGAAATTTGAAAGTCATTGGGATAAAACGGTTGAATCTTAAGTCAGCTGATGGCAAACTTAGGTCAGCCGAATACCTAACTTTTTTAACTATAAATAGGGCTTTCTTTTCTCTATTTTTCATCAAGAAAAAGCATGAAAATACTCTATCTTTCTGGTAAAAAGGTCCTCCATTATAGTCTAATTATCTGTTCTTAATTCCTAGTTTATTCTATAGTTATCTCAATTTTCTTCTCATTTAATCTGATTGTATAAAGAGAAGATCATTCTCATACTAGAGATAAGAGAACTAAAATTGCAGCTTTTAGGGAAACTCTTTTTAGAAATTTCCAGATCCATCTTGTTCAAGCTATATTAGTTTATCTTCTTTAAAGATCGGATCGCTGCACCATTGAAGCTTCATCTCTGCTAAGCTTTATCATCTTTTACAAGAAGAATGGTAATATCTTTCCATACTTTGGGTTTTATTTGAGATAGCCTGTAAAAATTTCAAATCAAGTTGTTAGTGATTAGCTTGTGAAAATCATTTAAGGTTAGTGATTAGACTGTGAAAATCACTTGAGGTTTTGTTGTGATGAGCCTGTAAAAATCACAATCTCTAGATCAAGTTTTAAAGGTGAACCCGTGAAAACATTTATATAGTGGAAAGCCAAAATTACAAGGAGTAGTAATTTTTGGAGTAGAATAGGTACGAGTTGTTTTAACATCGAACCACTATAACTCTCTGTGTCATGGTGATTGTTTTTTGTTTATTTTCTTATGTGCTTGATTGTTTATGAAATCTTAAATCGTGACATAAGGGTTGTCATACTTAATTTTTAAGTGAAAGGTTGTCCTACGATTTAATCCAATGTTTTTATATTGCTCTCTATTTGCTTATTTTCTTTCAGATTGGTTAATTGCATATTTATTCTTGCTAATCTTGTAATTGATACTCTAATTTATTTTAAGATTGTAAGAGATAAAATTGAATTGAGTTGTCCTATTCATCCCCTCCCCCTCTACGACATTTATAGCTCTATCATTTTTCAGGTCATGACCGGTCGATAAGTGTTGAGGCAATCGTGTCATTTTTAGTAGTTTCCCTCTGGACTGTTTTTTTATCGGTCCGACTAGTCGGCCATGGGGTCCAACCAGTCGGCTATATACACAATTTCTTGCGCAGTTACACGGATTTGCGTAAGTTTTTTTTTTATTTTGAGGTAGAGTAGAATTCAGATTTGAAACGAGAACATGGGATCAAGCACAAGGTTCGAAGTAGAGAGGTTCTCTAGAAAAAATAACTTCGAACTATAGAATGTGGAGATTGAATCCCTCCTAGTTCAGCAAGGGCTTGATGAAGATCTTAGAAAGCGACCTGAGGCTATAAAAGATGACGAGTGGACGAAGCTCGAGAAGAAGGCCAAAGCATCGATCCTGCTGTGCCTTACGGATGATGTCCTCTGTAACGTCATGAAGGAAAAGACTGTGGCTGATACGATAATGAAATTAGAGAAGGTCTATGTCAAGAAATCTCTAGAGAACCGCATGTATTTGTTGATGCAGTTGTTCACCTTAAGGATGGTGAGGTGGATGTGGAGGACCACTTATGCACGTTCAATTGGCTAGTTTACAAGTTGGTGGAGATAGATGAGCCGATGAAGGATGAGTATCAAGCATGCATCCTGCTAAATTCTCTTTCAGATTCATATGAGTCATTCAGGGACTCTTTGTGCGCAGGGAGAGAGACTATCAATGTTGAGACCGTTATCTCAACCCTCCAATCAAAGGCGCTGAGAAAGAAAAGCGGTGACATGAGTTCTCATTCTTCCTCAGAGGCATTGATTATGAGGAGAAGAAGTTCTGAGCATAGTGGAGAATATTCTAAATCGGGATCTAAAACTAAGGACAAAAGGAAAGCCAAGTTGTGGTGCTGGAATTGTGGTCAGGAAGGCCACATGAGAGGAGATTGTCAAAATCCTAGGTTAAAGAAAGAGAAGTATGGAAATTCTTATGAAAATGGAGTTAATACCATAAATGACGGTGGCGATCTTTATGAAGTTCTGACTATATCCGACAAGGGATCTCACGGTAGAGAGTAGATCCTGGATTCAGGGGCTTCATGTAACTTTTGTCCTAACTGGAGTTCATTCATGACATATAAGGAGTATGATGGTGGATTGATGTTTGTAGGAGATGGCTATGCTCACAATGTAGTGGGTATTGGTATGGTGCGCATTAGGATGTTCAATGGGATCGAATAAGTCTTGGAAGTCTTGGAAGATGTGAAGCATGTCCCCAAGATGAAGAAGTGTGATCTCTCTTGGTGCACTCAAGGTGAAAGGATGCATGTTCATCGGCCGCGATTGTTGTTGTAAAGTGATGAAGGGGACACTCATGTGGATGAAGGCGCAGAGGTGTGACCATCTTTACAAGTTGATCGGGAGCACGTTTCACGGTGGAACTGCGGGATTGGCAGCAGGATCTACGGTTGCTCGTATGTGGCAAGTGCTCAAGGGCCACATGAGAAGAGCGAAAAAGGGCGTGAAAGTGCAAGGTTAAGGTTGATGGAGGCACAAGAAGTGGTGGAACTATGTTGAAGTTGAGATGATGAAGAAAGCGATGGTGTTTTGATTCGACGTTTGAAGCCTTGGTGAAGATTGTTGGAAGAGTCTTCAAACTATGCACTGACAGGGTCTTTGGACTGTCGAAGATCGATCACGACCGGTCGGAAAGTGAGGGTCAACTGGTCATGACCGGTCGGTCAGTCTTGAGGCAGTCATGTCGTTTTTAATAGTTTACCTCTGGACTATTTTTTGATTGGTTTGACCGATCAGCCATGGGGTCCGACCGGTCGGCTGTAAACACGGTTTCTTACGTAATTATGCGGATCTGCGTAAGTTGTTTTTATTTTCGGGTTGTTTGCTCTATATATATGACATATATCTAGACTTAGATGTTATTCTAAGGTGTCCAAGGTTTTTTAAGTGTGTTAGGAAGATGGAAGAGTGTTTTGAAAGAGAGAGAGAGAGAGAGAGAGAGAGCTTGGGTTTTCTCTGGGTTTTTCTTGCTTGTGGGCTATCAATCTCTAATATTCTGAATCATAGTGGATCGCTTTGTGTCGTGATTTTTTACCCGTTGAGGGATTTTTCCACGTAAAATCGGATTATCTCTTGTGGTTAAATGCTTGTGTGATTGGTTGCATTGTGTTTCTCGTTTGATCGCAATATTCTACTGTGTGTCCAGCTTTCGCTTCCACTGTTGGTATCCTGTTCCCAACAATAATCTGGGGGATCCGAAGACGAGGTTGTTGATATTTAAATTACTACACGCGTACCGCAACAATGCGCTAAACGGTAGCAAAACTATGCTAATGACTAATGGCTTCAATTGGATTAACTAAACTAAGAAGCTAAAGTAGCAATTATCTATGGAGGGTGAAAGGAATAAACAATATAGAGCTGAAAAGAAATTGATTGATTTACATTGATGAGAGCCTGGAGCTCTTCTTTGAGTATTGCTTTCGTAAATATGAAGAGGTGGTACCCATGGGTAAGGCTCCACGACTTGCACATGAATCTTTTGATTATACAATGGTTATATCCTACTACGATCTGTATTCCTTGCTGGGTTATGTCATCACAGATGATCCACTTCTATTTTTAGATGACTTTTCATTGTTAGCTCCATTTTTTTTTTCAACTTTTTAGAATATCTCATACATTCTTTAGAAATTTTTCCTTTTGGGATGGTCGGATGGCCATGTCGTACTTATGATGGTTATGGAGAATGGACAATGGAAAATCTTTGAGAAACTTCTTTGACATGCTAAGGATTATGCATGCTTTGTGTACATAAGAGATATGACCGCCTTTTGAGTCCTAGTTGTGCATACGACTCTGAGCATCCCGCTCTTTTGGTAGGATATGTATCTTTGTTAGATAAGTGTTGTCAATCTCTCCAATTACGAGTATATTTCTCTCTCGTCTTTTGTACAAGTGTATTAACACGTGGTAGCTTCTCGATCACCTATTTGAACCATGTTAGGCCAGGAGTAAACACATTGTACATGGACAATCTTAACCATTGATTTTCACTAAAATTTGATAAATGAAGAAGGAAACACCAACGATTGGTCCAATAGTCCAATAATTAGGTCGAGATTTACTAAGCCCACACACGTGCAATGGATATCATCTAAATGGTGGGATCCCCATGATGGATGGATCGGATCTTGTAGTTATGCGCCATGATGGCACATGCGCTTCCTTGTACAGCGTATGGGTATAACAAAACTTAGGCTAATAAGGTCATTATTATTCGATATACAATATTACAATGATCCAGTGCATACTGTATACACCCAACATCTGGTGTATACATTATTTATCATTGCCAGTAGGTCTGACTCTGATTGACCCTGCACCTGATAAATGTGGACTCGGGTCTGGGCTCGCATTCAATATAGATCCTTCATCTAGGTCTCTTAGGATCCTATTATTAATTTAGATCTATTTCGACAACGATTCCTGTATGCTCAACTTGTTTAGAGCTTTCGAGCAACTGCTCTCTGTTGGGGAGTCTTCAAACGATGCACAAATGGGGTGCTCCGATCAGCCGGCCGACCTGCCGGACGGCCTGACCCAGATGCAGTTGGAGAGCCCCCCCATGGACAGTTTTGTGCCCAGACCGGTCGGCCGACCAGTCGTCAGTGGGCTCCGACCAGTCAGGTGACCGGTTGGATGTGAGGTGGGGTCGGGTCTGTTCTCCCTGGACTGTTTTTGTGAAGGCCGACCGGCGGCTGTGCGCGCGGATTTCTTGCGCAGTCCGCAGTACTGCGCAAGGTATTTCTATTTTCGGATTTCTTCCTATTTAAGGTATTGTAATCCGACCTAGAGAGGTATCCTAAGGTGTCCAAGGTTTCCTATTCGTAGTAGGAAGAGGGGAGAGGTGTGTGTGAGAGAGAATTTGGGATTTTCTCTGTGTTTCCTTGCTTTGTGGGCTGTCAATCTCTGTAATCTTCTGATATTCATAGTGGGTCGCTTTGTGCCATGGTTTTTTACCCGTTTTGGGGTTTTTCCACGTAAAATTCGGAGTCTGTTGTGGTGTGGTTGTGTGTGATTGGTTGCATCTTGTTACTCGTTTGATTACGCATTGCTTCACACGTTCGGCGTTCCGCTTCTGCTGCCGGCTTTTATCCCAACACTCCCGATGTGGGTGTTCGATCATGGGGCTTTTACAGGTTTTTGTGTATAGTTATGACTTGAGTCGTTGTATATTTGACTTGGAGTCACTACTAACCAGTTACTCAGAGTTTCATAATCAGCTAAACTCTTTAGAAACCTTAACCCAGAGAATTAAGGGATTCCTTGCCTTAAAACGACTCTTGCTTCATGACTTGGGATTCTAGATAAGATACCATGGTGATAAAGAAAGAAGGTATTAGGCACCATTTTTGCCTGTATAAATATATAATCTTAATTTACTTCATAGGACATAGTGAAATATAGGGGATTGGATTAATTCTTGTGCGTAAATAATGCAAATGTAGTGTGAGGAATGCAGTATTGTGATATGATGCCTCTTTCAAGTGATGGATCGATGGATTAGGGTACGTAACACCTAATCCACTCCCGTCAGCTCTTGGGTCCACTGGCTTGAACCACCCTTGTGGTGGGTTTGGACCAAGCTAAATTGGTAACCCATAGGGGTTGGGCTGGAAATGTGACTAATTTCAGTACGTGGGTCGATTGAACCCTACCCGGCTCAACCCCACCCAAGAAATAAAGAATGAAAGGATAGGTGATAATTTTTTTTTTTTTTTTTTCATTTAATGAATACATGTTGTATATCCACGCCGTCAATCCATTTCGACAGCCCAGTTTTGAAAGTGTTCCAAAAAATAAGTAAATCCAAATATCAGGTGGACCACACTGGGTTGGGGAAACAGTGGTGATTGAACATCCACCATAAAAAACCTCCTAGGGCCAGTGGCCCACAATAATGCCCACCGTAACATTTCCTTTCCATCCAACCCCTTGATAAGGGCAAACAGACCTTGATGAAGGGAAAATATAAAGATCAGCTTGATCCAAAACTTTGGTGCCCCACAAAAAGCTTTTAATGGCCATTCACTACTGTTTCCAGGTTTGTGGTCCATCTGAGAATTGTATCTGCTTAATTTTTTGGACCACCTCCTAAAATGGCCTGGAGAAACCGATGGACAGCGTGGATATACCAAAAACCCATCAAGTTGTGCCCCACACGGTTAGGGCAACAAGACAGGCTGACGTATTTATAATGAAATGGTGATTGATGAATCATCAAGTGGGTAGGGGTCATGTAAGAGAGAAATGGGTCATGAGTGAGTTTGGTCTCGGGTTGGCTTGGGCTAGGTAGCGGATCGCCTAATGAGTAACTCAGCATGCTTTATCGTACCTAGTAAACTCAGTTGAGCCCACCGCGAATGTATGTGACTTATCCACGCTGGCCATCTATTTTTTTCAGCTCATTTTAGTGGTTGAGCTGAAATTTGAAGCATATCCAAAGCTCAGGTGGACCCTACCATAAGAAATAGTGGTGATAATGTTGTCTACCGTGGAGCCTTCCTAAGTCTCACAATGATGTTTATTTGTCATCAACCTATTCATAAGCTAACACAGACATTAATCAAAGGAAAACACAAATACAAGCTTGATCCAAAACCTCCGTGTCCCCCCATTAAGATTTCAATGGTAGGTGTTCAATTCACACCATCTCCTGTGGTATGGTCCACTTGAGCTTTAGATATGCTTCGATTTTAGGCCCATGCCATAAAATAAGCTGGTAAAACGGATGGACGGGGTAGATAAGACAAATAATTCATGGTAGGCCCCACAGCACAATCCAATTTCCTCTCTTTCTACACTAATACAATTTAGTAAGATTGTATGTTGCAGAGGTGTATTGCAGCACAATTATTGTATGCGGTGTGTCCCAAAGTACACTAAAATGTAGTAGCACATGTCTTTTCAACTCTTTGTTTTTTTCTTAGCAAATGCACTTATGAGTACACATCTTTAGTGTACTTTTCTAATAATATCGTCTGTTGTAGAGGTGTATTGCGGCACGGTTATTGCAACTGGCACACGTTGAAGTCATGTGCTGTGTCGTAGGCTCTAAATTGTAATAACATGTGCAAAAGACATAGCTTTCAACTCTCTTTTTTTTTTCTTTTTTCTTTCTTCACTGATGCACTTATGCGTAAACATCTTCGAAGTGGCGAATTGCAGCACGATTATTGCCATCGGCACATTTTGGACGACATACCCTATTTCATAGGCTTTAAAATCGAGTAAAATGTGCAAAAATATATGGTTTTCAACTCTTTTTTCTTCAATGATGCACTTTTGCGCAGACATCTTTTTTGTACTTTACTAGTAAGATTCTGTTGTAGAGATGTATTGCGGCACGATTATTGCCATTATTGCCATTGGCACACTTTGCACAGCATGCCTGTGTTGCAACCTTAGCTCCAGAGGTAGACCGAGTGAAGATAACCTTCTTTCAACACTTGAGGTCTTGGTATCGATTCTAGGGCTGTAAATGGTCAGTTTTGGGGCGAGTTTAGCCAAAACCAAACCTTCCCATTTACTTGGGTTTGGATCCAAATTTTAGACCCAAATCCTTTTACTACATGGGCGGGTTTGGGTCGGGCCTAAGTCATCCCATCAAACCCATTATAGAGGAAGATCCATCCAGACCCATTTATAAATAGGCTGGGTCTAATGGGTCTGGGTTTAAATCTGGTATGCAAGCATTTTTACCAAGTTAAAAATTAGGTCTAGATGGATCCGGGCCTAAATGGGTCCCTTGCAACATAGATCAAACCCGCCCATTTACTAAATGGGTTCGAGTCAGGTCAGGTCAGGTCTAATATAAAGGAAACCAGATCTAGACCCATTTAGTATTTGAGTCTATTCTTGGACCCAACCCGTACCATTTAACAAACGGTCGGGTCTAGGTACTCCATTGACCCATTTACAGCCCTAATCGAGTCCCAAGTAGGGGTGGCTAACATCATGGTGTGACTAACAGTGGGAGTGGGTGTGCTAATAGTGGGGTGTGTGTTCTGACCCCCCCACCCCACCCCACCCCACCCAACCCAACCCAAAAAAAAAGTTCTAAAATGTCACAACATGTGCAAAAATACGTAATTTTCAACTTTTTTTTTTCTTTTCTTTTTTTCACCAATGCAATTATGCACAAACATCTTTGGTGTACTTTACTAGTAAGATTGTTTGTTGCAGAGGCGTGTTGTGACATGGTTAATGCTATCATCATACAGGCTTAAAAACGTCGCAACAAATGCGAAAATATATAATTTTCAACTCTTTCTATTTTCACTGATTCACTTGTGCACAAACATTTTTAGTGTATGTTACTAGTAAGATTATTTGTTGCAAGAGGTGTCTATTGCAGCATGTTTATTATCACTGGCACACTTTGCACGGCATTGCCTTGTGTCGCAGGCTCTAAAATGTCATAGTATGTGGAAAAAAAATATAGTTTTCAATTCACTTTTTTTCTTATTTCATGGATGCACTTATGTTTAGACATCTTTGATGTACTTCTTTATGTATTGCGGCATGGTTATTGCCACTGGTAAACTTCGCACGCATACCCTAAGTCACAAGCTCCAAGATGCTACAAAATGTGTGATAATTCATAATTTTCAATTCTTTTTTTTCTTCTTTTCACCAATGCACTTACGTGTTGACATCTTCAATGTACTTTTGAACCTCTAAATTTCTCTTTGATGATGTGAAAGATTGATCTAGAGATGAGTTTTATGCCAAAGGTCTACATCAGTGTTTGGTGGAGATTTGAATTTTGTCCCTATTGAACTGATAGATTGTACATTGTCATTGGTTTGTTGATGCAATTGATGTAATGATTGAATATGAGAACTTTAAAGAGACTCAAATTATAACTTCTTTAAGCTTTGCTTGATATGTTGGAATAATTTAAGGCATTTATAGCGAGTTGAGGAGAGAGATCCAATCTAGTTGATCTTAGTTGTTGATCAAGCTCGTGGTGTTGTATAGTTGAGATCTAAAGTGTTGAAATTATTTGAGTAATGGTTCTTCACCATCAAGTTTTATAATCTAGTTCAAAGGTGCAAAGTACACCCTCTAATCTAAATAAATTTTTTTGTCAAATGCATCAAGTCAATATCCTACTGATTTATATTATTTAAAAAACCTTATAATGATTAGCATGTTATAGAGGCAATTACTGTTTACACTTGGCCTGACACAAATCAATGAGCAAAAGCTTCCACATGTTGACACACTTGTACGAAAGCAAGAAAGAAAAACACTCGCCATAAGAAGCACAGCAGATACCTATCCACTAAGGACATGTATCCTGCTAGTAAGGCTAGGCAGTTAGAGATAGAGATACATGCATGATCAAAACTCAAAAGGCGATCATCTATCCCATGACACATGATGCAACGTATGCTCAACCTCTTGTGTATGAAGGAAGTTTAGTCAAAGATCCACCGTTGTTGGACTCTTGCATAACTAGTTACCACACGAAATGGCCATTTCAAGTCTCTAGTTCAAAGAGAGATTCCAAATAGTATTCAAAAACCTTTTAAAAGTCACCAAAATCAAAACAAGTGATCCAAAGTAGAGGTGGACAACGATCCGATCTGAGTCGAACATGGACCAAATCAAATTGTTCGGCTGCTTGAGTGGGTGTGTTCGAACAATGTTCGAACAAACATTCGAACAGGATGGCTCTGTTCAAACTCAATTTGGTCTAGCCCAATCATGTTCGAACATGTTCGAACATATGGATTTCGAACAATTTTTACGAGTTCGAACAAGTTCGATCAATTTCGCTTTTTTTGCTTGAAAATATTTTTTCTAAAACTGAATAGTAAATACCAATTTTTTCGTTCTGAGTGTCCCACCATGATGTATTTGTTTTATCTACTCCGTTCATCTATTTGTACAGCTTAGTTTAAGGCATTAGATAAGAAATGAGGCAGATACAAAACTCAAATGGACCACACCACAGGAAACAGTGAGGAGAATGATGTCCACCATTGAAAACTTCCTGGGCTCATAGTCACATTTATTTGTCATCCACCCTTCTTCTCTCTCTCTCTCTCTCTCTCTCTCTCTCTCTCTCTCTCTCTCTCTATATATATATATATATATATATATATATATATATATATATATATATATATATATATAGAGAGAGAGAGAGAGAGAGAGAGAGAGAGAGTCAAACGAACGAGTCGAGTTGAACAGGATTGTGTTTGAAATTGAATTGAATTTTTTTTGGGACACACCATGTGTGTTCAAACAAAGTTCGAACAATAAAACTTTCTGTTCGAATAGGGTTTTACCGAGTCTGTTAATGTCAGATTTCGTAACAGTATCCTCCGGACGCTCACCTTCTCTCCAACACAGATTTCTTCCGCCAAACCTGAAAGAAGACAGACAGCAACTAAGGGTGGCTGGGGTCCAGCCGTTAGCCCTCCGATGCTTAAGTCAGGCCAAAGAAGAAAAGAAGAGTAACCAGGCCAAAACAAGGCAGGGATTGAATATGTTATGTGTACCTTTCCCATAATGGAGTCGTCCCTTTATATAGATCTGATGCGGTTCAATCCGTTACGCAAGATATCGAGATCCCGCTAATCTCGTGTACGACACTGAGATCTTGCTGATTTCGTGGGATAAAATCCTATCTTTAAAGACGAGATCCAACCCAATGACTTATTTCAGCAATCACGTCCCTTGATGACAATCCCTTGAGATCCGGAACCATCAGAGAAGATAAGCCCAAAAACCGACCTATATGGGCAGCCGGTAGGCATAGTAATAGCGCTGATTGCTCATGATGAACTGGAAGCCATAGTTGGAGTCATAGCTTCCGAAAAGGAAGGAGACGCTGAAAGGGCGAAGACCACCGCATTGGATGTAACTCTGCTTGGAACCATCGAAGGATATGGACAAGCTGCTTGTGTCAGGACTGCTCGCATCCAGGAGATGCGACCCCTTCTGGCGAGCACGAGCCGAGATGCTCGCATCGGGGAGGTGCGACCCCATCTGGCGAGCACGAGCCGAGCTGCTCGCATCGGGGAGGTGCAACCCCTGCTGGCGAGCACGAGCCGAGCTGCTCGCATCGGGGAGGTGCGACCCCATCTGGCTAGTACGAGCCGAGCTGCTCGCATTCGAGAGGTGCGACCCCTTCTGGCGAGCACGAGAAGTCGTAGTCGAGTCGCATCCTGGACTCCTCGCATTCATATTGCCGCGATCCTTCACTTCTCGCCAGACTATATTTGCCTATAACAGATGCCCCCCAAACCCTTGGTATTGATGAACTATGCAAAGGGTTTGCTAGTGCTGACAGCTGGGTGCTGAGAGATAATCGCGCATGATTCACTTAACGTGCTTCCGCATTTATGATGGCCAGCTTTCGCGCAGCTTTTTCTGCCGCCAGAGATGAAGCGTCGGGCGCCACGTGTTTCCGTATTTAATGCTAGCGTCCGTTCGTCTGGTGCATCGGATGAGAAGCTGCCGCGTGTCCAGCAAATCAGACGGAATGATTGCGTATAAATACTGGACTTAGAAGAAATTCTTTCATTTTCGAATTCTCTGCTGCGGCGCTCCCTGCTTTCTTCTTCTTCCTTTGCTTCTGGTGCAAAAAACCTCTTCACAGAGGTAGTCTTTCTCCAACTTTCTCCCTTCATCTTTGCTTCCTTCATCTTTCTTTCTCGTTTTCTATTTGTGATGGCGGGGTCCTCCGATGAAGAGATTGTTCCCTTGGGAGATCACACCCCTGATTCTTTCGAATCCAACAATGCTAGAGTGCCGGCTGGGAGATACTCTGCCTCCGGCTATTCTTCTATCCTGACGGAGGAGAGGCTCTCTAACCTTAGAGAAGCATATAGAGTCCCAGATTCTGTTTTATTTAGATTACCTGGGAGAGGGGAGACAGCCGATGCCCCACCGCCAGGGTGTGTGGCTTTTTATGAATATTTTTTCAAAGTAGGCGTTCGTCTTCCCCTTCACCCTTTTATACGGAACTTCCTCCGTCTTTACAAAATTGCCCCGGGCCAATTAATAGTACATGGTTGGTGGGTGCTCCTGAGTGCTTTCGTCCTCTGGAAGCAGGCGGGTAACGAGGAGTTAACCGCTGAGGAATTTCTAAGGTTATTCCAGCTGAAGAAGGCGCCAGCTAGCGAGGGTTGGTACTACCTATGCTTCTGGCACCGGAACAACTTTATTCTGGGGAACCCTTCTTCCAACTGCCCGGGATGGAGAAAGAAGTGGTTCTATGTCTCCGGCAACTGGGAGTCCGAAATGGGCTCCGACCCCAAGGGCCATAACGTTAATCGTCATTTTAGCGAAGGTGGGTCAAGTGCTTGTTTATTTATCCGACAGAAACAATAGCTTTGCTACATTGACGTTTTAATGAACCTTCTTTTTTGCTCGCAGGAATCCCAATTGGTGTGAAACCGAATCTGCGGGGAGGACTCAACGAGAAGCTGGTTAGAGTCTACAAGCTTCCTGCGACTACGCGACACGTCAACGTCGCATTAGAGTCCCATCACCTCTGTGCAGTGGGTCTCATCAGAGAAGAAATGACGAACGCTGGCGAAAAAAGAGGTGCACTAGGGGTGCTTCCCCGTCTGAAGGGCGCGGCCTCGAAGAGGTAAAAGAAAAATGGGGGGCCCTCAACTGCACCTGCTCCCGCTGATGGGACTGCTCGCGGTCTTCAATCGCGAGGGATCGGTTTGGATGGGGTCGCTACGACTTCTCGTACGACCACGACCCCTCCGGTTATCGCGACCCCTCTATCCGCCATGCCCCCTCCGGCTACTGCGACTCCACCGTCAGGTGCTCGCGGCCAGTCGGTGATCGAAGTCGCCGATAATTCGCCGAAAGGCGATCGGAGGGAGGGGGGCCACCCTCCTAAGGATATGAGATGCGAGCCTACTGGTGCTCGCGAGTCTGCGACACCTTCTGTGGGTGCCGTGAGTGCTCGCGAGACGGGCTCTGGCGAGATGGTGGTGGCCCAACCTTCCGGGTCGGGGGTTTTTTGTTATCCCCTCGCACTTGCATCCTGTATGCAAGTTTATGTTTGATAACATTCCTCCCAACTCCTTCGGGAGTTTGCCTGAGCCAAGCCCAGAGGCTCTCTCTACTGATATTGGAGTGAGATTGGTTCAGGTAACAACCTTTTTCCTTTTTACCAATCTCTTCAGGATTTTTTTAAGATGACTAGCAATCTAATCCTTCTTTCTTTATTTGTATCAGAGCCTGGATCTCACACTCCGCGTTAGGCGGGATGTCGAAGCAGCCCGCCGCAGCGTGGAGGATGCGGAGAAGAAGAAGAAGACAATGGAAGCTGAGGTCCAAGGGAGGGATCGTTTGGTGAAGGCCTTGGAGGTTCAGATTACCAAGCTGGACGAAGAGAAGAAAATTCTCCTTGTCAAGATTCAATCCCTGACTGAGCGCTTTCAGTCAGTGGACCTCCAACTCGCAAAGCTTCAAGAAATCCATACCAAGAGCGAGAAGGAGAAGGAGATTTTTCGCCAGGACAAGATCCAGCTTGAAAGATGGCTCAAGGATGCGCGGACCAAGCTCGAGGAGACCCAGAAGAAACTCGAGGAGGCCCAGAAGCAACTTCTCCAGTTGAAGGATGACTCCATCCACTGGGAAGAGGAGCGAGTGGCCCTCGTTCAAATGATATCTGATGAGGGTCCTCGCGCAGTTCAGGAGTTTCGGACTTCTCAACTTTACGATGAGGAGCGGTATGACGCATATATTGCTGGTCGCGATTTCGCGGTCAGAGTTATGCAGCTGATCACTCCAACTTTTAACGTTGAGGAGTTCGATAAAGTGGCATTCAAGGTTGCAGCTAAGGAACGGGCTGCCGCTGAGAACGAAGTCACTGGGGCAACAGATGCCGCTCCTGCTCCTGAGGCTGGTCCTGAAGCTGAGAGCCGTGAGCCTGCGCAAGATGAGGATGACCAACCCTGACCTCGGCAGCTTCCTATATCATGTATTATTTTTTTTTTCTTTTTCTTTTTGAGAAGAGATTTGTAATTGTAAGGTCATTATTTTAATGAACACTTACTTCTTCAGTGTTGTGTATTCTCCTCTCTCCTTCATTGTTGCTTTGTGTTGATCTCATGTTGATTTATCAGATGATGCGAACCCTTAATCCGAGCACGAGCTACGCTGCTCGCAATTAGGATGTATGACTGATTCGAGCGCGAGCTGCGGTGCTCACGATTAGGGTATATGACTGCTTTATTCGAGCACGAGCTACGGTGCTCGCGATTAGGGTATATGAGTACGACCCCTTAATTCGAGCCCGAGCTGCGGTGCTCGCATTCTGGAAGTGTGATCCCTCCTCTCACCAGTCGCGAGCAACTAACTCATGAAAAAATGAATTAGACTTAATCCGGGGGTCGCATGACCGTGTCCGCGTTGAGATAGACTGATTTATCGATTGAGATTTTGATTCTACCAAAGGCAGAAGGTTGGTCAAGAGAGCACGTATGCTCTCTTCGGGGCTATCTTTAATCCATAGAATGGAGAAGCAACCAACTAGTAACGATTTCAATCCTACCAAGGGTAGGCAATTGGCCAAGAGATGGTATGCATTCTCTTCAGGGCTATTCAGGTCCATGTAAATGGAGTAGCGACCAAAAGATATCTTTCACTTTATTCATAAAATGTTGTAATGAACTACATCGAATCTAGGGGTAGTATCGTAGCAAATGCTCCACGTGCCAAGGGCGACGTACAGGCTTTCCTTGCATGTCTTCAAGATAATAAGTACCGGGTCGCACAATCCTAATAACCTGATATGGGCCTTCCCAATTTGGATCCAGCGAACGAGCGGGAACTCCAAGATTTTGCCTTAGGACCAAATCTCCGAGCTGGAAGGATCTAGGCCGAACCTTCGCATTTCGATAACGAGCAATACGTTGTTGATATGCTGCCACTCGTACTTGGGAAGCATTTCGTCGCTCTTCCAAGAGATCGAGATGAAGTTGGAGGTTTTCCTGATTACTTGCGGGGTCATACTGCTCGATCCGATACGAGGGCACTTGAATTTCCACTGGTACCACTGCGTCAACACCAAATGCTAAGGAGAAAGGAGTTTCACCTGTTGATGTACAAGCCGTGGTTCTATAGGCCCATAATACCTCTGGCAGAAGTTCTGGCCACACCCCTTTACATTCACCTAGCTTGGTCTTTAAATGATGCTTTATGATCTTATTCACTGCCTCGACCTGCCCATTCGCCTGAGGATGATATGGAGAAGTGCGGAGATTACGTATCTTCCATTTTTCGCAAAATTCATCAAAGGCTGCGTTGTCGAACTGCGTTCCGTTATCGGTAATTATAGTATGAGGAAGTCCGAAACGGCATATGATATTTCTCCATATAAACTTAGTAGTTTGTTTCTCAGTAATCTTAGCTAATGGTTCTGCCTCGGCCCATTTGGTGAAATAATCAACCGCCACGATCGCGAACCTATTCTGTCCCTTTCCCATGGGTAAGGGCCCGATGATATCGATCCCCCACTGAGCAAAAGGCCAAGGGCTATCAACTGGGGTCATCCGCTTGGACGGTACACGAGGTATAGGTAGATATCGTTGACACTTGTCGCATTTTTTAGAAAATTCGATGGCGTCTGCTTTCATAGTGGGCCAATAATATCCTTGCCTCATCGCTTTATATGCTAGGGATCGCCCCCTGGGATGGTTACCACATGCCCCCTGGTGTACTTCGTCTAGAACATGAAGTGCTTCTTCTGGATGAAGACACCTCAAATAAGGCAAGGAAAAGTTTTTGCGCAACAATATTCCGTCTTGCAAAGTATACCTGGCAGCCCGAAGACGAATTTGCCTTGCAGCTTTCTTGTCCTCTGGTAGGTGTCCGTCTCTGAGATAGAGGATGATAGGATCCATCCAACATGGAGATGATTGTATCGATATTACATGCTCGAGAGTCGCTTGGTCGGTACTCAGGACCTGACGGTGCTCGATGGGGATCGAATGCGATAACTCAGATTCTGGTGCAGAGGCAAGCTTTGCCAAGGAATCGGCAAGTTGGTTCTTCTCGTGAGGAATATGGGCTATTTCATAAGTCTTCAGTTTGGCGAGCAGGATGAGGACACGAGACTTGTATAAGGCCATTCGTTCTTCTTTGGCTTCAAATTCACCAAGAACTTGTTTGACGATGAGATGGGAGTCGCTATGGATTAACAGATTCTGAACTGCAAGGACAATGGCCAGTTCAAGGCCAACAATCAGGGCCTCATATTCTGCTTCATTATTTGAGACGCGAGATTCGAAACGCAGAGCATATTGAAAATGTGACCCGTCGGGAGCTACTAAAATCAGGCCCGCTCCACTACCAGTGGCCCGCGACGACCCGTCCACGAAGAGTGACCAAGGAGGCTGGTCGCTGGTCATAGTATTATCTTCGGAGGAGTATGTGAATTCGGCGATGAAGTCAGCCACGGCCTGGCCCTTTACTGCGGTCCTAGGACAGAATGAGATATCGTGCTCACTGATCTCGACCGCCCATTTAGTTAATCGTCCGGAAGCCTCAGGTTTTTGAAGGACTTGTCGTAGCGGGTGATTCGTCGGTACTAAAATAGCGTGGGCTTGAAAATATGGTCACAATTTTCGAGCTGCCGTGACTAAAGCTAGGCCAGTTTCTCCATATCAGAATACCTAGTTTCTGCATCAACCATTGCTCGACTGATATAATAAACGGGCCTCTGCACCCCGGTATCTTCTCTTATTAAAGCGGCGCTAACGGCCGTAGTGGACACAGAGAGATAAAGAATGAGTTGCCCATGTGCTACAGGTTTAGATAAAATGGGGGGTGTGCTCATGTATAGCTTCAATTGTTGAAAGGCTTCCTCACATTGTGGCGTCCATTTCCAATCAGACTTCGCCGTTGCACGAAGGAGTTTGAAGAATGGTAAGCACTTGTCAGATGCTCGCGAGATGAACCTGTTCAATGATGCGATGCGACCAGCCAGACGCTGGACATCCTTCAAAGTGGTGGGGGATTTCATCTCTATCAATGCTTTTATCTTCTCAGGATTTGCCTCGATTCCTCGCTGACCAACCATGAACCCAAGAAACTTTCCTGCAGACACTCCAAACGCACATTTTTCTGGGTTTAGCTTCATTTGGTACCTCCTCATTAAGTCGAAGGCTTCTCGAAGATCAGAAATATGATCAGCTTCTATAGTGCTTTTTACGAGCATGTCATCAACATAGACTTCCATATTCCTACCGATTTGAGCAGCAAATATTTTGTTGACGAGACGTTGATAAGTGGCCCCCGCATTCTTGAGACTGAACTGCATTACCTGGTAGCAATATAATCCTCGATCTGTGATGAAGGCGGTATGCTGGCTATCAGGTGGATGCATCATGATCTGGTTGTAACCAGAATAAGCATCCATAAAGCTAAGCAGAGCGTGTCCAGCTGTTGAATCGACCAACTGGTCGATCCGCGGTGTCGGGAAGCTATCTTTGGGACATGCTTTGTTCAAGTCTGAATAGTCGACGCACATTCTCCATTTGCCGTTAGCTTTTCGGACGAGAACTACGTTCGCGACCCACTCTGGATAGTCAATTTCTTTTATGAAATTGACCGTAAGTAGCTTCTCGACCTCAGCTTTGATCGCCATTTGCCTTTCTGCAGTGAAGGCACGTCGACGCTGGTGTACAGGTTTATGCTTTGGGTCGATATTGAGACGATGTGCGATAACATTGGGGTCGATGCCTGGCATATCTTTATGAGACCAAGCGAACACGTCCTGATATTCAGTAAGGAAAAGGACCAGATCTTCACGATGGACGCTGGCTAAAGAGGACCCAATGTATACGACCCTGGATAAGTCGTCTTTGGCTAAGTGAATCGCCACTGTATCTTCCCCTGGAGTTCCCGACCTAAGAGCACTCTCTCTCGGATCCAACGAGGTGTTGGAGGGAAAGTTGGGTGAACCTTGTGCTATCTCCATGATGGGTACTGCTTGAGCCTTCTTTCGGTCTTGGAGGGCAATCTGGTAACAAGACCGTGCCTCCTGCTGACTTCCACGCACGACCCCGATACCATTTGGGGTAGGAAATTTGACACATAGATACGAAGGGTGCAAGGCTGCCCCGACCTTAGTAAGAGATGGCCGCCCCAAAATGGCGTTATACGCTGATTTTCGGTCCACTACGAGGAAGTTTATGAAGACGGTGGTCTTTGCTGGACTTTCTCCGAAAGTAACTGGAAGATCGATGCTTCCTTCAGGTGTTACTACCTCACCTCCGAAGCCGACGAGGGGGGTTGATACTGGCTTGAGAAGGCTTCTGGCAAGTGCCATTTTGTTGAAAGCTTCCAAGTATAGAATATCATCTGAGCTACCTGTATCCACCATAATTCGATGTGTCAGATAATTTGATACCTTCAATGTGACTACGATGGAGTCTTCATGAGGGAAGTGAATTCCCTTCGCATCTTCGAGAGTGAAGGAAATTGGAGGATGGCTGGTTTTTGACGAACTGGACGTCTGTTCGAGCCAATAGATTTGCTGGGGTTCTTTGGATGCCTTTCGAGCGTATGCCTTTCTCGAAGCTTGAGAGTCACCCCCGCAAGCTGGTCTTCCGACGATGGTGCGGATTTCTCCCGTAGGCTCAGCATCCTCTTGGTCAATTTGATGATGAGGCGGTTCCTTTTGGCGAGATGAGGTCTTCGTCCTTTCTGGTGATTTACGAGCAACATAATCCTGGAGATGGCCTTTTCGAATAAGGGCTTCGATATGGTCTCGTAGAGAGATGCAGTCCTGGGTTCTATGCCCGTGATCTTTGTGGAAGTAACAGAACTTGCTCTTATCTCTCTTCTCGGGATCGGATTTGATCTTTGCAGGCCATTTTACATAAGGCTTGTGTTTAATCTCCATTAGAACCTTTTCATGAGACTGATTAAGAGGAGTGTAGTTATGGTATTTACCGGAGTAAGGCTTCTTGGGAGAACGATCGCGTTGATCTCGACGATATTTTTTATCTGCAGAGGAGGTTCCTTCTGGCTTGCGTTTCTTACCCTGTGTCCCCTGGCGTGTCAATGCGACTTCTTCTGCGTTGATGTACTTCTGAGCTTTGGCTTGGAACTCTGCCATAGTTTTCGGTGGGCTTTTATCCAAGGCAAACCTGAATTTCTCGCTTGTTATTCCTGCTATGAGGGCTGCGAGCCCTTTTTCTTCAGTATAACCTTCAGTTTGAACGGCTTCAGCGGTGAACCGTACTGTGAACTCCTTTATCGTTTCCCCATGCTGTTGTTTCAGATTCATGAGGTGGGAGGCTGGCTTCTTGATGCGGATGCTTCCCATGAATTGAGAAAGGAATATCTCCGATAACTGAGAAAAGGAACTGATGGAACGAGGCTTTAACCCCCGGAACCACGTACGAGCTGCTTCCTTCAATGTTAAGGGAAAAGCCCTACACATGATTTCTAAAGCATGTCCCTCCAACTCCATGAGGGACCTGTATGTTTCTAGATGTTCAAGAGGGTCGCCAATACCTGTGTACGGGGTGATAACAGGCGTCCGATACTTCCTAGGTAACGGGGCTTCCATAACCTCGCTGGTGAAGGGGGACTTGGATTGATGTATCGCCGCCATGACGGCAGATGGCCTATTTGCCTGGTATCACTGTTCCATGACATCAAAACGATCATGGATTCTTTTGAGATCTCCTTCCCATGGTAGGGTATAGCTCGATGTTTCGGCGGTGGAGCCCTGCGGTTGAGGTTGTCGAGACGAACTAGAATGTATAGAATGTGGAGACGGTACAGGGGGATGGCTGCCAAGTGGTGGGGCCTGTGGTTCATCCATAGAATGTCTAGATGCCACTGGTATGTGCTGCGGTGGTAACCCTTCGGAGGCTTGTCCCTGAGGTTCGCGGAAATGCTGATCAAGCCGATTTGACAGTGCTTGAACTCCGGCGTTTAAAGTTAGGAAAGTGTTTCCGAGGAAACGTAGGACATCGTTTTGATTTCCAGAAGCTTCCAATAATGGGTTTGGTGATGGCATAGTTGGGGCTCCTTGAGGGATGTTCGTCGAGGCAGGTGGAAGGGCAGGTACGGATTCCGTCTCATCAAGCGGAGGTGGTGCCTGCCTTGAAGTTGAAGGATGAACAGCCTTTTTAGGAGGCATCGCCGAAGGATTTTGATCGATGGTTAGAACGATTGATTTTGACGATCAAGTCGTTCCCACAGACGGCGCCAGACTGTTAATGTCAGATTTCGTAACAGTATCCTCCGGACGCTCACCTTCTCTCCAACACAGATTTCTTCCGCCAAACCTGAAAGAAGACAGACAGCAACTAAGGGTGGCTGGGGTCCAGCCGTTAGCCCTCCGATGCTTAAGTCAGGCCAAAGAAGAAAAGAAGAGTAACCAGGCCAAAACAAGGCAGGGATTGAATATGTTATGTGTACCTTTCCCATAATGGAGTCGTCCCTTTATATAGATCTGAAGCGGTTCAATCTGTTACGCAAGATATCGAGATCCCGCTGATCTCGTGTACAATACTGAGATCTTGCTGACTTTGTGGGATAAGATCCTCATCCTTGGAGACGAGATCCAACCCACTAACCTATTTCGCTGATCACTCATGTAGAGCTGGAAACCGTAGTTGGAGTCATAGCCAGCGAAAAGGAAGGAGACGCCGATGAGACGGAAACCACCGAACTGGGTGTAACCCTGCCTGGCATCGCAGAGGGATTGGACAAGCTGCTCGACAGGAATCGGGTGCTGGTACTGAAGGTTAAGAGGTGTAACCACAAAAAAGCTGTTCGCAAGTTAGAACATGGTCACGAGTCCAAGTGCTTGCTCATTCTGACGTAACACCTTTCAACGACTTGTGAGAAGATCTGCTCGCTATTCAAGAAGGGAGTCTTTGCTTCGCTTTATCTGACCATCGGCTAGGGGAGCTCGAAGCCTTGCGAATAGGTGCTCCGCATTTATCCATCCTACGACTCTCGAGCATGTGATCTCGAGAGTCTCATGGATTCTTCCGTACCTTCCCAATCTGTGACTCTCGATCAGATGATCTCGAGAGTCAAATGGGTGTCCGTGTACAATTTTTAATAGCTGAGCTGGTCTCCATTTTGTCTATAACACTGCACAATTCACGCATGACTGGCCGACTAATCTTGACTGGTCGGACCCCATGGCCGACCGGTCGGACCAGCCCAAAAAATAGTCCTGGGAGTAAAATACACAAGCCTCTATACTAGCCGACTGGTCAAGACCTTGACCAGTCGGCCCCCTTTGTCCAACTGGTCAAGACTAGTCTGTGCACAGTCCAGGGCAGTTTGAAGGCTCTTCTCCAACAAACTCCACCGAGGGTTCAAACGACGAATCAACTGCCATCCTTGCAACGTCATCTCATTTTCAATCATAGCTCCACCGCTTCTCATGCCACCATCGAACCTAACCTTGCAAATTCACGTCCTTTACCGCTCTTCTCATGTGGCCCTTGGGCACTTGCCATATACGAGCAACCGTGGATCTCGCTGCCTTTCCCGTAGCTCCATTGTGAATTGTGCTCCCGATCAACATGTAAAGATGGCCACACCTCCGTGCCTTCATACACACGAGTGCCCCCTTCATCACTTCACAACAATGATCGCGGCCTATAAACACGCACCCTTTCACCTCGAGTGCACCAAGAGAAATCATATTCATCTTCATCTTGGGAAAGTGCTTCACATCTTCCAGGACTTGTTGGACTCCATCGAACATCTTGATGCGCACAGTACCAATACCCACAACCTTATGAGCGTAGCCATCGCCCACAAACACTGATTCACCACCATACTCCCTGTATGTCGTGAATGAACTTCGGTCAGGACATACATGACATGAAGCCCATAAATCTAGGATCCACTCACTATCGTGAGATCCCTTGCCAGATACAGTCAGAGCTTCACATAGATCGTCACCTTCCTCTACGGTATTAGCTCCCTCTTCAGAAGAATTTCCATACCTCTCTTACTTCATCCTAGGATTTTGACAATCACCTCTCATGTGGCCCTCCTGACCACAATTCCAGCACTTCACCTTAGCCTTCCCTTTGCCCTTGGCCCTAGATCCTAATTTTGAATATCCTCCATGCTCAGAACTTCTTCCCCTCATAACCAGTGCCTCTGAGGAATAACGGGAAGCCACGTCACCGCTTTTCTTTCTCATCGCCTTGAACTGGAGGGTTGAGATAACGGTCTCGACGCTTATGGTTTCCCTCCCTGTGCACACAGAGTCCCTGAATCGGTCATATGAATCTGGAAGAGAATTCAACAGGATGCATGCTTAGTATTCATCCTTCATCAATTCATCAATCTCCACCAACTTGCAAACTAGCCGATTGAACGTGCTCAGGTGGTCCTCCACCTCCGTTCCCTCAGCCTTCCTCAAGGTGAACAACTGCATTAACACGTACATGCGATTCTCTAGAGACTTCTTGGCATAAACCTTCTCTAGCTTTGCCATCGTTTCAGCCGCAGTCTTCTCCTTCATGACATGATAGAGAACATCATCCGTAAGGTTTAATAGGATTGAGGCTCTAACCTTCTTATCGAGCCTCGTCCACTCATCATCTTTCATAGCCTCGGGTCGCTTTCCAATAGCTTCATCAAGCCCTTGCTGAACTAGGAAGGATTCAACCTTCACCTTCCATAGCTCAAAGTTATTTTTCCTGGAGAACTTCTCTACCTCGAACCTTGCGCCCGATCCCATCTTTTCGTCTCAGATTCGAATCTACTCCACCCCAACTTTAGCTCTGATACCACTTGTTGGGAAAATCGACAGCAAAAGCGGAAGCCAAATGGGCAAAGCAATGCGAGATCAAACGAGAAACACTATGCAATCAAGCCACACACAAGCATTCACCACAAGAGACTCCGAATTTATGTGGAAAAACCCCTCAACAGGTAAAAAACCACGGCACAAAATGAGCTACTATGATTAACAGAAGATTACATAGATTGACATCCCACAAGCAAGGAAAAAAGAGAAAACACAAGCTCTCTCCCTCTCAAAACACTCTCCCCTCTTCCTAATGCGATTAGGAAACCTTGGACACCTTAGAATACACCCTAATCCCAGATTTATGCCATATATATAGCAAGCAACCCCGAATTAAAAGCGTCTTGTGCAAATCCACGTAATAGCGCAAGAGATAACTTGCTACGCAATTCACACATGACTGGCCGACCGGTCTTGACAGGTCGGACCCCATGGCCGACCAGTCAAACTGGCCCAAAAAATAGTCCAGGGAATAAAATACACAAGCCTCTATACTGGCCGACCGGTCAAGACCTGTCGGCCCCCTTTGTCCGACCGGTCAACACCGGTCGGTGTACAATCCAAGGCAGTTTGAAGGCTCTTCTTCCAATAGTGCCGACAGAGATTTATCATACAATCAATTCTCAGGAAGTTTCACTCTTGGATTATAGCAGGCTTGGAAATGTTTGTCCAAAAGAAGCATAAAGTTTGCTATTTTCATCTTCATTTCTCTGGTGACCAAACTGTTGTGGGTAAAACCCTAGCTGACCTCATGACAATCGCATGTCGACATGTACCTAGGTCGGTACAACCATTTCCTAAGGGCTTTGAGGTTAGAAGCATTAAGCTGGAGCAAGAGGAGAGAACCGTAGACTGACAACGAGCTGAGGACATCAGGACGACCTAACCTCGAAATCGACTTTGGCCATACTAAACTAAATGTCGACCTGAAACACCTTCGCCATGTATGTGGGTGTAAGTTCAGGGACATCCCCGACATAAGCGGACACACTCCCCATTTCCATGGACGTTACTCACGGATTTCAGGAATCATGCCGGCCCTTAGGTCTCACTCGCACGATCATGGCCCTAAAATGGCCCACGATCGCTCCTCCTCCGGAGCCAATAAATAGAGGCATTAGCCTCCATTCCAAGGTACATGACATCTCTGAGACTGAAACCTTCTCCTCCATTTAAGCCAGACTCATCTGACTTAGGCATTAGAGGATTAACGGCTGGTCCCTGACCACCTCCAAAGTGTTCTTCGTACTGTGCAGGGTCCCGCATTTGTATCTAAGCAACTTATCATCGAGATAGTCCATACCTTCAATCCTAGGTGGTCATCTTGCCCACCTCATCTGAGGTCCAGAAATCTGCAACAACACAAACAATTCATTAAATCATTGAGGGTGCGTTTGGATGTCCATTTGAATTGAATCGCAATAGTTAGTTTGGTAGAGAAGAAATGGCCAAATTGTAGTCACTTGATATTCGCAATGAGGAAGTAGTCCTCAAATGCATTTACATTCCTTTCAAGTTCAACTTAAAAGTATTTGGAGGCCACTACCTCAATACGAATATAGAGGAAGGTGTTGGAATTTCGTCATTTCCACTTCATTGAACTAGTAATTCTTGCAATTTGATTCAATAGAGCATCCAAACACAAGATATGACAATGCCCCTCTTTATTTCTTCTTATGATATATGAATGTGATTTTGGATTAGATTAACACTTGTTATGACACATTTAAAGGTTCGAAAACCATGTCTAGTTAAATCTGTGTGCACTAGAATCAAGCATATGCGAGTTACAATAATATGTTTGGTGTGTTGGGGTTAAGAGCCCCGCAGTGGAAGCAATCAAAGCAGGCAAGGATCACACCTCAATGGCAATCACACAAGCAAATCGACACACACAAGAAGCAATCTGAATTTTATGTAAAAAAACCCCTCACGAGTAAAAAACCACCGCACAAAGCGACACCAATCCACTATGATATCAGACCTTACAAGAGATAGAAGAAACACAACCCGAATCACAGCCCACAAGAGAAATCCCAATCTAACAAAGCTAATTCTCATAAGAGAAGGACAAACATAGCCCTTTCCCTTAACCCAGAGAACTCCAAGCTTCCTCCTAACTCTTTCTCTCACCCTAGAACCCTCTCGATCACTTTAGGAAACCTTGGCCCATTGACAGTAACCCCAATCCCGGATTACATCCCCTTAAATAGGGGAAAATTGAAATTAGAAACCCCTTGCGCAACAAACCACGTAAGAATCCAACTTGTACAAGGAAACTGCCGATCGGCCGGCTGGATGGCCCAAAAAAGCTCCAGCGAACTTGCTGCCTTGATCTCATCCGTGATCGACTGGTCGGCCAGCCGGTTGGTGGCCTCCGTGCATGGGATTTGAGGCGTCCCATCCCAACATGGTGTCCATATTCAATATCTAAAAGTGCTGAAGTGGTTTTCATAATGAGAACATATCTTAAGTGTGCAAGATCAGGGACATTCGTCAGGAGTTTCTGACCATGAAGATACCCTTGGAAAAAATCAAGTTGTTCTATGCATCATAAGGGCCAATATGGAAGAACAAAATGGCTCGCTTGGGAGCTTGTTAATAGAGGTAAATGGGAAATGGAATTAGAGGTAAATGAATTGGAAGTAAATGGCTTTTTCAAATGTGTTTGGATGGGAGTAAATGAAATACATTTGAAATCAATTTTTTTTTTATGGAAGTAAATGGGAGGAATTGGAATTTTCTAATATATTCATAGGAACATATATAATATTCCAAATCAGCTTTAATACCCAAATTAGTACACATACATATATTTAATGGAATGATTATAATAAGCTCATTAAAATGTATACTTTATCTAAAAATAAGGAAATTTGAGCCTTAGGCGAGCCACAAACAAAGGATCACAAATAAACAACTTGCCAACATTTTTTAACCATCCATTTAGATGGCCAACCTTTGGATGGTTTGGATCATTCTATTAGTGTGATTTTAGTAATGTTGCCAATAATTGTATTGTTTTGGAATATCATTAACGAGCCACATGTGCGGTGGACATGTGCGTGTCAACATCTTTGTTTACTTGTGCAACTCTCCCAGGGAGCCAAAAAAAGGCATTTCACTCCATTTACTTCCAAATCTTCTCTTAAAAAGAGGATTTCATTTCCAAGCTCATTTACTCCCATTTCATTTGATTTACATGCATTTACTCCCATACAAACGCACCTCAAATCCCATTTACTTCCATCCAAATGGCCCCAAAAGACAGTTAGAAAAAAGACAAATGATGTTATATATTCAACAGAACGCGAATGTAGAAGTGCTAAAATGGTTCACTGAATGTGAACATGGCACAAGTGTGCAAGATTAGTAATATTTTTTTTATGAGGATCATTAGGGCGATTGTATATAAGGGTGCAAATGGGCCAGGTAATGGAGTCCTAGGCCTGACCCATATAATAATTTATAACATCCTGTAAAATTTTCGTACTAAACCCTAGCACATTCACAATTGATCTTGTAAAGTGTACAAAACCAACTAATTGTGCCCCTTAACCTAGAAATTATTGAATTAGTGTTAATATAATCAAATCGGCGTTTTCTCTAATCGCGTGGATGCCAAGCGATAAACTTAGCAAGCCTAAATCCTAATTACTGTGCATAAAAAATTTCATTATTCAAATAATTCCAAAAATGTCCGAATTATCCAAAGTCTCTAGACCGCTCGTTAGTGGATTGTTAAACTTGAAATAAAGGAAAATCGTCCGTCTCAACAGGCTTGATAACTTGTGGGATGTTGAGCCAAGATTTTGAGCTGAATCACTCAACTTCAAGATTAAAGGGTCGGCACATGTGATATGTGAACCTACTCATGAGTTACCCAGACCTTAAGTGAATTGTGCCCATTCGGACTCTCTCGAAGTTGTGGCTTTTGAGCCGTTAAATCGTGATGAAACTTAGGACAGTATTCCACAAACATCCATAAATTTGTGTCCCCGATCAATGATCGGTAATCATTGAACAAACTCTTCATCATATCCATTGATCGCCGCATCCAAATTGTGGGCGATTGTAGCCTTAGGTGGATCACCACTTGGGACAACTAACCTATGGAGTGGATAGACCCGTGTGGTCCCATGTGGCCCCAAATGCTAGAATCAACCTCCCATTGAGTTTTATTACCAAGAAGCGAGCTTTTAGGGCCATTTGTGCCACATCTAGCATTATAAATAGAGATCAATTGGGCATTTCTCCCCCAAATTCAAATTTCTAGGGTTTGGGAGAGAAAGAGAGAGAAAGAGGAGAATAAGAGAAAGAGTGAGGGTTAGAGTATTGTGGGTGCTTGGATTAGTGCTCATTGTTCTTGCCGCTGCTAGTGCTCCTACTGGACCACCGTTTCTTTCACCGAACAAAAGGTCGCGAGTGGACCCTTAACCGATTCATTCTTTCAGACCAGCTCCCGCGACAATGACGGATTGTGTGTGCACATATTGTTCGAAAGTTGGCCTTTCTGTCTCTTTCTGCTACACGAAGATGAGGGATAATGGCATCATGCCACCTCAGTTAGGCAACCAACCACCTCAGCGCACTATCGCCGCACCACCCGTGCAAGCGATATGACCACTTGTCCAAGTTGGTCGTCCGGCTCTACATCCGAATCGCCCTCCCGTGAGGCCAGTAGCCTCCAGGGTAATCTGACTCCAACAAGCAATAGTTCACACCTTGACCGTGGCGGAACCAGAAACAACCGACCCTCTTTCATCAGCTTTCGAAGGTACAGCCTTCGTTTGAGGTACCCCATGTACATTTTGGTAGACACCAGGGGCCTAGGGCTACTAGTTCATTTATCTCCCGTGGTCTTGTGAAGCAGCTAGGGTTGGGTACCATAAGTATACCCAAGAGGATGGTACTATCCACCTTGGGAAAGAGTTTTGATTCCAATAAACTACGTCCAAATTGTCCCGTCACTTTAGGGGTTGAGAAGTATTGATCGACTTGTTGGTTTCAAGCATTTATGACTTCGACGTCACCATTGGTATGGATTGGCTGACACCCATTAAAGATGAAGTTGATTGTAAACCCAAGACCATCACCATGTATGTAGAAGGAGAGACACCTTTCACATTTCCTATAAAAGTTAGTTGCAAACACCATGAATACCTTTAATCCCTTTACAACTGAAACATTTTACAGGCATCCAAACAACTCCCTATGATATGTATACAAACTCAAATTTAGACACTTATTGAGTCACATGGCATGGTCTGAAAATACTTTAACATGAAAATCTGCTCATATGTTCATCGGTAATGCCATTTCTTATCTTACTTTGGTATTTGGATTTGTGTTTTCTCAACTAGGAGATGCTACAATTTTGATTGATAAACTTCTCGTTGACAATTATGTTTCGTAGTCTATATTTGGTTGTCCAGGCAGGTGGGATGTTGTTCTACCTAAATAAACATGCAAAACATTTTGGGTGCTATCACCTCAAATGTTCTAGATATTGATTTGGCACAGAAAGGGTGGAAAATTGTTACTCTTTGTTCCATTTTTCAAGATGCCCCAAACACATCAAAATGGATAAACATTTGTTTCACCAAAATATCCATTATTCTCGTAATTTTGAGTACATCCAAATGTATCCAAATGCTACCATAGGATACATTTGGATGCACTATTGAATTGAATTGCAATTATTATTTCAATAGAGTTGAAATTGAAAATTTGTAGATAACTTTAGCAAAAATTATTTTTCTTTATCTATCGAAAAAAATCATATTTATGGAAAATGCCCAAATTGCAATTATGCTACTTTCCATGTTAGATTTGAAAGGAGTGTAACTGCAATTTCATGGCTATGTCGCCATTATGAATGTGAGGGAATGTCATTACATAGTAGGTATTTCTTCTTGATTCAACTGAATGTTTGCTATTCAATTAATTGGTTCATCCAAGCATACACTTATAAAGAAAATCATCAAGTAAATAGAACTTTCAACCGAGGAATCATACAATTTTTTTTCAAATAAGTTCATGAAAAAGAGAAAAAAATTTGTGAGCATGCATTTGAGTTTTGTATTCAATTTAAGTAGATATATAATCCTGACCAGCTCACTTGTGTAAATTCTTAGAGCTTCTAGAAATGGTTTGCTACCGGAGATTTCAGTCTTGAAAATAAGTTGGGAGTGGGTGGATTTCAAGCTATTTATAAGGTACTTTTTTCTTATGTAATCTGTGAAATTGTGTGCAAGGGGGTCTAACATGACACTTTATCATGTTACACCGCGGAAGCTTTAGAGCGGAGCTATTAGAACTATGATTAAGTCCTAAAGGGGGGTGATTATGACCTTTTGAAAAACTCTTGCTTAATTTAAACTAATTAGCAATTAAACTATTAACCAAGTAACACTTAACTTCTAAGCTTAAGTGGGTCTAATCATATAGACTAGAAAAGATTAAGCAATTAAGCAAGTAGTCTATAGAGTGAAACTACAACTTTTGTGTGAATCTACCTATCCGTTGCATATCATACATACCATTCAAGCATTTAAATAATTAACAATTAAGGAGAAAATGCAAGAATAGAAATGTGCTCAAATGATAATCATAAACATAAGCACGTATAGTTGTTTGGTTTTCCTACTCCACTCCCGATTACCGTACCCAATTCATGAGTACACAAAATTTCACTAAACAGAGGTTTCAAATAATTTAACCTCACAACTCATACCAGAGCTTTTTACAACGGGTTCACCTTTCAACCTAAACGGAGGTTTTTCAAGTTCACCTCTCAACCTACACGTATGCACCCGTGTTGGTGAAACACGTACTCACCTGTGTCGGTGGCTCCCTTTGAAGAGTTGGTTTAGGCCCAACAAATGTGCTAATGTCCCACTAAGGAACCTAAATTTAGGCTCAACAAATGTGCTAAGGATCCACACAAAAAAACCTGAGTTTAGGCTCAACACATGAGCCAAGGATCTACTAAGGAACCTGGTTTTAGGATTAACTAATGAGCCAAGGATCCACTAGGGAACCTGGTTCAATTTTGGGTCACAAACTCTCATACTCTATCCTACAAAAGGAAATAGTGCAAATGAACTCGCAAACTTGATAACTTACTTATCGGATGAGCCCCTTGTGTAACTCCTTCTTGGGTTACTTGATCTCCACTCTCCAGTGCTTTAATCAACTCCCTCGATTTTGTTTTCGATGCTTTGTCAAGGCTTTAACTTCAACGATCAACCACTTTGCAATTGGTGCTCTTTTGAGATATGCCTAAGGTGATAGGAGATTGTTAAAACTAGAAAAATGATCACAAGGACATTTTCTTGTGTTTTGTCGTTCTGGGGTTCTGAATAATAGAAACATTTATAGACAATCACAAGCATTCACAAAAGTACACAAGAGAAGAGATATCGCAAGGCGAATTTTATTTCAGAGATCCTGAGATCTTGTACATTCCAGGCCGTGATCTGGCATGAGCCCTTAATTACATCGAATGATCAATGACCCTTGATTAACATGCAGAAGACTTGTCAGTGGGGACTACGGTCCTAGAGTTCATGGTCGTAGAGACCTGTACTTTGTGTGGTCGTAGAGACTTGTATTTGTATGGTCATAGAGACCTGTATTTATTGTATTTTGTTATGGACTGATCTATCTTTGTACGAGTCAGATGTCTATGTCCCATGTTTTGACCAGAGATCCAGGTTGAGACTGTCACGATTTTTAATCGAGAGGTGCGACTCTAGGCTTGCGCCCGTCGTTTGTGACAGGTGACCACGGGAAGATCGATCTGTAGTTGTATGTACCTGAACAGCTCAACCAGCGGATGCCGTTTGAATGGGTAGGGCATCGACTGTTCTTCAAGTGTCAGTCTTTAACAAATTCCATGTAATAGTTTTAGAACTCTCTCAATATGATTTATTGTGTCAACTATAGTCCCATTTTCTTAGTCTAGACCTGAATTCAGGTCATATTATGATAGTACATGTAAATAATAGATATATCGGTATGATTCGGGGAAATAGTGGCCTCTTTCCGAGAAATTACTTCGTTCATCACATTGGATCGGATCGGACTCCGAAGGCTTGCATTCTGCTCATTGGGTGGCCCGAATGAGTTATTTGACTACTCTATTGCGTTCGGGACGCTCAAAATACCCAAAATAGGCCCAAATGGGGCCCGAAAACATCACAAAGTAAAGATTTAAAGGTGCTGAAATGGACGTTCAGAGTGTTGATTTTTCTGATCCGCTGGGCTGATTTTATTGACGCACTGGGGCCAGTGCGTCCAAAAATGACTGTTAAAATGTTTGATTTTTCTGATCCGCTGGCCTATTTTTATGATGCTTTGGGGCCAGTGCGTCCGAAAATGACTTTGTTAAGATGTGCATTTTTTTGATCCGCTGGCTTATTTTGAGATGCGCTGGGGCCAGTGCGTCCGAAAATGACTATTAAAATGTTTGATTTTTCTGATCCGCTGGTCTATTTTTATGATGCGCTAGAGCCAGTGCGTCCACAAAGTAAGTCAAATCGGACTCCAGGTATTTTCATGATGCGCTGTTATACTGATGCATTTTTAAACCATTTCTTCACCAGACCTGTTGTGGTCGGATGCGGGGTTTTCGGTGATCGGAGAAGGTTTCCGGCGATCGGAGAAGGTTTCCGGCGATCGGAAAGAGGGTTCCGGGGAGGGATTCCGGCAGTTTCTCGAAATGCCCAAGGTACAAAACTCTCTCTCTGGATTCGTTCAAATAAATAGTAACGAAGGGGTATTTATACCCAAAAATACCAAAAGTCGGCCAATAGGACGCTGCCACGTGTAGCGCGTCGAGGAAATATGTCGGCGCGTTGAGAAAATCACTCGGCGCATCTTAAAATGCCTTAGTTTAAATGCTGATTTTTAGGGCGCACTGGCTGTCAGTGCGTCCTGAAAATCCTGAAAATGCCTGATTTATTGGACGCGCTGGCGGTCAATGCGTCCTGAAATTCTTGAATTTTTAGATGCGCTGGTCGTCGGTGCGTCCTGAAATTCGATTCAGAAAACTGTCTGAATTTCAAGATGCGCTGGCTGTAAGTGCGTCCTGAAATTCACTGTGCAAAATTGTCTGAATTTCTCGACGTGCTGGGTGAATTTCCTGATGCGCTGAGGGTCAGTGCGTCCTGAAATTCCTTTCTAAAATGACTAAATTTCGTGATGCGCTGACCGCGAATTTCTTGATGGGCCGACGTACTTATTTGTGATTATCTTGTCAATGTGGAGCCCGCTTTGCGATGGATGTTGATGCACTGGCTGTATTTGTTCATGATTGAACTTACCCTCCCAAATTTGGAGGGTTCTGATCATGATGAATGGTGGGGCCCACCACTGGGTCAACTTTTCATTTTTTGTAAAGTCTGATGTGCGTTGTGAATTCCGTTGAATTTGTTGATGCACTGCCCCTAAATCCAGTGATAGGGCAGATTGTACACTTGTAACCCTTGTTTTGAAGATCCTGACTTTTGAGACCCCATCAGAGATAGGTTGAATTTTCTACAACTAGTTATATGTTGTAAGCCTAGAAGGACTCACCTAATTGGATCTCTAGAGAGGTTCAACCAAATGATTTACTTATGACGTAGGTGTTTAAACATCTATAGATTAAGAGAGAGGAATTTCATCTTCATTTGAGCTTTTTAATACTCCAACTTGTGATGAATCACAAGGAATATGACTTGGGTAGCTTAGGTTTAGAGCCTAGATATGGTTGTTATAATGGTGGCTTCTAAAACACTAAATTCCTCTCTTAAAGCCCAAGAGTCGAGCTCTGTTCTTATATAGATTAATCTCAAACAGTTAAAAAATAGGCTACAATGGTTAACTATCGATCGGTCACATAGAACTTGCGACCGGTCGCAGAAGGGCCATCAACCGGTCGCAATTGAATGACGACATATTGATTTAAGAGAGGGACAAAGATTTAGTTGTTGTTCCATTTTGGCTCCTGGCGAATGGTTGCAATTAACCAGTGATCGACCGAATTAAGCCTGGGACACTTGTTATGGTTGTTGTCTCACTTTGGCTTCTGATGACCGATCGACTAGACTGGTGACTGGTCACTTGGTGTTGTCGACCGGTCGTTGACCAGTCACCAGCACATCAGCTCTGCTATTTTGGTCTGTATTTCTACAGTCACTCATGTACCTCTTAGGCCTTCCTTTAAGTGATCTTTTAGGACACCTAAGGCCATTCTAAGATAACTAAAAGTATACATATTGGGGTCCAAGTCATCTAGAGGTTTTATAATTGTTTTGGTTTAAGGGTTTTGGCTCACCAAGGCATCTCATTTACTGGTTTCTTCTTTCTTAATGCAACTTGTTGTGTCTTCGGTCTTCATCTTCTTTGGGCTTACCCAACACCTAGACACATAGACCTACGTAATTGATAAATAAGGTGCATTAATATGTCATAAAAAATGCACTAACAATCTGTAATAAATGTATCACAAGACAACATTATTCTGTTTTTAATCTGCAAGTTTAGGTGAATGTGATTGATTGTCATGAAGGAAAGTACAGTGCCAATTGAGAAGTGAGAACAAATCCCAATTTGTGTGGACAACAAACAGGCCTCCGTATAACTCTCTCTGTGGTGATTCAAGTATCATTTTATACAACAATAATGTACAATCACTCAAGTCTCATCCATAGATATGTACACAAATAAATACATAATTGTGGTATTTTTATAGGGTACACTTTCAGATGGAAGGACAGTAGCTGCGAAGCAACTCTCAGTGGCATCTCATCATGGAAAGCGTCAATTTGTAACAGAGATTGTTACCATACCAGTGGTGCAGCATTGGAACCTTGTGAAGTTGTACGGATGCTGCATCGAGGGAGATAAGTGGCTTTTGGTTTACTAGTTTCTTGAAAACAAGAGCCTTGATCATGCACTCTTCGGTATAAAACATGTCCCCATTTCTTTAAAACCATATTCTTGAGCTCGACCTAAATGAGGAATGTGATGGCCATTGGTAAGAGATAGGATATGGTAACAACACGTGCCAATGTAGCATGTTTAAGCGACATTTAGGCCATTCATCTAGTGGGCCCCACATGAATATGCATTTCGATCATCAGGTAGCCCAACGTCTATGAAACAAATGGACAAATAAAAAAATTGCCAACATCCACATTTGTCATACACTTGTTCCCCACTTGATGATTGAATCGGCTTTTTTCGAGTGGCCATGGAAAATGCAAGGTGGGTCCCACCTGATGAACAGACTGTATTCTCACACATACGTTCCACATTAGCAGTTTGTCACATTGGGGAATTGCTAGTTAGAGTTGGCAATGGGCCGGGTTTGGGCTAGGTAAAGCTAGGCCCAAGCTAAGCTCGGCAATTAATGTCCCAGGCTTGAGCATAGCCCAAGCCCGACATGTGCCTAGCACAGCAAGTCTAAGCCCGATGTGAAAAAGTTTGGTTGGGCCTTGGCCCAACCTCACCTGACTCGGCCTGGCTTAAAAATTTGATAAAATCCTCATTTCCCTCTTAAATGTTCCTAATTTTGTTGATCAAGTGTACCAACACATGCACAAATAAATAGACCTCGGCCCCAAACTGTATAGTTAAATATGTTGTGACTGGAAAAATGGCACAATGCATGAATAATCTTCATAGTTAATCACCGGAGAAAATGAGAAGATTCACATCCCCTCTTAAAATGACAAATCGTATGAGGGAGTTGATTAAGCTCATTATCCAACTAAATATAAAAACAAAGAATATGTTGAGTTGTGGCAATGCTAATGTAGGTAAGCTTCACATAGGTATATCCCGTACCGAATATAGATCTCCAACTAAGAGTGCACCTAAGAGAGATACGTTCAATGAAGAAACACTCTCTCCCGAATATTGTTTGGGTCCTAGGAAATTCACACCCAATGGGGTTGTGAACTAGGTTAGGTGACCTTATTAGGATATTTTAGATACTATAGGTAAATCTGAGGATTTTAACCCCATTTATGGGCTTATGGGAAAATCAGATGATTTAAGCCTCACTAGCCCACATTGATAGTTTAGTCTATATTTTGATTGATAAATTTTAATGCTAGACTATCACCCTGATTAGATTAACTAATCTTGCTAAATTTTATGCTTAATGTATGCTAATTTATGCCTTAGTCATCTGCTTTAATGTATATCTTAAAATGACCAATTATACATGATCAAATATGCTTAAATAGTTACATTTTCTTATTGATCATGTTCTTGCATGCTCCATGTTTTAATATTCATGCTACTCTCCCTAATTTGCATTTGCTTATAGTTAAAACTGTGACACTCTAATTTCTTCTCCATTTCCTTAATTGGTGTATTATTAAGGGGGAGAGATTGGTTTGTCAATTGCTGACAAAAAGAAGGAGAAAGATCAAGTCTCACCAAAACAAGTTTGTTATGTTTTGTGTTCCATGGATTGACAAGTTGTGGGGAGCAACTGAAGATGAGCTACTTAGTCTGTACATGTCTCGATTTGTATTTCATTTAAATATCAATGTAATCGAGTTAATGTATCTTGTTTTGGTAGGTTAGATTTTTGTTACGTAATTGACAAATGGGGGATTGTTAGTGCACTTTTCTGTGGTATATTAATGCACCTTACTTGTCAATTACGTAGGTCTTGAGTCTAGGTGTCGATTAAGCTTAAAGAAGATGAAGACCGAAGACTCGAGTAGACCTGCGGCATCAAGGAAGAAGAAACAGGTAAATGAGATGCCTTGGTGAGCCTTGAAATGAATCAAAACCCAAACCTCTTGATGACCCAAACCAATAGGCATACTTTTAGTCATCTTAGAATGACCTTAGGCATCCCAAGAGAACACCCAAAGTATGGCCCAAGAGGTTGCATATACTGTTATAAAACACAACACACAAACATCAGAAAAATAAGCATGTTGACCGATCTTGGCCAAGGGGCCCCAAAAGGGACAACAACAACTAACCAAACCTAATGTTTGAATTTCAAACCAGCCGCCAGACCGGTCAACAAAGGACAAAATCAGACAGAAACCTTTTACCAATCCCAAGACATAATTCGGTCAGTCAACCCTCAAAGACCGACAGGTATTGGACTTCTTCGACCAGTCGATAGCCAACCGTTTTAATCCATTAAAGCTTTCTTTATATAAAGGCTTGGCTCAATTTGGGTCTCAAGAGAGAAATTTGAGTGCATTAGAAGCCACCCATATTGCCCACATCATTAAGCTCTAACCTGAATCATCCCAAGTCATCTTCCTTTTGATTCATCACAAGATAGAGCATTCAAAGCTCATATGAAGATGAACTTGGTCTCTCTTGATCTCTAGATATTTTAGATACCTACACCATAGGTATATCCTTTGTCTTAACCTCTCCAGAGATCCAAATAAGTGAATCATTCTAGGCTTGCAACCTATTGTAAAAGATTCAACCTACCTCCTATCACCTTTGTCATCTCGAAGAAAATCATATGCACGGCGATTGATCGGTGGAGCTAAAGTCTTGGCAAAGAGGCAACATCATTGATTAGGGAAGCACACGGGGAGCTAATTCAAGCATGGGAGAGCGAGAAGAAGCAACCCATCAAGGTGCTACGAAAGGAGTTCAATCCAATAAGTAAGTGTTAAATTTGAGAGTCCGTTAGCACTCCTTTATTTTGGTAGGATTGAGTATGAATTTAAGGTTGATGGTTAGCTTATTGAAAACCACATTAGTCTCAAAGGAGAGCCACCAACATGGGTGTGTACATGGCCACCGGCACGGGTGCATACGTGTAGGTTATTGGTTAGCCTAAAAACCATTTTAGGTTCTTGGATTGGAACTGAAAGGTTGGGAGGAACCTCGTCAAAACTCCTAGGTTGGGAAGAACCTTGTTTAAACTCCCGATTTAGGTAGAACTCGCAAACACCTGGGTTGATAGGTGAACCTGTAAAACCACCATTCAGGTCGAGAGGTGAGCCTGTGCAAAAACCTCCGTGTAAATGTTGGGAAGAACCTGTTTAAAACTTTTAGGTTAGGAGGAACCTGATTTAAACTCCCTATTGAAATTCGGTGTGCTTAAGGGATGAGTATGGTAACCGGGAGTAGAGTAAACAAGTAGTCAAACCACTATACATGCTTGTGTTTGAGATTGTCATTTGAACCATTTCTATTATAACATTGTTTATTTAATTGTTATTATATGAATGTTTGAATGAAATGTATGTTATGCATTGATAGGTAGATTCTCACACATATCCTTTAGTTTCACCTCTAGACTAGTTGCTTAGGTAGCTATATCATTTGTAGTCTAGATAATTGCACATTGATTATAAGTTCAACATGTCATATCATCATAATCTATGTACTTAGGTTAGTTTGCTTAATTGCATTATCTTTTGTAGACTTTATGATTGGACTCACTTAAGCTTGGAAGCTAAGTGTTCTTGTTTAATTAGTTTAATTAGACAAGAAGTTTTTAAAAGTGATTTTAAAACGGTCTTAATCACCCCCCCTTCTAGGACTTAGCCATAATCTTACAAGCTCCGAAAGCGTCCTCGTATAGCATAAGGTGTTGTGTTAAACCATCCGCTACGCACTTTTAACTGATATCAGAGCCAAGTAACTCTGATAGAGCGACACTCCGAGTATCCCTTTTTTATATTCAATTTTCAATTGGTATTAGAGCGGGTTAGCCTAATAAAGCAAGTGTGAGTTGCTCTTGAAGGACTTAATCATCTGAAGTAGACCCAAATGAGCTTTAGCACTATGTACCTAAGAGGGGTATTCGAACCCAAAAGGAAAATATTGTTATGGGTAAGTTTTATGAGAATAAGAGAGGTTTTGATACTAATAGTCATATTTGTGTAACCTCCTCATTTCCTTCAGTGATCAATATAGACTCTAATGCCTCGGGGAATAAATCTAAATCTTCTCCCGTATGCCACTCATGTGGAGGCGTTGGGCACTTTAAATTTGAATGTGTGAATTCAAAAAGGCCTCAATCCACCTCGGTCCCAAACCGTATAGTTAAATATGTTGCAATCGAAAAAATGACACAATGCATGAAGAATCTTTATAAGAAATCACCGGAGAAAACGACAAGATTCTCATCCTCTCTTAAAATGACAAATCGTATGAGGGAGTTGATTAAGCTCATTGCCCAACTAAATGTGAAAACAAAGAATATGTTGAGTTGTGGTCATGCTAATGCAGGTAGGCTTTACATAGGTATATCCCCTACCAAATATAGATCTCCAACTATGAGTGCACTTAAGAGAGATATGTTCAATGAATAAACACTCTCTCCCGAATATTGTCTGAGTCCTAGAAAATTCACACCCAATGGGGTTGTGAGCTAGGTTAGGTGACCTTACGAGGTCATTTTAGATACTATAGGTAAATCTGAGGATTTTAACCTCATTTATGGGCTTATGAGCAAATTAAAGGATTCAAGCCTTACTAGCCTACATTGATAGTTTAACCTATATTTGATTAGTAAATTTTAATGCTAGACCATCACCCTGCCTAGATTAGCTAATCTTGCTGAATTTTATGCTTAATGTATGTTAATCTATACCTTGGTCATTTGCTTTCATGTATATCTTAAAATGACCAATTATGCATGATCAAATATGCTTAAATAGTTACATTTTCTTATTCATCATGTTCTATGCATGCTCCATGTTTTAATGTCCATGCACCATATATTCTCCCTAGTTAGCATGTGCTTAAAGTTAAAATTGCAACACTCTAAGCTCTTCTCCATTTCCTTAAGAGAGATTGGTTTGTCAATTGCTGACAAAAGGGGGAGAAAGATCAAGTCCCACAAAAACAAGTTTGCTACGTTTTTTCATTGCAAGGATTGACAAGTTATAAGGGAGCAACTGAAGATGAGCTGCTTAGTCTGTACATGTCTCGAGGTGTATTTTATTTAAAATTTAATGTAATCGAGTTCATGTATTTTATTTTGTTTTGTTAGGTTTTTGTTATGTAATTGACAAATGGGGAGATTGTTAGTGCACTTTTCTGTGGCACATTAGTGCACCTTATTTTTCAATTACGTAGGTCTTAAGTATAGGTGTCGGTTGAGCTTAAGGAAGATGAAGACCAAAGACTTGAGTGAACCTACTGCATCAAGAAAGAAAAAACAGGTAAATGAGATGCCTTGGTAATCCTTGAATCTTAAACTAAATCAAAACTCAAACCTCTTGATGACGCAAACTAATAGGCATACTTTTAGTGATCTTAGAATGACCTTAGGTGTCCCAAAAGAACAGCCAAAATATGACCCAAGAGGTTACATGTACTACTATAAAACACAACACATAAACATAAAAAAAAAAAAAAAAAAACATGTCTGTCAATTAGTCTTATCCCTTGGCCGACCGGTCATCAGAGGCCCAAAAAGGGACAGTAACAACTGACCAAACCTAGTGTCCCTGGCCGAATTTCATACTGGTCGATTGGTCTGGCCGACTGGTCGGCAGAGGGCAAGATGGGACAATAACCTTTTGCCTGTCCCAGGACATAATTCGTCCAGTCGACCCTCAACGACCGACCAGTTTTGGACCCCTCCGACTGATCGATAGCTAGCCATTGCCAACCATTTTATATCCGTTAAAGCTTTCTTTATATAAAGGCTTGTCTCAGTTTTGGGTCCCAAGAGAGAGATTTTAGTACATTAGAAGCCATTCATATTGCCCACAACATTAAGCTCTAATCCTAATCTTTCCAAGTCATTTTCCTGCTAATTTATCACAAGATGGAGCATTCAAAGCTCATATGATGATGAACTTACTCTCTCTTGATCTCTACATATTTTAGACACCTACATTATATGTATATCACTTGTCTTAACCTCTTTAGAGATCCAAATAGGTGAATTATTCTAAGCTTACAATACACAACTTATTATAGAAGATTCAACCTACCTCCCATCACATTGGTTATCTCAAAAAAGATAATATGCAAGGCGATTGATCAGTGGAGCTAAAGCCTTGACAAAGCGGTGGCATCATTGACCAGGGGAGCACGTGGCAAGCTGATTCAAGCACGGGAGAGCGAGAAGAAGCAACCCATCAAGGCGTGTTCGCCAACCCCAAGTGCAAGGTTGTGATGGTGAAAAAGCGCTAAATTCGACCGTCCAAAACCGTCGAATTTCCAAAAATTCGACAGTCCGCGCCGTCGAAAAAAGCCGCCGTAGATCAGCCAGTGTAGAAAAAAATTCGACGGTCCATAACCGTCGGTTAATATTCGACGGTCCCTAACCGTCAGTTAAAATTCGACGGTCCGTAACGCTCGAAAAATTTCGACGGTCCACACCCGTCGAACTCGTATTTGTATAGTCGGCGGTTGTGAACCGTCGAAAAAAATTCGACGGTCCTAACCCGCCGTTTCTGGGAAAAAAATATAGGAAATTTCGACGGTCCTGGACCGTCGAATTTTTGTCTGCACGGAAAAAAAACCTGTATTTTGGTAGGAATACATCCTGTAAACTCTGTAATTCATAAATAATTTAAAAAACTACAACATTTACTTACACAATGTACAAGTACAATCCTCCACATACATAACACAATACAACCACAATCCTCCACAATCACATTACATAACCAACACAATACAACCACAATCCTCCACAATCACATTACATAACCAACACAATACAACCACAATCCTCCACAATCACATTACATAACCAACACAATACAACCACAATCACATTACATAACCAACACAATACAACCACAATCACATTACATAACCAACACAATACAACCACAATCCTCCACAATCACATCACATAACCAACACAATACAACCACAATCCTCCACAACTACAAACCTCCACAACCACAATCCTCCTCCGCAACCACAATCCTCCACAACCACAAACCTCCGCAACCACAATCCTCCACACCCACAATCCACAACTACAAACCTCCGCAACCACAATCCTCCACACCCACAATCCTCCTCAAGTACAAAAAATCTACAACCACATTCTCCACAAGTACAAAAGAGTATAATCAACTTATAATATACCATCAACCAATCGAATTTATGTCTGCATGAAAAAAAAATAACCTGATTTAACGAGGGTTGTGCCCCAATACATCCTGTAATTCATAAATAATTTAGAAAACTACAACGTTTACTAACACAATAGTGGCTAGGATTACCCATGCAACATGCATCTGGCATAAGGCCAATGGATGAATGACACAATTCAAGTATGTGCACCACATCAGTGATTGATAACTTAGACATTAGAGTTTCGAACTATATACTTGCCATATAATTTATGTATAAAATTAAAAAATAAAAAAACCCTCTTTTATCTTCCATTTCTTTTCAAACTATGGATAAATTACATGCATTATCTCATAGTTTTTAAGTTTTAAACTCCTTAACAATCTTCAAGGTCTGTTTGATTTTCCAATTTCCTATTAAATGCAACGAGTCATTGTTACTTCCAGCTATTTGTTTAAAACTGGAAAAAAAATGGCCCATAAATCAAGAGTCAAATACACCTGTAGCCTGAAAAGCCGATGAGATAGTACTTCCTAGGGCTGTTTACTTCATTGCTCAAAGCAATCATTACATTTTTCACATTATAAGTGGGTGAAACAAACAATGTAGCAAAATCTTCATTATAGTAAAATACGATTACAGAAGTAAATAATCATTACCCATTTACAGCCATTTACCATTGTAATTGGAAAACGAAAAGTCCTTTAGGGCCCGTGTTATGCACCTACGCATTGCAATCCTTGCTATTAGTAATGAAGCCGATCTGTTCTGCCAAAAGGTCCACCTAACAAAATTGTTGAATTGACACAAAGTTAACAGCAATAAAATCAACAAATAGGCAGAAAATGACTCAAAACACAAAAGCAATATTACAAGCAGCAACAAAGTAAAGCCTGAGCGTTGTTAACAAATGTTTTAAGAATATTTGGTTATGGTTATGGTAGAAACCATGCAATGGTTATGATAGTAATAAGATTGAAAAATAAAATGGATATTAAAAATTGGCATCAAACATTGCTCACCTTCGCTTTTGAAATGAGACGACCCTTGGATTCAACCTTCATGTCAACTGTAGACATCAAAATCTCTACTGCATGATGGAAAAAATAGATTATTACTGTTATTATTTTCAATTCACAAGCATCGACAAGGTAACATGATAGGCAACAACTGAATTGGGCTTACTCTTCTCAATAGCCAGCCCTCTTTCCTTTAGAATCTCCGCGATTGTGACAGCTATAGTGATCACTGAGGTAGAAAAAGCAAGAAAGTTGAGCTAAGGACATGAGGCTGCATTGAAAGTCACACAAAATCCAAGGGTCGTATCAATATGATCCAAAACTTCCGCCGACTCCCTAAGATTTCAATGGTGGGTGTTCTGTCCAACTGTTTCTTGTGGTGTGGGCTCCTTGAGGAGTGGATCTAATTCATTTTTGGGTGAGAGCTGCTGAAACTGATGGGCAGTGTGGGTTTTACACAGACAATGTAGTGAGCTCCACAGAGCTTTGTGTTTTGAGAAACTCGCCTCGGGGTTTGGCTTTTAGGCTCAATTCCTAGCATGAGCTGATCCAACAAATATGGCCAGAGAGGATTTCGCGTGGATATCACCGCAAAAGCACGATCTCCTTACAACAGTTTGGCGGACACGAGTATAGACACAAAGCATCCATGCAGATCTGCAACCGGCCTCATCGTGATGTATCTATCTGTTTATCCAGCCTGTCCATCCCTTTTCTAAGATCATTTTAAGGCATATTTATTATAATTAAGATCACTCACACTATTTATTTAATGAGGGTTGTTCCCCAATACATCCTGTAAACCTGTAATTCATAAATAATTTAGAAAACTACAACATTTACTAAAACGAAATACAAGTAGCTGGTTTCTTTTGATAAAAAAAGAAGAAGAAATTACAATAATGGCACCTCTAGCCGTTGCTGGTACATGCCCTGATAGATCGACCCATCTAAGACAATGCAAATAAAGACATTATAACTGCCAAATGAAAGAAATCAATCCAACATTCATCAAAACTAAGGATTAACAATACAAGTTATAAAAAATTGTTTAAAGGGAAACTACAAACACATCCCCAGTTCAGTTAATATAAATGTTCACAGATCAAGATGCAGAACAGTGGAACCTATTTGGACCAATACTTGCAAGAAAAAAAATTCACAAAGAAGCCAAGACCCATGAGAACTTGAGAATTCACAAGTACTTTTAGTGTTCGGCCCTTAAAAAGTTTTCCTGTAAGAAACTACCTGGCAAGCTCACAACACTTTTTGGGGTATTCCTATCCATACAAGTTCCTTCAGATGAACCAAGACCCTTCGTCCACCCACTATTTTCTCTACAGCCCTTTGCAAAACTATCCTTGAGCATAAAAACCTCATTTGCCTGTGATATGTTCTGGATAGCTGGAGTCTTTCTTTGATAAAGAACTGAGCTGCTTCCTTAGAAGAAAATTGTTTCCTGCATCTCGACATTTTTGGATAGCTGATAAAATACATAAACAACCATTAGTGCATTATATCTTAATGCCTATTACAAAAGAAGAAGGAAAAAGCAAAAAGGAAGAAAGAAGAAAGGCGGTTTTATGTATTAACAATCAAGAAAGAAAAATGAGGATAAATGAGTTACGGAATAGCACGAGTCATACCAATGAAAAACAAGGACCAACTATCATGAATATCAATTAATAATCCGCATTATAAAATCAGACGACTCTTCTATGGAACTATTTTCTTCTACAATAGTCACTAACAGTTACAAATTGTACCTGCTGCTCAATAGCACAATAGTCACTAACAGTTACTAATTGAAGATACCAAAAGCACAATTAGTCACTAACAATTACAAATTGTACCTGCTGCTCAACATTCTTGGATCCGAGCATGTTACTAGATGCAAGCATGGAACCCACAAGCTGTTAAGTCGTGTAAATGTGTTAATCTAAACTTTAGAAATCAGACTTCTTATCAAATAACCTACAAAAAATTAGCAAACTGTTAATCTAAACTTTTAAGCCGTCAATGCATAAAATCTAATGAAAACTTATAGTTGCATCACATTACATAAACATAAAAAATATTTGAGCGTCCTTACAGCTGCATCACAATCAAGAACAACAACAAAGTACCTGCATCTGATAACCCAACATATTAATGAAACGAGGAATATAAAAAGGAAGAGAAAATACCAACATCTTGTAAACCAGGAAATTTTAAATTGGGAAGGTCTAGAGGGTTAGACTCTACACACATTTTCCACCATTTGTTACTTGGTGGTGACTCATCCACCACATTTTCAATCTGAACAGTTTTCTCTTAAAATACATGGTTAGGATTAGATGATATACATGGTTAGAACTACATTAAAGTGTCCCTTGCTTAAGAAGTATATATGCATGCAAAGACTTCATTAATAGTTATGTTGGCATTAATAAGTAAATAAAAATGATTTCATTGGCTTAGCAAGTGTTGCCTCTTTTTCTTTCTTCTTCTTCTTCTTTTTGTATGGGTTGCATATGTTAGAAGGAAGAAGAGCAGGGAAACATTGTAATTAGTAGCATGACAGGTGGTTTGATTTTCAAGAAGAAGGCATGTTCCTGCATCCAAATCAAAATTCTCCTTTTTTTCAGATTTGATTGTGTCAAGCTTTACATATCAAATTCTCTCACCTTCTCCGATTTGGTTCTGTCAACTTTACAGTGAAGTCTCAACAGATAGTACCCACCATCAGTTGCCCTTGAGCCAAAACTAACAACCTATGTTACCCTTTGCATGAATTGGAGTTTATCTCATCAAAAGATAGAAGTGGAACAACCAACAAACAAATATACAAGGTAGAAGAAAGAATGTCTATGACAACACAATCCAATTAGATGACATAAAGAAAGTCCTGTGTTTTGGGGCAAACCTTCATTTTTAGACCCCTGTGGCGGACCCTACAAATATCCATTTGGTTAACCACCACTGAGGTTTTGTAGCCCTCATAAGTGAGAGTATAAATGACCTCCTACACCCCCAAAGTGGGTCCCATGTGATCTGTGAACAACGCCCAAAATGGGGCCAGCAATAGTTGTTCAGAAACTGTGCAGAAATTCCAAGTACCCATATTGGGCCTTGCACCACAAATTGTAGGCACACTTTCAGCGGGCCCCACCTTAGAGGTTTTGATGCCCATACATAGGGCTGTCAAAAGGTCACACCCTTCGCCCAAAGTGGACCCCATGTGATCGTGAATCAGACCCAAAAATGGGCCCGGCCAATTTCTGCACAACATGAAAACTGAAAATCTGTTCTAACTAATTGGGGTCAGCTTCATGAATCCCTTTCCACCATCCTAACTAATTGGGAACATCAATCATGGTAAGCCTTATCCCAACTAATTGGGGTCAGCTTCATGAATCCTTTCCCACCATCCCAACAATCATGGTATTCAAAGAGATTACATCTGGTTGGGACATTTCACCAAACACACGGTGGGCATCCTAGCTGGACCCTGGAAATGGGCCACTTGTGCTTGGATCTGCCTTACACCTGGGCCCCCCTAGTGGGTCCCATGCCAGTGGGCCCCATTGGGACCCCCTAACAAATGAGTGGACGGGGTGGATTTCTCACACATATCTGGCAGCACAGAGTTTTGGATCTGCTGATATATGTGTTATGTGTTTTTTATTCATCCAGGAATGTGTTACCTTAAATAGGGGGAATAAACCCTTGTAGCATCATGGTGGACCCCACAGGGTGGGCCACTTGCCGGACAACAACATGGACCCCCTTTGCTCCACAGAAGCTTTGGATCAAACTGACATTTACGTTTTCCTTTCTGTCAGGGAAGATAATCATGAAGGTGGTCCACGCTGTTACAGTGTGAGATGCATACTGCCTTACAGGTCCTTCGTCAGGCATAAAAAAATAAAAACATAAATAAAAAAAAAGGAAAAGGAAAGGAAAGGGGAAGAAGGAAGAGGGAGATCTGACCATTGGGTGGGGCCCTAACATGGAAGATCCATGATAGGTACAGCCATCAATCTACCATACATATGTCACGGTGATGGCACGGATTAGCTACTGAAGGCCTCATTTTTGGGATAAAGACCTAAAAGGATCTTGAAAAAAAAAATGATGAGAGTGGGAGAGGTTACCTTCAGTAGCTATGAGGGAGAGATGAGAGGGAGAGGTTGCCAATCGGACCATCGATGTGCCAATCGGACAACAAAAGAAAGAGATGAGATCGGAGAGAGGTTACCTGGGTGAGAGAGGGAGCGTGAGAGGGAGAGAACCAGAGGGCCAAGAGAGGAGCTTGAGAGAGATGAGAGAGGGAGATGAGAGGGAGCGTAAGAGATGGGGAGACCTAATCCTTTCGTAGTTTTAATTTTTTTTGGCATCCGTGTGGCCGTGAGATGAGAGCGTGAGATAGACCTTGTGGCCCACATGGATGGTATTTGTATATCCACTCCGTCCATCTGTTTCTACAAACCATTTTAGGATGGAGTTCCAAAAATTATGAAAATCCAGATATTAAGTGGACCATACCACTGGAAAGAGTTCTGATTGAGTGCAACACCATTAAAAATTCTAAAGAACCCATCGTAAGGTTTTGGTAATGTTTTTTTGCAATCCAATCTCTTGATAATGTAAACAAGGTCTGGATGAAGCGAAAATTTAAAGATAAGCTTGATCTAAAACTTTTGTGGTCCACAAAATGTTTTTAATGATTATTGATCACTCTTTCTTTTGGTATTGTCCAACTGAGATTTGGATCTTCTAATAATTTTGGATCACGCCCTAAACTTATACCGAAAAACAAATGGACGGCATGGATATACAAAAAATACATCAAGGTAAGCCCCACATGGTAGGGGTAACGTACACCCACTAAGATGTTACCAGGGTAACACCTAATTTACTCTCGTGCGTTTTCCACACACATGTATTTGGCCAGTGGTGATGCCACGTCTATGGACTCCACCATGATGTATCTGTTTCATCCATATCGTCTATTAATTTACTAAAAATTATTTTAGGCTACAATTCAAAAATGAGACAGATCTAAATCCCAGGTGGACCACACCACAAGAAAACATTAGTGATTGAATGTCCACTATTGAAAACCTCCTAGGGCCCACTATAATGTTTATTTAACATACAACCTCTTGATTAGGTCATGCAGACCTGGATGTAGGGCAAAAACAAATATCAACTTGATCCAAAACTTCCGTGGCCCCTATGATCAAGCTTTTAATGGTGGAGATTTAATTAACATTGTTTCTTGTGATGTGGTCCACCTAATCGAGATTTGGATCTACCTGAGTTTTGGACTCATACCATAAAATGACCTGGGAAAATGTATGGATGGCATGAATGAAACACATACATCATGGTGGAACCACAGAAATGGTACACCTAAGACAGGCAATTAGGAATTTTTAATGGTGAGGCACTAAATTACCATTATTTCCTGTGATGTGGTCCACTTTAGAATTGGATCTATCTCAATTTTGGGCTCATACCATAAAATAATTTGAAAAAATGTATGGACGATGTGGATGAAACACATACATCATGGTAGGGCCCATAGAGCACCGATCAGTACTAACTAGTGGCTAGTCAGGGTCACTAGCCAATCCATGACACTATAACCGTGTGCATGGATTTGGGGATCGATTTTATTTCTGGCGGGAGTAGGGATGCGGATTAGCTACTGGCAGGTTGGAGTAGCTATTTTAGCTACTGAAGTGATGTCATCATGTTCTGTGGGCTTCAGCATGATGTATGTGTTGTATCCAAACCGTCCATTCGTTGGGAGAAATCATTTCAAGGCATGAATCAAAACGAGGCAGATCCAAAACTTAAGTGGACCCCACCACAGAAAATAGTGGGGAAGTGACATCCGCCATTGAAAACTTCTTAGGGGCCGATTAAGTTTTCGATCAAGCTGATATTTGTGTTTTACCTTCCTCCATGTCCGTGTGAACATCAAATCATTAAGGTGGTCACAAAAGGGATTAGGAAGGTGCATCATTGGCTCAAATTGAGCGATCATCAGTAATGCACACTATTCAATCAGCAGTTTATATTATTCGATCGTTGATTGGAGATTGATTGGATGACACATTTCTTGGATTTTCATGAGGTCAGCAAGTCGCAGTGCAATTTTGAACAAAACATTTGGCTCAATTTAGAATTCTGATCTAGTTACTTTATTCTACTCATTAATATCTTTGATCTGACTGGTCACTCACCTCAATTGGATTTCGAATGAGAAAGATATTGGGTGGACAAAATTGATCATCAACTATATGATGGGTCATATCTTGCAATCCAACAGTTAGATTTGAGTAAAATTTAGTCTAAACATTTGAAGTCATTTACTCTTCAATGTTGACAGATCAGATTGTCTAAAATCTATCTAGATTTAGACAAACTAATCATGCTCATTTAAATAGTGTTTTGCATAGATCTAATTTGGTTCATGTCAGATTGGGCTGAATTTTATTCTATAACCTATTTAGCACATTCCAAATAAATCTGACCGTTCAAATCAACTTTAGGATTTCCTGCTCATAGAATTTGATCAATCTCATCATTATAAGTTATTCGTGCAGTTATACATCATTATACTTAGGCCATCATTTTTGGTACAAGTGAACTTGTGGGTATGCATAAACCAATATCATAGGCAGATAACTCAATGACTGTAATTTTTTATTTTCAACCATTCAATAAATGCCCACTAGTAAATTTTGTCCACTCATTTCAAATTTCTCAATTTTTTTCAATCTCAAAAAAATAATTTTAACTATTTTTTTTCAAACATTTCAATTTTTTTAAAAAGTTTAAATTTTTTTTTTCAAAATCTCAGTCTTTTTTAAAATCCCAATTGTTTTTTTTTTTTCCGAACTTTTGAACTTTTTCAAACTTATTATAAAACGTTTTTTTTCAAAATTATCAATTTTATTCAAACATATCAATTTTTTCAAGATGTAATTTTTTTAAATGTTTTTTTTCAAATTTCAATTGTTTTTTTCAAAATCTATTTTTTTTCAAACATTACAAAAAAATTCCAAACTTTTAAACTTTTTCTTTTCTCAAAATCACAATTTTTTAAAATATTTAATTTTCTTATTCAAAATGTTAATTTTTGCGTCAAAACGCCAGTAATTTTTTAAATCTCAATTTTTCTCAAATATTGCCCATTTTATTTTTACAAAATCCTAGTTTTTTTTTTAATGTTAGATATTTTTTTCAAAATCACAATTTTTTTAATGCTGGATTTTCGAAAATTCGACGGTTCCAGACCGTCGACGTTTTAAAGGCGCTATATTCGACCGCCTTAGACCGTCGATTTCTTTCGCGCGTAAACGAACTTTTTCGCGCGCAAGTGAATTTTTTCGCGCTCTAATATGCGACTGTGCTAATTCGACTGTCATTAACCGTCGAATTTATTGCCCTAAATTCGACGACTTTGGACCGTCGAATTTTTTCGCACGTTAATTTCGACTGAGATAATTCGACTGTCAGTAACACTCGAATTTCAGGTCCTTAATTCGACGGCTTCGGACCGTCGAATTTTTTCGCGCGTTATATTCGACGGTTCAGGACCGTCGAACCATCGAATGGCGGAGTCGAATTTAGCGCTTTTTCATGTAGTGAATTTAATTGAGAGATCAAGATCGTCCTTAGGGATTTTCGTAATAATTCTAAATTATATAACTAGGATGGACTAAATTCAGATTTAAAATAAAATATGAGTTTTAGAAGCATAAAATTATCTACTTTTAAAATAAAATAGAAAACTAAGCACTAGAGCACCAAAGATCCACTTATAATCATTCACAATGTCAATTCAACCATTTAAGCTAATAACTCAATTAGAATCGGAGTCCTATCAATATCTAATCAGAATATGAAGCAATTAAATCATCATAACATATCTAACATGGATGGTTTATCTATCAATATAGTTCTTTGATAACAACTAACACACTGGGCGGATTCAATCACATATACCAATCCTTCACAAAACAAGTAAGATCATATCATGGTTCTTCTCTAAATCTTGTCACTAGAATTGATTTAGAATCATAAATTGAACTTCAATCAAACTAATATCAACTCATAAAACATCCATCTTAGATCAAATCAAAAGATACAAACTTCTTCTAATTTAGTTCTAGATAGCACTTAGAAAACTTAGTTTGTAAGATCACATAGCATCCACCACATCATGATGAATCTAAGATCTCTACAACCTAAAATCCTATCAACAGCACCCCATCGATCAATCTCAGTAAATCAAAACATCTAATGTAATCAAAATCACAAGAGATAGAAGATTAAACTAAAACTATTAACTTTATTTTAAACTAAAACTAAAATTATTCATCATTAAATCTTAATGCACTTGAATCAAACAAAATAAACATTGTAAATGAGTATGAGCTTCACCTCTTAACCCTAGCCAAGGGGTTTAGCCAATTATTAAGAAAATTGAACTAAAACTCAAAAGAAAAAAAACTACTAAAAGCATAGAAAAACTAGAAAAACCCCAATTAGAAGATTTGTAGACTCTCTACTTTTATCTTTTCCACCTCAGTGACTGTAGAACCTTACTAGGATGCCTTAGAACAAGTGTGGAGGTGTCCTTTTATTCCAAAAACAAAGCATTGCCTTTGAATTTTTAAGAAACCATAGAGTCCTCTCGCAGTTTAGACATTGGCCGACTTGTCACGACCTGTCTTACTCGTCTAGCCGACCAGTCTTACCCATCTGGTTTTAGTGCAGCAAGCTCCAGGGAGTTTAGCAAGGGGGTCGGCCGGTCATAACTAGTCGGACCCTTCTGATGCTTATTTTTCTTTCTTTCTTCTTTCTCTTCTCTCTTTGCTTCTTCTCTCCCCCTCTTAGCTTATCCTTTCATGTCTTCAATAATATTTAAGAAGTGCCTTTTGACATCAAATTGGTGAAGTCTCTCTCTCATTCCTACAAACACAAAACTATACATTAGATAAGTCTTTAAAAGTAGAAATCATGCATAATGTGTGATGAATTAGGGTTAGAACATGCAAAATTCAGAGGTCACATACCCCCAACCAGCATTTTGCCAATCCCGAGCAAAACATGTGTGAAACAAATCTAACCTCTTAAACTCGACTCTCTCTCGAAAACTATACTTCTATAAACTTCAAGACATACAAGTACAAAATTTAGAGAAATTTAATGATAGAAATTGAAATCTTAAATTCTCTAAACGTAATGAGTGTTTCACATAGAATCCCCGCTGATCAATTGATAAGTAGAAGAATCCGAACAAGTCTAAACTAGTGTGCAGAGTGAATGTTCATCTCATGAATTTTCAAGATTACCTTCTTCATAGATCAATAAAACTAAAGATCTAAATATGTACAAGAACAAGCCTATGACAAGAATTTGCCTTACCGTTCTTTCGATGGCTTTCACACTACTTCTCATTTCCAGCTTAGGTTATGGTAGACCTTCCCCCTGGTTGGTGATAGGTAGCCATTTTAGGAATTCTACAAATAACCATTCTTTCCTTTCCTTTTCTTTTCACTATAAACAATGAAATGAAAATTTTAAAAATTCGTATCTTTAACATTCTTCTCTTCTTATTTATTGAACATGATGGAGAAAGTTCCCCGGCTTGATTCCTCAACACTTTAAATCTCAGTCTAACCGATCTACAAATCTACATAATCCCGTCAATCATGAGAATCGTGTAATGTGAACTAGACTCAAAAGTGTTCAAATTTTCTATCGATCATATAAATAGGGGAATTCATATAAAAAAAACTATTATATTTAAGATAATTCAAGGATTTCAAAATCATATCATTTAATTTTTCTTTCTTTTATACTTATGACATCCCAAGTGCATAGAAATAAAGTTTTCCAAAAGAGTTTTGAATTTTCAGAAAAATAAAAAAAATTTCTACCAAAATTGCTCGAAGTATCACAAAACACTAGATTCATTTAGGAATCTCACCCCCCAACCAAGATGTTACATTGTCCTCAATGTAAAAATATATGAAATAAGCAATGACATGAGAGCAACGAAATAAATAAAGGAGAGTGAGAATGAGAGTACCTGAGAGAATCAAACATGAAAATCTATAACTTCAAACGACTAAAGCAAATCAAACTAATTGAAACTACTCTATAGCTCCGTTAGACTGAGAGGACAATCTTGATACATATGATCATCCAAAGGGATGGAATTAAGTAGAATTATTAGGTGGAGTAAAAAAAAATTCAGTAATACCATCCACCATCCTGCTTCATAATGTACATGGGTGATGTTCATCATTCTAACCCATTGAAAATCCTACTGAAAAATTTCAGCGAGTTTCTCAATAATGTCACCACATGTAATAGGAAATAAGAATTTCATTGGTTGAAAATCATTGAGTATGGATCTCCTTTCCAACTTATCTGGGCAAAAATTAATCAGGTAAGGATCATCCCGTAGATGGTGCATTTCAGTTTGAATAAACCAAAGAGATGTGTAGAATTGAATTTCTTCTTCACGAGTTGGTATGGTATCCACATAGTTAGATTCTATCGATGCTTCCACAATTGATAATTCAGTTTTACACTCCATGGAAGGAGTCTTTTTGGGCACCGATGAGGTTTCTCTTAAGGAATTGACAATGTCATGGATCATATGATCATCCCAATCCTCAAAATATGTCAAACACTCTTCTAAAGTGTAGGGAGACCTCAAGGGAAGAGGTTTTCATATTTGGATTCTTCACGTTTCCTCCTTCTCAGACTTTTATGTAAGTCGGAGTGAGTCCTTAACTCCTACACTTTCAGAAATTAGCCTCTTCGTAGGTAAATCAGGCATCAATTCTTCTAATTCCTCCATAACAAAATTGTTCAAATTAACGGTTGGTGTCTTGTCAATCAAATTTTTAGATTTTGGCCCTTCCAAGGCCTCATCAATTTCTGAATTCATATCATCTTTGAAATGAGCCAAGCAAACTTCTAAAGTTTTGGAAAATTTAGTCGAGAGTGGCTCATCATCATCCACTATCGCATCTATGAAATTAATCATGTGGATTTCATCCTCATTCTCATCTTTATCCTCTTGTTCTTTCTGCAAATTAAACACATTCAATTTTATAGTCATATTTCTAAAGGATATTTTCATAATTCCATTCCTACAATTGATTATAGCATTGGCGGTTGCTAGGAATGGTTGGCCTAGAATGACAAGAACTTAAGTGCGTATATTTGTAACCGCTTATGTATCAAAGACGATAAAGTCTACCGGGTAGTAGAACTTGTAACACGCCAGATTTTCAAAATTTATTTGAAAATTTGAAAATTTTTATTTTAATTTTATTTTAATTAATTATCATACATTTACCATTGTTTCAAGAATAACGGACCATCCGTAGGAGATCCGATAGGGTGTCCTTTATTAAAGTTGCTTAGAATAATTCCATTAATAATGTAGAAGGGTTAGATTCTGCTAAACTCAAAAATTTATGATAATTACGAAAATGACATTAGTTAAACTTAAGTTAAAGTGTCATTTTAAGTATTCTAGTTTGTAGAAATTATTAAGACGCAAAACTCTGGACTTAAGCTATTTAGCACGTTTTAGTCGAACACGTCTAATTTTAGCCCTAAGATCATCCTACAAATGCCCTAATAAGAAATTAGACCCTAGATGACCCACTCGATCTCGGATCTGTCCCATTTTTGGTGTCAACGCTTAAAATCGTGAGGCTCACCTGCTGGATGGAGTGGATTTCATAGATACATCATGGTGGGCCCACGTGCGTCGCATGCACGTTTAGTGCACGTTTGACCGTGCACCACACGACCCAAAACAGAAACTTCTGTTTTTCTTCACCCGCTGCCACCGCTGCCCTTCCTGTTGTCCACTATGTGGACACCTTTTCGAAGATCTGAGCCGTCCATCTTCTTTGTAGCCCATCAAAACACCCTCCCACATAGTTTTGCTCGATTTCATGGCGCGTTCTCGCCGCTTTCTCCAAACTTACCCCTTGTTATATAAGAACTTCCAATCCGGGAATCATCTTTGCATAAGAAGCTAAGGATGCTTCTAGAGGATCCTGAAGATCCCTCTAAGCTAACCAACGTAGAGAATCCCCTCCAAAATCGAGCTTTCTAAAATTTTATGGATTTTTCTCTAGAATCTTCTGTTGTGCAAGAGATCCATCAAACGTCTATGGAGCCTCAATTTGTGGACCCCACGTACCTAAATGGACTAATCTAAACTTATCCTAGATATCAGTTTGTTAAATAAACCGTTCGTTTGTAAATTTCTATTTTCATCCCCTCTTTCCTTAAAACTTCACGCCGACTATTCGATCGCGTGTGAACCTCATTTCAAAATCTACCACGTCTATTTTGTCCCATACCCATCATAGCTCATGTCTAAAACCTCATTTCCATTCATTGTGTATATGCTTTCCAAATTCAGCCTGAAATCTCGCTTTAAACCACTTTCCATCGCAACCGCTCACATGTAGCTGTACATAACCTCTTCTAACCCTAAAATCCGACCCTCCTAACCTAAATGAAGCCCCTCCCGACAACGATAACCCTCATGCACGAATTTGAGAAAGAGAGAAGAGAGAGAAGGAAGAGGAGAGAGAGAAGGAAGGGAGAGAAGAAAGAGAGAAGAGAGAGAAGGAAGAGAAGAGAGAGGAAGAGAGAGAGAGAGAGAGAGTTTGTTTGGTTGTTCTAGCGACGTGCTTAGCCCCTATGGCCTTCTATTACGTCCAGTCCGTGAGGTGAAGATTTTCCTTCAAGGCTTTCATTAATAATGATACGATTATCCTAAGTTCCTTTTGTGACATATGACATTATTTTGTTTTGAATTGTTGATCCATATAATATGAAGATTAATGTAGGATTTATAATGATTATCAGTAAATAATGATGTGATGCCGTGTTTGAATTTTTTACTAAGAAGCATGTGTATTTTTGTCATTTATTTTTGTGAAAGCTATGCATTAATTCTCTTGATTTATATTCTACAAGTGATATTGGCTTTCATGTTGTTGTATGCAATATGTGTGTAAAATCATTATGGAGATATTTCATTAATGTGCACCATTGTCCCTAAGTTGGTAAAACCACTTGATGTAGAGAGATGGAACCCGTGAGGGGTGTCCATGAAGAAAAAGATGTCTTGACTTGACTAAGAGAATGCAATAAATGTTTGCCAAGGGATCCATACATGTACATGATACTTGGTTTGATCCATATATATTACATGAGTGTTTTAATGATTTTGACCATGATGTACAACATTGGCTTCTTAGAACATGATAGAATCATAAAACGGGACAATGGTTAGCAACTAATGGTATATAAATTCTCATGAGCCAGGGTTAGTGCCATGCACACTAAGCCCGAGCTGTCGGCCTATGCTGGGTTGTTTACAACTCCCCATAGTGACCATTAAATTCTTTCAATACGGCTGGATGTGAAATTATTTAAATAAATGTGAAACTAAAGTCATGCATTCACTTAGCTCCATGTGGGTGTACGGAATTGAGATTAGGCTAGAGTGTCCTACTTCTCCCGTACACTGTCACGTGTAGATTTGGGCTATGAGTGTCCCGTTTCTTACGTGGTCTGGCAAAACTATGGGCATGCGCGTCCTAAGAACCTCTGGTGATTAGTGGCTAGCGTGAAGTCGTAACAAGGAGTCTCCCACTTCATGTATTGTGATTCTAGCTAGGGTACCTTAGCCAGATCATGCATTCCATGCATTGCATTAATAAGAATTTTCTTTGATTGTTTTGTTATGAATAAAAATATCATTGTGTTGCGTTACTCTGAGTTTTGTTCATTATTATTCTTGATTGTCTTGGAGGGAATATTTCCCACTATGATAGTGTTTAACGTTATCCCAAACACAATTTAGGTGATACAAGTGAAGATCCAGGTATTGAACTCAATTTTCAAGGAGAAGAGTTCGATGGTTCGTACGATCACATAGCGGATGACAATGTTAGAAAAACTTAGTTGATGTTTTCATTTATTAAATGTTTCTTTTGAATAGTTGATACATTTATGGAATTGTAATGTCTTCAAGAGAATACATGGATTGGTATTTTAGTTAATTAGTAAAGATATTGGTTGATTTCCTTATTAAATATTGATGATGACGTAGTGAGTTTAATAGAATAAGATGGCAATTGTTTCTGCCAATATGCTTGAATGCTCTATTTTATTATTTGACAAATTAGTTATTCCATAAGTTACTTGGTAATTCGACCGTCGTGTTATACACGAGAGTCAAAAATCTCGGGTCATTATAGAACTTGTCGATTTGGACTAACACATCCTCAATCACCCCTCTCGATACTCTAACGGAGCAATCCGCAAGTTGTAAAGTTATCTTGGTGGGTTTTAATTCACCAAGTCTCAGTTGCTTATAGACCAAGTAGGGAATCAAACTAACATTAGCCCCTAGATCGAGAAGTACTCTATTGATCTAGAAGTTATCTATCATTTGGGGGGGGGGGGGGGGGGGGGGTGAGTGTTTTGTTGTATAATGACACTCACTTGTTCTGTAAAAAAATGTTCTCTTGTGCACGTTTTACTTACGCTTTACAACACATGGATCCTTTAGAAATTTGCGTATGAAGGGATTTACTTAATTGCATCCAACAAGGGCATGTTAATTTTTATTTGTTGAAAAATTTCTAGGATGTCCTGATTTTCACTTAGTCTTTTAGTTAAAACGAAACGTTGGGGGAATGAGGCCACAAATTTATACACACGCTCCGACTCTTTATTTTGTGGAGCATTGCTCGATTCACCATTACTCTTAGAATCAACCGGATCATTTGGTTTTGTGGCCTTCACCGGTTCAGATTTTCAATTGTCACTTCTAAGAGTGGTGATGGCTTGAACGTGTTCCACAAGATGGGTTGAAGAATTAGTATTTAATTCAAGTTGTTCCTTGGGGTTAGGCTGAGGTTGGGCCGGAAAGGTCATTTACTCCCTGACTCCTAAATGTGTTTCAATTCTTTCAACCGACATTTTAAGTGCATCTATGGCTTGCATGTTAGACTGATTTATCTGAGCTTGTCCAATCATGAATGCATTCAATGTATCCTCAAGAGTGCTCCTTTGGAGAGGCCCTTGGGAGGCTTAGCTTATATTTTCCATGGGTCAATTCTTCCAATTAAGATTTGGTTGACACTGCCAATCAAGATTATGCAAGTTAGAATTTGGTGCACTTAAGGGGAGTTGGTAAGCGTTTGTGGCGTTCGCTTGAGTTTTCAAAATATCTTGAAACGCAGGGATTGTTGGACAATCCTTTGTTGAGTGAACATCACTCTCACAAATACCACATACACTCTCAACGGCCTCACCGATACTTATCATGTTAACATCCTTAATCTATGGCCTCAACATTTTTTGTGAGACTCGCCACCCTTGCATTCAAATCATCGTCCTCATTTAATAATGTACTCCTTTCTCTCTTGGGGCTGACTTGGGATTACTAGTTAGGATAGAGATGTTCTAAGATTGGGCATTCTCAACTAGTATATCGAAGTAATACTAAGCATCGTCGGGCTCTTTATTAAAAAATTCGTCATTACACATCCTCTGGACAAATTGGCGCATGTTTAAACTTAATCCGTCATTGAAGAAGTTAATCAAATACCACTTTTCATAACCATGACGTGGGCATTCTAATAAAAGATCTTTGAACCTCTCCCAACATTGAAAAAAAGTCTCATCTCCTTTTTGGGAGAAGTTCATAATGACCCGCCTTAGTGCATTGGTTTTATGAACCGGGAAGTACTTTTTAAGGAACTCCCGGGTCATCTCAGTCCATGTCCCGATCTTCTAGGTTTTAGATATTGGAGTCATGATTTGGCTTTGTCCTTTAAAGAGAAAGGGAACAATTTCAGTTTGTTAACATCTTGGGAGACATTATTAAATTGCAAGGTGTTAGCAATCTCCTCAAATTCATTCAAATGTACATATGGACTTTCAAAATCAAGTCTATGAAATTTTGGAAGTAATTTGATAATTCCTAGTTTAGGGTCCACATTTCCTGTATTGAGTGAAAAGATAAAGCAGGAAGTCGTGGTTGTTCTCTCCAATTGTAGGTAATCTTGCAATGTTTTAACCAGAGGAACATAGCGTACTTCATTCTTATTATGTGTTGTCCTATTCAGTGGTGCATCATGCTCAACATTCTAAACAATGTTTGGTTCATTTTTAGTCATAATTTCATACGGTTCAAGATTTCCTAAACGTTTTCTAACTCATTTATGATTAGTTAAACCTTCAACTAAACCTCCCTCACTTAGAATTCGCGATGTATGATCAAGATTCCAATGGGGCATAAACCACACAAAAGTTAAAACTAAACCTAAAATCTAAAAATCTGAAACTACTAATTTTTTTTAAGTTAGAACAGTGTTACCAGATTGAAGAACTAGGTTAGTCAAAGAGAATCTAAGATCTCTACGACCCAAAATCTATCAACAACACCCCATTGATCAATCTCAGTAAATCAAAACATCATATGTAAGCAAAATCACAAGAGATAGAAGATTAAACTAAAACTACCAACTTTATTTCAAATCAAAAATAGAATTGTTCATCATTAAATCCCAAAGTACTTGAATCAAATCAAAATACGCATTGTAAACATGTAAAAGCTTCACCTGTTAATTCTAGCTAAGAGGTTTAGCCAACCTTTAGAAGATTGAACTAAAAGTCAAAAGAAAAAATAACTAAAAGCATAGAAAAACTAGGAAAACCCCATTCAGAGGAGTTGTAGACTCTCCACTTTGATCCTCTCCACCTCTAGCGTTTGTAGAACCCTTCTACAATGCCCTAGAACGAGTGTGGAGATGTCATTTTATAGCAAAAACGAAGCACTGCCTTGGAATTTTTGAGAAACCACATAGTCCTCTTGCAGTTTGGACATTGGCTGACCTGTCATGACCTATCTTGCCTGTCTGGCAGACCGGTCATAATCAGTTTTACCCGTCTGGTTTTAGTCCAGCAAGCTCCAGGGAGTTTAGCAAGGGGGCTGACCTGTCGGACCCTTTCAATTCTTATTTTTCTTTCTCTTCTCTCCTTGCTTCTTCTCTCCCTCTATTGGCTCATCCTTTCATGTCTTCAATAAGCTTTAAGAAGTGTCTTTTGACATCAAATTGGTGAAGTCTCTCTCATTCCTACAAACATAAAATCATGCATTAGATAAGTCTTTAAACATAAAAATCATGCATAATGTGTGATGAATTGGGGTTAGAACACACACAATTTAGAGCTTAACAAGGCGCTACGAAAGGGGCTCAATCCAACAAGTAAGGTCAAGTTTGAGAGTCCTTTAACACTCCTTTCTTTTGGTAGGATTGAGTGTGAATTTAAGGCTGATTGTTAGTCTATTGAAAATCGACTAAGTCTCTGAGGGAGCCATCGACATGGGTGTGTATATGGTCCACCGGCATGAGTGCATACATGTAAGTTATTAGTTAGCCTGAGAAACCATTGTAGGTTCCTGGATTGGAACTTAAGGGTTGTGAGGAACCTCGTCAAAACTCCTAGGTTGGTAGGAACCTTGTTTAAACTCCTGGGTTATGTGAAACCCGCAAACACCTAGGTAAGCCACTGTTCAGGTTGAGAAGTGAACCTGTGCAAAAAAACTCCATGTAAAAGTTGGGAAGAACCTATTTAAAACTACTAGGTTGGAAGGATCCTAATTTAAACTCCCTAGTGAAATCAGGAATGCTCAAGGAATGAGTACGGTAACTAGGAGTGGAGTAGACAAGTACTCGAACCACTATATATGCTTGTGTTTGAGATTGTCATTTGAGTCATTTCTATTATAGCATTGTTTATTTAATTGTTATTATATGAATGTTGGAATGAAATGTATGTTATGCATTGATAGGTAGATTTTCACACACTTTTTATAATTTCACTTCTAGACTAGTTTCTTAGGTAGCTATATCAATTGTAGTCTAGATAATTGCACATTGATTATAAGCTCAACATGTTGTATTATCATAATGTATGTGTTTAGGCTAGTTTACTTAATTGCATTATCTTTTGTAGCTTTTGTGATTGGACCCATTTAAGCTTGGAAGCTAAGTATTTTTATTTAATTAGTATATTATTGTTAATTAGTTTAATTAGACAAGAAGTTTTTAAAAGTGATTTTAAAATGGTCCTAATCACCCCCTGCGACTTAGCCATGGTTCTACAAGCTTCCGCGTATAGTGTAGGGTGTCGTCATGTTAGACCATCTGTTGCACACTTTCACATTCTGGCAGTCATAGCTCACTGACGTCCTATGTAAGCCTACGTCTCATCACTTCTCTGCCTGAGGGCTACCAGGTCTCTTCTCATGGGAGCCATATTGAGGTTATACGTGAATCGATTGATGAATGCCTGGGACAACTATTCCCATGTTCTAATGCGATGATAATCCAATAAAGTGTATCAATCTAATGTGTCGCCTTTCAGAGACTTTTGGGAAAGGTGGATGGGGGCTCATTCGTTTCTTTCTACTGCATTAAGCTCTCCATAGATGGTTTTGAAGTTCGTTATAGGGCAGTCGTTGCCGCCATATCTTTTGAACTTGGGGACCTCAAATTTTAATATACTTATGCATTTGGGAAGGGACAGAGGTTCTAGAACTTTATTGAGGGAAGATCTATCCCTTGTTGTCGTTGTAATTGCTTCCGCATGGCCTAAAGTTTCTCTCGTAGCTCGTCCATGTCAGTTTGGCGTGTTTGAGAGACTGGCGTCTCTCGCGGCAAGGCACGTTTCACTTCTTCAGCATAGTGGTCGACTTCTTCGACTCTATGGCTCCCGTTAGGGGGAGCTTGTTGGAGTTGAACTTGAGTTTATTGAATTGTAAATTGAACTGGAGATTGAATTGAAATTGTTGAGGTTGAACTGGAGATTGTTGTGCTAGTATTGAAGATTGAACTGGAAATTGAGTTAGAGATTATTGTGCTGGAATTGAAGATTGATCTGGAAATTGAACTGGAGATTGTTGTGCTGTAATTGGATATTGAACTGGAAATTGAGCTGGAGATTGCTGTGCTGGAATTGAAGATTGTTATAATTGAACTAGAAATTGAAAGTCACTCACAGTCGGGGGAGGTTGAGAGTTTGGGAAGTGACCCCGTTCTTGGGTATCCGCCACTTTTTGCTGATTGGAGTGGGCATGATACTAACCCTCATTTTGGGCATTCGCCAGTACTGGCCCTAAGCTTCCAGTCGGGGAAGCTGCTACTTGAAATTAATTTGAAATTGTGTTTGTAGGATGTGTTGAAAATTGAATGGGGATCTAGATTGCAAGATCGATTTGAAATTAATTTAATACCCCAATTGTGGGGTTGGCTGAAAATTGACTAGAACTCCTGCCATGGGATCATTCCGAGATTGACTCTTGGCTGCAAGAGGATATAGAAAGAAATGCTCCAAAGTTGGGGGCCATGCGAGCTATGGCCATAAATTTTGTGCGGACTTTGACGGTTGTGCTTGAACTAAGCTAGAGGCTGGAGGAAGGGCTGGTTACCGTGGTTGTTGTTGACTCGAGCCAACCAGGTTGCTAGCTATGAGAGTTTGACCTTGCATGAACTAAAGAAACTGTTAATGCAAAGATTTGTCAATTACCATGGTTAGTGTGTCGTCGAGTCCCCTTGCGGCTGAAGACAGTTTTTCCTTGCGGCTGAAGACAGAAGCTTTTCAAAGATCAAGTCAGCTTCAAGCCTCACCACCCAAACCTTTGATTCCAAAACCTTCTATAGATGGCCCAAATTCTTCCTAGGCACACCCTTAGCACCATCTATAGCCCACCTTCCATTAAGATCAGCAATGGAAGGGTTCTTGGTGGCAGAAGTTGCTTTAAAATTGAAAAACTATAAGTCTGCTCTCTCCGATACATACCCGATCCATCGGAGAATAGTCCGATAGATGTCCGATCAATCGGACAATGTGTCCGATCCATCGGAGAATAGTCCAGTTACATTGTAAACTCTCTGGACACTTTTCCGAGCCATCGGAGGCCTGTCCGATCCATCGGACAGGGTGTTCCGATCAATCAGACAGTATGTCCGATCAATCGTAAAATTTTCCAGCAAACAATGAAAATCTCTCTGGACACTTTTACGATCCCTCGGAGGTATGTCCGATCCATCGGACAGGGGTGCTCCGATCCATCGGTCACATACGATCCATCGGAGGAATTTTCAGAAAAATTACATCAACTCTCTGGAAGAAATTCCGATCAATCGGACCATCTGTCCGATCAATCGGACAGGGTATTCCGATCAATCGGAACTAAGTCCGATCAATCGGAGAACCTGTTTTTAAGCAAAATTCAAATTTGGCTAAAACTTATGTCCGATCGATCGGAACCTATCGAGCTGACCGTTTTCTGACCGTTGAATGTCATATCTATTTATAGAACTCAGTTGGATCTTGCCAAAGACACCTTGAGCATCTTTTAGGGTTTGTGTGAGCCTTCTTCTTGAGATCTCCTTCTTCCAAACCCTTAGATTTGTTGAGTTCATACTTCAATCCATGTTGATCTGACCAACATTGATTAAGCATTCAAAGCTTGGATTGAATCATGAACTCAACCCCTCTTTAATGGCATCTTGACCTACCTTTCATAGATATTCTCTTGTCATCATTGCCATTTATGGTGGATTAGGTAGAAGCTTTCCTCACATAAAAGCCATATCCCAAAATAGCCTCAACCTAACCTCAATCCCTCACCTTGGAATCTACAATGGGTCATCCAGAGCAAGGTTGCTGATCGAGGGAGCTGAAGAAGACGTCTTCCGTACAAGCTGAAGCTTCTTCAACAAAGGCATCATCAAGGGACTCAATCAGCTAAGTATATTTAGTCTTTCGAGTCCAAGAAACCTCCTCAAGTTGAGATTTGGGTTTCAGAGTTTGAAGAACCAAACTCGGTAGAGTCCTTGCGTAGGACAAGTCCTTGAGTAGGACAAGCCCTTGTGTAGGACTAAGTGGTCATGGATTAGTCCTATGGAAGGATGAATCCATGTATTGAGTCGTAAGTCCTTTTGTAGGCTGTTAAGGTTTATGGTTAACCTCATTTAAAACCATAGTGATAGTGAAATCCGGCCACTCAAGGAGTGAGTGGATCAGCCGGGAGTGGAATAGGTACATAACCGAACCACTATAAAAATCTCTTGTTGTGTGGTGAATGGATGAACTGATTTACTTCTTTCACATGTGCTTTTATTGATTTATATTCTGCATATCTTGTGTTTGATGAAAGTGCTCTAAGAATACTTTGTATTGAGAAATTTAAAAAGTGTCCTATTCACCCCCCTCTAGGACAAGGTAACTTGTTTCTTGCTTCTACAACAGCGGTAATCAAACTTATACCGCATTTTCAATTGGTATCAAAGCGGGTTCCTCCTTAAAGGCGTAACCGCCCGGAGTGTGATCCGTCTCTAGAAGCTTGAAATCATGTCAAAAGGGGATTCTAGTATGGTTTCCAAACCTCCATATTTTGATGGATCAAATTATGCTTATTGGAAAGCAAGAATGAGAGTCTTCTTGCTATCATTGGATCATACAACATGGAGATCTGTGGAAATCAAATATGAAATACCCCTCTTGAGCACTGTCATAGATGGGGTCACCACTACCACAGTCAAGCCTGATGATTTATGGATTGATCTTGAACAACTGAGATACATTAGCAATGCCAAGGCACTCAATGCTATCTTTTGTGCCGTTTCAGCTGATGAGTTTAAAAGAATTTGTAATTGCACAACTGCTAAGGAAGCATGGGACATCTTTGAAACCACTCATGAAGGAACTAGTACAGTCAAGAGGTCAAAACTTCAGCTCTTGACCACTCAGTTTGAGAATATGAAAATGGAGGAACATGAGAACTTCATGGACTTTTACACCCGACTGAGTGATGTCACCAATGCTATGTGGGGATTGGGGGAGAGAATTTCGGATCCGCGCATTTGTAAGAAAATTCTAAGATCCTTACCCGAACGATTCTCCTCCAAGATCATAACTATTGAGGAATGTAGAGATATTGATACTATGAAAATAGAAGATTTACTAGGATCTCTATAGACCCATGAACTTCATTTCAAGAAATCCCCAAAAGGTAGAAACACAGTGTTGAAAACCTCACACACTACACAAGAATCTATAGTTGATAGTGATGAAGAAATGGATATGAATGAAATGGCTCTTATGGCCAAAAAGTTTAGAAAATTCTTCAAAAACAAAGGAAAGAGGGTTGACAAAAATAGCAAATCTTTTGACAAAAAGCGCTATACAGGAAAATCTTACAACAAGCCAAAAGATCCTAAGTGCTACAACTGTGGACGCTATGGTCATATTGCCTCTGACTGTCAAGCTCCTGCCAAAGAAAAATTCAAAAAGAAAGCAATGGCAGCCACATGGGACAACCTCGAGAGCACAGATTCAGAAACAGAAGAATATCAAAGTGATGAGAGAGGATCAGTTAAAATTCTGATGGCCTCTATCTCGGAGATTGTCCCAGACTTACAAGGCGAAAGAGACAATGATGATCATGAGCTATCAAAACACAATGTGATATCCTCCGATGATGACGAGGATGATAATGAAGGTTTGCAAGTTGCCTATGATGAGCTATTTCGTCAAAGCATCCTTCTTACCAAGAAGTTGAGCCAAGCTAATATTGACAATAATAAATTGGCTGATGAAATGCAAGAAGTGAAGAGAGAAAACCACTGATTTTACCATCAGATCTGTGAATTGGAAAAGAAAAACAAAGCAACTCAAGACAAAATTGATACCCTAGAAGATGAGCTGAAAAAGGCAAAATCTACAAATCAGTGTTTAGTCTTGCAGCTTAATCAAGAAACTCAACTCAATGAAAGATTTGCCCAAAGTAGAGAAAAACTTGATGATATCCTTAAGTCAGGTAAGCCTTGTAGGAATACAAGAGGGCTAGGCTATGATGAGGCAACTAAGGTTAGTAACCCAGAACCTAAAAAGACCAGGAATGCATCAGGAAGCACTAAGAGAAATTCACCTATATGTCATGCATGCGGAGATGTTGGACATTTGAAGTTTGAATGCTTGGTCTTTAAGAATCCGGTTCGAAACTTGAAAGGTAAATTTGTACCTACCAGAAAAAGGATGAATCAGATGTGGAGTCCTCCTAAACAAACTCCAAACATGAGGAAAAATTATCCCACTCCACCGAAGAAAGACAAAAGAATGGAAGAGCTCCTTGAAATGGTAAAACAATTGAACAAAAGAACCATGGAGCTGATGAAAGAGAAAGCAAGTAAAGAGAAAGCCTCAACAGCTTATGCCCAAACAATGACATCCCTAGAATCAACCAAGAAACCTAGTTCTCCAAAACGGGTAGTCTCTAAATGGGTAGTAAAAAACAAATGCTTAGTTATCCATACAGCCCTTAGAGCCGGAAGAAACACTAGGTGGTACCTTGATAGTGGATGCTCCCGACACATGACAGGTGACAAGACTCAGTTTTGTGATTATGCTGAATTTGATGGTGGGTCTGTTACCTTTGGAGATGGGAGTGTTGCCAACATTGTTGGAAAGGGAACCATCACCGGGCCAGGATTGCCCAAAATTGAGGATGTACTATGTGTTGACGGTTTAAAACATAATCTATTAAGCATCTCTCAAATATGCGATGAACAACATTCGGTGAAATTCTCCAAAGAAATGTGCGAAATTATGGATCAATCTGGAAAATTATTATTAAAAGGGTTTCGCACGGGTGATAACTGCTATGTGATTGAAAACAAAGGTGATGAGGGACCATCTGCCGTATGCCACATGGCTATTAATGATGAAACTGAGTTATGGCATCAACGGCTTGGTCATGTCCATTACAGGAACCTTGCTAGGTTGAGTAGAAAGAAATTGGTAAGAGGCTTACCAAAGATTGGGAAGAAACCAAAAGAAGTATGTGCTGAATGCTTGAAAGGTAAACAAATTAAAGTTGCACATAAGAAGACATCCATCATCGCTACATCAAAACCCCTTGATCTACTCCACATGGATCTTGTAGGCCCCACAAGAGTTATGAGTCAAGGTGGTAAGAGGTACTTCTTCGTTATTGTTGACGACTATTCCCGATATACATGGGTTGTATTTTTGAAAGAAAAGTCGGATACATTTGAGGAGTTTGAGAAACTCATGAAACGACTCCACAATGAAAAAGAATGCACAGTAAAACGTATTAGGAGTGATCATGGGGGGGAATTTGAGGACGGGCGCTTTGAACTATTCTGTGAAAATTTAGGCATCAAACATGAATTCTCAGCCCCAAGAACTCCACAACAAAATGGAGTAGCAGAAAGGAAAAACAGAGTACTACTCGACATGGCCACAGTCATGATGAACAGTAAAAATATAGCTCAAAATCTATGGGCCGAAGCAGTGAATACAGCTTGTCACATCATTAACCGAGTTTATTTGAGAGCCGGCCTAGATAAGACCCCATATGAGCTGTGGAATGGAAAAGTCCCAAACATCAAGTACTTTAGGGTCTTTGGTAGCAAATGTCACATCCTTCGAGATAGAGAAAATCTAGGAAAATTTGACTCTAAGAGCGATGAGGGAATATTTCTAGGATATGCTTCTGATAGTCGGGCCTATAGAGTGTACAACACAAGGACTAAAACAACTCAAGAATCCATAAATGTTGTCATTGATGACCAATCCAAAGAAGACACAAGACTGGATGATGATGAAGTGGGAGAACCGTGCCACATAGGTAAACCTGTTGAAAAATCTCCCACTCCCAATGCCTCAATAGCTTCGGGAAATGCTCCATATATCAAGGATCATCCCCTCAATCAAATCATTGGAGATCCGGATGTTGGAGTCAAGACTAGAAGACAACTTGAAGCCATCAACAGTCATGTGTGCTTCACTTCAAAAATTGAACCAAAAAATATAAATGAGGCTCTCAATGATGAGTTTTGGATACTTGCAATGCAAGAGGAACTTCAACAGTTTACCCGAAATGATGTTTGGTTTCTAGTTGAAAGACCATATGAGAAAAATGTCATTGGAACCAAATGGATCTTCAAAAACAAAACAGATGAATCTGGCAATGTGATTCGAAACAAAGCACGTCTTGTAGCTCAAGGGTACTCTCAAATTGAGGGAATTGATTTTGATGAAACTTTTGCCCCGGTAGCTAGACTCGAATCCATTCGAATTCTCATGTCCATAGCATGTGCTCTCAAATTCAAATTATTTCAAATGGATGTGAAAAGTGCCTTTCTAAATGGTATACTTGATGAGGAGGTGTATGTTGAACAACCAAAAGGGTTTGTAGACCCTAGTTATCCTCAAAGAGTCTACTGATTGAAAAAGGCTCTCTATGGGTTAAAACAAGCCCCCCGAGCATGGTATGAACGCCTTACTCAATTTCTAATTGCTCACCAATTTGTTAGGGGGAGTGTTTATAAAACACTATTTGTTAAGAGAACGGCTAATTCCTTTCTCATTGCTCAGATTTATGTGGATGATATTGTATTTGGGTCAAACTGTGAAGAATTCTCTGCTTTATTTGCTGAACTAATGAAATCTGAATTTGAGATGAGTTTGGTTGGCGAACTGAATTTTTTCCTAGGATTACAAGTTAAACAACTGAAAAATGGAATCTTTATCAACCAAACTAAGTATGCAAAAGATTTAGTCGAGAGATTTGGGCTAGACTCGGGTCGATCACACACCACGCCTATGGCCACCACCATTAAACTTTCTAAAGACTTATCTGGCAATAGTGTTGATCAACATTTATATAGAAGTATGATTGGGAGTCTTCTCTACCTCACAGCAAGTAGACCCGATATCGCCTTTAGTGTAGGGGCATGTGCTAGATTTCAAGCCGATCCTAAGGAATCACACCTCATTGCTGTAAAACGAGTGATTAGATATGTGGCCTGCACAACTGAATATGGCTTGTGGTACCCCTTTGACACCTCAACCATCATTGCGGGGTACTCCAATGCCGATTGGGCCGAAAATATGGATGATAGAAAATCCATAAGCGGTGGCTGCTTTTACGTCGGGAACTGCTTAGTTGCTTGGCATAGCAAAAAGCAAAACTCCATCTCTTTGTCCACCACTGAAGCTGAATATATTGCTGCCGGTAGTTGCTGTGCTCAACTACTTTGGATGAAATAGATGTTGAAGGATTATGGTCTTAATCAGGACGAAATGACGCTTTTTTGTGACAACACAAGCGCCATTAATATCTCAAAAAATCCGGTTCAACATTCACGAACCAAGCATATCGACATCCGGCACCATTTTATAAGAGAACTAGTTGAGGAAAAACTGATCAATCTTGAATACATCCAAACCGAGCGGCAATTGGCCGACATCCTTACTAAGCCGTTAGATTCCACAAGGTTTGAACACCTTCGGAAGTCTATCGGTGTATGCTCACTCTAGCAGATTCGAAAATCATGTGCATATAGGTATATCTGAGGAATTAGCCTCATTTTATTGAGTGATCATTGATATCCCAAAGCTTACATTCTCATAAAATTCGCTGGGGAATCATTTGCTGAAGGAAGAAAGGGTTTAACTGCTTAAATGTCACTGGGGGCATTTCCGATTGATCGGACACTTCTCCGATCAATCGGAAATATCGGGAGTTCAATAGTTAAATACGCGAGCCCTGTTCATTTCTGCCCTAGTTCCTGTTTTTTTATCAGCCTCTTCTGGTAGGGCATCCCTATGCGATCGGACTGAAGCTCAGTTGGCTTTCCATCGGTCCTCATTTGCAGCAACAATCGCTCTTCGTGTCTCCTAGGTAAGATCGCACAAGCTGTCAGTTCGGTTTCTTGCTATCCGATCGGTTTCTTTTATCCCTTTCCTCTATTAGCTTCTCATTTGTAGGGATTTGAGGTTCTTCCTATCCATCTTGGTGTCTGTATTGTTCAAATCCATTCTCCAATCTTGATACACCATGCCTAAAGATCCGAAAGGCAAGTCCAAGATGGCTGCAGGGCCATCCACCACTGCCAGGCCCAAGAAGCTGCAAACTTCTCGACCCTCTCAGGCCTCTCCTCCTCCTGCTGCTTCTCCTACCCAGCCTGAGAGTCCAGCCTCTCTCTCTCGGTTTCAATCTCGCACCATTATATATGAGAGAGAGGTCGCTGTGTCATGTGTGGAGCCCTTTGGCATTCCCGCTCTTCTTGCACAGATTGGGTGGGATGGTTTGCTACGATTTGGCGGCGTAGCCCATCCTGAGGTTGTGTATACATTTCTATCTAAAATCATCAACCCCGTTGGAAACCCTCCCTCATGTGAGGTTATTGTCGGAGGCCGGGTAGTCAAGGTCACAGCCCAAACAATAGCCGACCTGATTGGTGTTCCCGTGTCCACAGCCCCACAACCAAATGACAATCTTCTTGATACTTCTCTTAGGGCTGATTGGACTCGATACTTATTTCGTTGTCCCAATCCGGAGTGGATAGACGGTAGTGCACTTCGGGCATCTGAAATGTCCAATAGGTTTCGAGTGCTCCACCAGATCTTCAGCATAAACGTCTACCCTCGCAGTACCAACAAATCCGACCTGACTGCAAATATGGTCAATCTGCTCTATCACGTTGGTCATGGGACACGCCTGTGTCTCCCATCCATCATTTTGCATCATATTCTGGACGCTCTGCCACACAACCGCAACACCATTCCGTTCGGCTGGATCATCACCAGATTGGGGCACGATTGCGGGTTCACAGATATTGTGGTCCACCCTATTCCTCGCCGCACCTTCCGGGACCTCAATATCAAGAAAATGACCCTCCCAAAAGAAGATAACGTCGAAGATCGGGATTTCTCTCACACTCCTACCTAGGTGTCAGCTGACACCCACAGCAGATCTTCAGCTCCATCACCGTCGCCGGCCCCAGCTCGTCGCTCAGTCAAGCGGCGACTTCAGTCCGACGCTTCTTCGGCACCTCCTCCTCCCAACATGGAGTAGATCACTGCTCAACTAGATCGAGTGGAGGGTGCCCTTGCATAGCATGGTGAGAGGCTGTCGCGTCTAGAGGGCCTGATGCAGACCATTCATGATGCTGTCCAGCGCCTCACATCCGCCCTCTCATGTCGTCGAGATGACGTCGCTGGCCCTGCTCCATAGCTGCCTATCTTTTTAGTCAGGGTCCTTAGTGTTTAGTCGTCGCAGATATCTTTTTGGAGCGACGTTGTTAGTTGTTTTGATTGATACATCTTTTCTTTGATATATTTTGCTTTGGATAGTCTGATGGTCACTCTTGTTGGGTATTTTGGATATTTTGGTATGATTTGTGTTCGATATGAATATTTGGATGATCATTATGTTTTTTGGTTATGATTATTTTTGCTATGATCTTATATTGAATCGTCTGATGATCATTCTTTTTGGCTATCTTGTGCATATATACATATGATCAAGTCAGCTTCAAGCCTCACCACCCAAACCTTTGATCCCAAAACCTTCTATAGATAGCCCAAATTCTTCCTAGGCACACCCTTAGCACCATCTATAGCCCACCTTCCATTAAGATCAGCAATGGAAGGGTTCTTGGTAGCAGAAGTTGCTTTAAAATTGAAAAACTATAAGTCTGCTCTCTCCGATACATACCCGATCCATCGGAGAATAGTCCGATAGATGTCCGATCAATCGGACAATGTGTCCGATCCATCGGAGAATAGTCCAGTTACATTGTAAACTCTCTGGACACTTTTTCGAGCCATCGGAGGCCTGTCCGATCCATCGGACAGGGTGTTCCGATCAATCGGACAGTATGTCCGATCAATCGTAAAATTTTCCAGCAAACAATGAAAATCTCTCTGGACACTTTTACAATCCCTCGGAGGTCTGTCCGATCCATCGGACAGGGGTGCTCCGATCCATCGGACACACATACGATCCATCGGAGGAATTTTCAGAAAAATTACATCAACTCTCTTGAAGAAATTCCGATCAATCGGACAGGGTATTCTGATCAATCGGAACTAAGTCCGATCAATCGGAGAACCTGTTTTTAAGCAAAATTCAAATTTGGCTAAAACTTATGTCTGATCGATTGGAACCTATCGAGCTGACCATTTTCTGACCGTTGAATGTCATATCTATTTATAGAACTCGGTTGGATCTTGCCAAAGACACCTTGAGCATCTTTTAGGGTTTGTGTGAGCCTTCTTCTTGAGATCCCCTTCTTCCAAACCCTTAGATTTGTTGAGTTCATACTTCAATCCATGTTGATCTGACCAACATTGATTAAGCATTCAAAGCTTGGATTGAATCATGAACTCAACCCCTCTTTAATGGCATCTTGACCTACCTTTCATAGATATTCTCTTGTCATCATTGCCATTAATGGTGGATTAGGTAGAAGCTTTCCTCACATAAAAGCCATATCCCAAAATAGCCTCAACCTAACCTCAATCCCTCACCTTGGAATCTACAATGGGTTATCCGGAGCAAAGTTGCTGATCGAGGGAGCTGAAGAAGACGTCTTCCGTACAAGCCGAAGCTTCTTCAACAAAGGCATCATCAAGGGACTCAATCAGCTAAGTATATTTAGTCTTTCGAGTCCAAGAAACCTCCTCAAGTTGAGATTTGGGTTTCAGAGTTTGAAGAACCAAACTCGGTAGAGTCCTTGCATAGGACAAGTCCTTGAGTAGGACAAGCCCTTGTGTAGGACTAAGTGGTCATGGATTAGTCCTATGGAAGGATAAATCCATGTGTTGAGTCGTAAGTCCTTTTGTAGGCTGTTAAGTTTTATGGTTAACCTCATTTAAAACCATAGTGATAGTGAAATCCGGCCACTCAAGGAGTGAGTGGATCAGCCGAGAGTGGAGTAGGTACATAACCGAACCACTATAAAAATCTCTTGTTGTGTGGTGAATGGATGAACTGATTTACTTCTTTCACATGTGCTTTTATTGATTTATATTCTGCATATCTTGTGTTTGATGAAAGTGCTCTAAGAATACTTTGTATTGAGAAATTTAAAAAGTGTCCTATTCACCCCCCTCTAGGACAAGGTAACTTGTTTCTTGCTTCTACAACAGCGGTAATCAAACTTATACCGCATTTTCAGAAACATCTGTTGCATGACTTTTAATCATTGTGCTAACTCTTGCACGCAAGTTGTTGGGAGGGCTAAGGTGACTTTGGCGGATTGTGTTTGCAGGGGTTGAGTGTCCTGCATGTCGTAGGCTGGGAGATGGTGGACCTCTTCTTTATAGTCGGCCATGGCTATCTGGGATCGGGTATGGATGATGCTATTGAAGGGAGGTTCGGTTTGTGAACGGCAAGCTCTTAAAGGCGCAACGGTTCTAATATATGTCTATATATTTTTTAAAGTTTTGGTTTTAAGGAGGAAATGAATGCTGATGTTGATGTTAATATGCACAAGAACTTTTAATTCTCAGAACTGGTGAAATCCTGTTTTTTAAGTCGGGTCTAGCTAGTGTGGCTAATTTCTTCTTCCCAGCAGAGTTGCCTTTTGTGGACATTAGATTCACGTGGGGTTGAATCGCGGCTTCCACTTGGCTCTGCCTGTTTTTTAAGTCGGGTTTAGCTAGTGCGGCTAATTTCTTCTCCCCAGCGGAGTTGCCTTTTTGTGGACATTAGATTCACGTGGGGTTGAATCGCGGCTTCCACTTGGCTCTGCCTCTTTCGAGGGCTTTTGCGCTTATGGTGTGTTTGATAAGAGTTTATATAAGACTGGAGTCCCCACTAGTCAGTTACCTCGAATCTACAATCCGTTAAACCCTATAGAAACACTTAAGAGCAGGAATTCGAAGATTCATAATCTTAAGAATGACTCATTGATCGACATTAAGATATTCAATGTAAGGACCGTGGTTACAGAGAGGGAAAGGGTTAGGCACCCACTCGGCCCGCATAAGAGTACGATCTCTACTTCATAAGATTTCATGAATTCGGCGGGATTAGTTCTGGTTCTTGCACTATGGTGCTATGCAGGAATGTGTGAGATAATGGTGTGTTTTAATACATCATCTTCGTCCAATAGTGTCTCAAGACAAGAGGAATAAGTCCCTGACTCATGTGCTAGACTAGTGGTTTTTGTAGTATGATAAGATGCAGTGTGTGGGGATGATGTGTTTAATGCACCGACGCCATCTAGTAGTGTGTCGGGATAAGATGAATCGATCCTTGACTCACATACTATATTAGCAGATCGACTAGTCAATTAAAGTTTTTGATAGGCAAGATCTGAGTAACTCGGCAAGCCTCAAGCATACACTCAAGCCGACTAGGTGAGATGTTATGTATAGATGCTATGCATACCAACTGAGATTTTCGATGGGCAGGGTCCGATCAAATCAGCAAGCCACAGAGCATACTTCCCTAAGTCGGTATTCATGTAAGATGATATGAATATGGACGAATGAGATAAGTAGGGGGGTTGAGAAGAGAATGAGTATTGCACTAATGTTGATGCAAGGTTGAACAAAGTTAGTTCAAGGTTGGATAGATGGATGGACGGAGGTGTCACAAGGATTAGGTCGGGTAGCTTGGGCTAGGACTTCGATGGCTCAGGAGGCTCAGATTTGGGCTCGGCTAGACCAGGGCTAGACTCTCTCTTCCTCACTCTCACTCTCCTTGGTGGAGGGATGACTAAGGCTAAGACTAGGGTGGAGAGGCTCTCTCTTTCACTTGAAGGGATGGCTTGGTGTGTTGGGTGTGTTGAAATGAGAAGGGGAGGGGACTATTTATAGCCTCCAACCCTGGTTTTACTATAACTCCAAGTAAGATTGGGGTTTAAATAGGTTACAAGGGCTGAAATTTGATATCTCCACATGACGACATCTCATTATTGGATGGCTTGGTAAAATTGTAAATAGTATAAAGGGGGAAGGGTATTGTCGGATGTGATTCTCTTCACACATTTCAAGGAGGTAGAAGAGAAGGGAAACGTGGCTCACACGAGTATGTCCCAGAGAGTGTTAGTGCACTTTTCTGTGGCATACTAGTGCACCTTGTTTGTCAATCACTTACGTCAGTGAGTCTAGTGTCGGTTGAGCTTAATGAAGACAAAGATCGAAGACACAAGACGGACCAGCTACATCAAGGATGAAGAAACAGGTAAAAGTGATGCCTTGGTGTGCCTTGCCTTGACCAAAACCTAACCCATAACCTCTTAGATGACTTGGACCAACTAGGTATACCCTTAGTCATCATCATTAATCTTAGAACTCCATGAAAGACATGATAAGTTAGACTAATTTAAGAGGTGGAAGCTGCTGTAAACAAAACAGCTCAAACAGCAGTTTTCGATTGATCTCCGATCAATCGGACATTGGCTCCGATAGGACTCCGATCCATCGGACAGAAGCTCCGATTAATTGAAAATTTTTCCAGCAACCTTGAAAATCCACTGGACATATTTCTGATCAATCGGACATACTTCCGATCCATCGGAAGGGGTCAGTCCGATCAATCGGACAATGTTCCGATCAATCGAAATATCTTCCAGAGAATTCACTGGACTGATTTCCGATCAATCGAACATGTCTCCGATCAATCGGACCTTTTGTCTGATCAATCGAAGATGCGCAAATCTGCCCATTTTTTTACCGTTGGAGCTCGAACTTTATAAATATTGAGCTCGGTTCTTGGGCATTTAGAGAGGGTTTTAAGAGCCTATTTGCCATACCTTTTGTACATCATGTGGGGCCTTCAAGAGGAGGAGATTCAAGTCATATCCCTTGTGTTTAAATCACAAGTGAGGGCATTCAAATGCAAATATAGAGATGACTTGATTCCTCTCTCAATTCTAGAGGTGAGACACTATACCACATAGTTATATCTCTTGTTCAATATCTTTAGAAGACCCTCTAGGTGAATCTCCTAGTTAGGACAAGCTACATACCCCATGTAGGAGATTCAACCATTCCCGAGCACCTTAGGCATCTCCAATGGAGCATCACATGCAAGGTAGCTGATCTTGGAGCTGCAGCATTGGCAAAGCGGCTGCGTCAAAGATCGGGGGAGCACAAGGGGAACTGATTCAAGCACGAGAAAGCGAGAAGAAGCAACCCAAAGCAGCACTACAAAGAGGCTCAATCCGACAAGTAAGGTTGTCTTGTTAGGAGTCCATCCACTCAATTCCCTGTGGGGGTTGAGTGTAGAGTTTGTTTGACAAACTCGAACTAGGTCATTTGCCGATCCTTGGCCTATTAGTTGGGTCTAAAATTCAGGGACGTCAGCCGTTCCTTGGCACGTTAGTCGGGCCTAAACAAAGTCTCCAAGAGGGAGCCACCAACACGGGTACAAACGTGTAGGTTGGGGAAGAACCTGTAAACTCCTCGGTTGGGTGGATCCGAGTTAAAACACCTTGGTTGGGAGGAACCAGATTTAAACTCCCCAGTGAATGCCGGTGTGCTTAAAGGGTGCTCAAAGGGGTTGAGTACTTGAACAGGGAGTGGAGTAGACAAGTAATCGAACCACTATACATCCTTGTGTTTGTGACTGTTCTTGAGCACATTTCTCTTTATGCATTATGTTTAAATTGGTTAATTATGAATGCTTAGTTGGGAATGCATGCTAGGCATTTGATAGGCACATCCACACACAAAAGATGTACTTTCACTACCTCATGTTGACTTGAGCTTTTCTTAATCCATCCTCTATTGTAACGTCCCGTAAAATTCCGTACAGATAATAGCGTACGAATGACCGTACATCTTAGTTAATTGGATTTCCTAATCTAGAAAAGGAAGATTAGCTAGTACAAATTGGACTAGATTGTTAACATTCTGTAAAATATATGGCCCTTACTCTAAATAGCCTTCTGGAGGTCTATAGATATCGAATATTTACTTCACCTGGGTCATAAAACTAGTAACTAAATTTTATAAGGCCATTTGAGCTAAGTGCCCAGCTTTTATATAAATCTCTTGCTGAGATTTCTCCCCAAATCGATTTGGGAATTTAGGTCTGGAAGAGAGGGAAAGAGAGAGAAATTGAGGGAGAGGAAGAGAGAGAAATCGAGAGAAGAAGAAGAAAGGAGGTTGAAGATGTCCTTCTTCCTTTCCTCTTGAAGTAGGAGGTTGTGCTAGCTTGTCATTTCCGTCGCTGGAGTGTTTCCTTTTGCGATTGGAGGTAAGAATCGAATCCTACCTTTCAACTCCAAGCTATTTTAGGTTTGAGACTGAAAATCTCATCCTAATGGTGTTTTCTTGTAGCAATAGCTGATTTTCCTTAACCCTAACCCTAGACCGTTGGACGGACGAGGAACCCTAGACCTTAAGGTGCGGGCTATACTTCAAATCTTCTATTTAACATTCCTAAAGGGTATTAGACAATGATTCTTGCAGTCATAGTGTAGGACTTTGGATTTCTATGTCTGATTGTTTACCTCAGTATCATTATACAACATGAATGTGTGTTTCATGGCTTTAGTGTTTGATGAAATGGGTAAATGACTCAATTGTTATAATTGATGTGTGGAATTCGTAGAGATGATAGAATGTGTATATGATATGCCTAATTTTATGTTATTGCACATGTGCTGTTTGTCATAGGTGAAAGGGGCCAATCGATTAATGTGGATATCCTAGTTGGATTGGATATTCAGGGTTGGCTGGTTGATTGGGGTGAACTTGATCGATCGACAGTAGTCTGGACTACACGGGTCACTTGTGCCCAATGCCGGTTTGGTCAATGTTCTCCCTGTATCAAATGGACATATCCAAAGCCAAGACATGTTGTGTGGTAGATAGATTGTATTGAATGACTTTTCCAGAATCTGAAATACTAATGTTATTAAATGAAGTGTCCAATGATAAATGTATGTGCGACACAATCCTATGAAATCTCCTTGGGCCGGGCATGGTGGTATGGGACACCGTGTTCGTGCCGTCGGCCTACGCTGTGGCATTGAGCCTCCCCGTAGTGACCATAAACTATTATAAGGACGCCGGCCTGTTTTGGGTAAATCTGCAATAGTTGAGGTACTTATTTGAATAGAATGTTCTTGTATTCTAAATGTATTGGAAGTTGGAGATGGGATTCGTGGGCTACTGGCGATGATAGACAATCGCACCGTCGGGAGCCAGATGGTCCTGTTTAGGACCTACTGTATGACATCAGTAATTCAGCATCACCAATCTTGCTGAATGAATTTTATATTAATAAAGGCCAAACTTAACATGCATACATGTCATCGGAAATCTCAGTGACTGGCTGACTGTTCGAAAGGCCAGGGCATTGGTGATAGCCTTCATACTTGCATTATGTGTATCTGATTTATAATTGGAAGGAATAGTGTATCAATGTGGATTCTGTTGTGACTGCCCGCGACATGCATTGTATGCGAATTTATAACATTCATGCATTAATACAACTAGTCTAGGATTCTTGTATGTTTGGTTTGCTCATTTCCTATGCTTGAATGCTTGATAAATTGTTGAACTTAGAATTATAGTAGCATTGAGTTGATTACTCACCCCCTCAATCCTGGGTGGTGTTTTGGAAGAACACCAACCAGACTCTAATGTAGAAACAGGTACTCTGGACGATGACATCTTTCAGGATGAGTTAGAAGACTTTGTAGAGGACGTCAGTTACTTTCAATTCTCGGATGGCCGAGAATAAGATGCGATGGCATCTTTTAGTTGGTGTTTTGGGGCCGTTTGATGGCTAGATGTGTAATGGCCCAATTCTTTTGGACTTGTATATTGGGGCTTCTTGCTGTGTGGTCCCCCTTTATTTTGGACTATAATGTAAATTTGTAAATGCTGGACCAGGTATGCACTTATCTTTTGTCCTTACTTTAATGTTTATTTAGTTTTAAACTTGCAACATGATCCTATCAATCATAAATGCATTAATCACGCTTCCGCATAAGCATAGTGACACCCGAAATCTCGAGGGTCGAGGTCATGCTCGACTTCTGAAATTTGGGGCGTTACAAAGTTGGTATCAGAGCGCGAGTTTAGAGCTAAACTGGACCTTGAGTTATGGACTTGACCTAACCTTTACGCCGACGTAGTTTGGACTATGTGGTTTGAACCCGTGGAACCTTAGGTTTTTCCGTGCATTTATATATAAGTAGTAGTTATATTAAGTCAAATTTGTTTTTTTTGAATTCCTAGGATTCTAGTTGAGCTGATATAAGGTTCTAGATGAGGTGCTAAGGTTCTAGGATTAAGAATCCAAGTTTTGGGCCTGATGTGTTGAGAAATGTGGGGAGTAGAATGTACTTTTGAACAATGGATTTTAGCTAGATTGTTGGCCCATTTTGTTGCTTTGTTTTTTTTCTCTTCCATAGAGAAGGAAGACATTTTGGTGGGCCACTAGTGTTTGAGTTGGAGAAAGAAAGAGAGAGAAAGTAGAATGAGTTAGAGAGAGAGAGTGGAATGAGTTAGAGAGAGAGATGGTAGAAATGGGAAAAGGGGGCCAGCAAGGACCGGCCGACCGGCCAGAACAACCGGCTGACCGGTTGGCGCTGGCCCAAGGAGGGGCCCTTTGTAGTGTTTTGGAAGGGAGGATGGCCAGGAACGACCGGCCGACCGGCCAGGGCAACCGGCCGACCGGTTGATGCTGGACAGGGGCAGAAAAAGGAGAGCTATGTTGGGATTTTGAGAAGGAAACCACCCAGGGAGAACCGGCCGACCGGCTGAGGGCATCCGGCCGACCGGTTACCGCTGGAGAGCCAGCAGAAGGGGTGGATTTTTGGGTTTTTTTAGGCAGAAGGTCATCCAGGGACGACCGGCTGACCGGTCAGGGCAACCGGCCGACCAGTTGGCGCTGGACGTTGGCAACAGGCATGGGTTCTTTGGCCATTTTTGAAGAAGGAGACCTCCAGGGAGAGCCGGCCGACCGGCTGCAGCCGGGTCTGACCGGATGCTGGTGAACGGCCGACCGGTTGTAGCCGGGTACGACCGAATTGGGTTGTTGAAGTGTTTTTTAAGAAAAATTGGGTGGACAGCAACAGCCGGCCGACCGGCTATAGCCATGGTCGACCGGCCGGATTTAATTGGAGCTGGATTTAAAAGGATTTGAGACAAACCCACTTCTAGATTTTCCCCAAACCCATTCCTCTATTCTTCCTCTCTCCTTCACCCTCGAGACCTAGCTCCAAGCTTTTGATTAGAGCTTAGATGGATGGAGAAAGTTCAAAGAAAATGGAGATTTGGCTAAGAAGGGTGTGATTTGGAAGGTGATTGGAAGAACTTTCCAAATTTCTGGTAATGTGTTTGTGTTTCCAGATTTTCTTTCTTTGTTTCTTCTCCTTCTTCACTCACCATCCCTAGTTCTCAAATTTCTGCTAATAATTTCAAACCCTTCCATCTAACATCATCATCTCAACGTTTTCAAGCTTTATTTAAGCTTCTTCTCTCCCAACTAATCTGTTTTGGGGGTTTTCTTGATTTCGAAACCTTCCAAAACTTCCCAAATCTGTTGGGATTAGGTTTTCCCTTCCTCTTTGTTCTTGTTTTTGGGTTGTACTCATGGCAAAGAAATGTGCCATCACGAGGGAGGCACCACAATGGGAGCGTCGTTCTAAACGTGCGGAGGATGTTGATACATCTGCTCCTACTCATGCACCTACTCGAGGCAAGAAGGCCCCAAAGCGTGGCCGAGGGGGTCCGTCTACCTCCCGCGAGTTACCAGCGGCATCGAGGGAGTTGGTACATGAGCAAACCTCACCAGTGAGCCTGGGACGATTTGCAAACCATCCTGTGTGTTTTGAGGGATTTGTGGATAAGAAGATGATTCCTGAGAATCCTATGCTTGCTGGCCTGTTGGAAGTTGGTTAGGATTCCGTCCTCACTCCATACAGTAGTGCTGATATAGAAATGGTAAGAAACTTCTACTCGTTTATTCAAAATCCATGTCAACAGCGGTTGGGGTTTGATGTTCTGATTGGTGATAAATTGATGCATGTTGATGTGGATATGGTAGAGAGTGTTTCTGGTGTGCCGAAAGGCAAGGTTGTTATTCTTAAAAATGATTCCAAGCGGCGGAGATTTAGAGATGAGAGAACTACCTTCGTCCGTGGTGAACTCAAGTTGTGGGAACAAAAGAATAGTTGTTTGAAGGCATCCAAAATGCTTTTGGAATTCAGATTACTCCACCGTATCTTTATTTCAAATCTGTACCCACGAGTTGGGAATCGCACGGAAGTGTCCCAATATATGCTTGAAGTCCTTTATCGTGTGGGAAAAAGGGAAAGTATATGTTTTCCGTCAATGGTTATTCATCACATCCGGACAGCCGCAGCTCCTTATAATCACACCAAGTCGCTAGCATTCGGTCGTTTGGTGTGCAAGATAGCCCGACATTTTGGTTTTTGTAGTGGGCCGCATGTACAATTCGAGCCACGAACTGTTATCGGTCCAATCAAGATTGGATCTATAGACCCAAATGAACCTCCTTCAGAACGAGTTGATCGAGAAGAAGTGCATCAGGAAACAGAAGAAGGAAATGATGAGGATATCGATGAAGAATTCTTAGCCCCCTTGAACATAACAGAACGTCTAGATAGCATGCAAGAAGGGCTGACTCGAGTTGAAGAGCAACAAAAACACTTGGAAAAGAAAGTAAACAAGATGTATCGAATGATGAAGAGTATGTTTAGGTGTCTCCAAGGAGAAGGTGCACCACCACTTTCGCCTGACTCTCAGGATCAGTAGATCTGGGACATAGGAGTAATGTGTTTGCTGGTTTGACAGTAGTTGTGGTATGAAATAGTCTGTTTAGGGGTTTCAGAATTTGTTTTAGCTTCTTTTGGTTGTAATAAAGAAAGTTTCTATGGAGCAATGTAGGAGAAATGTTGAATATAAATGAAATTGTTCCAACTTTTGGTTTGTAATTATTTCTCTTACTTGTTCTGGCACATAGATATTATTGGAAGGTAATTGTGACATATGTGATGTGGAGTTGCCTTTAATTGCGTATTATATGTCCAAACTACAGGACATGCAGCCTAAAAATAGCCACACCTTTGTTCGACGCCCACATGGTAGCTTGATGGAAGTTCCTGGCCCAGTGGCCTCTAGTGGGGCAGAGAATCCAACTGTCGATGTGGGTCAAGGACTTAACTCTGAGCATCCACCCACGACACACGATCAGGTGGTCGAAACAAATATCCATTCAACTTCTAGGGCAGATCACACAATTATTCCAGGACCGCCACCACTTGAACATCAAGGGTTAATACCACCACCCGTAGCCCAACCAGCCCCAGGTATGGACATGATAGCACAAATGATATTGCTCATGCAACAACAACAACAACAGACTACTTTGTTGCAACAACAACAACAACAGAATGCCCTACAGCATCAGCAGACTCTTGCTGCTCTGGTTGAAGCAATTACTCATACTGGGAGTGCTTCGACCTCCTCCCCTCGACCAGTGTATTAGACCACCCCAGCCCCTCGGGAGGGTCCATTTGAGCGGTTCCAGAAACTTCGACCGCTCACCTTTATGGGTTCTCATAACCCGACCGAGGCAGAGTATTGACTAGACCGAATGTTGAAGATGGTTCAACAGATGGAGTGTTCTGAATCGGAACAGGTGAATCTGGTAACCTTTATGTTAGAGAAAGAAGCTAATATTTGGTGGAAAGGCGTCTGTAAATCAGTCCCAGATACCTATGTATGGACTTGGGAGGACTTTGAAACTAAGTTCCATGACAAATATTATCCTCTCACCTACCGCCTCGAACGCGAGAAACAGTTTATTAGCCTACAACAGGGAAATATGTCTGTAGCAGAGTATGAGCGTCGATTCACAGAGCTCTCGAAATACGCACCAACAATAGTGAATGATGAAGCAACAAAGATGCGTCGTTTCGTGACGGGTTTGAGGCCTGGAATACATACCAAGATGTGTTATTCTGTTATTTATACTTATGCTGGAATGGTAGAGAAAGCCTTCCGATCTGAAGAGGATGGTATTCGTCTCGCACAGGCACGATTTCAGATGGGGCAAAAGACTAAGCCCGATATGGTGTTACAACAACCGTTTAATAAAAGGGCTCGGATAGGACCGTCACCCGTTCGTAACTCATTTTCTACCTCCACGGCTAAAGCGAATCGATATTGTACATATTGCCGCAAGCCGGGTCACATAGAACCGTTTTGCTTTGCCCGTATGAGAGATAATGGTATCACCCCTCCGCAGCAGATTAACCGTGCACCGTAGCGAACAATTTCAGTTCCTCCGTTACAAATTGTTCGCCCTCCTTTACAACCAAATCATCCAAATCACCGTCTGGGTGCTTCTGCACCAAATAAGCCACAACAAGCCTGAGTTCATGCTATCACTGCTGTAGAACTCAATGAGGACGATGTTCTTCCTCAAACATTTCAAGGTACGGCCTATATATGCGGTATTCCTGTATACCTATTGGTAGACACTGGGTCTTCTATTTCTGTCATTTCTTCTGAACTTGTTAAACGACTTAAACTGACTGTCGTGCCGATGCGTCTCGTAACCTTGTTCACTGCCTCGGGAAGTAAAATTGATACGAAGTGGTTATGTCCACAGTGTCCCATTATCTTAGGAGATAAGGAAGTGATGGTCGATTTTGTAGTAGCAAGGATTCCTCGCATAGATGTTCTTCTTGGAATGGATTGGTTAACTCCTGCAAAGGCAGAAATCATTTGTGATGCTAGGACCGTCACCGTACATATTGCAGGGGAGTCGACTTTCACATTTCCAATGCAGATTAGTCGTCAGGGCCGTGTCGACTTATATGCCATTAGGAAGGAAGGAATGAAATAATCGGAACTTCTTGATACCATTCTGATAAAGGATTTTGAGGATGTGTTTCAGCCCATACCTGGACTACCTCCTCAGAGAGAGATCGATTTTACTATCGATCTTATCCCTGGTACAATGCCATGTTCGCAACCAGCATATCGCATGCCCCCATGTGACATGGACGAATTGAGGAGTCAGATAGATGGACTTCTAGATTTAGGATTTATCCGCCCGAGTGTCTCACCTTGGGGTGCTCCAGTTTTATTCGTTAAGAAGAAGGATGGATCGTTGCGATTATGTATTGATTATCGAAAGTTGAATCAAGTCACAGTCAGAAATAAATATCCTCTTCCTAGAATAGATGACTTGTTCGATCAATTATGTGGTGCCAAGTGTTTCTCAAAGATTGATTTACGGTCTGGTTACCACAAATTGAGAGTAAGACCTGAAGACGTTCCGAAAACAGCTTTTAAAATGAATTTTGGGCATTAAGAGTTTCTAGTGATGTCCTTTGGACTCACTAATGCTCCTGCAGTATTTATGGATCTTATGAACAGAGTATTCCGGCCTTATTTATATCGGTTTGTTATCGTCTTCATAGATGATATACTGGTTTACTCCAAAACTCGAGACGAGCATGAAGAACATCTGAAGGCCGTTCTGGAAACGTTGAGACAGCATCAGTTATATGCTAAGTATGAGAAATGTGATTTTTGGAAACAAGAGGTAAATTTCCTTGGACACGTCGTCTCAGGTGAGGGTATATCAGTAGACCTTTCTAAGGTTGCGGCGGTACAAATGTGGGAGCGGCCTGCTTCTGTCATAGAAGTTCGTAGTTTTCTTGGACTAGCAGGTTATTACAGGCGATTCATTCAGGATTTCTCCAGAATTGCGAAGCCTCTGTCTCAACTCACGCGAAAAGATGTGCCCTTCGCATGGAATGAAAGAGCTGAAACAGCTTTTCAAGAGTTGAAGGATAAGTTAACTTCGACTCCTGTGCTGGTATTGCCTGAGCTAGGAGTCAAGTACACGATCTATACTGATGCGTCACAAATTGGTTTGGAATGTGTGTTAATGCAGTTGGGTAAGGTGGTCGCCTATGCCTCACAGCAATTGAAAAAGCACGAAAAGAACTACCCCTCTCACGATTTGGAGTTGGCGGCAGTGATTTTTGCACTTAAGCTATGGCAACACTATTTGTATGGTGAAGAGTTCGAGTTATTTTGTGATCATAAAAGCCTGAAGTACATTTTCACACAACGAGACTTGAATATGAGACAGCGCAGGTGGATGGAGACACTTAAAGACTTCAATTTTGAAATATCCTATCATCCTGGGAAGGCAAATTTAGTAGCAGACGCGTTGAGCCGTAAGAAGGCTCAGGCCTTTATCGCCCCACTCATGTTAAGGGAGTGGGATATGCTCACATTTGTGGATGAGTTTAGTGGGATGCTCACCCTCACGGACTTAGATTTGAGAATGTCCCATACACGAGCAGAACATGACTTAGTTAGCCGAATAATCCTGGCTCAAAAACATGACCCTAAGTTGATCGCAATAAGAGAGAAGATTGACCGAGGAGAAAGCAGCGAATGGTACGTTGATTCGAAAGATGGTTTACGATTTAGGGGACGTTTATGTCTCCCAGACTCTTATGAAATAAAACAAGAAGCCTTAGATGATGCTCACCGATCGAAACTATCGATACATCCAGGAAGTACGAAGATGTATCAAGACATGAAAGGCTCATTTTGGTGGGATAATATGAAAAGAGAAATCGCTGACTATGTTGCAAGATGTCTCACGTGTCAACAAGTCAAATCAAAGCATCGACGACCTCCAGGACTGTTACAGTCCATGCCAATCGCCGAATGGAAATGGGACTTCATATCTATGGATTTCATATCCGGTCTGCCAAAGACAAGGAAAGGTCACGACTCAATTTGGGTAATAGTTGATCGGTTAACGAAATCAGCCCACTTTCTACCCATTCGGATGACTACGTCGATAGAGGACCTAGCAAAGTTATACATTAAAGAGATTGTACGTCTCCATGGGGTACCTTTAGAGATCGTGTCTGATAGGGATACCCGCTTCACATCAATATTTTGGACAAAGATTCAACAGGCAATGGGTGCAAAGTTAAAATTTAGCACAACTTTTCATCCTCAAACGGACGGGCAGACCGAGCGGGTAAACCAAATTCTAGAAGACATGTTACGGGCATGTGCATTAGATTTTAAAGACAGCTGGGATGAATGCCTTCCATTTGCTGAATTCGCTTATAACAATAGTTTTCAAGCCAGTATAGGAATGGCGCCTTATGAAGCTCTTTATGGATGATCGTGTCGATCTCCAAATTGTTGGGTGGAAGTTGGTGAAAGAAGACTTATTGGACCAGAATTAGTTCAGCAGACTTCCGAAAAGATTGACATAATTAGACAACACCTTTTAACAGCGCAGAGTCGTCAAAAGAGTTATGTGAATAAATGAAGGCAAGATTTGATATTCGAGAAGGATGATCATGTATTTCTGAAAGTATCTCCGATGAAAGGGTTGCTACGTTTTGGAAAGAGAGGAAAGCTTGCGCCACGATTCATCGGCCCATTTCAGATATTGGATCAAGTTGGTGCGGTTGCATATCGTCTCGCTCTACCTACTCCTCTCGCTGGTGTGCACAATGTGTTCCATGTATCGATGTTGAAAAAGTATGTGCCTGACCCGACGCACATAATCAGATGGGAGGAGGTGGAGTTGAATGAAAGTGCTACCTATGTTTTGCGACCGACTCGGGTTCTAGATCGGAAAGAACAAGTGTTAAGGAACAAAATCATTCCTTTGGTAAAAGTGCTGTGGACTCATCATACAAAGGAAGAAGCATCATGGGAAACGGAAGCTGAAGTACGCAAGAACTACCCACAGATATTAGAAGAATACGAAAAGATACAATTTCGTGGACGAAATTTCTTTAAGGGGGGTAGATTGTAACGTCCCGTAAAATTCCGTACAGATAATAGCGTACGAATGACCGTACATCTTAGTTAATTGGATTTCCTAATCTAGAAAAGGAAGATTAGCTAGTACAAATTGGACTAGATTGTTAACATTCTGTAAAATATATGGCCCTTGCTCTAAATAGCCTTCTGGAGGTCTATAGATATCGAATATTTACTTCACCTGGGTCATAAAACTAGTAACTAAATTATATAAGGCCATTTGGGCTAAGTACCCAGCTTTTATATAAATCTCTTGCTGAGATTTCTCCCCAAATCGATTTGGGAATTTAGGTCAGGAAGAGAGAGAAAGAGAGAGAAATTGAGGGAGAGGAAGAGAGAGAAATCGAGAGAAGAAGAAGAAAGGAGGTTGAAGATGTCCTTCTTCCTTTCCTCTTGAAGTAGGAGGTTGCGCTAGCTTGTCGTTTCCGTCGCTGGAGTGTTTCCTTTTGCGATTGAAGGTAAGAATCGAATCCTACCTTTCAACTCCAAGCTATTTTAGGTTTGAGACTGAAAATCTCATCCTAATGGTGTTTTCTTGTAGGAATAGCTGATTTTCCTTAACCCTAACCCTAGACCGTTGGACGGACGAGGAACCCTAGACCTTAAGGTGCGGGCTATACTTCAAATCTTCTATTTAACATTCCTAAAGGATATGAGACAATGATTCTTGCAGTCATAGTGTAGGACTTTGGATTTCTATGTCTGATTGTTTACCTCAATATCATTATACAACATGAATGTGTGTTTCATGGCTTTAGTGTTTGATGAAATGGGTAAATGACTCAATTGTTATAATTGATGTGTGGAATTCGTAGAGATGATAGAATGTGTATATGATATGCCTAATTTTATGTTATCGCACATGTACTGTTTGTCATAGGTGAAAGGGGCCAATCGATTAATGTGGATATCCTAGTTGGATTGGATATTCAGGGTTGGCTGGTTGATTGGGGTGAACTTGATCGATCGACAGTAAGTCTGGACCACACGGGTCACTTGTGCCCAATGCCGGTTTGGTCAATGTTCTCCCTGTATCAAACGGACATATCCAAAGCCAAGACATGTTGTGTGGTAGATAGATTGTATTGAATGACTTTTCCAGAATCTGAAATACTAATGTTATTAAATGAAGTGTCCAATGATAAATGTATGTGAGACACGATCCTATGAAATCTCCTTGGGCCGGGCATGGTGGTATGGGACACCGTGTTCGTGCCGTCGGCCTACGCTGTGGCATTGAGCCTCCCCGTAGTGACCATAAACTATTATAAGGACGCCGGCCTGTTTTGGGTAAATCTGCAATAGTTGAGGTACTTATTTGAATAGAATATTTTTGTATTCTAAATGTATTGGAAGTTGGAGATGGGATTCGTGGGCTACTGGCGATGATAGACAATCGCACCGTCGGGAGCCAGATGGTCCTGTTTAGGACCTACTGTATGACATCAGTAATTCAGCATCACCAATCTTGCTGAATGAATTTTATATTAATAAAGGCCGAACTTAATATGCATACATGTCATCGAAAATCTCAGTGACTGGCTGACTGTTCGAAAGGCCAGGGCATTGGTGATAGCCTTCATACTTGCATTATGTGTATCTGATTTATAATTGGAAGGAATAGTGTATCAATGTGGATTCTGTTGTGACTGCCCGGGACATGCATTGTATGCGAATTCATAACATTCATGCATTAATACAACTAGTCTAGGATTCTTGTATGTTTAGTTTGCTCATTTCCTATGCTTGAATGCTTTATAAATTGTTGAACGTAGAATTATAGTAGCATTGAGTTGATTACTCACCTCCTCAATCCTGGGTGGTGTTTTGGAAAAACACCAACCAGACTCTAATGTAGAAACAGGTACTCTGGACGATGACATCTTTCAGGATGAGTTAGAAGACTTTGTAGAGGACATCAGTTACTTTCAATTCTCGGATTGCCGAGAATAAGATGCGATGGCATCTTTTAGTTGGTGTTTTGGGGCCGTTTGATGGTTAGATGTGTAATGGCCCAATTCTTTTGGACTTGTATATTGGGGCTTCTTGCTGTGTGGTCCCCCTTTATTTTGGACTATAATGTAAATTGGTAAATGCTGGACCAGGTATGCACTTATCTTTTGTCCTTACTTTAATGTTTATTTAGTTTTAAACTTGCGACATGATCCTATCAATCATAAATGCATTAATCACGCTTCCGCATAAGCATAGTGACACCTGAAATCTCAAGGGTCAAGGTCATGCTCGACTTCTGAAATTTGCGGCGTTACATCTATAGTCCACATGAGTTGTTTAGACTAGGTTACTGATTGCACTTATCATTTGTTAGTCTTTTGATTGGACCCACTTAGGCTTGGAAGCCGAAGTGTTAATCACTTACGTAGTTTAATTTGTTGAATTGTTTAAATATGCGAAAAGAGTTTTAAAAAGGTCTTAATCACCCCCTCCTATAGGTTTAGCCATAATTCTAGTTGCTCTTTAAGCTTCCGCACGTGTATGCATAGGGTGTCGTGTTAGACTACCCGACGCAATTTCAGAGAGGAAGACAGTGCCACATGGTTAGCACCCACCAGGTGGGCGCCATCCCTCCAGTTGTGCCCTATCTTTGGCAGGGAGCCCCCTCACGTGTGCGGAGGGCTTCTGCCTTGGTTTCTGTCAGATCCTTTCTCCCCTCGTCCGTGTTTGGGCTTGGTTTTGGGCTTAGTTTTTTTATTTATTTTTGGTGGGGTCTTGATTAGGTGAGTTGACGGTGTTATGGGGAATGGGTGGGCTGATTGGGTGAGTTGACTCAGAGGGTTAACTCAGAGGGTTGACTTAGAGAGTTGACTCGAGGAGTCAACTTGAAAAGTTAACTCAGAGAGCTCTCCAAGGGTTAAATCAGTGAGTTATTCATGGTTTCTTTTTACAGGTTCTAGGGTTTTAGGATTGGGTTGGCTAGCCTAATTGGCTTGAGCTTTATTGAATTAGGTTTTAGGATTGGGGTTCTAGGCTGGGTTGAGGTCTGGATTAGGGTTTGGGACTGAGTTAGGGTTTGGAGTAGGGTTCAACACTGGGTTAGGATTTGGACTAGGGTTTATGAGTGAGTTAGGGTTTGATGGGGTATGGGTCACCATCCATCCTAGTAGTTCAATTTTAACTAACTTGTCGGCCTGGGGTGAAGTATCTCTTACTCAAGACTCAGCCAATCACGTAAGCATTGAATGTCCACAATTGAAATATTTGTGGAGCCACATAAGTTTTGAATCCGGCTAATATATGTGCTTTCTGTTCATCCTAGTAGGAATGACGTTATGAATGATATGAATGTCATATATGCATCACTGTAGAACCAGGGAGGGTTCAACAGTAGGAATTTCCCAACCTCTTTTTCCTTTAGTGCTGCCCACTTGAGTCAGGATCCATCTCACTTTTTGTCTCATCTCCTAAAATGATTTCTCAAAACGGATGGACGGGGTGGATTTCTCACAAACATCATAGTGGCCCACCTAAGTTCCCAGCACAGGAACTTCCTGAGAAAGGGGAACCGCGTCCCCTAGAAGGACAGTCCTCACAGTGGTAGGACGCAATCCGCCTGTGACACCGGCCGCAGGGATATCCCTGCAGCCGGGGCTGTGTGGGATCCACATGGAAGTCCGTGAAAAATCCACTATATCCATATGTTTTTAACGACAAAAATAGGACAGTGTGATAAAATCCAGGCAGATTCAAAACTCAGGTGGGTCACACCAACAAAACAGTGGGAACACCAATGTGAGTCAACCGTTGAAACCTTCTTCGAGTTGACCATGATGTTTATGTGCCATCCAAACCGTTCAAAGAATTATTAACACTCAGATAAACTTTTGAGAAAAAATATCATCATGATGCAAAATTTTTATCACTGCTAAGTGTTCAAAACCCACTGTTTCGTGTGCATGCCCATGAGTTTTGGATCCGAATTATTTTTAAAATCCTGTCCCAATTAACGTGGTTTTCCAAAACAGATGAACGTAGTGGATTTGTCCCGGACATCCCCGTGGATCCCACACAGCCCCGGTAACAGGGGTGTCACAGGCAGTCCGCATTCTTGAGGACTGGGTGCTCAGTGGACCTACCAGCGTGGACGACTGTGTGGGCGGCGCCGTTGCGATTCCATCGTTTGAATATTCGTGTCCCTTCATTTATGAGTTATTTGATACTCTAGCAGAGTATGACGCTTGATAAGCAGTCACTAGGAAATTATACACATGGCATTAGATTAGCTGGTACTAAACCGACTAAATTGTCGAATCCAATGTTGTGAGTTATTTGTCCACATAAGACGCGGATTGCGTCCGACCCCTAGTCGGACCTTTAAGCGTCCGACCAGATCTGTTCGAGGGTCCACCGTGATGTATCGGTTTATCCACGCCGTCCACTCACTTTCTGAGATCATGCTAAGGAATCGGCCCAAAATTGAGACAGATCCAACGGTCATATAGACCACACCAGATAATACTCTTGCATTTAATGCAACTTGAATTTTCCATCTGTGCATTTAAGGCGCATTTAATGCAACCCAAGTTTACTATTTGGTGTGGTTGAATACAGCGTTGGATCTGACTTATTGTTGGGTTCATACCTTAACATGATCTTATAAGAGGAATGGACGGCTGGGATAAAGAGAGGCACCACAGCAGGTCCCCAAACAGTTCTGGTCGGACGCTTAACATGATCTTATAAGAGGAATGGACGGCTGGGATAAAGTGAGGCACTACAGCGGGTCCCCAAACAGTTCTGGTCGGACGCTTAAAGGTCCGACCAAGGTCAGACGTAATCCGCGTCCCCCAACATAAGACTATTTGATGTTTTTAATTTTTAACCATACGATGGGTGTCCACCAATCCCAAGATAAGATACTCAAATAAAGGTTTATTTATGTCTTATGATACATCCAAACGGACGCTGATTGCGTCCTTCCCAGCCCGCACGCATTACTGTCCAGGTAGACTTGTGGAGGGGCCCATCATGATGTATTCGTTTATCCACTTTGTCCATACATTTTATAAGATAATTTTATGATGTGGGCCCAAAACGGAGGCATATCCAACGCTCAAGTGCGCCATACTACTGTAGTGATGACGTCACTAGGTTTCCATCACTATTTGGCGTGGCCCACTTGAGTGATGAATTTTCTTACTGTTTAGTTTCATACCTTAAAATGATATTATAAAATGGATGAACAGAGTGGATAAGCGGATACATCACCGTGGCCCCTCGAAAGGTCTGCCCGGGCAGGACGCAATCTGCGTCCCATCAAAACTAGACAGACAGTTTAATTAGAATTGCCTTCGTGCTTACCTCTCAATTTCTGAGTTATTTCAAAGCCTTCCGCATCATTCATCAGATGCCACCAAGAGTTTCAAAGTATTTTTCTAAATTCATCACCACTGTTTCTTATGATATGATCTACCTAGTAATTGGATTTACTTCATTTTTGGGATGATATCATGAAATGATCTGAAAAAATGAATAGATGACATGGATACATAATACATACATCAAGGTGGGCCCCATGGAAACCTATGGTAAGGGCACACCGAGGCCAGGGTCACCTAATCCGCTCTCGGTAGTGGTGTCATTGTCTAATTTGACTAGGGGTGCCAATGGGCCAGGCTTGGGCCTACCAAAATTGAATTTTTGAGTTAACCCGACCCGATGGACTGACCGAAACAGTTCAAAATCCTGTTGACAGCCCACGTCCAAATGCTATCCACCAAACAAAATAAAAAGGCCAGGCGTTGTGGACAACTTTGATGTATACATTTTATATTCATATTGTCTATTTATTTTGCCTGATTATTTTAGGGCATGATCTTGTAGGAGGTCCAAATTTCAGATGGACTGTATCATGTGAAACAGCAGTGATTGGCCATTAAAAACTTCATGTTAGCCACAAAAGTTTTGGATCAAGCGTATTTTTTTCTTCTCCCTTCGTCCTAATTTGTGTTACCTTAATTATAAACAAGTCAGATGGTAAATAAACATCACAGAAACACTACATTGGGCCTTAGGAAGTTTTTAATGGTGAGACACTCAATCACCACTGTTTCTTATAGCATGGTCCACCTGCATTTTTTATCTGCTTTATTTTTTGGTTCATGCCCTAAAATGACATTGCAAGACGGATGAATGGGGTGGGTTTAGGACATATACATCAAGGTGGGCTCTACGGTTAAGGGTTGCACTGTTTTAGGTGAGGCCGAGTCACACATAATCCACTCCCTTGAAGCTCATGTCCACTCCACACATGTGCCACCATGGCACATAAGGGCAAGATCCAATCCATCCATCAGTTTGGTCCGGCCTCATGCATGTTTTCCCAAAAATGAATGTAGTCCACTCAGCATGTGAGCCCCAATAAATGGAAACAAATGGATGGCCCAGAGAACCTCAGCTAAGTATTTCAGAGCTGTACAATTTTTTGGCTATCTGTGGTCCACTTGACGAGTAGATCAACCTGAGTCTTGGAGCAGGACATCAATGTATTGGTGCCGTTCTGATTGATGGATTGGATATCTCAGAGTTATTGTGCCATGCTCACACGTGTGGCGTGTGCATTAGCTTTATTGCAGTACTGGTCAAGCTCTTAGGTTATAAGTCTATCCCTCGGATGCAGATTGCCTGCTGAGCAAGCTCTGTAGGGCCCACCTTGATGTGTGTGTTTTATCCACACTGTCCATCCATTTTACTAGCTCATTTTAGAGCAGAAGCCCAAAAATGAGGCTCAAGGGGACGATACTGCAGGAAACACTGGGGATTGAACACCTACTGTCCAAAACTTTTTGGACAGGTTGGATGGCAAATAAACATTAGAGTAGCTGTAGGAAGTTTTCAACGGATGGATGGACGGAATTGATAGAACGTATACAACACGGCAACCCGCCCGGTCACCACGCAATCCGTCCATTCCTAGTCAAGCAAGCGTTTCTCTCTCCAAAAACCAAAATAAAAAGGATACTACGAGCATTTGGGTTCATCTCCTATTTCTACAAGGTGTATTCCATCTCTGGCAGAAGTAGCTTTTGATAGGAAGATATGAAGTTGATACTAAAATTTCCATCTTACGCATTACTTGCCTTTTGCTTTTGGTGTATACTCCTCTTGCTTTTGGCAGAGAAGTCCGCAGCTCAGGCTATAACTAATGCTACAACAGACCCATCCGAAGGTAAGTAGCGTAACTTTTGCATGCATGCATGGGTCTGTGTCTTTATGCGTGCAATTAATTGCAAATACTCTACTTTACGGGAAATTGGAATTTTATTTATAAATAAAAGTAGTAATTGTTGGTCTTTCTAATGGATGTTTTCTTTTGGCTTTTATTCTCTAAGAAAGAGAGAATTATCATTTTTGGGTATTGAGAATGGTCAGAGAGAGGGAGAACCACTTTAACGCTAATGAGCGTGCGAAGATTCTATGGGCCCAACTTGCGAAATATCTATGGAGCCCACCTTTATCTATGTCTGTGATCGACAACGTCCATCCATTTTGTGATTTCATTTTAGACCATGAGCCTCAAAATAAGCTAGATATGAAAAGAAGGTGGACCCCAACACAGGAAACGGTGGCGATGGAATGCCTGCCATTTAAAACAGGTTGAGGCCATAGAAGTTTGAATAAGCTGATTTTGTGTCTTCCCTTCGTCCGTATCTGTGTGGCCTTATCAACAGGTTGGATGGACCTGATAAACATCAGGGTGGGCCCAAGGAAATTCCAACCGTGGGTGTAAGACGTGGTGGGCTGTAGAAGTTCGTCAAACTGATATTGGAGCACAACTGGAGGTGGATTTCTTGAGAAAGGTTTTCACAGCAAGTTGCTGCGCTGGTATGCTAAGTGGTGCCACCGTAATGTTTGTGAGAATCCACCCTGTCCATATATCTTGGAATCTCATTTTGGAATATTCGACAAAAATGATATGATCCAAAACTCAAGTGAGGTAGTGTAGAAGGAAAATTGGAAAAACAAATGCAACACATCAAGACCATGTATACTATCCCGTCAATAGTAAAAAGATTGTTTATAGAATTAGTAGGTCCAATCAAGAATTTAAAACAACCATTTGGAGGGACTATAGTTGATTGCTTATAGTTGCAAACAACCCCTTTTATTATAGCTCCCAAACATGTCATCTATGGATTAGAAAACCAATGGCTACAAGAAAGAAGGTCAAGTTCCAAATCCACGCCGTCCAATATTAGTTTTGTCAGCTCATTTTAGAGCTTGGGCCCAAAAATAAAGTAGATCCAAATCTCAGGTGAGCCACACCACAGGAAACACGATGATCGAATACCCATACCCGCCAATAAAACTTCTTGTGGGCCATGAAACTTTTGAATCAAGCTGATATTTGTGTTTTGCCTTCATCCAGGTATGTGTGACATTATCTACAGGTCGGATGGCAAATAAACATTATGGTGTCGCTAGAAAGTTTTTAATGGTGGACGTTTACTTACCATTGTTTCCTGTAGTGTGGCCTGCTTGCATATTTGAATTTGCTTCATGTTTGGGCCCAAGACCTAAAATGAGCTGGTAAAACTGATCAACGACGTGGATATATCAAAAGATACATTAAGGTCAGCCCACTGTCACCACCTCATCAAATTTTGCCAACCCAAATAAAAGTTAAAAAAAAGAAAAAAGAAGAAGCCGCTCATAACCCTACCTGTATGGAGGGGTAGAGAGAGGTGCACAACTTCTGTAGCCTCAAATAAGTTTTCAATTATAGGCTTTCAATCCCCACTTCTCTATTGTGTGATACACTTGAGCTTTGGATCTACCTCATTTCTCGGCCCATTCCTTAAAATGATCCCGCAAAATGGATGGACGGTGTGGATATAACACATGCATTATGGTGGGATCCACAACTAGGTGATTTTAACACACCACGGAGGTAGGTGGTGTGTGTCAAACGAGGCAATCCACCTCCAAATGAAGACACCCATTCCCGGGTCACTGCGACACTTAGGTGCATGCAACCCATCGGTAAGGTGATTCCACGTGGATGAAGGGAAAACACAAATATAACTCTGCTTAAAAAACTATGATACGCCATTGAGGTTTCAATGGTGGCAGTTCAATCCTCACTCGTAGGGTTGTAAATGGGTCAATAGACCTCATGGATACCCAGACCCAACCCATTGAGACCCAACCCATATGTTAAATGGTACGGGTCTAGGTCCAAGAACAGACCCAATTGCTGAATGGGTCTGGATCTGGTTTCCTTTATATCAGGCACAAGAAAACCCTAACCCATTTAGTAAATGGGCGGGTTTGGTCTATGTTGCAAGGGACCCATCTAGGCCCAGACAGCCGGACCCATCCATACCCGATTTTAAACCTGGTAAAAATACTTATATACCAGACCCAGACCCAGACCCATTAGACCCCACCCATTTATATATGGGTCTCGGTGGATCTCCCTCTACCAGACCCAAACCCATTTATAAATGGGTCTGATGGGGTGCACTCAGACCCGCCCATTTACTAAATGGGTCTGGGTCCAAATTTTTTACCCAAACCCTTTTACTAAATGGGCGGGTCTAGATTTGGCCAACCACCCCCCCCCCCCCCCCCCCCCCACCCCCCCCCCCCCCCCCCCCCCCCCCCCCCCCCCCCCCCCCCCACCCCCCCCCCTCCCCCCCCCCCCCCCCCCCCCCCCCCCCCCCCCCCCCCCCCCCCCCCCCCCCCCCCCAACTCGACCATTACAGCCCTACTCACTCGTGTTATCCACTTGAGTTTTATATTTCCTAGTACTTGGAGTTACGGCATAAAATGGATCTAACAAACGGAAGGACATAGTGGATATAATTAGGCCTAGCAACCGTCATGTTGAACCATGTTCATGACGTGTCAAAAATGCCCCCACCCAAACCCGACCTGTTAACTAATGGGTCAAAATCCAGAAACCAAAACCCATTCGTTAATTTAACGGGTTACCTATGAAATTACACCTTTTCGGATTAACACACTTGTAAAGGCGTATGCGTGCGGAAGCTTAAGGAGCAACTAGAATTATGGCTAAGTATCAGAGGGGAGGTTGGTTAGGACCTTTTAAAATTCTTTTCACATATTTAACAGTTTTATCAAATTAAACTAAGTAAGTAAGAACACTTCAGCTTCCAAGCCTAAGCGAGTCCAATCACAAGACTAGCATATGGTTTAAGAAATAAGCTAACTAGTCTAAGCATGCATAAATTATCAAATGATTATACTAATCAACCTCCTAATCTATATAACACAAGTAGACTATGTGATAATGGATCATAAGGCTCAAGTTTACTCTAATAGGTGAAAGTACATCTTGTGTGTGAATGTACCTATCTAGTGCCTATCATACATTATTATCAAGCATTCATAATTAAACAATTAAACATACAATGTTAAGATAACAATGTGCTCAAAACAATCACAAACACAAACATGTATAGTGGTTCGACTTTGAGTCTACTCCAATCCCAGTTCAAGTACTCACTCCTTGAGCACACCAACATTCACGAGGGAGTTTAAATCAGGTTCCTCTCAACCTAGGTGTTTAAACGATTCCACCTTACCGAGGAGTTTAACAAAGTTCATCCTAACCTATATCGGTCGTTTTACGGGTTAACCTCTCAACCCAGATGTTTGCGGGTTCCATCCAACTCAGGAATTTGATAAGAATCCTCATAACCCTTCAATTCTAGTCCTAAAACCTAATGCTGGAGGCTCCCTACGGAGACTTGTTTGAGTTTGTAAATTCAAACTCTCACACTCAATCCTCACCGAGGAAGGAGTGCAACCGAACACTCAATATGACAACTTACTTGTTGAATGAGCCCCTTGTTCAGCACCACTTCAGGTTGCTTAATCTCCGCTCTCCCGTGCTTCAATCAACTCCCATTTGCTTCCCCGATCGTGTTGCCCCTGCGTTGCCAATGCCTCAGCTCTACTTGATCAATCACCTTGTATATGATACTTTTGAGATGCCCAAGATGATAGGAGGGTAGGTTTGAGATCTCTACAACTAATGGGAATGAGTTGCCTAGAGTATCTCACCTACAAGGATCTCATCACAGAGTTTTGAATGGGTATATAATTATTAAGATCAATCCAAACTCTGGAGACCAAGAGATGAGGAAGAACATTTTCTTCATGAGCTTAGAATGCTCCATTCTTAGGTTAAATCACAAGGATGATGCCTTACTAGGGTTAAGATTTAAGCCTCTAATAGTCTCCAACAATGGTAGCTTCAATCTCCTCAAAATTCATCTTATTTCTCCAAAAAATGACACAAGCCGTTTTATAGAAAAAGTCTCAACGGATTTAAAACGATCACAAAATGGCTAGTGCCGACCGGTCCCAACCGGTCGAACAATGGCCAGATATGGACAGTTTACATGTTGTCTTGACTGTGATGGTTAGGATCGGTCGAATCTAGGCCAGGGGTCTCCAGCAAGGTTGCTGCCCCATTCCATGGTCTGACGACCGGTCGGCCAGGGCCCCGACCTATCGGCAGCCTGTTCTACATGCTGTTCTACATCTGTTTTTACAACAGTAGAAGCAACCTCTTTGGCCAACTTATGTGTGGTCTTTTGGGACACCTAAGGCTAATCTAAGATGACTACAAGTATCCTAAATGGGTCAAGGTCATCTAGAGGTTTTGAGTTTTGGTTTGGTTCAAGGTTAAGGGCTTCACCAATGTATCTCTTTTACCTGTTTCTTATTCCTTAATGTAGAAGGTCCGCCTTGAGTCTTTGGTCTTCGTCTTCATTAAGCTCAACCGACACTAGATGACTTAAGTAATTGATAAATAAGGTGCATTAATATGCCACAAAAAAGTGTACTAACAACCCATAACCCGGCCCATTTAACTCATTAAATAAATGGGTCATGCTTTCGTGGGCAGAGAGATGGGAAAGGGGCTCGATTCGACAAAGATTTTGGAGCGCGGCCGTGTGGGGTCGTGGGTAGAAAGATGGAGAAAACTCACGAGTGTGTGATCCCAAGTGTGTGAGAGAGAGAGAGTCTTATTAGTTGTCTTAGCTTCTTAGGGATTTCTCGTCATACTAAAAATAATTACCAAAATAGCCTCACCAACGGATTAAATGAGTTTCGCAAGTGAAACACTAACCCGACTCGTTATCTTGACTGGTCTTGATGGGCCAACCCGTTAGTGACCCAACAAGACAAGGCCAGATCCGAACATTGAATTTTTCACGCGGGTTGGCAGGTCGTGTGGAATTTTTCAGGCCTAGATGTAATACAAACATCATGGTGCCCCACAAAGCTTTAGGTTAAAGAGAGTGGATTGGGTGAAGCCCCGGCCTCACTTAAGACGGTGCGGCCCATACCATGGAGTTACTGTGGGGCCTACCTTGATGTATGTATTATGCATCCACACCGTCCATTCATTTTTCCATATTATTTTAGGGCATTATCCCAAAACAAGCAGATCCAATTATTAGGAGGACCATACTATAAGAATCGGTGGTGATTGATTGTCCTACCATAAAAAGCTTCTTAGGGCGAATCTTAATGTTTCTGTAGTGTTTATTTACCATCCAATCTGTTGATAAGGTCATGTAAGCCTAGATGAATGTAAAAAATAAATATCAACTTGATCTAAAACTTTTGTAGTCCATTAATGATCAATCAACACTGTTTCCTATGGTATGGTCCACCTGGTAATTAGATTTGTTTCAGTTTTTTGATAATGTCAAAAAGTGATCTGGAAAAATGGATGGATAGTGTGGATACATAATACATACATCAAGGTGGGCCCCATGATAACCCCACGGTAAGGGGCACACCATCTTAGGTGAGGCTGGGGTCTCACCTAATCCACTCTCTGGGTTAAAGGGGTTGGTGCAATGAGCAAGTTGCACCAGTGCAAAATTCAACATCACGAGATGTTGTACGGAAACCGAGAGAAAAAGGGGAGATTTATTAAGTGCAGATGCGTGTACAACAAAAGTCATGCGCACTCTGTTGCTGCTAATTCAATCAAACTAGGTTACACATTGTCAGCGCGCCTATATTTGGTTTTTTTTGTGGGTAAGATTCTAGGCCTGCTAAAGTCTACTCGATTCAAAGTTTGACTAAACTGCTGCTGTCCCCCCACGTTGAGTTGGAAAAATCAGTGATTGGACACAAAATTCAATTATCCTCTCAACTAGCAATTTATGCTCAACGTTTCAGGTGATTTGTGAAAGGGTATGGGTTCCTTTTGCCTTGTGACAATAGACGTGAGTCTATGGACTTAATAACTTATTTTTTCACTGATAATTTAGTTCAATTTTTCTCAGAGGAATAAGAGTGCACCGATAAATTAAAGAAGGCTAAACATTGTCATTTCATTAATGTTTGAGTATATGACTCTTTATAACCAAAAGAGTGAAAGATAATTAAATAAATAAATGAGAAAGAAAGATAAATACTTGATGCGTCTATCGAAACAAATGATTTAGGCAGGTGGTTAGCAGGATATGATCAAATGGGTGTAATCAGCTAAATTGAAACTTTGGTGATCATGATCCTACAACTTAAGGTTGTAGTTTTTTTTTTCCCTACTTCTAAGGTACTCTAGCAGGAGCCACTAGGCAGTAATGGTGTAAATTAGAACTAAGCTATGCTAAGAAAGAAAATTTAAAAAGTAGATTGATGTGTTTTGCATAGGGCTTCAAGCTCTTCTTCGGATGCTCCTTTTATAGCTTATTGGGGTGGTAAAATCCTCGTTGGGTTTCCTTGCCGATTCTGAATGCTCCACATATTTTTGCTTGCATTAAAAATGACGAACTTTGATTAGATCCATAATTGCTGGCTTCTCGAATCTTCTTCTTGTAGTTGATCCCGCTATGGAGATCTTCGTAATCCAATAAATGAATTCGAGATCAGGCCCAAGAATGTTAAGATTCCTCTGCTAAAGATAGCCAAGCCACGATCTGGGAACCTCAAGGGCTTATCCAAATGTTAGATCAATCATGGGCACTCATCTGGTGGACCACTTCCTTCACTTTGAGGTGGTGGATGGTCTAGATCAAACCACATCCTGAATTTAACCTGATGGTTTAGAATGCTGGAGGGATTTGGCATCCAATATTGATATAATATCGGAGATAAGCCAGATGGAATCTAATTCTTCCATTATTTTGATTCCAATCTAACCACAACGATATGATAGGATCATCACATGAGACATTTGGATAATCTCTTTATCTCTTCCGATCTCCGTGGTGGTTGGCCCATATATCATCCGATACTGATTTATTATCGGACATATCATATCCTTCTTCAGACTCCTTCTCATCATCTTATTTTAATTGATGAATGGTTGTAGACCCAACCAGGTTGATGTGTCTGTTTCTCTTGACCTGGGTCCAAAGCAAAACTGGGTCTAAACCACAGCTTGGTTCACTTGGGTATCAGTCTGACCTTCGGATATTCAGAATCTTCTCAAGTGTTAAAGCCTCTACGAATGTCTCTGAGAAGATCTCTCATTTTGGAAGGAATGTGAGAGATGGCTTCACTAAGTATATCATCACTAGATTGGGGATAAGATCTCTTTTCTCAGCAGATCTTTTACCAGCATGTTGGGTACGCTGCTTCATTAATTAACATAATAAGCGTGTCCTTGTAGCATCCGCCGATTCATTATTTTAAAGGTGGGCATAAGGGTGTATGCCTCCGCATTTATAACCGCATATGTATTACCAAATGAAGATCAAATAAAGATACTCTTAAGTGAGAGCAATATTTTTTTTTTTAGTCATGGAGTGTGGACATGTGAAAGTGACTTTTCATGTCATGGTGCCCAAAATAGGTGTAAATACACTCCACACATGTGCTGCATGACACATTAGTGCGAGATTCAATCCATCCATAAGTTTGGTCCAACCACGTGTCTGCTTTTCCTAAACAATGTGGTCCATTCAGCTTGCGGGCCCAATAATGGAAACAATTGGATTGAAAGAACTTCAACTAAGTTTTACCGAGCTGTAATTTTTTTTGTTATCTGTAGCTCACCTGACCAGTAGATCAACCTAAGTCCTGGGCTAGGGCATGTGTTATTCGGATGGATGGCTTGGATCTCAGACCTATTGTGCCATGTGAGAGCATGTGGCATGTCCATGAGCTTTGTTGCACACGTGTATGCGTTTAGCACGGGTTCATTACATATGTGTCTTCCTCCTCATGCACAAGAAATCGGATTGCGTTCTGAGTTACTCGGTACGCTCATATTGTACTGAGTAAACTCAGTACGGCCCACTGTAAATGTATATAGTTTACTTACACTGCCCATTCTCTTTTACTGATCATTTAAGGGGTTGAAACCAAAATTGAAGCATATCTGAAACTCAGGTGAACCATACCACAAGAAACAGTGGATATAATGATTTCCACCATTGAAACCTTTCTAGGGCCTACAGTAATGTTTATTTGTCATCCAACTTGTTCACAAGATCACACAGGCATTGATAAATGGTAAAAGATAAATATCAGCTTGATCCAAAACTTTTTAAGAAATTTTCAATGGTGCAGGTTCAGTTCATATTATTTCCTGTGGTATGGTCTATTTGAACTTTATATATGCTTTATTTTTTGTCTCAAGCCATGAAATTATCCGTTAAAATGGATAAAACGGGGTGGATGAAATACATAGGTGACTGTGGACCCTGCATAGTCTACTCAGTACGCAGTCTGCTTCCTTTGCTTTTGGTGTACACACCCCTTTCTTGTGTTCAGTAGAGGGGTCCACAGCTGAGACCACAGATCCATACGAAGGTATGTATATACCTTTGGATGCATGCATTTGTATGTGTATTTATTAGGTCTGTCAATGGGCCGGGTTGGCCCGACGGGCTTTTAGGCTTGGGCCATCTTAAGCTAGGGTTAGGCTGAAGTATTAGGCCTTAGGGCCGGGTTCGGGCATAGAGTTTACGCTCGAGTCATAATCGGCCCGGGTTTGGACTTAACTATTAAAAGGCTCAATAACCCGACCCGGCCGACAATTATTCATCCTTCCCTCGTTTTTTTAAATACCCCTTTTCAAGAATTCGAAAAGAAAAAAAAAATAAATTCTCACTCTCCCCGAGATTAAAGCCTCCTTACCTCAGTGTATAGTAGCTGCCACCAAAGCAGTTCCTACTTACCTTTCCTTTGGTGGTGTATTTAGGTGATAAAGCTCTACAGGACCCACCATGATGTATGTGTTATATCCACACCATCCATCTATTTCACGGGATCAATTTAGGACATCATACTAAATACTAGGCTGATCTTAATCTCAAGTGGACCACACTACATAAATCACTTATGATTGAACTCTTACCATTGAAACCTTCTAAGGGGCTATGGAAGTGTTAGATCAAGTTGATATATTTTTTTTCCCTACATCCAGGTATTTGTAACCTTACGAACAGGTTGGATGGCAAATAAACATCATTGTGGGCCCTAGGAAGGTTTCAACGATAGGCTTACTGTCCCTATTGATTTTTGTTGTGTGGTTCACTTAGAGCTTTGAACCTGCCACATTTTTATGCTCCTTTCTTACAATGACCAAGTAAAATGGATAGATGGTGTGGATATTACTCATACATCATTGTGGTGCCCACGGAACTTTGTCAGGCCCACATGAATTGGCCTCCACTCCCACCTACAGCAATGACATTTCTATAATTCCAGTATATTACATGCCTTATCTCAATTGCCTATGACATTGTCAGTAGCAGTGAGCCGTGTTCCCACCATGATGTATTTGTTTAATCCATGCCATCCATCCATTTTTAAAGATCATTTTAGAGCATGATCCAAAAAAATGAGGCAAATCAAAATCATAGGTTGTCCACACCACAAGAAAAAGGTAATTCGACGCCCACCATTAAAAGATTCTGGAGGTTACGAATGTTTTCGATCAAGCTGATATTTGTAGTTTCCCCTCATCCACGTTTGTTTAACCTAATCAACGGGTTAGATTGCAAATAAACATTACGGTGGGCCCTAGTAAGTTTTCAATGGTGATCCTTCAATCATCACTGTTTTCCTGAAGTGTGGTCCACTCGATATCTGTATCTGCCTCAGTTTTGGGCTCTTGCCCTAAAGTAATAATCCAAAACGGATGGATGGTGTGGATAAAACACATACAACACTATGGGCCCAAGGATCACTGTTCAGCAGAATAAATTCAGGACTGTATTTAGCTTACTTTTCATGCTGGTTGATGTTGACACCTACGGTTGGTGAGGCCTGTACCGCGCGTACGTGGCAAAAAATGTGTTGCCCCACCATGATGCATGTGTTTTATCCAGGCCGTCCATTCAACTTGACATATCATTTTAGGGCATGAGCCCAAAATTGGAGTAGATCTCATGCTCAAGTGGATCACACTACAGGAAGCAGTGGGATAATGATGATCATCGCTGAATCCATTGTTTTCAACGGTGTGGTTCACTGAAATTTGGATCTCCCTCATTTTTGGCCTCATGCCCTAAAATGATCTGAAAAAAATGAAAGGATGGTGTGGATATAACACATATATCATGATTGGTCCTACATAGTTTTGACTTGGAAATCTACCGAGAAAATTTTAATTTTGGATGTGAAATTTTACTAGGCCTGCCCCCAAAACGTTCGTGTTCTCTCTGCAAAATGTTTCCTTTCTCTCCTGCACTCTTTCCTTCAGCTACGGTGCTCTCGCTGCCAACATCATCCCATTCTTTTAAAAATCATCCGCATCGCCGTTAGCAATAAGGTCAGCTACTCTTATGGCAAGACCCTCATTGTCAACCTCTTCCCCATGAAAAGCATTCACCGCGCCCTCAAGTGAGCTGGAATCTCCACTATTCATGTTCAAAAATTTAAAAAATTTACTATATTTTTTCGCGAAATCATCAACATAATAGGTATTATTTCGGGCTCGGGCTCGGGCTCAGGCCGGACTTGGACTTAGGTTGAAAAATACGGGCCGGGCTTGGCCCGCCCCTTACCCGGCCCATTGACACCCCTACCTGCTCTCTCTCTCTCTCTCTCTCTCTCTCTCTCTCTCTCTGTTTTTTTTTTTTTTAATTTTTTTAATTTTTAATTTTTTATTTAAAGAAGAAGAATATTATTCAAACAAAGGGGGGAGAGGTTTACTCAGATAAAGATACGAAGTTGATTCCAAAATCTCCATCTTAGGCATTACTTGCCTTTTGCTTTTGGTGTATACCACCTTTTGTGTTTGGTATAGAGAGGTCCACAGCTTGGACTACAAACCCATCTGAAGGACATACCTTTGGATGCATGCATTTTAATGTGTATTTATGTATGAAATTGCAAATACTCTCTTTTATGGGAAATTGGAATTTTATTTATATACAATAAAAGTAGCATTTGTTGGTCTTTCTATATAACTATGAGGTTAGTTTTCTTGCAAAACAATTGAAAACATGTGAGATTTCTTGCTCTTTTTTTTTGGCTTTTGTTCTATGAAAGAGAGGAAAATCATTTTGGAGGATTTGGAATGGTCTTTTTGTTATGAAAAATATTTGGTTAAAAATATTTTAAATAAAAAATAATATATAGTATAAAGTGTATGATAAAAGACTTGTTTTTCACCTTTGGGAATAGTCTCATATTGAATAGGAGAGAAGAAAAAAATCTACTTTATAAGTAGGGTGTTGAGTACCTTAATAACTTGCTTGGTGAGACAGAGGAGCGCCGACATTTGCATGTTCCAATGCGAGGGCGTGGGTATGTGTGGTAGTGTGGTTTTAGAGGCTCTAGTAGCGCACGTGCGCATCGTGTCGCAACGTCGGTGGCTGGGTTTGGAGTTGAGGAGTGTTGTGGGGAAGAGGTCTGACAGAGACCTCTTTGTCTTATATAGGAGCTGTGGAGCTGTTTAAGTGGGATGGTTCATTCAAACACAACAAACATCACAAGCAATCCGTCTAACCAGCAAGCCTAGTTTTACTCTTCAAGCCAAAAGGTTTATATACGAACCTAAGACTGCAATGACCAAAAAGTCCATACAAACTAGACCAGTGGAGTGGTCTAAGCCAGTAGAATACGAACTGGATTAGTGGAGTAGGCTAACCTAACGGAGCCAATCTTCTTTCTCTCTACCTTTTCATTTGAGATTTTTCTTTTAGTTTTTCATCTGCAAGTAAATGGTGTTTACATAGTTCCACCAGTGGTTCCTTCGTGTTTGCTAAATGCAGGAGACAGGATCACACACAGGCTCGTCGTATCCTGGAAGCTGTTTACCTGCAACACGTCAGCGGTCTCAAGTATCTTGAGAAATGGGCGAATAACGCTTTAAGTACAGCGTGATTACATGTGCTTCAACCTGTCCTTAATATTTATATTTTTCGGTTTTCAATTTCTTCGATTTTTCTGTAATTGAAATTCTGTAATTTGAGATTCATAAATCTCAACACACACACACACACACATACACACAGAGAGAGAGAGAGAGAGAGAGAGAGAGAGAGAGAGAGAGAGAGAGAGAGAGAGAGAGAGATTGTCGGCTTTCGATACTGGAATGGTAGAGGAGAGAGAGAGTGTGTGTTTTGCTTTCACCCATTTAATAGAATTTCACTTTCAACCGTTTAAGAGAATTTCGGGCGAAGAAAATATACTGAATGTTCAGTGTATATTCCTTTGCGTCACCTTTTATCATGGCTAGGTAGTGACGAGTGGGACCCACCACATGCTTCATGTTATGCACTGGTATGATGTGTCACGATAGGTCTTTAACATGATTAGATGTTGGTGAGTAGCATATACACTCGAGTATTTGGTGTATAGTACAGCAGTGAAAAGCTTATACATGAATGTTGGGTTTATGCACTGTGCACGGAATTAGTGGTGCTGGGCACCGGGTTTATGTACCTGTACACTGGATTAGTCTCTCTTCTTAGATAAAGGTGAACTGGTCACCTCCAGGCAAGGAACCACAGCTCGTGGTACAATACCATGTTTCCTGCCAACATGCCACTTGCATCAAACATCATTACCATTAAAGCAATAGGCACATCCATGAAGATTGCATGCCATAAAAGCCAGGCTGGTCCGCTCATGATCAGGTGGGTCACGCTCTTGGAATTAATAGGCAACGGACAATTTGTCTCAACATATAGGTGTCTAGTGATATTCATGGTGAAGGCTGTCATTTTCATAGCACCAATTTCTTTAAAAGATGGCATGTTAATTACAAGTTGCTTTGCTTGTTTGGTGACACCAGTTGTATCTGATTACAGTGAAGGCAATGTAAAATTGTAATGATTATTATGAATGTCATTACTTTTCCTTTATTACATGTGCATTTGACCTTCGAAATACGTGTCAAAATACTTATTTGAACAAACTTTGTGAAATAGTAAATGATGACTTGTATTATGTTACCATAGAAATCGGCAAAACAAACAGGCCCTAAAATCACCTGGGCCTAAGATGTTTTGCAACTTCTTTTATTGTTGTAATTAGGAGTTGTGGGTGCATTTTTTTCCCAAAGTTGTATGTTAACTCAAAATACAATGTTTTAGTTTTCAGCTTAGGCATCGCTTAGGTGGAACATGGAAGCAGTGAAAAGGGTAGACTATACCATGAAGAGCATTAGGAGTGAAAATTGGAACAATCTAATTGTTAGGTGGGCTAGCCTACCTAATGAATGGCCATCCTAATTATCATCTCAATTGATCTTTATGATGATGATCAAGTAAACCTATCAGTGATGAGATCTCTTTATAAGATTGATTGAGCTATAGATGATTGTGTAGCTGAATCGAGTGGGTAGTGAGAATGTTGGGAGGAGGATGAGAACAAGGGTTCGACTGCTGGATTCATATTGTATTGGTCCCCGGATCCCTAGTTGGTGGGCATGGCATATAAGCAGGAGCTACCCATGGTAGTGTCAGATGCAGCCACTAGTGATGGCATTCAGCATCGTTGCCGCCAGTGACTTTGTTGGAGGGGAAATGAGAAGAAAAGGGGAAAGGGAAAGGGGAAAGAAAAGGAAACAGAGGCGTTTCAACAGCAGGTCTTAGGTTCGAGTGCTAAGGAGACACACTAACCCCACCGGTGGGTGGGTGCATAGTGTGACTAACCGTGTGGGTGCGTTGCCCAGCTAACAGGGTGGGTGCGTTGCATGGCTAACAAAAAAAAAAGAGTTTATCTAGAAAACTTTAGCTCTGATATCATGTTGTAAAAAATGAATTATGAGAAATTGGCATATTAGGGAGAAAACGGCTTCCTAACCTCTTTTATTAATAATAGAATATAAAAAGATACATGTCCTGAGGGAGCACCAAAATAAATAGAAAATGTACACTTGACATTTTTTTTTTGTTAGTACACACAACCCACTGTTAGCCACTCGGCCCATGCCCACTTTGGGAATCAATGCCAAGGCCTCAGCATTCAACATTTTCCCTTGTGTAAATCTTATTTTAATGGGAACTAAACGTGTAAGTTCATGTACTTGTCTTGCCTGAACTGCTATAAAAGGTGTTACTTCATGTGTTGCTTGATCGATCCATAGCTCAAGTGGTAGACTGAGTGAAGATAACCTCATTTCAACACTGAAGTCTTGGTATTGATTCCCAAGTGGGGGTGGCTAACATTGCTGTGTGACTAACAGTGGGGTGTGTGTACTAACCAACCCCCCCCCCCCCCCCCCCCCCCACCCACAAAAAAAAAAAAAAAGAAAAAAAAGTGGTGCATGTGTTTTGTCTTCTATTGACTCTTTTTCTTGATTCAGTAGTGTTTGTACCGCTGATCATTGATGCATACTTGTATAAATGTATCATAACTGAACATGCCTGTTGACAATCCTAACCGTTGACTCTTAGCATGCTTGCTTTGGATGGTGCAGCGGCTACTCTAAACTCTATCTTTCAGCAGTGGAACATTTCTGCATCGTCTGATTGGAACATAAGCGGAGAACTGTGTAGCGGGGCTGCTCTTATGGGAATTAGCGATTTGAACCCTGGGATCAGATGCCAATGCACTTTCAGCAGTGGATCCATCTGTCGCATAACGGTATTGTATGTGTTCTATCATGCTCACTATCCACGCCCTTGAATTATTTGATTTTGCTTCACAGGGAATGATATTAATGAGCCCACATCTTATTTGGTTCCATGAAATGGACTTGAGCTATCAATGGGCTGGGATCTGTTGGGTGGCTTCTAGGACCACTTGTGATGTTTTGAGCTTTGGTCTAGCCATGGCTAGGACTGGCCCTGATTTTAGGCCCAATAAATAAATGGGCCCGATCAACGATTGAATCGATAAAGGTTTTGATTCAATGAGGGGGTGAAACATATTTCAGCTATTTGGGTGGGCCACACACTTGTGACAAATCTGGACCATTTATTAGGTAGGGTTCATTGAACATGCTGTGGATTGAAAATAATGTTGGTCCGTTGATTAGGAGGTTAAATTGGTGGTTAGAAAGAAGAAAGTGCTGTGACTTAAATTCAACGTGTCTCATTTGATGAGTGAGCTACCCAGATATTTGGTATATGGCATGTTCGTAGTGTCCCCTACCTAATGAACGGGCCTGAAACTCTGACGCATGTTCGGATGCGTCACATGAGGGGCCCTTCATTGAATCATAACCCATCGAGGCGGGCCGGAGCCCAATTGTGGTCCATTTATTGCTGTTTGGACTCAAGAGTCGGTGCCGTGGGCTAGGAGTAGGCCTCAGGCCTGAAAAGTTCAAATTAAGTGGGTCTCTGCTAGACCTTTGCCCAGTCCATGTCCAACCCATTGACAACACTAATTTGGACATTTCATCCAGTGGCCCTGCCTCTTGTTAATGCCAAAGCCTAAAATTTCTACCAAATGGGATGGCATTGAATGTGGACGTACGTACCTTTGCTCTTTTTCTTTGAACAAGCCATTGACAGGTGGTTGCTGACCAGAAAAAGTCGATGACTAGCTAATACATTTTTCACTCCACTGGTGGGGCCCACTGGATTAGGTCTAAATCATACGTGGGCCCACCACCGGGCCTCAATTGTTTCTGGCTCACGTAAAGAGGAGATTTGACTCCCTAAGCCTGAATGCTCACATTAGGATATGACCTTATATAGATTCATTTATTTCTATTTGTTTTGCCCTTCAGGAGAGTCTTTTATCAGAATGTAACAGGTCACATTCCGGAAACCATCGGGAATCTGACTCACCTCACCTATTTGTATGGGTTTCTCTCCTCTAATTTGATTTCCATAGATAAAAACTTTGATTCGCTGGCAGAGCTGGATGATGGATGATACCCAGGCATTTAGAAATTACTTAGAAATTGCAAAATAATTTATTATTTTTATCTGACTATTAGACTGGTGGAAATTTATTGGATGGTTAAAAATGAAAACATCCACAGTATTATTTCAATAAATAAGTGTCCTTGAATATATAAGGTTTGAGTTGATATATGCCCCATGTACCATTTCTAAGTGCCTGCGTATCAAACATCATATGAAGCCAGATTATGGAAAACACCCCTTCCCCAAAACACCCGTTTCAGGACCAAAATAACCTTCCTCTTATGCATGGGGGTATTTTCTCAACAATAAGATGTAGGTCTGAGCCCATCTTGACCAATGGTCCATTTGGTACTCAGTTCCAGCTTTTACTGGGCAGCCAGGTTTCGATCAATTTTTGTGTGTGCATGCTTGGGCCTACTTTCAGGCTTCAAAAAATAAACGTGCTGTGCACAGGCTATATATATCTAATATATGACCTTTGCTAAGCCCACACAAGTGTACAAGGCATCTCATCCATATGCCCCCTATATCTGTGCACATGGCCATGTGATCCAAGCTGTCCGTCCATCAGGTTAGTGCACAAAAGTCAGGCTGGTAAGCACTTTAGGTGGCCCCACAATCTTCAAAAGGAATGGATGGCTGATAAAGCTTCAACAAGTTTTTCCTACATGGCTTGGATCTCATGCACATATGCAATGCTGGTACATGTCTTGACATGTTCATGAACTGTGCCTTGTAATTGTGTCTGTGCATAGCAAACCTCTAACAACATATCCTGCTGCTGCCCGGTCAGACCATCAATATATGCCCGTTTATGGTCTTATGAGCTGGGCTTATGCATAACTTTCCGACCTATCGATCGGCCAAGGTCTGTCCTAAAATAATGGCCCATAAAATAAATGATATGGGCTTGGGCTGACTCGGCTCAAGCAAGTCCTACCCATTATTTCTGAGAAAAATCTCTCTTCTTAACCTTCATCTTATTTACTCCAACTTTTCCAAAGAGAAGAAGTGTGGGCATGTATCTATGGCAAAACAGAAGGTGATCAGAATTCAGAAGCAGCCATCAGGTGGGCTTACTGCATTTTTGCTGCTGGCCGAAAGTACAGTGACCTTGCTGTTGGATTGGTGGTCTTTTAGTAGATATGGTTAAAAAGTTAAATTCCTCCATATTGCAAAGCTTGGATGGTCTGGTGCATGTGATTTTGGGATCATAGCCCATCTATGGTGGGGTGGCTGATGGAAAATTGGATCACTTGATCATGGCCCATCCTTGCTCCTTCAATGACTGCTGCTTCAATGCTTGCAGCTTTCTACTGCACTAATTACAAAGTTTGGCTGATATTTGCAGGGAATTGGCTGGAAACAATTTAACAGGTTCCTTGCCTTCATCTATCGGCAACTTAAGGTCCATGCAATACATGTAAGTTATTTAAGAGCTTCTTACATATAAGCAAGTAGCTTGACCATGTTGTTGCTGTTGTTGTTGATGATGATGATGTAGTTGTTGGCAGTGATGATGATGGTCATGGTCATGATCATGATTGTGATTCATCTGTTGCCAACAATGATGATGATGATGATATTGCAATGATAATGATTTAATGAACCACAATGCACTCCACAAGTTTAACAACCATAAAATATTTTGCAATGGAGACAATGAAGATGATTGCCAACGGCTGTGAGAGTTTTGTGTTCTCATTGCTGGTCCCAAACCCGAATAAAGGAGGATGTTTGTGTCAGGTCGACTACTGGTGTGGAACTTTTGCCATAACTTTTATCATGGATCCTCACAATAAATAAAAGAATCGAGGACCCATGTTCAATTGAGGATATAATCTTTGATATAGTGGAATGATAGAAAATTAAAGGATCCATGTAGCTGACCCCAATTAGTTGGGATAAGGCTTATTTGATGATGATGATGATAAGACAATAGAGAAGATTGGAGAAGCTCATTGAGGCACATGATTATATTCAATTGAAGCATGCATGATACATTCAACTCATTAGCATCCACAAATATGTATTGTCAAAGTCATTGTCGGCTTGTCAGCAACTGGGTGGACTCCAGAACCAAAAACCAGAAACTCTTATTCCATACCAACCACTATGTATGGCTAATGATTATAGAGTGTACTATTAATGGACTTAGGAAGTCCTATTTACACGAGACTCTTAACATTCTCCCTTAAATTTAACTTTCCATGACTAGCCATGCCCAACATATTTCTCGAGTTGTAGAAAGCGTTTGATTTCAATGGCTTTGTGACAAAATCAACAACTTGATCACACCTGTCTTCAATACCCAAACTTGATATCTTCATTTTTCACAAACTTTCCATTAAAACGATCATGAATGTCCATGTGCTTGCTTCATGGAAGACGGAATTCTTCATAAGAGAGATTTTTTAGCTATCCTCAAAATAGATCATGGTGGGATAGGTCTTGAGGTTGATAGTGATACATCTCGTCAAGCATTTCGTAAGAGATATAGTTGAGCTATCCTCAAAATAGATCATGGTTGGATAGTCTTGTGGATGATTCCTCGAGCATTCTCCTTAACTAAATAGTTTAGCTTGCATGAGAAGTTGCAATGTACTCGGCTTTTACAGTTGAGAGAGTGCCAACCTCTTATTTCTTTGAAGACAATGTGAATGCAACGCTTCCAATATATAGAATATGTAGATCGATGTCACCGGCCCACTTGCTGAATGTGAACTCAAAAAGTTGAGTTGCATTGCTATGCAAGTAAAAGACATCATCATTAAGTGGCCCTTTTATATAGTGCAAGATTCCTTTTTCCTACTCGAAGATGAATCTATCTTTGGGATTCCATGTAGTGACTAAGTGACAACAAAAAGTACATGATGTCCAGCCTTGTAGCAATTAAATGTCGAATCCTTCGAACTGCTTGAAGTGTAGGATTTGCTAAATCATCTTTCTTTTCCTGAATTTTAATTTAATTTCTATGGGTCTGTCAACTGGTTTGGAATTCTTTATTTTGAATCTTTCTAGTGCTGCACGAATGAACTTTTTCTAGGATATAAAAATCTCATCGTCTATATGATTCATCTCGATCTCGAGATAGTATTTGTTGGAGGAGCCTTCAAACTGTGCTAAAACAGGGTTCGGCGACCAATCGCTTGCTAGGCACGACTGGTCGAATTTTGGCTGGGCAAAGCAGTCTGGACGTTGGACAGTTTCTGGCTTCTACGATTGGTCGTCAGTTGCCTGCGACCGGTCGGGTGACCGGTCTTGCGTTGAGGCTGAACGGGTCAAATTTTGGCTGATCTCACTAGATTCCCCCTGGCCACCTGTGACCGGTCGTGAGTGGGCCACGACCGGTCGTCAGCGGTGGCGGTGATTTGCATAATTACGCAAATCTGCGTAAATTGTTTCTATTTTCGATTTCTCTTATATAAAAAGGATGCTAATCTGGACTTAGTGGTATTTTTTTTATCTATAGCACTTGCCACTTTTTCCATAGCGAGATTCTTGCTTAAAAGAACGTCACCACTACTACGTGAGCGAGCAACAGTCAATTGTTCGTTTAAGGAACGATTCATAACTGGTTTTTTACCTGTTAAGATATGGAAAAGGGAAGACAAGTTGTTCATGATGGTTGATTTTATAAAATTCACTCTTATCTTTCTGGGCGAGTGAAGCCAAGAGGGCTTGAGTTCGTGAAGAAATTCTGTATTTAAGATCAGGATCTGTTGCCTATTAAAGCTATAATGTTAAAGGCAGTTTGAGGCTTGGTAACACCATCGGGGCCAAGGTACCAAACCCTCCTACGACGTTTGCGCTTGGAAACTACTGGCGTAAACCCTTCTTGATCACCTTTCTATAGAGAGTCCTAGTCTTAGTACTTCCCATTGATTTTCTTCCCTGCGCTGGTAGCTCTTTTAGGGCTAGAATCTCTTTCCTAGCGAGTTTGCTTGTTGGATTGCTATTTGAGTAGCTAGTAGGCAGCTCTACTAGTATCCGTTCTATATGTAAGACATACCTATCCTGCTGGATCACTTAAAATCAAACACAAACCTCCAGTTGTTTCTTACCAGTCGAGTAGTACAACTATATCTTATCTTATAGCCCGGCGCAGTGGGTCGCCTTTTGAAGATAGATAGCTGCCCCCCTTTTGAATTCTTTAGATAGAAGAAGGATATCTATTAGATAGCGTAGTAGAGGTAACGAAGAGACCAAAGGGTAGAGATCTCAACTTAGATTGGAAAAGCTATCAATCTTCCTTTGGTAAACTCAATTTCTCAATATATTATTTCCAGAGGGTGCTTTCTCTCCTGCTAGCAGGGTAAAAGATGCTTGATTTTGGACCCATGCTTGTGTGGCTTGATCCAAGGAGTCCTAATTGATAGTTAGGGTTTGGGGAGAAGTTTATGAAGAGAGAGAAAGCTTTGTTCATCTCTTGGGGCTCTTTTGTGGGTAGTTCATCTCTGTAATCTTCTCATTCATAGTGCTTGCTATGCTTTGTGCCGTGGTTTTTTCCCGCGAGGGTTTTCCATATAAAAACGGATTGTTCTCTGTGTGTTTGATCATGTGCATGCTTGTGGGAATCGTTTGATTCATACTCTGTACTTCCGTGAGGTTTTCCCAACAAGTGGTATTAGAGATATCATTGGCTATAGTAGATTTGAATATGAGACGGCATGACATTGAGCATGAAGTTCGACATACATAAGTTTTCTGGTAAAAACAACTTTGAGTTGTGGAAAGTTAAGATGGAAGCCGTCTTGACGCAACAAGGGGTTGACACGCCCTTAGGAAGCGACCGGAATCTATGAAGGAGGATGAGTGGACCCAGATGGATAAGAAGGCCCGAACCTTTATCCAATTGTGCCTGACGGATGACGTTCTCAATCACGTCATGAAGGAGAAGACCGCAGCGGATACATGGGCCAAGCTAGAGAACGTATATGCGAAGAAATCTCTAGAAAATAGAATGTATCTGATGATGCAGCTCTTTACCTTGAAGATAGTGGAGGGGACTGATGTTGATGACCACATCAACACATTCAATAGGTTGATTCGCAAGTTGTTGGACATTGGAGAACAGATGAAGGACGAGTATCAAGCCTGCATCCTGCTGAACTCGCTTCCTAGTTCATATGAGTTGCTCAGAGACTTGTTCGTAGGCAGGAAAACCATAAACGTTGAGACCATTGTCTTAGCCCTCCAGTTGAAGGCAATGAGATAGAAAAGTGGTGACACAGGGTCTTCCTCTGATGCACTAGTTATGAGAGGAAGAAATTCGGAGCGGGGTGAAAGATCGTCGCGTTCTAGATCCAAATCCAAGGGTAAGGGTAAAGCCAAATTGAAGTGTTGGGGATGTGACTAGGTAAGGCACATGAAGAAGGACTAAAAGAGTCATAAAAGTAACAAAGAGAAGACAAGAGAGTCTTCAAGGGAAGCCAATATCGTTGAATCTTCTGAAAGCGGTAGTGATGTGTGCGAGGTTTTGACGGTGTCGAAGACGGAATCTCTCAGCGATGAGTGGATCATGGACTCCAGAACTTCATATCACATGGGCCTGGAACGGAGTGTCTTTACTTCATATAGGGAGTATGAGGGCGATTCGATGTTTCTAGGCGACGATTACGCCTGCAAGGTTGTAGGGATTGGGACTGTGCGGATCAAGATGTTCGATAGGATTGAACAGACCTTGACGGAAGTGAGGCATGTTCCCAGGTTGAAGAAGAATATAATTTCTCTTGGTGCACTCGAGGCGATGGGGTGCAAGTTCACTGGTTTTGATCGGTTCGGCAAAGTTTAAAAGGGGGCTCTTGTAGTTATGAAGGGACAGAGGCACGAAAATATTTACATGCTTATTGGGAGCATTTCAGTAGGTGGAGCTGCAGCGATTATAGCGGATTCCACGTCTACACGTATGTGGCATGCTCGGTTGGGCCACATGAGCGAGCGGGGCATAAGGTGCTTGAGGAAGGAGATGTGACTCTGGAGAAGATTCATAATAGCGTAAATCCAATGGATATGCTGACCAAGGTGGTCTCTGAAATTTGCGTCACTTTGATAACACTTATGGACACGTATGTGTGCGAAAGCATAGAGTGGAGCAACTAGAATTATGAGTAAGTCCTAGAGAGGGGGTGATTAGGACCTTTTTGAAATTCTTTTCGCCTACTTAAACAGTTTAACAATATAAACTAAGTAAGCAAGAACACTTTGGCTTCCAAGCCTAAGTGGGTCCAATCACAAGACTAGCATATGATAAGTAGATAAGCAAATAAGCTACCTAGTCTAAGCATGCATAGATTAACATATGATTAAACTAATCAAGCACCTAATCTATGCAACCCAAGTAGACTATATGAGGATGGATCATATAAGCTCAAGTCTACTCAAAACGGTGAAAGTACATCTTGTGTGTGGATGTGCCTATCTAGTGCCTAGCATACATTCTAATTAAGCATTCATACTAAACAATTAAACCACAATGCATAATAAGAAATGTTTTCAAATACAATCACAAACACAATGATGTATAATGGTTCAACATTGGGTCTACTCCACTCCCCGTTCAAGCACTCACCCCTTGAGCACACCGACATTCACTAGGGAGTTTAAATCAGGTTCCTCCTAACCTAAGTGTTTTAACTCGGATCCACCTAACCGGGGAGTTTACAGGTTCCTCCTAACCTACACGTTTACACCCGTGTTGGTGGCTCCCCTTGGAGACTTGTTTTAGGCCCGACAAACGTGCCAAGGATCGCTAACGAACTTGGAATTTAGGCTCAACAAACAAGCCAAGAATTGACAAACGAACTTAGATCGATTTTGACAAACAAACTCTACACTCAAATCCCCACGGGAAGAGAGTGGTTGGACTCTTACAAATTAACAACTCACTTGTTGAATATTAGTGTAATTATCAGGTCCTTCCCCATCAATGGCAATGTGGCACCCAAAAATATAAATGGTTCCAATCATCAAACCATCTCTCTATGTGGAACCCATAATGTATGTGCCCAAACTAATGCGTCTAATTGAGCGAACTTGTTTCTTATTCATTGCTTGTTGTTAATATTTTGATCTATGTCGTTAACGGTCATATTGATCTTGTGTTTTTTCAGGAGTGTTAGTACCAATTTATTGTCTGGGAGCATCCCAAAGGAACTTGGAAATCTTAGAAATCTAACTGACTTGTGAGATATCCTTTATTTCTTAATACAAATACATAATTAATTTTGTTATTTAACTTTTAATTAATTTAAGTTTGTATATTGGCTATGATAATTTCAAGTAGTTGGTCATTGGTTAAGTGTAATTAATCGACACTAATTTTTGGTGCAAGCGGTTGTTATAACCATCTGATCATGATCGAATGAGGTGTCACACTCGTATGTGGGGGCCACCAGCCTGCCACTCCAGACCAAACAGTGTGGCACCCAACAACAATTGCCAATCATAATGATCACACCGTTGTTTAGTTTGCACAAGCTAAACCGTCGTTGCACTATATAGTAGGTGATTGCGTTGGAATTTATTTTCCTAGTGTTGCGACTCAAGATTGTCAGTATGTGTGGCCCCTTCGAGCCCACATGTGAAGATGGTCCAATGGTTGGAACTCCCATCTCCTTGACGCGATCATAAATGAGCTACGGTGGTGTAACCATCTTTCAAATATGAACTTGACCTTTGATTTTTGGAGTCGTTTGTGAGCTGTTAAAAATGCTCTTTCAATGTTCTAACTTCATCGACCTTGTGTCTGCTTTTGGAATGTGACTCAGTTCCAGATCAAAACTGAGTCGACATGTCTAGAATGAGTCAGGCCTAAAAACAGGCCACTTAAAATACCTGAAAAGGGGTTGACTTGGATCATTCAAGATCACAGTTGAGCCAACCCAGATGAGTTGACTTAGCTTCCTCTGGTAGTTAAAACCAGTGAGATTTCATGGCATTGTTTAGTTGTTTGGCTTTGCATTTATCATCTTGGTTAAATTATTCTGATTTTCCATTCTTTTGCAGGGAATTGGGTACCAATTCTTTCAATGGGTCACTCCCTCAAGAGATGGGGAATTTGGTAAATCTGCAAATCCTGTAAGTTCAGAGTTCTTGATCATATCTTTAATCTACTGTATAAGTATAACACAGCCCGTCTACATGAGCAAGATCCAACCCATCCATCAGGTTGGTCCTCATGTAGATAACCTGTCAAAAAAAAAAAAAAAGGCTGGTCAACCCATCATGTGGGCCACAATGCAGAATGTTAATGGACAGCAAAAGAAAGTTGTTTTAGCCATCTAATTGTTCAGTACATATTGGGTTTTCACCTATGCTCCACACATTCACACACACGTATAGGATCAGATACAATCAATTCAAACAAGGCTAAAGCTAATCTAAAAACATAATTTAGATTCATAAATAGGAAGAAGAAGTTAGAAAAAAAAGGAAGAAGAAGTTAGAAGAAGGAGAAGAACTACATTTTGAATCTTTTACCACAACCCTTTCTCAAGAGCTTCGGCCTCCAAGGATTAGTCACCCCATCTTCTTAAAAGGAGGGTCTAAGCCTTGGGCATAAGATCCTATGGGTCTCCATATATAGAGTTCCACATGGGCATTACCTCATAGGCTTTCTTACTTAATACACATGTGGGCCATCACCAATCATTGTACTATAGAAGGTTTTTTTGCACATGAACTTTCGGGGACATAATACCATCCTACATCTTTCCACATTATCATCACCATTGCATCATGTGGGCCTAAGCTCCAAATGTGGACCTGACTTGATGGTTGTGGAGATCCACCGTTGGAATTTTGACAGGTCACTACTTAAATAAAATGCATATACTAAAACCGTAAAAAATACATTATTTTCTCTTGAAAACCTTTAAATGAAAAACCTTTTGACCTAAAATGACTTGCATTAGCTCATGACTAACTATGCTTGTTAATCTAAGTGATCTTCTTTGGTTAGCAGTCTATACCACAGGACTGCATAGGTGTGAATTCCATATTGAGTTATGATATGATTCACCTCATATGCCTATCATGTTTTCACTTTAGTGGCCCAATCACATACATATGTCATCGTAGGACTCAAGTATCTTGACATGTGTCAGAGCTAATCAAGTAAATAATAAAGTCACATGACTAACCCTTATGTCAAAGGATGATTAGACGGTGTAAGTGAGTGTATGCTCCTTACATGGGACCTAGCTAGAACCATTCCTTAGATGATCTCTATTTGGTATTGCCAACTATACCAAATTGAGCACATATATCAACGTGAGCCCACAAATCAAATTACCTGAGACAAGGTAACACTGCTCATGGTCTATCAATTGCTTGTCATTAGTCCCATGGGAACCTCACACATGTACTAGCCTACATACGTGGACAAAGAACATCAATGGTCTCATCTCTCTGACGTTGTCTTAAACCTCATGCACAGGACCTGATATAATATTTATGTGGGACTCCTTTTTGTGGTGTCCATAAGACCATAATGTACGTATTAGTACAACCTATAATATGCATATGGGTATGTGTACTCTTGGACAGTAATCATATTGCATATACCAATGACAAGTACTAAGTGTTCATGATGGCTTAAGTGGTGTATGGAATGGACTTCAAGGGTACAAAACCTAACAGGCCCACCTAATGAGTGTGCCTCACTGATTTTGGGCCAGGGCTGCTAGGTGTGGGGATCACCACAGAACACCTGATCAGCTGCTAGGGTGGTAATCCCCAACCCTTAGACAATCATTTTATCTACGAAGGGCTGTTTGTGACATCGTCTCACACTGTAATGCAATGTGGGTGTTTCTGCGATGGATCACAAGTGCTCTAGTTGCCTGCTAGATAGAGAAAGAAAAGAGAGTAAGGAGAGACAACAGTCACAACACACATGAGACGCCTCTCTCCTCTTATTATTAATATAATAAAGCCATAATACAAAAATGAATGGTACTCATCATGAGTACACGCATAAACAACACACACATGCACCCATTATTTTTCATTATTTCTAACATGAGCCAAAATGAGCTGCTGGCGCTGGATTTGTGGTGGGAGATAAGAAAGAGAGGAAAAGAAAGAGAATGAAGGAAAAAGGAAAGAAAAGATCTTACGACAATTCTTGCTTAATACCATGTTTTCATGATTAAAGAGAAGATACCGAGAAAAGAAAGAAAAATGAGAAGTGTCTTGCCATTGTTCTGGATTGTCTTGTTCTTCTTTTGTTGTTTATAGATTTGAGGAATTATACGATAGGTGAGGCCCTTTGTTTTTGTTTTTGTTTTGTTTTGTTTTTGTTTTTGGGTTTTTTTTTTTTTTGGTGGAGCCCATCCGAAATACTTGTAGATCCTTTTTTGCAAAAACAAAGTTTCAGGTGGTGTACTCCCACCTTTCCATTAAAAAAGAAAAAGAAAAAAGAGAGGAGAGAACACAAGCGGGACTTGCTTCTCCTCTTATTATCAATATATTGATGCCCTAATCCAAAAAGAAAAAAGAAAAAAATTGAATGGTATTCCTCAGGAGTGCACACAAAAACAACACACACATACACCCATTATTTCCCATTATTTCCTACAAAGGTCATAGCACGGGGAACATGTATGGATGATGCAAGCTGTTTTGTTTAATTTTTTATGCAAGCTGTTTTGTTTAATTTTGCATTGGCCCATAACCAGTATACAGTTTAGATACTTCCATGGCCCCACCTTTTATATCTGATTGTTGTATCAAAGCCTTGTCTGGTGTCCGGGCATCATAATAAGCAAGGAACTGTGTATAGCTAAATGATCACAATCAAATCAGATCTTAAAATGATCAAACAGTCAGGCCCACCAACCACTGAAACTTGATTCCATAAATGAATTAGCTAGTTTAAGATACCTTCTTGAAGTTCACTAGATGTGTAGAAAATGAACCATACGAAGCAAATCAACTATGAACCAAGATTACCATTGGTGGGCCCAACTGTCTGATCACCATCGTATTCTGATCTTGTGGTGGTAGGTTCACTACTATACACTAATAATCCGCTATCGACTATTGACTTACACATTTTTTTTTGTGCCAACCACTATCCTATTTGCCTCTTGGGTGTGATCAATTTCCAACCATTTTGTTCATGTAAACTTCAATAGTAACATGGACAGTATCGGTGTGAGTGGACCAATTCCATCGACATTTGCCAATCTAGTAAACTTGGAGAGACTGTAAGTCTATTTTTTCCCCCCTCTTGATTTGCTTCCAAGCAATAACATTATTGTCAACCTGAATGTTATTTTACATTGTAAAGCATGCTGTGTTCTCAGGTGGGCCTTTGATAATGAGCTCAATGGCACGATACCTGACTTCATAGGGAATTGGACCAAGCTTAAAAATTTGTAAGCTAATATAATGAGATTTGCTCTTTTTTCCTTCCTCAATTGAATCATTTCTTATTTATGGGTTAGGGTTGTAATCAAACTGGTTATACATTGGGCCTGAAAGTTAGGAACAGGCTGAAAGTCCGGCCTTGCCCCTGGACCGTGGCTCAGGCCGAACCTCGATAGACACAGTTGTCAGACCTGGGTCTGAGATTGGCTAGTTTACTTATCAGATCTAAAATTCAGGCCCGGGGTCACCAACCATGATTTTAAAATTGGTTTTCGATTGGAATTCATCCATAGATTGAAACTAGTATAACTTGCCCTGACTCGTTCTGACAATTGGTTTGGTTCCTGGTGGGACCCACTCCAGGTCATCCAAGATTAGAGTCCTACTTGAAGCACATCTTGGTACAAGTCCCTTGTAGTTATCTTAGTTTTATCCAATCAACAGATTCTTATCTCATTAGGATGGAAAGAGGTAGTAGGATTTAAAGCTCTATAAATGGGCGTAATCTCTAGATTGTTAGAGTCGATTTTGAATGAATTTTGATGTTAATGGAAGGTTGATCATCTTCCTGAAATTCTAGCAATGTCATGTCTGTTGTTGATGGGTTGTGTCATGTGGACCCTCCCTGAGTTGTGAGTGGGTCCACCCATAACTGTGCCTTGATCATCTGTTGCTGAGACATTTGCAGAATAGCCAGTTATCCCCTTTTCTCTCACTGTTGCAAATGTTGCCATGCTAATTGTTGGTGTTTTCCGTCACCCTCGCGGAGATGTCATCGTTTCGACCCGAATGGACCATGACACCTATAAATCAGGCTCATGACCGGTCCATTAAGTTTTCCTTGATAATGTCAATTCCTTGTTAGCTTGAGAATTTTAACTAGCGAATGCTTATGTAGGCACTTGTATGGGAATGCTTTCCAAGGTCCGATACCTTCCAGTCTTTCCAGTTTAGCATCTCTAACTGATTTGTAAGTATTTTTGTTTCTGCCAAGGTTCGATGCCTTCCAGTCTTTCCAGTTTGCCTTGATATAACTCATTGCATTTGTTTAATTGACTATTCAATGATTGCATAGGCAAATTGGTGAAATAACTACCAGAAGCTCATCTTTGGCATTTATCAAGGGAATGAGGAACTTAACCACTTTGTAAGTAACCATGGTACCTATATATGTATTAATGCTAATTTTCTCATTTATTGTTGTTTTTCTTGTTATTGTGATATAATTGAAATCTTTTTTTTTTTTTTTTTGTGGAGAATCTTGAGAAACAGTAAGATTTCAGGTAGAATTCCATTCAACATTGGAGAGTACCAATCATTACAGCATCTGTAAGTTGTTCACATCACAACCTCCTATGTTTGAGCAGGGGTTAGGCCTATATATGGCTGTCAATGGGCAGGCTGGGCTGCGCTTCATGCTACTAGTCTCAACCCAAAATTCACTAGGCGAGCACAATGCCGGACCTTGTCCAAAATAATAATAATAATAATAATAACAAACCCAAAACATTGTCCATGCCCAGTTATGTGCCCATGACCAGCTCTACCCGGCTTATGATCACTTGTGCATGCCAACTAGGTAAAAGTAAAATGAAGATATAAAAACTCAAATGGGAATCTCAAATAATTTCAATTCAAGTTCAATTAAAAAAAAAAAATTGCAATTGCAATTCCAATTCAAGTCAATCATGGAGTTATATTACTGATGCACATCTTATTTTACCCACATTCATTAGTACATACATGACCTAGAAGGCGAAAATATCATTTCAAGAGACTTGGCGATTGTTTTTTTATTGGCTAAAGGGTTGGCAGGAGATCACATATGAGTCCCATCGCATGCTTACACAGACACATATGTGTAGATAGAGAAATGATCACCTGCACACCTTCTTACGTGAGAACTCGTGCGCAACTTTGCACACGTGTCATGGGCACAAAATCTGAACGGTCCATGTGATGCGGCACCCCATAAAACCCCCAGGGCCCAGCTTTTAGCTTGACCTAAAACTCTGGTGGGCCATACCAAAGGGAAACAGTTTCCTCCCTTGACTCTCTCTTTGCTATGGCCCACCAGAGTTTTGGATCAGGCTAAAATTTGGGCCTTGGGGGTTTCATGGGGTGCTGCATCACATGGGCCATTCGGATTTTGTGCTCATGACACATGTGCAAAGGTGCACACGAGTTCTCACTTAAGAAGGTGCATAGGTGATCATCTCTCTCTCTCTCTCTCTCTCTCTCTCTCTCTCTCTCTCTCTCTCTCTCTCTACACACACACACATATGGCCCAGGCTGGAGTAGCCCAAGCTCAGCCCAAAATTGTTTGGGCTTATATATAAGCCCAAGCCCATCGATGGGCCTAGAAAGCGTGCCCAAACCTTGCTCAAAAACCTGCCCAGGCCAAAAGCCTTAGGATCGGCCCGACCCATTGATGGCCTAGTTGGGTCATACTACGATCAGCGCAGCCCACCTTATTTATTTTTTTGGCCTGAATTATAGGCCTAAGCCTACCCATGAAAGCCACATATAAGCCTGGTATTGGCTGATGCTGCACATCAGCAGAAAATCTTATAATATATGGGTGTGGGCCAGCCCATTTATTCTTTGGGCCTGCTAATAGGCCTAGGCTGAGGACTCGACCACCGCCCTAAAAATGAGGTCCAAGTCCATTTTGGGCCCAAATGCCCCGAAGCGGTACATGAGTCATTTTACTGTTATTACATTAATCTTTCATTTTAATCTTTTAGGGATTTGAGCTTTAACAATTTAACTGGTGAAATTCCAAGCTCGCTCTTCAATTTGAGTTCGCTTTCTTACTTGTAAGAGTTAAAGATCTTCTATACTAAGCTGCTTTAGTGTTGATCCTAGTATTTCTCCTTTCAAATTTCCTTCTTTCTCATTCTTATATTATGAAATATAACAACTTTTAAGTGTTATTTGATGTTTGCATTTTCTTTTGTTTTTGGTTGTCTCAATCTGCAGGTTTCTTGGAAGCAATAGCTTGTCTGGTAGACTTCCTTCTTATAAAAGCTCAAATCTCACGAACATGTAAGTTCACCTGACTTAATTGTACTGAATCGTAATCAAAATTGCATTTTTTTTTTCTCACTTGGCCACCTTTGGATATGTTATTGAGTTGAATTGCAAAATAATTAGTACGATAATGTGGAAGTCACCAAACTACGATTACTATCTATGGTGTTCATATTGATAGAATCAGCTCCAAATTGCAATTTTCTTTCAAATTGAACGGAGGATTTCATTTGCAATTTGAGGGCCACTTCCTAAGATGCATACTACAAACACATCCTTAGACTGATTATTGTAATTCAATTCAATTGTACAACCAAACACATCCTTAGATATTGTCCAAGATTGCTTGTATATTTTTGTTTCTTCTCTTTTATTGTTCAGCGTAAAAGATTTTGAGTTGTGAATATTCAATTGATTCATTATGTCTATCTTAACGTTCCTCTTTGACAAAAGTAAATTAATCTTTTTGTTCTGATGAAAGGCTAATCTTATACTAACATATTTGGTTGGTTCTGGCTCTATTACTAACTCGCATTAAATGTATGTTAATTCGTTTGCTTATATGTTATGTCGGCAGAGATTTATCATACAATCAATTATCAGGAAGCTTTCCCTCTTGGATTACACCAAGCTTGCAACTGTATGTCCAAAAGAAGCACAGAGTTTGCTATTTTCATCTTCATTTCTCTAGTGAACAAACAATCCATTATATCATTAAGGGTGCATTTGGATGTCCTGTTGAATTGAATTGCAATAATTAGTTTAGTAGAGAAGAAAAATGACCAAACTTTAGTTACCTTGATATTCAGAATGAGGAAGTAGTCCTCATATTGCATTCACATTCCTTCAAGTTCAGCTTCAAAGTAAATTGCTATTTGGAGGCCACTATATAGAGGAATGTGATGGAATTTGGAAATTTCAACCTCACTGAAGTAGTAATTATTGCAATTTAATTCAATAGAGCATCCAAACGCAAGATAGGACAATGCCTCTCTTTATTTCTTCTTATGATATATGAATGTGATTTTGGATTACATTAACACCTGTTATGAAACATTTAAAGGTTTGAGTACCCATTGTGGTGTGTGTTGGTGTGAGGGTGTGTGAGTTAAAAAAAAAGGTTCATAACAATGACTAGATAAATCTATGTGCACTAGAATCAGGTATATGCAAGTTACAATGTTATGTTTAGTGTCCATATTCACTATTTAAAAGTGCTAAAGTGGTCTTCAGAATGAGAACATAGCATTAGTGTGCAAGATCAGGGACATTCACCAAGAGTGCCCGACCTTGAACATGCCCTTGGCAGAAATCAAGCTGCTCCATGCATCATAAGGGCCAATGTGGATGAACAAACAAGACAGTTCGGAAAAAGAAAACAGATGCTATGTTTTGAACAGCACGTGAATGTAGAAGTGTTAAAATGGTCCACTGAATATGAACGTAGCACAACGTGCAAGATTAGGGAAAAAAATTTATGAGGGTCCTACCTTGAACATATCCTTGGTAAAAATCAATCTGGTCCATGCATCATATGGGCCACTGTATGTAAGGGTGCAAATGGGTTAGGTCAAGGGTTCTCAGACCTAGCTATTCACCGTTTCAGTAGCAAAGAAACATGGGAAATATCTCACCGCTCACAAGCGAGCATAATTTAAACCAATTCATTTAAAGAGCTCCTTCTTGGAAACAAGGGTCATTTCATAGGTCTTCCTAGCCCCCACCCACTGTATAGTAGAAGAGCCGTTCAACAAGTCACTTGAATCGTGCTTGAGGACAACCATGTAGCCGTAGCTATTTGGGAGTAGAAAGGGGGAAGTGGCGAATCAGATTCCCCATAGTCTAAAGGAAAGGGTCTCTGAGAGAGCTGAGCTAGCAATGTCTTACCAGCGAGCTATGTATAGCAAAGCTGCAATAGCCATCTCCCACTGATTGATACATGGGTCAGGCCACAGTTTCGTTTGGTGGACTGACCTTCTCATTCCAAGGGAGGGTTAAACCATCCAATTCATATTCCTTTCGAGAAGAACACAAATCGTGCACTCGACAACCGTCACTATACATGCTCCATTGGCATCCTCAGGACCAAAGAGGAGTTTGTTGAACAAGAGCCACTTCACTTACAAGGATAAGTGATGAACATCAACATGAAATAATATGATCAGAACTTCGGTCCCATACCAACCCATTACATTTCGGGTTGGCTCTAGGTTGGTTCCAAGTGTCAATACTCCAACACATTTATTTAGTGGGTTGGGTGTAGGTCCTATACCCAGCCTGACGCATTAATCCCATGTGTCAGGTCTAGATTGGGTATGAAAATTCCAAGTTGCTTTTGAAACAAATAATGCTCTAAATATGTTAGTGCCATCAAGATTTAAATCAATGAGCTCCAAGAGAATATGGTCCTAAGCTATCTTAGATAAACTTGAGAAGAATTTAAGATAAATTCCAAGTATAAGTTATCTTCAATAAACTAACCCACGCTATAGATTTAAAAGAAATCTATTCACTAACTGTTTATTTTAGTTTCCAACTATAAAAGTATAGAGAAAGAGAGAAAAAGAAGAGAAGAAAGAGAGAAGGGAGAAAAGAGGAGGTTGAGAGAAGAAAGGGACCCAAATTACAGTTGATACCTTACTCTCCATCTTTTATATTAATGAATTTTCATAACAACAATAGTGCTCTGAGTAACAAAAGCAAGAATCCCCATCATGTCCTAAACCACTACTAACAAAAGAGCAAGCATAGAAACAAAACTAAGTAGGCCTGGGTAGGCTATATAGAATTAAAAAAATTAAAGGTGGGCAATACAGGTACAAGTACAACCCACATCCACATCCATTGACACTCCCCCTTAAGTTGGCCCATAGATATCAAGCTTCTAATACATGTGTGTATCTTGACTTTGATGAAGAGCTTTGGTGAACACATCAGTAAGTTGTTCCTGAGATCGGATGGATGATGTAGAGATTTCATCACTGGAGACCTCACGTAGGTAGTGATTGTTAACTTCAATGTGTTTGGTTCTTTCATGATAGACTAGATTGTTCCCTATATGGGATGCCACTTGATTATCACAAAATAACCACATAGATAGACTCACCACAAGCCCCATTTCCTACAATAATTTCTTGATCCACATTAACTCATAGGTGTCATAAGCCACTGCTTTATATTCTACTTCAGCACTTGATTGGGTCACCACACTCTTAATCTTGCTCTTCGACGTGACTAGATTTCCTCCCTTAAACATGCAATACCCAATTGTAAATTATGTATCTGCTAAAAGACCTGTCTAGTCTAAATTTGAGTACCTTATGACCTAAGGGTGATCGTTCTATTAATACAAAATTCCTTAACTTGGTGCTCCTTTAAGTTATCATAGAATCCAAATAGTTGCACTCATATACTCTCAGACTCAGAGACTCATAAATTAGCTCACTATGCTCATAGTGTAAGATATGTCCGGTCGAATGATTGTAAAATAAATAAGTTTTCCAACTAATCTTCTATACCTTCTACGTCTTCCACTGCATCTCCTTAATTCCTTACAAGTTTGTGATTATGATCCATTGATGTATTAATGACTTAGCACTTAGAAAGCATGTCTGCATGAGCAAATCCAAAACATATTTTTGTTTAGACAAATTTATTCATTCCTTAGATATGGCTACTTATACACCAAGAAAGTATAAAAAATGATCTAGATTTTTTGTGAGGAAATGTTGTTTAACGTACTTCTTTAGCTCCTCAATCCCCCTATTGTCACTTCTTATAACGATAATATCATCTATATGCACTACTAGTACAATAAAGCTTAAAGTACCTTTTCAAAAAAAAAAAGGAATGATCAAGGTGGATGTTGGATCTATCTTAGGTCCATTTAGGTTTTGAGCTGTTGTAATCTTTTTTGTGTTTTTTCAGTGGGTACCCTTGTAGTTATCTAGTTAACTCTTAGGACAGGTTTTTCTTTGTTGGGGTATATGATAGGAGCCTCCCCCCTCCCTCGGTGGATGTGGTGCCTGCCTGAAGTTTGTATATCTTTTTAGGATCAATAAAGTTTCAGGTGGTGTGCTCTCACCTTTTTCTTTTTTAAAAGCATGACTTCGAATAAAGCCATAGTTCAAGACAACTTTATTGAATTTGTCAAACAATGCACGTGGCGACTGTTTCAACACATAAATTGTCTCGTATAGTTTACACAGTTTACCAAACTCTCCATGAGCAACAAATCTAGGCTGTTGCTCCATATAAACTTCCTCCGTGAGATTACCATGAATGAAGGCATTTTTTCGTCAAGTTAAAAGAGGGGACAACCATGATTTACAACCACAAACAGGATAAAGTTTAAGTTATCCACAGGAGAGAAGGTTTTGGTGTAATTAACACCAAGAGTCTAAGTATATCCCTTAGCAGTTGGGCGAACCTTTAGATGTTCAACTGTACCATCAGGATGGAACTTAATTGTGTAGACCCATCTACAACTAACAACACATTTACTAGCAAGTTGACTGGTTAGTTCCTAAGTGGTATTCCAATAAAGGGAAGTCATTTTCTCTTCTATTGCCTGCTTTTACCCCTTATGTAACAATGCTTCTTGATATGACTTGGGAATAGAGTGAGAGGACAAGGATAGGAAAACTTTGGAAAATTTAAAAATAAGCAGTGAAAAGAAACATATTTAGAAATAGGGTGATTGATACATGCGTACTTACCTTTTATCAAGGCAATAAGAATATTGGATCGATCTGGAGAACTCACTAGATCACAAGGCTCAAAGGAAGATGTGCTGGATGACATATCATGATTGACCGCACTATATCTTTCCATTTTTGTCATGTGTAGACCTTCAACTAAAACACAGTGAAAATGGAAGAGTTAACATAGTGAAGATGTCGTATGATGTCTTCAACTGCAATAAGTATAGGCACAACTTTCGCTCAAAGAGATCTATTGTCTTTTAAGAATAATGGAGTTGATTAAGAAAAAGTAACATTTGCACATGCATATTGTTTTCGAAGTGAAGGATTATAATAATGATAATCACTTTGTGTTGGGGAGTATGCAAGAAGCATACATTCAACTGCTCGAACATTTAATTTATCATGGTCCGATTCAACTAATAAACAAAGTAGACATATCCAAGAACTTTGGTAGGTAAAGAAAACAACAGAGTATCTGGAAGTAACATTTAATGAGGCGACTGACCCATTCAACAAATAAGGGCATTCAATTTATCAAAAAACACGTCGTGAGTACTACATCACTCCAAAAACTTTTAGAAACATTTATGTGAATTGATAAAGCACAAGTTACCATAAGTAGGTGACGTTTTTCCATTCCTTTAAACTATCTTGTTGTGGGGTGTGTGTACATGATGTTTGATGTAGGATACCTACTAAAGAAAAATACTAATTAAAAGCTTGGGACATATATTCCTTGGCATTATCAAATTGAAATGCGAACACTTTTGAATTAATTTGATTTTTTACTTCCATGTGAAAAGCTTTAAAAATAGATAATAATTAAACTTGTCTTTCATTAAATGAATCCACGTCATCCTCGAAAAACCATTAACAAATGTAACAAAATATTTATACCTTGACCTACTAGATATCCTAACTGGTCCCCAAACATCTTAATGAACGAAAGAGAAATGAATCAAACTATACTTTTTCAAACCTAGTAGATATGTAGCACGATGATGTTTGTTGAATTCACACACATCACACTCTAGACATGACAGAGATGACAAAGAAAGAATGGCGCTGTCACGCCTCGAAATCTGGGTACTTGAGTAGCGCGACTCAAGACCTGAATCCCAAGCTTATGAACTTTAATATTCAGATTTTTTTATACAACAAATACGGTCATCCAAATCCAAGTACAATCATAATTTAAAATAATTAAAAATTTAATTCCAATTCAAAGTATTGCTCACTAATCAAATATCCATGGTTTTTACATATAACGATAACTGAAAATCAAACTAACCTAACGTACTAGAAGGACCAATAATCAATATTTAAAATTTTCTATTACATCAATGTCTATAAACCAAACTAAGCCTAATGTACTCGAAACACTAATCATGAAGGCCTGCACACTGGAAATACTCCAGCTTGGCACTGGAAAAGATAATCAAAATGGGGTGAGCACGACAGTCCAGTGGGATCACATCCTTCCAATCCTTGTGATTTTTGGATTAACAGACAAATAATATAAACATGAATAAACTTCAATTCCTTAATCACACCATGCATGTATGCTCAACATCAAAAGAAATTGTGTACCGTGGCTTTTAAGAAATTCAGTGTAGAGCACCATGTTTATTTTTTGTTCCAAGGCAGTGCAACCCATGCTATCATTTCATGTGTCATGAATGCATTATATATTACTCACAAAATCTTTCTTCCTTTACAAGTAACTTTAACATGTACACAATTCATTATCATGTCTAAACTTAAATTCAAGATAAAATATAAACATCTGAAAATTAAAATGTACACAAGGCTCTATTAGAACGTCAACCACTTAGAGTATATCCTAAAATCAATCCAACTTAAACATTATATGAAAAATGAAAAATAAAATTCGATATAATAGTGTAAACCCAAAAATTATAAAAGTCAGAAGGATAACCCACTTGAATTAGGTGCGAGATGGTCTGCAGCATCGCTGGAAATTATGTGCACTAAATCGAGATTCAATTCAACTTAAACTTGATTTAACTCGGTTAGACTTAGTGCAACTTGATGTGACTCAATTTGGTTCCGACATAAATCAATGAGATCTCAGCGTGAAATCACACACGTTGATTCTTACCTAGGGTTCTCAAGCTCTTGGACTTATGCACAACTTATTTAGCACGTTGACTCACCGATTCGATTTAGTGAGTCGCAAAAATTTACACTACAATAGGGTTTACTTCGAATCCAAAGAACTAGGAGTGTGACACCCCGGATATCAAGGGCTGCGGAAATCCTTGGTCCTCAATATCCCAGGTTCCACATCATGCAATGCACGTGTAATGAATGGTTAAGTGCACTTGTTAGTAAAAATGACAATTCGAAATTTAATCGACATCCCAGCTAGAAGCAACAGTAAGAACAATTATGTTCAAAATGAGAAGTGAGATCATATATGTATAATGCAAAAAGATTCGTAACAAAGTTCAACTTACAAGACGGGACCCGCTAAGGGCCCCACACCTCTCATCACCAAAGCTACAAGAGCTACACAAGAGCGTCACCCGACGTTATCTCCCAAAAGCTAACAAAAGGAATAACCCCAACGCCTGCACTACCGCTAGTCGCCTGAGAACTAGAAGTACAGGTCCTCTGGATCGCACTCCTCCACGTATCCTATCGTTGCAACCGCCTCCTGTACACCTGCGTCACCTGGGTCGTCTGGTGGTGTTTTGGAACACCGTCCCAGAAAGGGAGTGAGTGGCCAACTCAGTGATAACATTTCCTATAAGTTACTCATGAGCAAATGCAACAATCGTAAATAATATATATATATATATATATATATATATATATATATATATATATATATATATATATATATATATATATATATATATAACAATTTAGGGCAGTACATCACATCACCAAACATGGTTATATAAATGCATGGGTGCATGTCCGATCTCCATTATGCCACAGTGAGTGGCACCACCACATCACCCACACAGACTCAGCCGCCAGTGAATGAGGCACCACCCTAATTACCCGCCCATCATGAATGCCATGCTGAACCATGCATGCTTAGTCAAGCCATTAGTTATTCCGTATTAGCATCCAGCCGGTTGGCGAAGCCACTGCATCTCCACTATATATATGTATATATCCCCATTGATCCTAGCTTAAGCTAATAGCTCAGCACCCAATTCGGCCGTGACTCGTCAGTGACACTCGACTTGGGTGGGGAAAGGTTTGGTCAGACCATCTCCCCATAGTAAGGTGGTAGGCTTTTCGCCTCCACGGGTGCTTAAGGGTCATTACGGGGAGGTACCACGCCAGCGTAGGCCGATGGCACAAGCATAGGTCTCATACCACCATGCTCGGCCCATAAGTCTCGGCGATCATTTGCTATATGGTTTTCAGTGGGCCCAATACATTGGGAGCGTTGGTGCGTGAATTCGGAATAAGGTGTCAATTCACATAGTAGGCCTATCCCGGGTTTTGAACCGGCGATCACCAACCAGGGGAGAGATGGGGGGACCGACCTTAGGCACAGTGGCCTGCGTGGTTCTAAACCATAGTCAATCTCCCGAATTCCACCGCAATTGACGACCCTTGGTCCCTCAGGAGCAGCTGATCTGTGCAGCCACCCCAAAATTTAGTCTGACTCCCTGGTTTAGGTGATATGACAGATAGATATGCATAATTACATTGATAATTCCACACCTTTCCTATCAATTCATGAGACATGTATCACACAATATGAAACATATCAGCAATTATACTAAATTTACCAAGTAACGTAGCAAAACAACCTCAAGCACCTTGGACTACCAAAATTCTCTAGATAATAATGATATAATTCCTGATTTATGCTAAAATCTAGAATGCTAGAATAGGCATGCACAAGGTAAGCAATCATGGTGAAGAAACAACACAAGTGAAGGGAATTTCCTACTAAAAATAACTAAATAATAGAAATCCCTAAATATTCTACCATCTTCTAAAATAATTGCTTAGATCCTAGGCATTAACCATGTCTCCTTGCATTTGTTGCAAGGCAACTCGAAGGTAAATGCTACGCACCTCATCTTGTTGTGATTTCTTGGAATTCCTACAGGGAGATGGTTGCATGTTAGGGAATTAGGAAGACGAAAGTAGAAATCAAGGAATTAAGAGAGAATTTGCCTAGGCTTACCCCTATTAGCACTTCGAAAGAGTCCCCAACACAAGAGGTGGGGCTAAGGTGTCTTGGGGGATGGCTAGAGACTAATAGAGTGACATGCAAGAGCCTTCCTTGTACAATTCTTCTACTTCAAGCACCCTCTCCTCTCTCTCACCCTTCTCTTTCTCAGAAAATGGCTGGAGAAATGAGCTAAGGGGCTGAGAAATGGGCTTATAAGAGTTGGGTTAATGTGGGGCCCACCTGGCCCCTCTGGACTGATCCAGCCCATAGGATGGCTTCATTAAGTCAAGATCCTTGCCCCGGTGTACTTTGGGGCCGATCGGATGCGGCATTTGCCGGATCTCGGGCGATGATCGTTTAACGGTCACCGACCATCAATCAGGGCCTACATTATGGGATCATGTGCTAGGTTATGTTTAGAGTCTATGGTCCACTCTCCATGACCATGCAACGGTCCATGAGGCCCATACGAGAAAAGTGGGTTTTGTAATGATTGCCCATATAAGGCCTAGTGCAAGTATACTGGCTGGTTATCTTAGTTTTATGGTTTCGGATGTCAATCTTGACGTAACGCCCGTCTAAGAGCGTTAAGCCCAGTATGGGGATAGTTCCCGCCGAGTCTCGGGTCTGGTGGTCTTGGAACGGCGGCGAGAGCAGACTTTTACATATGTCACTAAGTTTCTAATTTCATGATACTATGGTTCTTCCAAATTAAGTAGGGTCGATTATTCGCCCTGAGGTCATGTGGTTTTGTCGGACTCGTGTGCATGCTCAGGTCTCAAGTAGGGCGGTTTTCGGGGCGTTACAAGGAGGCTTACCCATTAGGTGCGTAGACGGGGCTTGGATCAGCCCAAGACTCAACCCCTTAGTTTAGTAAAACACATGGTGAGTTGACTCACTCACCGACTCAGTAACTTGAAACCTATTTCTCTGATCTTTGCTACTCTCTCTTCTTCTTTCTCTTTCCCTTTCCTTTCCTCTCTTCTTTTCTTCTACCACGTACAGTAGAGGTTTGCGATTGACTTAACCTAGCTACGACTTAGTGAGTCGAACTCAACAAATCTCTCTCTCTCTCTCTCTCTCTCTCTCTCTCTCTCTCTATTGTTATGAGTCATTTTACTTACGAGGGGAGGATTTTTATACGTTCTCCTAGTTCCAAAATCCCGTTTAGAGAAGGAGTTTACTGTTGAACAACATTATGTGATGGATGTTTCTAGCTAGTTTTGTCGTATTCATTGTGTTCTACACGTAGCATTGATTTAGGTTGGATAGGCTACGACTTGATGGTGATTTGGTGGGCCATCTAATGATGGTCTTTGATCTTGAAATACGGGCCCATAAGAACCTATGGTTTGGTTGCTCGACAGGGAAGATGATGGCGGTTTAATGGTGGATTTGACTCTGATACCTATTTCTTCATTCCAACGCTTGACGACAGTATTGATGGACGTTGTGGAGTTTGTGGGCCTAAAAAATCGAAGGTTTATCTCAATTTGTTGGGTGGTTCAAGGGCTCGAACGTTTTGGTCGTCCACGCACCTCCGTCGATCACGAAAATGACCCGATGCTGTAAGTCGATTATCTTGATTAAGTTTCAATGCTGAATATTTAGTAATGGGCCCCATAGTATCAACAATGTGGATTTTCTTTGAGATCATTGGAGTTTTTTCCAAAACTCAGTTTGGAAAGAGAATATTATGACATCGTGTTCGATCTGGTGTTGACTCTTGGTACATGTGATGTTTATGGTGGTTGGGGACTGGACGGTCATGATTGCATGTTGTTGTTCGTGTGGTTTAGAGGCTTCACTTGTAATAGGTTTCCGTAAGCCAACCAAAGGAGGGGAGAAATCGGAGAAAAAGGAGAGGAGAAAAAAGGAGGGAAAGATGTGGATTACGGATTGTCGGCGGAAGCCTTTGGAGGATCTACCTGCGAACGAAAACTAGGTGGGGTCCATTGTGATGTTTGTGAGAAATCCACTATGTCCGTCTGTTTTGGTAGGTTGTGATAGGCATGGGCTCAAAACTGAGGCAGATTTAAGACTTAAGTGGGTTATATGGTAGGAAACAACGATTAGAGATACCTATTGTTGAAAACTCCTCGGAATCCGTCAAAATGGATGGCTTGGATCAACAAGTGGTGGTGGTCGAGATGGAGTCTAGATGGTCCAAATGTGGTGGGTCATAGATCTCTATTGCGATGGTATCTATTACTTACTATAACTGTCATAGTAAGAGGATGTCGGGGCGGGCGCGCAAAGGGTGTGTGCGTGTACAACATGTTGTGTTTCACGTTCACGTGATGAGTGGATGGATGACTAGATTCGAAAAGAACATGGGTAGACAGTTGATGGATGGATCAAATAAATGAACAGGTAGTTGAGTGTTTGAGTGGCGGGATGAATGTTTGCACGGTTGGGATGGGTGAATGGTTGGATCTTGGGATGGCTAGATGGATAGTTTTGGAAGCTAGCTCGGTGATACACATCGTTGATTTTGGTTTAAATTCAAGTGGACTCTCTAATAAGTAGTTTGGATCGTCGAATGGACGGTCTTAATTGATTATTTCAAACGAATGAGTAAAGTTGAATGTTTTTTAAACGAACAGATAGATGATTTTAAGAAGCGGAATAGAGTGGCCCATCGAGTCCATTGGTATGTAGGGAATTAGGTGTACGGTCGATTTTACGGTTGGATTGTTTAGATTCATGTGTGGACAAGAGTACGTGTGGTTTAGATGCTCTTAGGACAAATTCTCCATGATGGAATCATCTGATGGTAATGTGGACGGTTAGATCACTATATCTAAGTGGACTTAGGTATCTCTATGGTGGAATTGGTGAATCGTCGTTCATATAAGCAGATGTGAAGGTTTATAAATAAATGGACTAGTATTAGTGATGGAATTGGAGAATTTGTGGGCGTCGGTTAAGGGTAAAAGTCGAGGGATTGGTTTATCTTCCTGGTTAAGTTACTTTGAACGGTTTAGGTACACAACCACATTACTTAAAGGGCCAATTGACGTTGTGGGTTCAACCATCATTAGTGATGCATGTTTGTGGTGAGGATCATAAGTGAAACGAAGTTGAATTGATCTTAAACTTTACGAGCTTGCTAAGGGTCTATGTAACTTGAAATTGTATGGTTTAGATTGTATCGATTGGGTGTACGAGTAATATATTTAGGCAGATTTTTAATGTAAGCGTAAGGTCATGATTGAGTGATTTTAGTACATGGGTCACGAATGGTGATTGGGTAGGCTTAGGGCAAGTTTAATGGCTAGATTCGAGCTAGATTAAGGTGAACAGGTGGTCTTGTGGGTGTAAGTAGCGAGAATACAGGTGTACATTTACATATGTATATATTTACACCAAATCACTTAATTGATAATTCACTAGTGGTTCACACTAAATAGATCAATCATACATATCAATGATCACAACTCTCACAAAATGGTGGATGCTTGTATGCATGGATCTATGCCTGTATGCTTCAATGGATGCAATTGTACATGCATGCATGTGTACACATGCGCACCAAAATCTCAAGTTATTACATTCTACCCACCTTATGAGAATTTCATCCTCAAACTTCAATTACACCCACTAAGAGCATGGGTGAGGATACTCATCTCTAATTTACGGTGTGTTTAGATGTCTGTTATATTTCATATGTCGTAGGTTTGTATGTGCGCAAGTGTGTGTAGAGCACCTACATGAATTAAGGTTATTACAAGTGCCCTTAAGAATCTTCAATGATGGTTGACTGAGATGGTAGTGCCACTGAAAAGATGATGGTTGACTGAGATGGTAGTGCCATTGATAAGGGGAGATGCTTTCTATATTGCTGCACCAACGATGTCACGATTAAGATAGTATTACTCATCATGTTCATGTCCTTTGCCAATCTTATTCTTTGTCTTTAGATTTTAGAAAATATAGTGTAAAGGATAGAAAGTGACAAAGCGGCTAAGAGATTTGGTAAGTTTAATAACAGACAAACTTAAAGGAAATTTTGAAATAAATAAGACATGATAATGAGAAGAAATTACTTGTATGAACAATACCCATTCCAAAGCTCTGGATTGTGTACCATCTGTCATAGTGACAAATGAACCTGTTTATGACGTATCAATAGAGGAAAACACATTGTACCTATTTGTCATATGATCGAATGTTCTAAAGTCAATGACCCATGGAGCATAGGACTTGGATCCCTAAATAAGCATAGCGAAAGTTACAAATGTAGCCGTAGGGATGTAAGCAACTACAAAAGTTGTAGAAATTGGGTAATTTTGCAGATTTTTCAACAACTTGGAGTATTCTTGAGTTAGTGTAGCTGTTTCGCTAGTCGTACATGGTTGGGGAGTTGAAGACGTAGAACTAGCCGGATGTGGCCCATTGCTCTCTCGAATATAAAATGCTTGATTAACTATAATGCCCCGAATTTCAGAGTTCGAGTATGACCTCGATCTTCGAATTTTCGGGTGTCACTTTCGAAGCGGAAGCATGATTAATAGTCTGATTAATGGCACCAAAGCTAAATCACAGAATAAAATTAAGCACTGTGTGTGTGTGTGTGTGTGTGTGTGTGTGTGTGTGTGTGTGTGTGTGTGTAACTGGATATAAGAGGTGAAGTACTATATCATCATGTCCAAAATACACAAACACCCAAAATACTAGCCACACTACTGGTGTCAGATACAAATCTAAAAATATGGTAAATGTTAAAGTCTCTAGACCACAACTGTCCTCAGAATTGACTAAGGCGCCCGTGCCTAATCCTGACCCTCGGTCAATTGAAAGTAGGGGAACTCCTCGACATGGTCCTCGTATGCCTCCTCCACGGTAGACATCTCTAGGGTACCTACGTCAATAGGGTCTGGTTGATATTTTAAAATACTGTCCCAGGTGGGAGTAACTAATTCAGTGTTATTATTTGTGTAAGTTGATATGTTATTGATACAAGCAAGTTCCAGTAATGACGCAAACACCACGCAAGTAATTGATATTTGAAGCAATAAAAAAATATAGAGGTTCAATCAGTATGTGATTTGTGTGGTTTGGCCCAAACCTTTCTTAATTAGTGATTTCCAAAAAGCAGTATTTTGGAAACTAGAATACCGCCATCATACCAAGTGTCTTGTGATAGGCACAACTGGCTCGTCATCAACGCCCTATGTCCACTAGTTATCTTGCCCCCAGACACGAAAAGTCATAGCCAACTGTAGACATTTTTGGAACATAGCCAAGGCTGTGCACCCATAATAACATTTTAGAGTGTATCCAGGGCTATGCACCCACAATAACATTTTAGGATCGCTGGGGCTGTGCATTCGATAAACATTTTAGAAACATCAAGGTTCGTGCACCTAAAAGCGACATTTTAGGATGGTCAGGGTTGTGTACCCAAATATGCTCAATGGAACACTACGGGGGCTCGTCACCAGCGTAAGTCGATAGCATAGACATGGTGTCCCACAACATCATGCCTGGCTCATTGAGACTTCGTGTATGGTGTTACCGCTAACGGTTATAAGTAGACGGTGTAGTATTGGAGATCATGGTATTCTAGGTTCCATCTGAAGATTACAAACAGCAAAAAGAGAGGGAGACTTGAGAGAGAGAGAGAAGAAGAGTGGTTAGGTTCTAACCCTAATCCTCCAAGTTTTATTAATAGGGCTTATTGGCCTTTTTACAACTTACTACTTTATTATAGAAAAAGTTACATAAAGACCCTCAATAGAACCCTTATACAAAGGCCCTTATGTTTCAACACTCCCCCTTAAGTTGGTGCGTGAATATCTATCATGCCCAACTTCCCAGAAATCTCACGAAGAGCAGTGAAATTTAGAGCCTTTGTAAATATATCTGCCAACTGATTTGAAGAGCAATCTTCTCTCGAACGAAATGGATATCAACCTCAATATGTTTAGTCCTCTCATGAAAGACTAAGTCTGAAGCGATATGAATGGCTGCTTGATAGTCACAATAGAGAGGAATGGTTGAGTTAGAGAATAAACCCAACTCTTTCATCATAGACTTTAACCATAGCAGCTCGCATGCCCCATGAGCAATAACTCTGTACTCTGCCTTTGCATTTGACCTGGAGACCACAGATTGTTTCTTGCTTCCCCAAGTCGCCAGGCTTCTTCCCACAAAAGTACAATACCCAGACGTAGATTTTCTATCTGTAGAGCAGCCTGCCTAATCCACATCTCAGAAACCACATATATTCACATGCCCATGATTCTTGTACAAAATTCCTCGACCTGGACATGTCTTTAGGTATCTTAGGTTATGATGAACCGCCTCCAAGTGAGGCTTCCTGGGAGAATGCATGTATCGACTCACAATGCTCACTGCTCGAGTAATATCTGGCCTTGTGATTATCAAATAAATCAATTTCTCAACTAGTCTCTGATACATGCCAGTGTCATCAACCTTGTCACCTATGTTTGCATGTAGTGAATGTTTCTGCTCTATGGGGGAAGGCGCTGGTCGTGAACCCAACTTTCTTGTCTTCTTGAGAAGATCAAGGGTTTATTTTCTCTGAGAGATGAAGATGCCCTTTGATGAGCAGGCCACCTCAATTCCCAGAAAATATCGCAGACAACCTAAGTCCTTCATTTCAAACTCCTTGCTTAGTTGATGTTTGGTTTGTTGGATGAATTGCAAGTCATCACCAGTAAGGACAATGTCGTCCACATACACAAGTAGAATAGTTCTTCCCTTTGGGCGTGAATGAATAAACACTGTATGATCTGTTTGACAGCACTTGAATCCAAAGGAGAGAACTGCAGAGCTAAATTTTGCAAACCAAGCTCTGGGAGACTGTTTTAAGCCATACAAAGCCTTTTTCAGCTTACACACACACCTTTCCCAGCTCCCCCTTAAGTTGAAAACCAGGGGGAAGATCCATGTATACCTCCTTAGTCAGATCACTATTCAGAAAAGCATTCTTGACATCTAATTGGAACAGAGGCCAATCCAGGTGCGGCTTCGACTCGTGCGGCTGCCTCCTATAGGTGCGGCTGGGGGAAAAAGTGCTTTGTCGGGTTCCTAGTTGGTGCGGCTGGGAGAAGAGGCACCTCTGGTGGGGTCCACGTGATTTAGGGAAGCAAGGAACTCCTTGTCTCTGATATCATGAAGATTAAAAACAGTAATAAGAGAGAGAGAAGAAGAGTGATTAGGTTCTAACCCTAATCTTCCAAGTTTTATTAATAGGGCTTATTGGCCTTTTTACAACTTACTACCTTAGAATAGAAAAAGTTACATAAAGGCTTCCAATAGAACACTTACACAAAGGCCCTTATGTTTCAACACCATCCTTTAGCATGTACCATCCATTTCACACAATAGGAATCGACTTCAACTCGTGTAAATCCGATGGATCGAGCGAACTCGGGCGTGACCGACCTTGGGTGAAATCACCCTGGTAGCCCTAGCAGTGCTGGTCAGCCCGGTTCTGCCTCGGTCGACCGGATGAGTCAATGAATACCAACCAAAAGTAGGTTGTTTCATATGTGCGGTTTTCGATCGTCAATCCAAGCTAAACGTTCGTAATTCATGTTATTCAAGTATGACGTAAATGTAACATATCGCCCTTATAATATTACAAAAGCAATTTTGCTTTACAATTCGGCATTCTGAATATCATTTAACGCGATCCTGCCTTTCAAGCGTTTCACCAAACACTTGATATGCATTTTGGGTATACAGCCCATTTCGCGATATTTCCATATGAATACCGAATTAAACATATATGGAATTTCTATAGCAGTTATATTAAAGCTGTAAATACATGCTTATCAATTAAATCCAAAAATCATACATTTATAACTACCTAATTCATTAATTGAAATTAATTTGGGTAGATAAATCCTAACTTGGAAAAAATAGTTCTCACCTTTACGTGAGGTTCTACGTATCGAACTCGCCTATGATACGTTTGATACGTATTTCGGAATTGCATGAAACCATATACTTGTATCACAAACATATGTGATTTAGGATGGAGAGAACGCAAGGAAAATCGGTTCTCATCTACACAGTAGGTAGTCTTACCTCCAGGCTATATTATCTAGCCATCGGAACTGAATTCTGGCAACGGGTCATCGATCTACGAAGAAAACGGCTCAGACACCCCAGAGAAAACCCAAAATTAGGGTTTTTGAACCTTGATTTCTAAATTCTAAAAGAATTTTTATTTACAGACTTTTTTTTTTTTATCGAAACTGAGGAGGAGCTCACAAATGCATGTTCTTAGCCTAGGAGATAAATCGTGCATTTCGGAGCGTCGCTCTGACAATTTGATTTGTACACTTTGACAATTCGACTGTGTCGGATGTAATCCTATAATTTCTTGATCATTGGTCCCCTAACGAACGATCTAAAGTCATTTTATGAGTTTTAGCCATGAATGGTCCGATTTCTGGTAATCGGTTCTGTATATCGGATTACCCAATTGGTCGCGTACATTATTATGTCTTATTTGGATTTGATCAAGCATATTTATTTGTCTACTAACTACGGTAAATTAATCAAGTTTAGTTAATTAATGCTAAACTCAAGTACCTATTCGGTTTCCATTCGATTCGAAAATACAGTTTGTTACATTAACCCATGTCGGCTTTTCATGGAAATCTCAACATTTTTCAATAGAGTTATTGGAGAATCCAAAATGCGTGCACTTTCTAAGTCCACGACCTCCTCCGATTTTCCCAAAATCACCTTGATACCCCTTCTACCATGTGTACCACCACAACCTCAACACTAGAAGATACAAAAGCAGAACTGTCATTGGCTCCACTCGTAGAGCTCAGTGATATACGCTAGAGACCAGCATGCGCCTCATTCAAAGATAACACATCCTTACTGTCCAAAAGTTGTGCATGAACTGGTTCATACTCACATTTCAACACCGATGAGAGTTTGGTCACCCATAACTCTTCATGTTGCTAACATAGCTTCTCCAAATCAGTAGTAATAGGTTAATACACATTTTGCTCCTCTTACGTTTCTTTGAGTTTGGAATAGTATTCACCTAGAGATTTATCACCTTGTTGAAGCTCAAATATTTTTCATATAACCAATATGTACGAGAGATGTTTTTGTTGGATGACTACATCTCTCGTAATGCATCCCACACTTCCTTCGTTATGTCTAGAAATATTATATTGGCACCGATGGATAATTCCATACTATTCCAAAACAATGTCATAATTTGGGTATTCTCCTATATCCATTGATAATCAATACTAGAACTCTCACCAAGTTTCTTGTGTTCAAATATCTTGATTTGTCCTTGGTCGTTAGAATCACTTGGACGGACTCAGACCACTGGAGATAGCTTGTTTCATTTAATTTAATAAAGGTTATCTAGACCCTTAAAAATTAGACTGATTTATGAATCCAAATTTTAGATCACTTTTCATCTCCATTAGAACAAGTAAGAAGAGAATACCACAGGTCTTACACAAACACGGGCTAGCCTAGCACGATCGACTAACGCCCCACTTGTATGCTTCATAATGCGCACATCATGCTTAGAGAGAGAAATCAACCCATACATTCACCCTTTCCAACTGACTATGGATGGAGATGATCACAAACATGTCATCCAACATGAGCTACCAGCCCATACACTTCTAATAACCACATGAGAGATGAGATCATATGGACTGCATTCGCCTACTCACACACAAACTATTATAAAAGGCTCGGCACAAAAAAAAAGTTTTTTTTTTTTTTTTTAAATTCAGCACATGAGGGATGAGAAGTACCAATAAGGTAAAAGAAGGAGAAAGAATGAGAGAAAAGAAGAAAGGAAAAAGTTTAAATCATAAACAAGGATGCTCTGATACGATCTAAAAGTATAGAGAAAGAAGAGGAGAAGAGAAGAATGAGAAAGGAGAAGAGAAGGTTGGGAGGAGAGGGACCCAAATTAGGTTGACACACTTGGTCGAAATCTTTTATATTAATGAATTTCCATAATAACAGAAGTGCCCTTAATAACAAAAGCTAAAATCCCCATCATGTCCTAAACTACTATTAACAAAAGAGCATGCATAGAAATAAAACTAAATAGTTCTAGGTGGGCTGTACAGTGGTATGGCCCACATCCACATCCATTAATACCAACTTAGTATGGATTTAGCATTGGATCTCATCCAAGGGTTCCTAATTTTCCACTTGAACTAGGTAGTATTAATTAGCCAATCAAACTTTAAACTTTCCTATACTTACATTAATTAACTACTAGCCTTAAAATAATAATAATAATAATTGACTACCAGTTTCCTAGTTGCTAGTCAGGTCAATGGGAAAAATGAGTCGAGTCCGTTGGGGTTAATTTTGAGTGGCTCTAGACCTGACCCATTTAATAATTCAGGTCAAACTTTTGAACCCAGACCGCTCAATAGATTTAAATTTTTGACTGAGGCCCACTTATTGTCAAGTTGGGTCCAAAAACCCAACACATTTGCACCCTTATATATTAGTAAAAATGAACAGTTGGGAAAAGATGAAGGCTATCTATTCAACTTACATGTGCAGACCACCTAATGAGAAATTAGATGCTTGGCCAAAGCATGCTCCCAATGGTCCCCATCTAATAAGTGGCAATGATCTCTCGTACATGCACCGCACTTGAACATGTACTCTGAATCGTTTCTTCAATCTCTCCTTGTGTTGTGTATAGCCTCGGCATTTCTCTTTGAACTACTTCCAACGATGTATGTGGCATTGACCATAAGCTTCTTAAATTATCTCCTGTTCAGGAACTTGGTTGCTAACAACTTCGACATTGATAATTATAACAACAGGTATTTACAAATGATGCCTTTCTACTCATTTTGACAAAATAAAAGCATACCTAAGCAATTTTTGTAACTGTCCAACGATACTACATTTCCTTACGTTGGTTGCATATCTTTCTTGCATAAGAAATTTAGACTATTAGTCGCATTTAAGTGTTTGATTCTTTTAGATTCAGTACGTTGCCTTTGGGGTGGAATTGTCTTCAGCGGGACTTTTCATGCTATCGAGGTTCTCCAACAAGTACGCCATCTTTTCTTCTTCATTTTTTATATAGGTAATATATGGGCTAGAACCCCCAACCTTAATGTACATTGAGACACACTCTATCTACCGCAGAGGCTTCTTTTGGCCACACTTGGATGCATGAGAGAATTGAACTGAAAGCATTTATTTTAATCAAGAAGGAATAAGAAAAAGTAATTAGGAAGTAGTAACCTATCACAAATAAATTTTTTTTTTTTTGGGTTGAACCTGAAAGCAGCAGGATTACCAATTGGAGCTGGGACCCTCAATATGAATGCTGAGGAAGCTACAAATCGGTTATTTCCACCTGGACCGCACTATGATACCTGAGGTAGGTAAATGGAGGACGTCGGGTTCACTAAGTGAGCGCCACATGGGTAGAACTTTCATGAGATCTACCGTCCATTAGGTAAGCTGCTTCATGTTCACCTAGAAGCCAACAATCATGATGATCCAAAATCAGGCAGGCCATACTATATGAAACAATTGTGATGGGCACACCCGCCATTAGTTTTGTGTAGTGCCCAATGTGGTGTTTATAAACCATTCAATCCATTCATCTGATATGCTTCATCGAGATGAAAGAATTAGCCACACTATTCCACAGGGATGCTGAACTATTTGGGCTGGGCTTTCGGGCCATACCTCAAAACTTTTGCATTTGCTAGGCTCAAGTCTAGCCCATTGATGGCCCCACTATTCAAAAATGCAGGTGGGCCATACCATGTGAATTCAGAGGTTTTAGGTATATATTTAAATGGTTCCCCATGGAGTGGCCTGAGTGTTGAATCAACCGGCTTTTTGGCCATACCTAATGGATGGGGTGGATCATGCACTTAAAGTTGTTTCCTTAACCAAAGAGAAAGTGATGTCCTCTGCATACCTACACAAGTTACGCCACCGTTTTTCTTTTCCACTTTACTGGACTCAATTTGATAGTGCATCCAATCACACCCTTTTAGTTTTACCTTGCTAGAAAATGCTAGCGCTTCTCTTTAGAGCATGTAGATCACCTACATGTATTGTTAACTCTTTACAGTTTGCATTATACTAGAAACTTTACAAAAAAACTACTTAATTAATGTGGAATTTACATTCCAGTACCTTTTTCTAAAATGTTTTAAAAAAGCTACCTCATTAATCAATATAATTATCATTCCACAAACTCCTGTCATGGCTGCCATGCGAGCAAATGGGTTGGTGGTTCGGTTGAGCCCTACCATGATGTTTATGTAAAATCCACTACTACCATGCGAATCACGGATGGGTACGAATTTTGAGCCATAGGCCTAAGTGTTTGTGTGGAATCTAATGGTTGGAGTGATTTGACATAATTATCATTGTGGGTCTTGTGAAAATCAAGGGTGGACGTCTCTCCCAATTATTTCCTTTGCTGTTGCCTAACAAGATTACAGGTCAACATGATTTTTTGTCCCTGCCCCAAACGTAATATTGCACTAAATATTTAATTGTCAAAGTGGATCGTACATAAACATCATGGTGGGCCTTGTAAAATCAAGAGTGGCTTCCCAAACAATTTCCTCTTTTTTTTTTTTCCCTCTAATTTATCTCTCTACAGTTGGCAGTGCCCACTGTGATGTGTATGCGAAATCCACTCTTGCCATTAGATATGTAATCTCTGTAGCCCAAATCTAAAAAAAAAAAAAAAAGGGCTCACTTGTGATTCAGTTGTGCCACACCAAAGCCCTTGATTTTTACAAGGCCTACCGTGATGGTTGTGAAATCACCATTTTCTCTAAACGCTCGAGTATATCAAGGGACTCTAACACTCCCTTGCACATGTGGGGTGGAACTCCGCATGGGAACATACTGGGCAAGGGTGGAGGGATACTTACAACTGATGACATATTTGCTACTTCCGGGATTCGAACACGGGACCTTTCGCTCTGATACCATGTGAAATCATCATTTTCTCTAAACGCTTGAGCTGTTAGAGGATGGCGTATCAATGTATATCAAGGGACTCTAACATTGGTTTTGTGAAATCCGCTCCAACCATTAGATGCCACCAAAATTTAGGTATGTGGCCTAAACATCGGGTCCGTCCATGATTCAAGTGGACCATACAAAGGGAAAAAGTTTAGAAGGCGATTGTTGCCCTGTACACTATTTTCAATCATGTGGTCCACCGTCCACCTAAATCACAGATGGAGGTATTTTTTGGTCCTTGGTCTAACATGAGGTGATGTGCCTAATGGTTGGGGTGGATTTTACATAAACACCACGATGAGGCCCACCCAAGCTGCCCACCCAACCGGGGATTAAAGGAATGTAAGGGAAGATACTGGAATGATAATTATATATTACTTAGATAGTTTTTTGTAAAACTCCCCCCTTTTGGTTCTTTTATGGAAAAATTCGTCCATGTTTTCCCAAGCCATGCATTTCCAAGCATTGTGAGTTAACCATCCTGGATTCCGTGCCAAGCATTTACATCACGGGACCCACCTGATGGACAGGCTAGATATCACACGTGTGGTTGAATGCATGTGGGCCACCTTAGACATGCATGTGGGATTAGCAAACCTATAAAAAAATATTCAATTTCTTTTCCAATTACATATCGTGGAACTCGTATTCCATGTTTTACAGTTAACTGAATTAGACGCTCCACAGTAGTCACTGATTCAGTATAGGCAAATAACTATATTCGTGCATTGCAGCCTTTGATCCATCTCACTGTTTTATTGATTCACAGGTTCTGCATTTGCAATAAATTGCGGTGGTCCAAAGATTGTATCGGAAGATGGAATGGTGTATGATAGTGATGACGTTTATCTCGATACAGCATCATATTATATGGTCAACATCACCAGATTGGCCGTCAGTAATGTTGGGGTTCGTTATGCCAACGAACTTGACATATATACTACAAACTCTCAGTCTCAGTTTACGAATACTTTGGACCCAGATCTGTTTCGGACAGCTAGGATGTCACAAGGATCACTTAGATACTACAAACTTGGGCTTGTGAACGGACAATACAAAGTGACTTTGCAATTCACTGAGATAAAAATCGGATATTGGCTTACCCGGGCTGGCTTAGGAAGGCGTGTATTCGACATTTTTATCCAGGTGTGTATTCGACTATTTTTTAAAATGGTTATATATATATATATATATATATATATATATATATATATATATATATATATATATATATATATGGGAAAAGGTACCATGCAACTCGACCTCTTGGGAAGTTCCCATGAGGTTGAGCTGTGTGGGCCCGACTGTGATGTGTGATGGGAATCCACACCATGCATTTGGTGGGTCCCCTATTGGTTATGGGATATCCCAAAAATCAGCTGTATCCAGAACTCAAGTGGGTCATACCAACTGAAACAGTGTAAAATCATGTCCACAACATCTAAAATCACTTGTTGGGGCCCACCTGAGTTTTGGATACGATTGAAACTTGGTGTGACCTCTTGTTTAAGTGGGACACGCACAATGGATGGGCTGGATTTCTCAACTACATCTCAGTTGATGCTATAAACGATCATAAAGGTTTCAATGGGTGGATATCCACTCTTAATTGTTGTCTATGGTGTAGCCCAACCAAGTCATGGATTGGCCTAAGTTTCAGGCTCATGTCCCACCATGGAATGGTGCATCTGATTGATGGTGTGGATGCGCATCACATATCACAGTGAGGCCCACATAGCTCGACCTCATGGGAACTTCCCATTAGGTGGAGCGCATAGTGTGTGTGTGTGGGGGGGGGGGGGAGGTACTATGCGGTCGAGCGCATAGAACTCGTGTCTCCTCATTTGCCGTTGGATAGCAGATTTTAAAATTTACGGCAGCATATGTTTGCGCTATAACAGAGTTGCAAAACTAGGAAAACCGGCTCTAAGCAATTGAAATTTGTTAATCCCACCGTGATGTGCGTGCGAGATCTATTAAACCATTAAATATGTAATAACAAGTTAGGCCCGGTGCCAAAAAATCAGGACGTGTTGTGATTCAAGTGGGTCACACCAATAGAAAAAGTTAGCAAAAACGTCCACCCTTGATTTTTACAGGGCCTACCATATTGATTATATGAAATCTACTCCATTCATTAGACTCCAAACCAAAACTTATACCTGGGCCCCAAAAATCACGGACATCTGTGATTCAGGTGGGTCTCAGGCAGAGAAATAGTTTGGAGGGTAAGCATAACCTTATACACTTTCCAATTGTGTGGTCCATCTGAATCAAATATGGGGCTGAGTTTTAGGCCATCCGCCTAATATGGGGTGATGCACCTGATGGTTGGGGTGGATTTTATATAAACAACACTTGATCATAGAGAATTGAATTGAGGTTGCTGTTTGCACTAGTCGTGGAAACTTGTGTAAACTTTCAATGTTAGTTTCCCACTGTTTAAAAAATGATGGCGATTCTCCTCCTCGTATATGTGGCACCGATTTACATCTTATCCATCCAGACCATCCAAATTGTGGGTCCAATTTTTGATTGAGCATCTACCAAAATGACACTGACCCACCATTCTTCGCTATCCAATTAATGGACATCAAATTGACCGCACGACGAGAAACAGGAAACAGTGAGGATTGAACCTCCACTGACCAACATTATCATGGCTATGGAAGCTTTGGATAAAGGCTGATGTTTTTGTGTTTTCAGTTCATCCGAGTAGGAATGAACTTGTGAACGGTATGGATGGCATATAAGCATCATGGTGGACACTAGAAAGGTTTCAACGGTAGGAAATTCCCTACCCACGTTTTCTTGTCATATGTCCCACTTGAGTTTTAGATCTGCCTCATATTTTGGCCCACGCCTTATCATGATCTAACAAAAAGGTTGGATGGAGTAGATTTCTCACACATCCATCATAGTGGGGCCCACAGAACTTGGTAACGTCAACACACAACTAATGTGGCGTGGTGTGCACGCAATCTGCTTCCATCCGTGTCCCGAGTTGTAGGACCCAATTAGGTGTTACCGGGTAACACGTGTTACCCTTATCACGGGCCCACTTGATGATATGTTGTATATCCACATTGTCCATCCATTTTTTTGAGTTCATTTTAGAATATGGTCCCAAAATTTAAATAGATCCAAATATCAGGTGGACCACACCATAGGAAACAATGGCAATTGAACACCCACCACTAAAAGCTTACTAAGCCCCAACGAAAGCAGCTTCATAATGTTTATTTACCATCCAATCCGTTGATAAGGTCAACCAGACCTGGATGAAGTCAAAATACAAAGATCAGATTGATATCATACTTTTGTGGCCTAAAAAAACTTTTAACGGTCATTCACCACCTTTTCTTGTGGTGTGGTTCACAGGAGATTTAGATGTTCTTGAGTTTTGGTATAACTTTCTAAAATGATCTGAAAAAATATATCAGTGACGTGGATATATAAAAAATTCATGGTTAGGTAAAACCTAGTAATCCGTTCCTGATCTGTAGTAGTGCTGAGTACTTTATTAGAGCCAGTTTCCCTCATTTTTCAGTTTTGCTCCCGTTTTGTTCCTATGTTACCGCTCAGACATCTGCGCCGTAAATTTTAAAATCCGCTATCCAACGGCGGATGAGGAGACACGACTCGACCTCACAATATGATGCAGGACGCCCTAATTGTGATGCATGCTCATGAACACATATAATCCAGCGGAAATAAAAGACAATAATAATCTAAAAATTCAACATCAACCATCATAAACTAAGAAAACCACAAAGAGACATGCAATGGAGCGGGCCATCATCACAACCACGAAGTGTGAAATTCAATTATAGCTTAGGTTGGATCCGACGAGGGATGGAACCTCCCGATCTTGCATGGTCATCATCCAATTGCTTAATGGGAATCACTAATCCGAAAGATCAAAGGATTTCTCGGATGAGGGATTCGAAAATCTGAGGAACTAGGGTTTAGATCAATTCTCCGATTTTAGGTTGTGGGAAATAAACAAAATAGAGATTTAGAATGATGAGAAAAGATGATAGATTACTTGGAAGAAGGTTGGAGGGACAAAAGACGAAAAGAGAAGAAGATCGGAGAAGAAGATGAAGTTCCAAGAGAGAGAGAGAGAGAGAGAGAGAGAGAGAGAGGAAGGAGGCAATTAAAAGGCTTGCTTTTCATTAATCAACAACTAAATTCGAGTTTAGGGCTGAGCCCTCTCAAAAAAGCACTAAGAAAGACGTAAAATACTAAAATACCCTTAATACTTAAGCAAAACTAAAACTAAAAAAAATAATTCGCGCTCAATTGGGCGCCCGAAGACGTCCAAAAACGTCCAATGAGTTTTGGGCGCCAGATAGGCAATGTTTGCGCGCCCGACGAGGTGCCCGAAGGCAACGGTCGGGCACCCGATCGGGCGCCTGCAGACAGTGAAAACTCTCTAGCAAGGGTCTTCTTCCTATCCTACACACGTCTTTCCAATGTGGGGTCTTCTATGTGTCAAATCACGTGTGTAGGGTCTTCAATGCTCCTCAATGATCGCCTAGCCACAAGGAAGATACTTATGGTGTGCGCTTTCTTTGCTGATAGACTTTGAAGGGCTAGATGTCCGCATCACAATATTGTTCTATGCGCTCGACCTTGTAGTGTGTGTGTGTGTGTGTGTGTGTGTGTGTGTGTGTGTGTGTGTGTGTGATTATTATTTAGCTTTTTTCGTCTGCCACATGTGTGGTAGAAATAGGTATACAAAGAGATGAACGAAGGCATAAATCACTTATTAGTAGCTTGTTTTGTAACCTTTTTAAGAATTAAAGAGAGGTGTGACTTTCTGCTTTGCAAAGAAAAAAAAAGAGTAACGGAACGTATTTAATTGTGAACACTAATATTAATCTAGACTAGATGATAAAAGTCAGTATTGTAGTATATAGGTGTGGTTTCGTTCCTCTCTAGAGGCGGCAATGAGTTTAGTTCAGGTCTACTCGGGCCTAACTGATTTACTAAATGGGCCACTACTACGGTCTTGAAGCCGGCCTATGTCCTAAGATGAGATGATGAGATCCAACCCTTTAAAGGGTTATTGATCTTAGATTCCTGTTCTCGAGTGTTTGTGGTATTGATAGTATTAGCCGATTTGGTGAGGGAATAGAGCTTCTCTCTCCCCCTCATGGGAGATAGGGTTTTCAAGCCAAATTCCTCCTACAGTCTCGTAGGGAATCTACCCTACGATTGATCGCACCAGGATACTTGGAAGATTTTCGAGCAATATGGGTAGGTGGGGGATGTGTTTATCCCCAAATTCCCAAATTCCTCCAAGCTGAGGGGTTTCGCTTTCGTCTGATTTCTCTAGGTCGTGGATGCGAATTAAGCTTGTGGTGTGCTGGATGACAAGAAGATCGATGGTCAGGTTATCTCTGTAAAGGTAGCAAAGCCAAGGGGACCTAGTCCCCCCTTCCACCGCGGCAATCCGGCGGCCGAGACACCCTAAAACGCAATGGCGGCTCCTCCCCCCAGTGCTATGGCAGTCCCTCCTCTCAGTGTAATGGTAGTCCCTCCACCCAACGATCATATTTGGCAGTCGTTCTTGGAAGCAGCATGAGGTCAATCCACCATTACACATCTTATTAGAGTAAAAACAGAGCAGGAACTTGAAGCCTTCACCGCGCGAGCAGACAAAAGGGCAGTGGAGACAAAGCTGAAAGTGCTGGAGCTGGCTCTGGTGGGTACAACCTCTGGTAAGCATGTATCTATTCTCGAATTGATTGATGCCATTAGGGGTTTAAGATTTGTAGCCTCTACAGTGGATCTTGCTAGATTGGTTGACAATCATTTGATCATGGTATTCAGATCACAAGTCGATCTGATTGATTTCTTTTCTGATTGGGAGCTTCATAGTCTTATGGGCCTAGAGCATGTCGAAGCCTAGAATACGAAGTTAGTGCTGGGCAGAGGGGATTGCTGGATTCGGCTATATGGGATCCTCACCCATGCGTTGTTCAAGTCAGTGATTGTAGACCTTGGGCAACACTTTGGGAAAGTCGTGGAGATTGATACCAGGGCCAGCTATGGGATCTTTCAGGTGTTCGCTAGGCTCTTTGTCCAGGCTAAGAGATCTTCAAAGTTATTAACCTGTTGATGGTAGGGCAGTCATATTCTGTATTTGTGTCCATTGAAGAGCCAACAGTTCTTGCAGATGCAGGCGACTTGCTGATCCCCATCGGTCTTCAGGCGAAGGCAATCTCCAAGGCCCTTCAATTCAAGAAACAGGGGGAGGGAGTTTGTCTACCAAAGCCTGGGTGGAATCGACCTTTGACAGAGTAGAGGGCCCTATAGAGGTAGGTGTCCAAGGTGTTTGCTAAAATGTCGGACCCTTAAATGCCTTTGATCAGTTTTCAGGTGAAGACCCTATAGCTGAATGTCAAATGGGTAAGTCACTCGATAATTCCAATCAGGGGATCTCCACAGAGACATGTTCCCCTGGGTGTGGGCCTCAAAATCAGTTTCAAGGTAATCCTGATGCTAGGAGTGCTAGCACTGATGGTAGGGGTACTGCTGTGATGCCCCCGTTTACTCACCCAGCTGATTTGCAGATGGTTGCTAAGAGACCGCATTCCCCTGCCTTGGGGTTATGTCAAACACCTCCCTCAATCACCAAATTGACCCTATTACCTTAGTGCCTCCTCTTGGGTCTCCTAGGGAGAAAGTTGGGGGTGCCTTTTGCCTGACCTCTGCAGTCGATCATCTGATCCATTCAGTGGAAGGGAGGGTTGTAGACCATCTCAGCTCCACTCAGCTTCAGATCCTGCTCGCTAGCAGTTGTGCCCAGATTTTAAAACAGGATAAGAGATTTTAGTAGGATGAAGACGTGGTCCTTGGTGTTCAGAGTCTGATTTTGAGGGATCTAGAGGCAGTGGAGTCTCCTTGCTGAGTGATCTCTTCTAATTCAAATCACCCAAGGAGGAAAGTTAGAGCACTCTCGGTGGGATGTAGCCCATTAATATCAAATGAGGAGTACTCGAGGGGAGGCTCTACGGGCCAAGTGTTGCTCCAGTGGGATGGTTTCAGAGCTCCATCAGTTGTGGCAAATTCAGTGTCAAATTCTGAAGAGGAGAGCACTGAAGAGGAGAATCTGGAATGTGGTAGCCCAACTCTCTCTCAGGAAGGTGAGCAGGGCCTGGGCATAACTATGGGCTTAGAGTTGGAAGTAGACTTATTGCCTTTCTTTAGTAGGGGAGACCAGGGAAGAATGTAGGGAGGTGACTGCGGCAGCATGGACCCACCTATTATGCTGGTCAGTGGAAGTAGAAGTGATCCTAAGTCTCCCTCCCTGGTGCCTAACACAAGTCAAGGCGTGTTGGCTATTGATCCAGGGTTTGATCCTGGTATTGAGGTTGTTGTTAGGACCAATGATTGCGATATCGATACTATCGGCCGATAATATCAATATCGCTGGTTGGCGATATGAAACCCCCCCGAGACAAAAAATTCCAGCCGTTCTTGCGTATCGACGATATTATTGGCCGATATCGATAATATCATGCGATATATCGATATCGGCTGAGATGTCGGCAAGATATCGGCCCGCATTCCGACTCTGCGTAGGGGTCATAGTTTGTTGAGTTTAGTTAGCCATTTTTTAGATTTTATTGAGTCCTCGTATAGATCTAGGCCATATAGGGTAGTTTGCATTGCGTTGAACTAGGATAGTCAAAACTGCATTTGGAGGATACCTAGTCAGTTGCATCATCCATAGGTATATTTCTCAACTCTCTTGCTTGTTTTATTTTGTCAATGAATTGGTTGTGTTTTTCATTAATGTCTTCTTACATTTATATATCTTAAGGAATCAATTTAAACAATAGTGGCATTTGTTCAGTCAGACAACGCATAGCTTAGGATCCTTTTACAAAGGAACTCCATTATGTGGACTTTCGTTTTTACATATGATGATTTATATGTGTGTATTAAGGTCCATTTTAACAATCCCTGAAGTTTCATTGAAAAATTCAATCAATTTCTCAATGTTTCCCCATGTTTCCCAAAAAGTGCGATACATTACGCGATACAACCGATATATCCCTAGCGATACGCGACATGTATCTGTATCCCAAGGGTGCGAAACGTAACGCGATACCGATACTGCGAACACTGGTTAGGACTGAAGCTAGTGTGCTAGGGACGACTCCTTTAGGTGCGGAAGCAGGGGAGCTCAGTCTACCTTAGTGTAGCAGTATTCAGGTGGCTACCTGAAGGAAGTTTTCGGTGGGAGGATTGGCCAGGGGGACTAGTTCTCATGAGGCAATGCAGGAGCTGAACAGGGTGGATTGGACGGGCAGGTTGTGGAGGTTGAAGAGAAGGGTTGTGTAAAGTGTTGTGTCAGATGGATAGTATCCTTTTGTGGAATGCCCGAGTAGGAAACGTCAACACCATCAGATCTCTGAAAAGGATTGTCTTTACTTGGTCTAACAAACAGGCTGGAAATGCCCGGGTTTGGGCTAGGCTAGACAGAGCGTTGTGCAATGTTGAGTGGTTGAACCTCTTTCCAAGCTTCAAAGTGTCTCATTTGCCTCGTGTGGGCTCCGATCACTGCCCTCTTCTTCCCTCTTTCCCCCTTGGAGTTAGATGGTATCCTGAAGCCCTTCAGACTCCAATGCATTTGGCTCTTGCATAATTCCTTTTGCAGATAGTGAATTCTGATATTGTAGGGCAGCCAATGGTTGCTCTTCAAAGCAAGCTGAAGAAGGTGAAAGGGGCATTGCAACTCTGGAAAAAGGAAGTGTTTGGAAACATCTTTCACAAAATCAAGGTCGCTGAAGCAGAGGTTACAGGGTTGAAGAGGCTTTTCAGGACACTCCAAATGAGTTATCTCAGGAGTAGCTGGCTGTTGCAAAAGACTCGTTTTCCCATGTTGAGTTGATGGAGGAAGTCTACTGGAAGCAGAAGTCGCACAATGACTAGCTCAAAGAAGGCTACTGCAATACCAAATTTTTCTATAATATAGATAACGAACGGATGCGCAAAGCTAGGATTTGGAAAATAGAGATGGATTTGGGTGAGCAAACTTCTAACAAGTCCATGATTAAAGAGGAAGCATTTCGTTTTTTCGCCAAGCTGTTTGAGGCATTATCAATGTTTTAAATATCGACGATATTGACCGATACATCCCATGATGTATCTTGTATCCCACTTGTGCGATGCGAAATGCACAGGTAGTGCCGATATATCCCACATGTTTGATCCGGTGAGCATTTTCAATTTTTGATCCCTTTTTTTGTTGAAATTATGTTAAATCAGTGTCATATGGTTACAAATCCATTGGTTGTTCATGTTTTGCATGAAAAATTATGGAGTTGAGCTTTGTTTTTGATACCCATTGGATCTTCATGTTCTCCATGTTTTTTCTTGAAATTTTCCTTGAACCAGCTGTCAATTGAAACAAATTTCGAAGTATTCAGGAGTATTTGATGAAATGACACATACGCTTGAATTTTGAAATTTAAGTGTAGGTGGTCCGATTTGAGGAAAATTTGAAAATTTCCCAATTTCTCCTAAATTGCTTGCAATGTTGCACTCCAAACATGAAATCAAGCATGAATGAGGGCTGATCTACTAATTTGTCAAGTCCTTGTCAATTTTTTCAAAATAAAAATCACTTTTTAATTAAAAATTGTTAAAATATTAATTTTGTTTTTCGAAATTTCCCTTCGACCAGCTATCAATTGAAACTAATTACGAAGTATTTATAAGTGTTTAATGAAATGATCATTACATACACGCTAAATGTTATGCATTCAATTTGAATATAGTTGCATTAGTTCAGTCAGACAATGCATAGCTTTGGACCCTATGCGAAGGAAACCTATTATGCACACTTCTTTTTTTAGATGTTATGATTTAAAAGTGTGTATTATGGTTTTTTTAACAATCCCTGAAGTTTCATTGAAAAATTCAACCATTTTCTCAATGTTTTCTCATGTTTCTCAAAAAAGTGCGATAAATTACCCAATATGAATGATGTATCCTGTGCGATAACCGATACGTATCTGTATCCCAAGGATGCGATATGTAACGTGATACCGGTATTTCGAACATTGGGCGTAACCAAGGGAGCCGGTGGGAGATTTCTTGGACGACATCCCTCGGCTTATTTTAGCAGGGGACAATTCCTGTCTTCTAGCTGAACCGTCTATGGAGGAGGTGACAAAAGCAGTTGACGAGATGCCAATAGACGGCGCCCCAGGTCCAGATGGTTTCTGGAGTGCATTCTTCTCGCACTGTTGGGTATTGTTGGCCAGGACATCCTTGCTACGACACGTCTCTTCTTTTTAGGCGGAAAGATCCCGCGCGCTTTCACGGCTTCTCTCTTTTGCCTCATTCCAAAGAATCCCATGCCGGCTAAGTTCTCAACCTATCGCCCCATTAGCTTGTGCAACTCTGTCTATAAATTTTTTTCAAAAGTTATGGCTACAAGGTTGTACTCTTTGCTACCCAGGATTATTTTTGAGGAACAAGGGGCATTTGTCCAAGGGAGGAACATAGCAGGGAGTATATCTCTTGTGCAAGAGCTTTACAGGGACATTGGGAGGAAGGTGAGGGGAAGTAACATCATAGTGAAGCTTGATTTGGAGAAAGCGTACAACATAGTAGAGTGGGGCTTCCCGAAAAATGTTTTGCAGAAGTCTGGCCTCTCCCAAGAGTAGATCTCTTAGACTGAAAGATGTTGGGCCAATTGCTGGCTTTCGATGCTGGTTAACGGGGAATCTTATGGTTTCTTCAAGTCCTTGCAAGGCCTGCGCCATGGAGATCCCATTTCTCCAAGCCTTTTCATCATAGCAGCTGAAGCTTTTAGCAAGGGATTCAAGAGAATTATCGAGAGTGGTTTCTGTCAGTCGTACTAGCTAAGGCGAGGGTGCCAGGTCATCTCTTACCTGCTATTTGCAGATGACATTGTTCTCTTCCTGAATGGCAGCAGCTCCACGCTCTAGTAGGTTCGCAATTTCTTGTCTAGGTACGAGAGCTTCTGATGCAGGATGGCCTAGTTATGATGCATGTTTATAAACACAATTATTCAGCGGAAATAAGAGGCAATAATAATCTAAAATTCTAGCATTAATCATCATAACTGAGAAAATCATAAAGGAAACATGCAATGAGCGGGCCATCATCACAACCATGGAGTATGGAATTCAATTATTACTTAGGTTGGATACGGCGAGGGATGAGACCTCCCGATCTTGCATGGTTATACCCAATCGATCAATGAAGATCACTAGTCCGAAGAATCAGGAAGTTTATCGGATTAGGGATTTGAGAATTTGGGGGTTTAGGGTTTAGATCGATTCTCAAGGTTTGATTGAGGAAGGATTAGCAAAACTGGAAAATAGAACGAAGAAGATGATTACCTTGAAGAATTTGGAGGGGCACAAGAAGAAGTTGGAAGAAGAAGATCAAGGAAAGAGAAGAAGCACCATGAGAAAGAGAGAAGAGAGAAGCCACCAAAGAGGTTTTCTTTTTCATTAATAGTCAACTAACTCGTTTTTAGGGCTTAACCCACTTAAATAAGCAATAAGAAAACACAAAAGTACCAAAATACCTCTAAAATTTAAGTAAAAACAAATATTAAAAAAACAGTTCGTACGTTGGCTGGGCGCCCGATGACCAATTTGGCCGGGCGCCCGGCTAAGACAAAAACTGTCCAGTAAGAAAACTGCAAAAATTGCAGAATTTCGGGCGCCCGGTGCCAAATTTGGCCAGACGCCTGACCACCTTCAGAAAAACATTTTTCTATTCTTTCAGTCGGGTCTTCTTCTATCCTACACACGTGTCTTCTATGTGCCAAATCACGTGCGTAGGGTCTTCAATGCTCCTCAATCATCGCCTAACCACAAGGAGATGCTTGTGGTGGGCGCTTTCTTTGCCGATAGACTTTGAAGGCTAGATGTCCGCATCATTCTCCTCGTCTGAGAAGAACTCGACTTTGACGAGTTAAAACTCTTGTGGCGCTCTAGTAAATCTGGGTTAACACTCTGTAACTCCACTTCTATCAACCATGTAGATTCTGACGGTGGCTTGTTCTTCCATTTGACAAGGTATCTTTGGAAACCTCCGTCTCTAGTAAAAACGATCTCTTCATGCACGATTTCCTCCATTTCCTCCTTACGAATAATGGGTGGAGGAAGGGGTGGGGTAGGTTGCGAAGAAAACTCAGAGAAAGGCCATTAAAGGGACGAGGGATCATTGGTAGGATTAGGGGAACGGACTAGATCCTCCACATTAAACGTTGGATTAATGCCGATTTCAGATGGAAGGTCGATCCGGTACGCGTTGGACCCAATTTTCTGCAATATCTTGAATGGTCCAGCACTACGCGCTTGTAATTTCTTAACGGAACCCTGTGAGAACCGCTCTGGCCTTATCCTCACCATTACATAGTCTCCTTCTTGGAAATCTTGTGATCTACGATGATTATCAGCTGAAAACTTATAATTATCATTGCTTTGATTATTCCGCTGTTTAATATGTGTATGCAAATCATGGATGTGTTGTGTAAATGCATCGGCTGACTCTGAAGACCTTTGGGTGACAGACATGGGTGAAACTAAAGGACTCTTTGAAAAAGCAACGGACTCGAAATAAACAATCTTATGACCTAGGACTTGAAAAACTGAAACAAAAGGACACTTCTCATGGGTGGCACATAATTTCTCATTATAAGTATTATAAACAAGGATGATTTTCAAGTATCGCAACACTTGAGAACATACACTATTAATACCAAGTCTTGAGCAGATCTCTGCATCAGTCATTATGTCCAAAATGTCATCAAGATGCGGGATAGGGACTCTGACCATCATATCCACCATGACGTGAATAGATCGCACGATGGCATGACACTTGACTGAAGCTTTATGGACGGTTAGGATATGCCCACATGTGTGCCATATGTCATCGTTTTTTAAAGTGAAAAGGGCAGGATTGGCACACAAAACAAAACTCCAACTTAAACTTTCCTTATTGAATTCTTCCCCGAGAAGTTTATCAAATTGACGCTGTATTTCATTATTTTCTGCGGGGTTCACCTGGTATGGAGGAAAGCTTGACAGGATTGATTCAGGGACAAGATCGATTGTATGTTGAATGTCCCATTTGGGTGAAAATTTATCCCATAAATCATCTGGTGGGATATCACAAGTCATGTGGGTGTCTAGCATCATATCCTCACTAGTCTCTTCTTCAATTTCATTTGTGTTCACCACGATAAGAGACGTAGATTGGGAGATTGCATCAATTAAATCACACATGACACCTGGAAGTGGGGTGGTCTTAAACTCTTCGACCTTTTCATCACTAGCACACACTTCGTCATCCTCAACGATGATGAGCGATGCCTCAATTTCTTTCATTTCATCACTAGTGACGTTAGGCACGTACTCTTCCACTTCATAAACATAATGTTTGGATTCTTTCAACTTGCCGTTCACCAAGGCATAACATTGATCATCTTTTTCATAGTTAGGGCTAGTCTGGTTTAATGCCTCTAATTTGTCGTTGAGATTCTGGAAGGATTTTCTAGAATAGTTGTCAATGTTGTCAAGACATCGAGATATGGCGGCCAAAGCCTCTAGAATCTGATCCTGATTCATGGTAGTAATGCGTAATTCAAAACCATGACCAAAACGAATGGGCACATAACGGAGGACTTGTCCTAGGTTCTTCCTAAACTCGACTCTATGGACTGGATGACTCACAATATGAATGCGATGAATTTAAACTACAAGGAACTGACACTAATTAATTCTAGATAATGTGACTCAAATTTGGAAAATTTTCAAATCAGGAAACTTTCTAAAATTGGAAAGTTTCTAAAATCGAAAACTTTCTAAATCTAGAAGTTTCCTAAATTAGACCTAAAAATCAAAACCCTAATTTGATAATTCGATCTAGACAAAACCATGCAAGCCTATTCTCTGATACCAAATATGATGCAGGATGGCCTAGTTATGATGCATGTTTATAAACACAATTATTCAGCGGAAATAAAAGGCAATAATAATATAAAATTCTAGCATTAATCATCATAACTGAGAAAATCATAAAGGAAACATGCAATGGAGCGGGCCATCATCACAACCATGGAGTATGGAATTCAATTATTACTTAGGTTGGATCCGGCGAGGGATGAGACCTCTCGATCTTGCATGGTCATACCCAATCGATCAATGAAGATCACTAGTCCGAAGAATCATGCAGTTTCTCGAATTAGGGATTTGAGAATTTGGGGGTTTAGGGTTTAGATCGATTCTCAAGGTTTGATCGAGGAAGGATTAGCAAAACTGGAAAATAGAACGAAGAAGATGATTACCTTGAAGAATTTGGAGGGGCACAAGAAGAAGTTAGAAGAAGAAGATCAAGGAAAGAGAAGAAGCACCATGAGAGAGAGAGAAGCCACCAAAGAGGTTTTCTTTTTCATTAATAATCAACTAACTCGTTTTTAGGGCTTAACCCACTTAAATAAGTAATAAGAAAACACAAAAGTACCAAAATACCCCTAAAATTTAAATAAAAATAAATATAAAAAAAAATAGTTCGTACGTTGGCTGGGCGCCCGATGACCAATTTAGCCGGGCGCCCGGCTAAGACAAAAACTGTCCAGCAAGAAAACCGCAAAAATTGCAGAATTTCGGGCGCTCGGTGCCAAATTTGGCAGGGCGCCCGACTACCTTTAGAAAAGCATTTTTTTATTCTTTCAGTCGGGTCTTCTTCCATCCTACACACGTGTCTTCTATGTGCCAAATCACGTGCGTAGGGTTTTCAATGCTCCTCAATCATTGCTTAACCACAAGGAAGATGCTTGTGGTGGGCGCTTTCTTTGCCGATAGACTTTGAAGGCTAGATGTCCGCATCAGCTTCTCGGGGCAGAAATTTAACAGGGCGAAGAGTGCACTATATACTTCTGATAAGGTGTCTTCGGGTTGTGTTCGATCCATTGAGAGGTACCTTCGCATTTCCAGAGCTTCCTCTCCTCTTCATTATCTCGGGGTCCCGGTTATCCAAGGGAGATCTCGGACCTCTCTTTTCCAGCCCCTTCTTAGAAAAATTCCGAACAAAGTTGCCTGGTGGCAAGGTAGGCTGTTGAACCAGGCTAGAAAGCTAATTCTCATAAATCATGTCCTTGCTAGCATTCTGATGCACACCTTAGCAGAGGTGGAAGTTCCAGTGTAGATTCTTGCTGATTTAGAGAGCGTTTCAGATTTCTTTTGGGGATGGGATGCCGGGAAGAGGAATATTCATTGGGTGAGCTGGAAGTAGATTGCAAGGCCAAAGACCGAAGGAGGGTTGGGGATAAAAAAAGCTTAAGGACGTGATGCGTAGTCTTTGGATGAAGCTAGCTTGGTCCTTTAGGTATGACAATACTTAGAGCTTATGGGCAGCGTTTCTGCGCTCCAAATATGACGCTTCGGGTTCGGCCAACCCCCCTCCTTCTCCTTTCTTCCGTTTAATATCCGGTCTCTTCCCTATTCTCGATTCGTATGTGAAGTGGTTGGTGGGCTGGGGGGACTGCAATTTCTGGTCTGTGGATTGGTCAAGCCTTGGCCCCCTCTATGAATGGTGCGAGCAGCAAGTCCTAGACTCTCTTCTCGGCCTAATGGTTCAGAACATGATTGGCCCAGAGTGCATCCTCCATCAATGTCCTATCCAAGATCTCCTTCTGCATCAGGTTTTGAGTTTTCTTTCGAAAGATGGATTCTGCACTTCTCCCAGGCAAGACAGGTGTGTCTGGTCGTTAGATGCCTTAGGCGTTTTCAGTGTGAGGTCAGCTTTGAATGTGTGCAGGGAAGCATGTTCTCGAAAATCTTGGGCTAAATGTGTTTGGCATGCCAAATTGCCGCCTAAAATAGCCCTTTTTACCTGGAAGATTCTAAAGAGGGCTGTCCCGATAGATAGCAGGGTCCAAACAAGAGGAGTCCCCTCGACGTCAATGTGCGAGTGCTGCATTCCTGAGAGGGACCAGCAATTAGTTCCCTGCATAGAGATGTTGGATCACCTCTTCTCAATTGCGTAACAATTTACGAACCTGTGTCGGTTGGCGACCGGTCGTAGGTGGGCAGCGACCGGTCGTAGCTTCAGTTAGTTCTTCCAGCAATGAACTTTTGAATTTTTGTGGCATTGACGACCAGTCGCATAGGAGTAGTGACCGGTCACAGGTGGTCCTTCAGAGTCCAGCATGTAAAGTTGGTTTTCAGCATTCATTAGATAGGTCGTAGATGGCAGCGACCGGTCTCTGGGTTCGAGCGACCGGTCGCAATCTGCTGTAAATTGCAGATTTGCAACTTTCTCTTTTTTCCTTTCTTTTTCTTTCTTTCCTTGCTTCTTTACTTGTTTCCACTTGATCTTTTATCATGTATACAAGTCTTCTATTAAGCTCCTTTCATTCAAATCTCTTCTTAAGTACCTATGATTACAAAAACACATTAAAGTTAGTATTTTAAACACATTGTCTCCTGTAATATAAGCATGGAATTGGGGTTAAATATACACAATTCAAGGCTTAACAGTTGCTCTTGCAGGTTGTAGGTAATCCCGTAAAGTTTTGACTGAGGGAGCATTGGAAACCACATTCTCTCCTTGCTCTTCTTGATTTTGACTTGGATTTGGATTAGGAGTAGGAGTAGGTGGATTCCATTAAGGAGTTTGTTGATTTGTAACCATGTTTCCTGAACTTTCACAAGTTTCTAGGTATTTTCGAACTCGCTTTTGAATTTGAAGTCCTTTAATTAATCCTCTTTCACTTAGGAGACGATGGGTGTGGTCACATTCCCAATGGGACATAAACCACACAAATCTAAAGTCTAAACTAAAACCTAAACTAAAAACAGGAAATTTGAGAAAACTGAATTTAAAGAGACTAAGATAGAAGGATAGTACCAGAATTGCTGAACTAAGTTAATGAAATCTTACAAAACAAAACAACTCAAAACTGTTAGTATTGTAAGAATTTATAAAACGTAATCTAGAAAAGTAGTAAATCCTAGATTTCAGAACCGTTAACCTTCTAAAATCTTCGGCAACGACGCCAAAAACTTCTTCACAGCCCCAAGTATAAGGCTGCGCTGTAGTAATAATTTGGTCGTGAGACCGAAATCGTCCTCAGGGATTAAGGAGAGTAAATGACTTTGAAGGACTAACTAGGCTAGATTAAAAATTGAATTGGATCGGAAAGCATAAACAATTTAAGAAGAAAAGATGAATTCAGAAATAGAGAAACTAGAGCGGCAAAGATCCACTTATAGCTAATCCTTAATGTTAATCCATTCACCAAGCACATATTACACAATTGGAATCGAAGTCATATTTCTATCTAATTAGAAGATATCACATTCAAAGCTCATTCACAAACCAAAATAGATTCTGGAATTTCAAAATTTAGTTCTACTTGAGCATAGAGAACTTGAACTAATGGAATTTCGAAGCATCAACCGTATCCTTGAATCACGGTAGATCTAGGGTTTCCATCATTCAAATCTCATCAAATCACAGTGATTAATCTCAGAAACTCATAAGCATCCCATGTACATGGCACAAGAGATCTCAGAATTCTCTAAAACTATCAACTTTATTCAAACCAAAATATGAAAAATCCAACTTTAAAGCTCAAAGTACTTGTATAAATGAATTAAACATAAAGATAACTACAAGCTTCACCTCTTAGCTCTGGCTAAGAGGTATAGCCAATGAAAGTCATGAATGAACTAGGAAACAAAAGAAAAACTAAGGAAACAAATGTTAAAACTAGAAAAACCCGGAGTTTTGAAGTAGAAGAAGCTCCACTTCGAATCTCTCCGCCTCTGCCATGTTTGGGACTCTTCTAGGATGCCTTAGGGAAACAAGAGAGGTCTCCCTTTATAGGAAAAATTGTGCACCACCTCTCCATTGCGTAAGAATTTACGCACTTACGTCGGTTGGCGACCGGTCGCAGACCCCCTGCGATCGTTCGCAGCTCGAATCAGCAATCGACTTAACAAATTTTCAAAATATTCTTCTACTGGTGATCGGTCGCACGTCCCTAGCTATTAGTCGCAGGTGCTCAACGATTGGACGCAGCCTTCCAGAGATCGGTCGCAACTGGCACTTTTGTGTTCAGCAAGGTTTGCTCAAAATTATCAATTTCTTCTCTTAATTAGACCGATCGCAAGGTTTAAGCGACCGGTCGCTAGGCACTTGGCGACTGGTCTCAAATCCCTGGAGACCGGTCGCAGCAGTTTCTTCAGGATTTCAGATTTTACAATTTACTCTTCTGCAACTTCTTTCCTTCAATCCTTGGCTCCTTTTTGCTTGATCTTTTAAACTCCTTAAATAGTCCCTTTTAGTATCAAAATCATGTGGTTTCTCTCCATTCTCTCCAATCACAAATACATGCATAAGTCCTTATCTTTAGCAATTCAAACCATGTAATTGTGCTGTGAATTGGGGTTCTAATATAAAAATAAAAAAAATCTGGTTAGTGACGACTCCCAGTCAACTATCTCATACCCCGAGTGAAATCACATAACCACAAAAGCAAAAACTTGAAAAGGCCCTTGTAAGCACAATCCCCATGAAAAACTAAACAGGCCCTCGTGAGCGCAACCCCCCCGAGCACCACCTGTAACTTTGTTGGATTAGCTGAATATTTCCATCATTTGGGCATGCACCACAAAGAGGCAGGCCTCGCCTATCATATACCTAACTAATTTAAAAAATATACAATTGAAACCGACAATAACACCTCAAACAATATAGAGGAAGAATAAAAAAAAGGATTACATGATTAACATTGCACCGAGCCAACACCATCGACAAAGCATCATCTTCCACACTCAGGGCCTACCTCGCATTAATGAAACTATACTACCGTCTAGAGATGAACGAATGAATTTGTTGGCCTCTTAATCAGGCAAATCCCTCCAGCATAATTTCGACAGGCTTAAAAGGCATATAGCGCACAAGCCCACCTTTGGGGTTGGGATAGGGGCAAGGGCCAAGGAGAGACAGGGGAGACCTCTCCCCTAACATGGAGCCCTTGTAGAACTTTCATGTAGCCAAAGCAGGCGGCCAATCTCACCCATGGGCATCGGCTACCACACCTTAACCCCCCCATAATGACGATATCGACAATAATATCATTGATATGGGGAACTTTATAAAGGAAAAGGTGGCGATACTTTGCCGATATATTGATGATAACTAGAAATATGTATGTTAAAGGGAGTTTCGGTATCACCGACCCAACAATACTAATATTATCAATAATATCGTCGAAAACATAAATACTAACTTCAATTATAAGGCTTCTTAGATCTTTGAAGTGTGCATGTGGGAAATGTATTATTGCACTTAATTGTGGCATACGAGTGCACCTTATTTATCAGTCATGTGTGTTCATGTCTTGTAATGTCGGTTGAGCCTTGGCAAACTGAAGACCAAAGATTCAAGTGGACAAGAAGCATCATGGAAGAAGAAACAGGTAAATCAGAGATGACTTTGGTGATCCTAACCTATTAGAACCAAAACAACCTTAACCTCTAGATGGCTTGGACCCAAATAGGTATACTTTTAGTCATCATAGAATGGCCTTAGGTGTCCCAAAAGACCACCCTTTGTAAGGCCTAAGAGGTTCTTGAGCTGCTGTAAAAATACATCCCAAACAACAGAACTCATTGTACTGTCGGTCGAAGGATCGGTTGGCCGACAACCAGTTCGGCCGACTGATCGATCGGGTCGATAGGCTGAAATAGGCTCCAACAGGATAGCAATCAGACCATTTGTTTTGGAGTAATTCGGCCGACCAATGGCCTAAATCGACCTTGTCGACCAGCCGATAGGTCAGATCGATAGGCCGATTAATGGTTGAAACAAGACAACAAAGCCACGGGGTAATTCGACCAACCGACACCCATTGTCGACCGGCCGACGGCCCATTTCGGCCGACCGACAGATCTTTAGGTGAATTCCTTTTGATTTCTTGATCTTGTTCCCTCTTGATCTCTTGAAGTTTATACACCTCAGCTATAGGTAAAACCTTTGTCTAAATCCCTCTTAGAGATCTTTCTAGGTGAATTCCTCTTGGCAACCAATTCCTATTAGTTGTAGACAATTCAACCTACCTCTTCACCTTGAGCATCTCAATTGGAGCTGATCTTAGAGCTGAAGCCTTGGCAAAGCATCAACATCAACGATTGGGGGAGCACATGGGGAGCTGATTCAAGGATGGGAGAGCTAGAAGAAGCAACCTGAAGAAGGCGCGACAAAAGGGGCTCTATTCTACAAGTAAGTTGTCATTTGTAAGAGTCCGTGTGCACTCCTTCCTTGGGTAGGATTGAGTGTGAGAGTTTGTAACCTAAACTTGACCAAGTCTCCAAGTAGGGAACCTCTAGTAGGAGAAGAATGCAAGGTTGATAGTTAGCCTATTGAAAACCATGTACGTCTCTAAGTGGGGAGCCTCTAACGGGAGAAGAACGCAGGTTCTTGTGTAGAACCAAGGTTGAGAGGCTAGCCTATTGAAAACCTCTATTTAGGTTGAGATGTGAACCTGTGTGTATAACCTTGGGTGAAAGGTTGAGAGGTGGACCTGATTTAAAACCTCTGTATAGTGAAATTCGGTGTGCTCAAGGGATGAGTACGGCAACTGGGAGTGGAGTAGGGAAACCGAACTACTATACATGCTTGTGTTTGTGATTGTTTTGAGCACATTGTTATTCTAGCGTTGTTAATTTAATTGTCAATTATATGAATGCTTGAATGGAATGTGTGCTATGGACTTGATAGGTAGATTCACACATAAGATGTATTTTCACTAAGTAGACTAGTTACTTTATTAGTCATATCTTTTGTAGTCTATGTGATTGGACCTACTTAAGCTTAGAAGCTAAGTGCTACTTGCTTACTTTAGCTTAATTGTTAATTAGTTTTAATTAGGCAAGAGTTAAAAAAAAAGGTCCTAATCACGCCCCCCCCCCCGGACTTAGCCGTAGTTCTAAGCTTCCGCGTACAATGTAGGGTGTCGTGTGAGACGATTTGACGCAATTTCAAAATATATTCTGTATAGATCTCATGGCTATCTTGAGGTAGCTGGTTATTAAGATGCGGATTATACAAGGTCAAGACATGATAGGCGGTTGGCTACAGGCTACTGCACTTTTCTTGGTGCTAATGTGAGCAATAAGTAGAATATTGTTGCACGGTCCAGTGCTAAAGCGAAATATAGATCCATGCATTGTTAGGGTATCATGATATTATCAAAATATCTCTAATATTATTGATATCTCTAGCTCGGGATATCAATAAAATAGGTACTGATCCGATAACATTGGTAGTCTCATAAATTCTAGGTATCGATGATGTATCGCTAAATATCGCCAATTTTTTTTGGCTGTGTAAATTCCAGGTTTCACTTGTATCACCAATGCATCAATATTTTTGACTATGTAAATTTCAGGTGTTGCTTTTATCACCAGTGTATTGGAGATATTTTGATAACACCAGTGTATTGGAGATATTTTGATAATATCACCAATGCATTGATGTCGCTAAAAATTTGTGTATTTAAAAAAAAAATTCATTTCAGATTTTTTTTATGGGTACGTGGTTGCATGAAGTGTTCAAATTGTCGACAATAATATTGATCATATGGTGATATTATCGTTATTGTAACCAATGTTTTAAATATTGATGATATCGGCCGATATATCCTACGATATATCTTGTATCCCACCTGTGCGATACGAAATGCACAAGTAGTGCTGATATATCCCACATGTTCGATCTGTTGAGCATTTTCAATTTTCGATCCCTTTTTATTATTGAAACTATGTTAAATCAGTGTCAAATGGTTTCAAATCCATTGCTTCTTCATGTTTTGCATGAAAAATCATGGAGTTGGAGCTTTGATGTCGATATCCATTGGTTCTTCATGTTCCCATGTTTTATCTCGAAATTTTCCTTCAACCAACTGTCAATTGAGACTAATTTCGAAGTATTTGATGAAATGATCATCACATACACTCTAATTTCAAAATTTGAGTGTAGGTGACCCGATTTGGGGAAAACTTGAAAATTTTCCAATTTCTTCCAAATTCCTTGCAATGTTGCACTCCAAACATGAACTCAAGCATGTATGGGGGCTGACCTACTGATTTGTCAAGTCCTTGTCAATTTAAAAAAAAATATATTTTTAATTAAAAATTAATAAAATTTTATTAAAATATTTTTTTTCGAAATTTCCCTTCAACCCGCTGTTAATTGAAACTAATTTCGAAGTATTTAGGAGTGTTTGATGAAATGATCATCACATACACTGTAAATGCTATGCATTCAATATGAATATAGTTGCATTAGTTCAGTTAGACAACACATAGCTTAGCACCCTATACAAAGGAAACCTATTATGTGCACTTCTTTTTGAGATGTTATGAATTCAAAGTGTGTATTAAGGTATTTTTTTAACAACTCCTCAAATTTCATTGAAAAATTTCGACCATCATCCCAATGTTTCCCCATGTTTCCCAAAAAGTGAGATAAATTACCCGATACAAATGATATATCCTGGTGATAACCGATACGTATCTATATCCCAAGGATGCGATACTTAACATGAATCCGTTATTTCGAACACTGATTGTAACATGGGCGATATCGAAACCAGTAAGGCCTTTTGTCCACAAAGTATTCGACTAGGGAATTACCCAAAAAAAATTCTCCCTCATCAACCTCCTCATCATAGATAGGGATTGTGAAGGGGATCAAAGGGGGTCTGGGACAATAAATTGCAGACCCAAAGATGGATTGGGCCCTAAATTAAATAGGTTAGTCCATCCCCTTGCAGATATGTTGGGCCTAGCCATGTGGACACGAGATTTGCACATTGCGTGGACGTTGTGGAGGTTGATGAGGGTGAGGGAGTACAGTAACATGGTTAGATGTAAGGTGGGATGAAGCACCAGCCCGCCCACTGATTGGTGTTGTCCTAAGGGAAGGTCCAGAGCTTGCTCACCCAGAATGAAGCCCAACAGGGGACTGATCATGGGGTGGGCCCATTGATTGGGGATGGCTTACGGTTTAAGCAGGTCCAGTTAATGGTCCATAAGGCTCAACAGATCCGATTGGAGTGGGCCTATCGACAGGGAGAGGCCCAACGTATATAGCCATTACAGGCCCATTATTATCCAGGCTAGTCCCAACCGACCCGGTGGAATTCAAAACAAAGACTGAATCTTGGTTCCCTCCAATGGTCGAAAATACGATCGTTCGAGGGTCCTAGTTGCCTGAACTGCTCAGAGGAGGAGAAGATTGCTGGCCAGCTGGGGTTTCCGACGAGCTGGAGATCGGAAGAGAGGGGAAGTACAAGTGAATTGTACTTAGAAGCATTTATTGTAAAAAAAAACAGTAAATAGAATGTTTCCTACCATAAGGTTCTTCTTGTAAGTACAAGTGAATTGAAATGCCATCATTTAGCTTAGTCAAGATGAAACTAATAATGCTTCCTAGTATTTGTAATTATGGAGTTGCCCACAAAATGCAGTTATGTTTCTTTCGTAACAAAATTATAAGAGAAATAATTGCCAATTCAATCTAGTAGTGCATACAAATTTACCTTAAGCATGTAACCATCAAGCATCTTTTAAAAAGTAAGCTTAGGATAATAAAGGCAGCAAATAAATAGCCAACTATTCCATAGAACATGGATAGGATGGTAATGGTATGGATCTTCTTCAACTCTGAAAGTATGTCCAACAAATCTTAAGATGGTGAAAAAAATGTTCATGCTTTCCTGAAGTAAGAGTGTTTGAGCAGTCCCAAACATATCAAATCACCATCCTCTGCGAATGTGTTTCTGCTTATGCATGCAGTTTGTGAATTCATTATGATCATATTCTTTGTTAGTTTTGATACTCTATTAATTGCTTTTCCAGGGTAATCTCCAATTGAAAGATTTTGATATAAGAAAGGAGGCAGGTGGTGTCTCTAATAGTATAATTTTGAAGACTTTAAAGGTTAATGTATCCAAGAATTTCCTTGAAATCCATCTCTTTAGGGCTGGAAAAGGGACTTATTTTGTTGGTCCATACATTTCGGCCATCAACGTCACACCAGGTAGTACATATTCAGAACTGAATATTAGAATTAAATTCTAAAGTTTCTAGATTTTCAATACTAATAGATGAACATTTTGGCTTTACTTTTAGATTTCCCACCAACTTTTAGTAATTGTGAGGTTCATCTTGGCTTTACTTTTAGATTTCCCACCGACTTTTAGTAACCGTGCGCCAACTGCTTGGGGAAAGAAGAACAAGACTGGTTTGATTGTTGGGATTATAGTTGGTGCTGGTGCTCTGAGTTTTATATCCATTTCTGCTATATTTATTTGGAGACGAAGGAGCAGGGGCATCCGGGAAGATGAAGGTAATTCCAATATTGCTAAATTAGGGTGTGTTTGGATGCTCAACCGAACTTGATTGCAATTTATTAAATTCATTGCAGAGGAATAACCAAAGTGAGGGTGGCACCATTTTAATTCATATACCAACTTGAAATGGTAGTAATAGCAATCTAGGGAGATGGCCCCACTTTGGCCATTTTCTTTTTATTGAATTGAACTACCACAATTCTGTTAGATTTAGCATTGAATACAACCTAAGTGACTTTTATTGAAACTCCAACTCAGACGCTTTTAACCAAGGTATCCCAAAACGGTTACGTATCGGCCGTATTGGCCGATACGTAACGGAAACGGTCATGACCGTTACGCGTTACGGGGTTAAAACGGCCGTAACGGCCGTTACAGAAAAAACGGGCCGTAACGGCCCCATAACGTCCCGTATCGGCCCCGTATCGGTCCGATACGGCCCCGTATCGGACCGTAACGGCCCCCGTAACGGTCCTGAAACAGATTTTTTTAAAAAATAAAAAAGGGCCGTATCGGCCGATACGGGGTCCGTAACGGCCGTTACGGCCCGTATCGTAACGGTAACGGTGGTGGCCGTTACGGCCACCGTTACCGTTATGGGACACCTTGCTTTTAACTCACATGTTATGGTCCTAAAATACTTTAACATGAAAGTCAACTCAATAGAAGTGGATTCGTGTCTTTGGTTTCAGTTTTCTCAACTAGGAGATATTGCAATTTTTCTTTGGAAATTTTCTAGTTACCAATTAGCTTTCTTAGGCCATATTTAGTTATCCATGCAAGCAGGATTTTGTTCCACTCAAATCAATATCCATAACATTTCGAGTAGGATCTGAAACATCCTAGGTATTTACTTGGTGTGGAAAAGGTGGAAAATTGCTACTTTACATACTGAACATCCCATTTTCAGTGACATTTGCAAACACGCAACTTGAATGGATAAACATTGTTTCATAATAAATAAATAAAAAAATCCCTAGTGCTTGTAATTTTGGGTACCAAATTAAATATAGTAATTAAAATATGGCGGCTTGAAATACGTTGGTCATTTCTATTTTATTGAATTGAACCATTACAAAGCAATTAGAAACTTGAAAAGTTTACAAGAATGTAGAAACGCCAAAAGGAACAATAAAAAAGTAGTAGATGAGGCTAAACTTAAGACACATGACGGTCTTTATGATAGATTGGGAGCAAAAGGTGATAAATGTCTTCAAATTTGTGAAAATGAGAGAGGAATGGTAGGGGCATTAATAATATTAGTTGCATTAAAAATGATGACTAGAGGGTACTGGTTAAATTCAATGAGATGAATGAAAGGTGGAGAATGTCAGTGGAGCCTTCAATCTGGTATATTGTCGGCCGACCGACCAGACTGGTCGGTCGACCGAAATTTACACAGATTAGGCAGATACTCCCTGGACAGATTAGAGGCTCTGTCGGCTGACCAACGTTTGTGTGTCGGTTGACCGACAGGGGTCCAGCGACCCGCAAATTTTGAAGATTTCTCTTTGGACACCCAATGGCCGACCGACGCCCAATTGACGGTTGGCCGACAGGGGGTCGGTGATTTGCGCTAATACGCAATTTTGTGCAAATTATTTCTGTTTTCGGTTCTTTTACTATATAAACAGGGTGTAATCAGGATTAGGGGAATTCTAATACGTTTCTAAAAACGGTATTAGGGTTTTGAGGGAGAGCTTATTTTTCTCTTGGGGGTTTTACTTGTGGGTTGATCATCTCTGTAATCTTTTGATATTCATAGTGTTATTGTCGCTTTGTGCCGTGGTTTTTTCCTGCAAGGGTTTTCCACGTAAAATCGGATTGTTCTCTGCGTGTGTGCTTGTGTGGTGATCGTTTGATTCTCCTCTGTGCTTCCGTGAGGTTTCCCAACAAGTGGTATCAGAGATATCATTGGGTGGTTGCAGAATTCGAATATGAGATGATCGCATGGCATTGAGAGCGAAGTTCGACGTTGAGAAGTTCTTCGGCAAAAACAACTTCGAATTATGGAAGGTGAAGATGCAAGTCATCCTAATTCAGCAAGGGGTCGAGCACACCCTTGAGAAGCGACCGAAATTTATGAAGGAAGATGAGTGGATCTAGATGGACGAGAAGGCTAGAACCTCTATATAGTTGTGTCTGACGAACGATATCCTCTATCACGTCATGAGGGAGAAGACCGCGGCTGATACATGGACCAAGCTAGAGAATGTGTATGCGAAGAAATCTCTAGAGAATTGGATGTGTCTAATAATGCAGCTTTTCACGTTGAAGATGGCAGAGGGGATTGATGTGGATGACCACATCAACACGTTCAACCGACTGATTCGCAAGTTGTTGGATATTAGAGAACAGAGGAAGGACGAGTATCAAACCTGCATCTTGCTGAACTCGCTTCTCAGTTCATATGAGTCGCCCAGAGACTCGTGCGCAGGCAGGGAAACTATAAACATCAAGACTGTCGTCTTAGCCCTTCAGTCGAAGGCAATGAGACAGAAGAGCGGTAATATTGGGTCTTCCTCCGATGAACTGATTATGAGAGGAAGAAATTCGGAGCGGGGTGAATGATCGTCACGTTCTAGATCCAAATCTAAGGGCAAAGGCAAATCCAAGTCGAAGTGTTGGGCATGTGGCGAGACAGGGCACATGAAGGACTGTAAGATTCCTAAAAGTAAGAAAGAGAAGACGGGACAGTCTTCAAGGGAAGCTAATACCGCTGAATCTTCTGAGGGTGGTAGTGATGTGTGTGAGGTCTTAACAGTGTTAAGGACAGGGTCTCTCAGCGATGAGTGGATCATGGACTCCGGGGCTTCGTATCACATGTGCCTGAATCGGAGCGTCTTTACTTCCTATAGGGAGTACGAGGGCAGTTCAGTATTTCTAGGCGATGACTACACCTGCAAGGTTTTGGGGATTGGATCGATGTGTCAAGATGTTCAATTGGATCGAATGGACCTTGAGGGAAGTGAGGCACGTTCCTAGGTTGAAGAACCTGATTCACTCGAGGCGATGGGGTGCAAGTTCACCTGTTTTGACTGGTACTGCAAAGTTTCAAAGGGGACCCTTGTTATTATGAAGGGACAAAGGTACGACAATATTTATAGGCTGATTGGGAGCACTTCATTGGGTGGTTCTGCAACAAGTGTAGCAGATTCCACGTCTGCATATATCTGGCATGCTTGATTGGGCCACGTGAGCGAGCGGGGCATGAAGGTACTTTCGAATAGTTCTTTGATTCATGTTTTTAAATCTCTAGACTTAAGTATATGCGAGCACTATATGTATGATAAACAATCTAGGTTGTCATTTAAAGGGGGGAAACATGTATGTAAAAGGGTGTTAGAATATTTTCATTCTGATGTATGGGGGATGTCGCTTGTAGTTTCTGTTGGGGGGTCATCATGGTTCGTGTCGTTCATTGATGACTATAGCAGGAAAGTTTGGTTCTATTTTCTGAAAAATAAATCCGATGTTTTCACTACTTTCAAGTATTGGAAGGCTATGGTGGAAAATCAGTTAAGGCAGAAATTGAAAGTGCTGAGAATCGACAATGGTGGAGAGTTTACTTTAGGAGAGTTTAATAAATATTGTAAGGAAGAGGAGATCGTGAGACACAACACAGTGCGCCACACACCAGAGCAGAATGGTGTGGCAGAGCGGATGAATCGTACTCTCTCGGAGAGCCCGATCCATGTTGAGTAATACTGGGTTCGGCGAAGAGCTATGGACTGAGGCCATTAACATAGCTTGTTACCTGATAAATCGGTCACCTTATATGGTAATTGAATGTAAAATCCTAGAAGAAGTGTGGAGTGATCATTCGATTGACTATTCATGTTTGCTGGTGTTTGGTTGTGAGGCTTACTCTCATGTACCGTCAGTTGAGAGAGATAAGCTTGACCAAAGGGCCAGAAAATGGATCTTTGTTGGCTACGGTGATGGTGTGAAGGGTTACCGGTTGTATGACCCTGTCACATGGAAAATCACTCTTAGCCATGATGTTAGATTTGATGAGGGTTCTTTGTTCCGAAAGGATATGCCAAAGGAACCTGAAAGATCAGAGGTTGTTGACATCTAGGTTGAGACACGGGTCGATACCGAGACGCAGGCAGAAGTACATGATCAGGTGGAGCAGCCACTTGTGCGAAGAAATCCACCTAGATATCGCAAGTTACCGGCAAGGTATAGGGATGACTCGAACATTGCATTTTCCCTTATTACAAATGAGGGGGATCCGTCTAACTTTGAGGAGGCACCGCACTACAGAATGTAGATGCTGAAAAGTGGAAGGTGACAATGCAAGACAAGATAGACTCTTTGTACAAGAATGAGACATGGGAGTTGGTGGAGCTTCCTGTGGGCCGAAAAGCGATCGGGTGTAAGTGGATTTTTCAGAAGAAACATGATAGGTACAAGGCTAGATTGGTGGTGAAGGGTGTTATGCTTAGCGTGAAGGTGTAGACTTTAATGAGATTTTTTATGTCAGTTGTGAAGCAAGTATCTATCAGGTTCATGTTGGCGCTGGTTGCCCAATACGACCTCAAGCTGGAATAGATGGATGTAAAGACTCCTTTCTTACATGGGGGATTGGAAGAGCAGATTTACGTGACGCAGCCAGAAGCGTATGCAGGACAAGGGGCAGAGAAGAAGGTTTGCAGGTTGAGGAGAACGTCGTACGGTCTCAAACAGTCACCTAGGCAGTGGCATAAGAAGTTTGATTCCTTCATGATGAGTCAGGACTTTTCCAGGATCAAGTACGCTCACTGTGTCTATTTCAAGACATTAAGTTATGAGAAGTTTATAATACTGGTGTTATACGTTGATGACATGCTTATTGCCAGTCATAGCATGTTTGACATCAATGTATTGAAGAATAATCTTTCAAGGACATTCGAGATGAAGGATCTGGGGGCTGTAAAGAGGGTTCTCGGCATTGATATATATAGAGTCAGGAAAAGGAGCAGGCTTTAATTATCTCAGGCTGAATACCTAGGGATGGTATTGGTGAAGTTTGGGATGGATACAACGAAGCCAGTTAGCGTTCCCCATGCGGCTCACTTCAAGCTTTCTTCAGAGTAGTGTCCCAAAACAGATGAAGAAAAACATTTTATGTCTCATGTGCCTTATTCAAGTGTGATGGACATCTTGATGTATGCAATGGTCTGTATAAGACTGGATATTTCACAGGCTATGGGTGTTGTTAGCAGATTCATGTCTAACCCTTGCAAGCAACATTGGAAGGCTGTGAAATGGCTACTTCGGTATATTCGTGGTACGCAGGACTACGTTTTGATATTCCAAAGGTCTAAGGACAAGTTGGTTGGGTATGTGGATTCTGATTATGCAGGTAGTGTGGATTGTGGAAGATCGACTTCAGGATACTCGTTTGTGTTAGTGGGTGGAGCGATTTGTTGGATGTCCAAGCTTCAGTCGGTGGTGGCTCTTTCCACTACTGAAGCGGAGTATATGGCGATGACAGAGGCATTCAAGGAGGCTGTTTGGTTGAGGTGCATGATAAATCAGTTGGGGCTTCAACAGGAGGTCGTGCTGGTTAATTGTGATAGCTCTAATGCTATAAATTTGGTTAAGAATTCTGTTATCACTCTCGTACAAACACATTGATGTGCGTCACCATTTTATCCGATAGGTGCTTGAGGAAGACAATGTAACTCTGGAAAAGTTTCACATTAGCGTGAATCCAGCGGACATGCACACTAAGGTGGTTCTTGTAGAGAAGTTTAAGTTCTGCGCAACTTCTTTGGGATTGGCGAAGACAGAATGAAAACGCAGTGTGCACAAGAAGCGATGAAGCTATGATTGAAGAAGGGATGATGGATGAAGCATCAGTTGGGGCTTCAACAGGAGGCTGTGCGGGTTAATTGTGTTAGCTTTATCGCTATAACTTTGGCTAAGAATTCTGTCTATCACTCTCCTACTAAACACGTTGATGTGCGTTGTCATTTTATCCGATAGGTGCTTGAGGAAGGCAATGCAACTCTGGAAAAGATTCACACTGAAGCGGAGTATATGCAGTGACAAAGGCATTCAAGGAAGTTGTTTGGTTGAGGGGCATGATAATTCAGTTGGGGCTTCAACAGGAGGCCGTGTCGGTTAATTGTGATAGCTCTAACACTATAAATTTGTCTAAGAATTCTATTTATCACTCTTGTACTAAACACATTGATATGCGTCACCATTTTATCCGACAGGTGCTTGAGGAAGGCAATATAACTCTGGAAAAGATTCACACTCGCATGAATCCAGCGGACATGCTCACCAAGGTGGTTCCTGCAGAGAAGTTTAAGTTGTGCGCAACTTCTCTGGGATTGGTGAAGACAGAATGAAAACACAATGTGCATGAGAAGCGATGAAGCTATGATTGAAGAAGGGATGATGGATGAAGCAAAGGAAGAGGATGGAGTCGGCGATTGAAGCCTCGGTGGATATTGTCAGTGGAGCCTTCAATCTGGTACACCGTCCGACCGACCAGACTGGTCGGCCGACCAAATTTTACATAGATTGGGCAGATACTCCTTGGACAGATTAGAGGCTCTGTTGGCCAACCAACGTTTATGCATCGGTCTACTGACAGGGGTCCAACGACCCGCAAATTTTGAAGATTTTTTTTTGGACACCCAATGGTCGACGGACACCCAACTGATGGTCGGCCGACAGGGGGTTGGTGATTTGTGCTAATACGCAGTTTTGCACAAATTGTTTTTATTTTCGGTTCTTTTACTATATAAATAGGGTGTAACTTGGATTAGGAGAATTATAATATGTTTCTAAAAAGGGTATTAGGGTTTTGAGGGAGAGAGAGCTTGTTTTTCTCTTGGGGGCTTTGCTTGTGGGTTGATCATCTCTGTAATCTTCTGATATTCATGGTGTTACTGTCGCTTTGTGTTGATTGTGTGTGTGCTTGTGTGGTGATTGTTTGATTCTCCTCCGTGCTTCCGCGATGTTCCCCAACAGAGAAGCTATTTTCAGAATTTGTTAAGTGACAACCATTATGAGAGCACGGGGATAGATGGAATTATAAACTTAAATGAGCTCAGAGAGCATAGATACTTTCATATGATAAAGAATCAGAAGTGAAAGAAGCATCGAGAAAGATGAAGATAGAAAAAGCCTTTGCTCCGGATGGTATACCGATAGAGGTTAGGAGCTGCACGAGAGATGCTGGTTTATTTTGGTTGGAAAAGTTGTTCAACAAGATCATAAGATCGATGAAAATGCGAGACGAATGGAGGAGAAGTGTCGTGGTACCTATTTAAAAAAATAAATTAGACATATAGAGCTGCACTATCATGAGATTAAACTTACGAATCATTATTCTATGAAACTTTGGAAAAGAGTGGTTGATTAAAGAGTCAAGGCATGAGACTGTGTATCAGAAATTAGTATAGAAAAATGTATCAAAAATCAATTTGATTTATGCTAGGAAGGTTAACTATTGAGGATATTATCCTGCTAATGATTGTTGGAGAGGAAAGATCTTCAAATGGTCATTATCGACTTAGAGAAGCATAAGATAAAGTCCGTAGAAAGTTAATCTGATGGGTGTTACAAAAGAGTCTCATTGATATGATTAAAGATATGCATGAGGGAACAATAAGAAATGTGAGGACCACTAGTTGAGAGATGAGTGAGTTCCCAATTATTATAAGATTACACCCGGGGTCGACATTGAGTCCACATTTTTCGGCATTACGTATGGACAAGTTAATGAGGCATTTACAAGAAGAGGTCCTGTGGTGTATGTTGTTTATAGATAACATAGTTTTGATTGATGAGATGAGGGAAGGGGTAAACACAAAGCTTGAACTATGGATGGATGCTTTAGAATCTAAAGGTTTTAAAATTAGTTGGACTAAAAATAGAATAATATGGAATGGAAGTTTAGTAACAACAGGAGTGTAAACAAGGAATTAGTTAAGAATGCTGTTCAAGGTACCCAAAACGATCATTTTTGATATCTTGGGTCAACAATTCATGAGAGTCGATGAATACAGAAGGATGTTTATCATAGAATTCAATCTAGGTGGAAGAAGTGGAGGTGGGCCTCTGGAGTTTTATGCAGTCACTATGTACCCTTCAAAACAGAAGGGGAAATTTTATTGAATAGCTATAAAACCATCCATGCTTATGGAACGAAAATTTGGGCAGTTAAAGAATATTTTCTTATCTTGCTTTTGTCTTGGATTTGAGTCTTCTCTACCAGGAGATGCAACAATTTTGATTGATAAACTTCTAGTTGACAATTACCTTTCTTAGGCTATATTTCGATGTCCAGGGAGTTGGGATGTTGTTCTACCCAAATGAACACTCACAACATTTGATATTGATTTGGGGCAGAAACTGTGGAAAATTGCTACTCTTTGTTTAATTTTAAATACAGTGAAATAGATAAACATTTATTTCACCAAAATATCCATTCCGCTTGTATTTTTTTTTACATCCAAACGCTACCGTAGGATACATTTGGATGCACTATTGAATTGAGTTGCTATTATTATTTCAAAAGACTTGAAATCGACTGATTGTAGATAATTTTAGCATTCATATTTATGGAAAATGCTCCAAATTGCAATTGTACTACTTTCCGGGTCGGATATGAAAGGAGTGTAACTGCAATTTCACAGCTATATCATCATTATGAATGAAAGGGAATGTCATTACAGTGTGAGCATGCATTTTTATATTCCATTTAAGTAGATATATGATCCTAACCTCCTCACTTGTGTGAATTCACAGAGCTTCTAGAAATGGGTGCCAACCCAAACACTTTTAGTTATTCCGAACTGAGGACTGCTACGGGAAATTTCAGTCTGGAAAATAAGTTGGGAGTGGGAGGATTTGGTGCTGTTTATAAGGTACTTTTTTTTTTTTTTTTTTTTCAATCTGCAAGTTTAAGTGAATGTGAATGATTGTCACAGAGGAAAACAAAGCACCAATTGGGAACTGAGGGTGTGTTTGGAAGTGAGAACAAATCCCAATTTCTGTGGACATCCAAACAGGCCTCCCAATAATGTGCAACGACATGTGCATGCCTACCCAGTACCCACAACATACTAACATTTGTACACCCATCCACCATACATTCCATTCACCATACATATGTACATAAATAAATACATATTGGAGTATTCACATACTTCTACCGAATTTTGGATTTTTTTAGGGTACACTTTCAGATGGAAGGACAGTAGCTGCGAAGCAACTCTCAGTGGCATCTCATCATGGAAAGTGTCAGTTTGCAGCAGAGATTGTTACCATATCAGCAGTGCAACACCGGAACCTTGTCAAGTTGTACGGATGCTGCATTGAGGGAGATAAGCGGCTTTTGGTTTATGAGTATCTTGAAAACAAGAGCCTTGATCATGCACTCTTCGGTACAAAACATTTCCTTATTTCTATAAAACAGTGTTTTAAATAGCAAATAGCGTGTAGCGTAGCCTTCACCCCTCTGAAGCGTGAGGCGTAAGCTACATAGCGTGTAGCGTAAGCTACACACTAAGATTTTTTTATCAAGGTTGCACTTGGTTGCACCAAATTAGATGATTAATGATAAAATTTAACAAAATTTCATGATATTTGGCGCAACCAAATGCAACCTAAAGTAATAGCAAGGGGTAACGACTAAGTATAAAAGTGAAGAAAGAGCAACAAAACTGATTTAAAACTATTTCTTATATTATTTTACTAAAAACATTGAGAAGACTAACAAATTTTCATTGAAATAGAAAAATGAAACAAATCATTACAAATATTATTGATTTTAATGTTACAGTGAAAAGTGACTTGTAATGTGAGCTACGTAGTGTGTAGCGTATCCAAATTAATCATGTAGAGTAGGCTACACGCAACTTAAGCTATTTTCATGAGCTACGTAGCGTTTAGGCTAAGCAACGCTACGTAGCATAAGCTACACGCTACATAGCATAGCTATTTAAAACACTGCTATAAAACCATATTCTTGAGCTATGACCAAAATGAGGAATGTGATTGCCGATGATAAGAGTAGGATCTGGTAACCGCACGTGCCAATGTAGCATGTGTGACATCCAGGCCATTCATCTGGCGGGCTCCACATGAATCTGCAGCTGCACAGATACAGGCATTCCAGTCATCAGGTAGCCCAACACGTGTATGAAACAAATACACAATTGAAAAAATTACGAACATCCACATTTGTCATACTTGTTCCCCACTTGATGATTGAGCCGGCTTTATTTTTGGGCCATGGCAAATGCAAGGTCGACCCCACCTGATGAACAGACTGTATTCTTGCACATACGTTCCACATTAGCAATTTGGCACATGTGGGGGGAATTGCTAGTTAGGAGTGGCAATAGGCTGGGTTTGGGTCAGGTCAAGCTAGGCCTGGGCTTGACCTGACCCAAGCTATACAATAAATGTCCAAGGCTTGAGCCTAGCCAAGCCTGACATGGGCCTAGCACAGGGAGCCCAAGCCCAAGCCTGAAAATGCTTGGTTGGGCCTGGGCCTGGGCCATACCTGACCCGACCCTGCCTGGCCTAAAAATTGATAAAAATCCCCATTTCCCACTTGAATGTTCCTAATCTTGTTGATCAAGTGGGCCAACACATGCACAAATAAATAGACACTTGGGAGGAATGATTTCGACTTTCTACATTCAAGATGCATGGTTGCCTAATCAAGGACTAGAATGGCATATTTGAGGATATAAGACATGTACATATGAGGTCAGGTCAGTCAGGCTAAACTGACTTGAGCTCAAGCCTGGACTGAGAATTAATCGACCCTGCATGCCAGGTCCAAGCCGAGCCCATGGGGGAAGCTAATAGGTCCAAGCCTGGTCCAAAGCCGGGTTGGGCTTGTAGTATCACTGGCAACACTCCACCAAAGTAGACGTGCTGTTCACTCTTTTTCCATTTTACGTATATCAATCGGTGTATCCATAAGAGTATCATGCATCATGTCCATGTAAATGCATGTCATTTCCTTGTAGGGGAGAGTAAGTTGCATCTAAATTGGACCACCCGCTACAGTATATGCTTGGGTACAGCACGAGGCCTCAGTTATCTCCACGAGGAGTCAAGGCTCCGAATCATACATAGAGATGTGAAGGCCAGTAATATTTTGCTTGACGCTGATTTCAACCCCAAGATTTCAGATTTTGGTTTGGCCAAACTATATGATGATAAGAAGACACACATCAGCACACGGGTTGCAGGGACACAGTAAGAAAACACTCAATTGTTTACATTCACCTCTCTTACTTAACTATCTGTTTGGATGCTCAACTGAACTAAATTATAACAATCAGTTTATAAGAAATGATCAAAGTGGGATGGCCGTCTTAAATGATATGTTGAGTAAACACCAAATAGCAATTCCGTGAATTTCAAGTTGGAACTGGAACAACTTTAGTTCCAATTAAGGGGCTAGTACCTCATTATGAATGGAGTAGGGGAGCCCCACTTTGATGATTTACTCATTCGAGTGCTTTCTAATGTAGCAGGAATCTGCGAAAAGATTAGGAGAAGATCATTGTTTTCCTCCTCTATAGTAAGCCTTGAATCCACAAAGGTTAAAAAAACAATCACTAAAATGTTAATAAAATTGATAATGATGAGAACTATCCCTTTACCACACAATTGACGTGGCTTATATGAACCTAGATTCCTGAAATTACCTGAAATAGTAAACTTTATGCCAACTTTCTCTTAGATGACTTGGTAAGGACTTTGAGTTATACAGGACTTTACCCTAAAATGGCTGAAAAATAGCAAAATCATGACTTAGAAAGTGAAGGAGATGAATATTGCCATTTGGTGTTTACTCGTCGTATCATTTAAAACAGCCATCCCAGTTTGATCATTTCTTATAAACTGATTATTGCAATTTAATTCAATCGGCCATCCGAACACATCCCAATTTGCTCATTATGAGTTGTTTTCTATGTGGAACCTTGACCTTCTTGAATTCTTAAAGTGGGTATCTTGCACCGGAGTATGCCCTGCGTGGGCATCTGACAGAAAAGGCTGATGTGTTTGGATTTGGGGTTGTCGCACTTGAGATTCTTAGCGGAAGGCCAAATGCAAATACAAGCTTGGATCAAGATAAGATATATCTCCTCGAATGGGTAAAGACATTTTAATCACCTTATAGGAATCAGTGTCTGTAGGCCGGTAATTCAATTCTTTCATTAGGATGTACATGTTATAGGTACATATTCAAACACGTGGATGCATTTTGTAGAGATTCGTTATTGCTCAAAGTGTTGCATGTTCTTGTGATTAGCTTTCATTGGTTATGAATCAAATGATGATCACTGAGATTGCGTTTGGAAGCACTATTGATTCGAATCACGATTATGAATAGAATAAAGTGGAAATAACAAAACTGTAGTTTCCTTAGCATCGTATTGAAGGTTTGGGAATGAAATGACAATTGTTTTCCTTTCAAGTTGGACTCTAAAGACTTGTAATTGCAATTTGAGGGGCTACTTCCTGGATGGGGACTCTGGGAAACCTTTTTTTGATTAAATTGAAGCCTAGAATTCAATTTGCTTGTGCATCCAAACACAACCTAAGAGGAATGCAACATGTAAATGAGCCAAACACAAGCATGGTACACATACTGTCATGGGATATGTGTGCAAAAGCTGGGTCATCAATCAAGTGGATTCTGTTTCCTAGCCTAAAAATCAGGCCAGCCCACTTTTCAGGTGGGTTTAAATTGAATGCACAAATGGCATACCTAATCAGTGGACCACCCTGATTTTTGGGCTAGGCTACATTCACTGCAGGACCTGCCTAATGAACAGCCCATATCTTGCACACGTGAGATGGGGGCACATGTGGGGTGTTTCTATTTTGCATTTGCAGATGCGGGTCCACAAAGTAGCATTGCTTCAATCAGAAAATAATGAATTTTCTTCGGAATTCAATCACTAGGTAGCTTTCAATGAAGGATTTATAGACATAAGATTGATGTACTATTACTTTGTCAGTCATTGTATTAATAACATCTTATCATTCCATAATTTCTTAGGCTTGGAATCTACATGAAGCTAACCATCCATTGGAATTGATTGATCCAACACTATCCGAATTCGACGAAGGAGAAGCTCTAAGAATGATTGGAGTAGCTCTTTTGTGCACTCAAACATCACCGGTGCTACGCCCACCCATGTCCCGTGTGGTGGCCATGCTATCAGGCGACGTCGAAGTGAGCAGTGTCATATTGCGGCCCAGCTACTTAACATTGTGGCAATTCAATGACTTAAACAGCTCCATGACCGACTATATGTCAAGAGGGTCTATGGGAATAACAACGGATGGCCAATGTGACATGCTGTACAATTCGAGCTGGTCTGTCCATGCCGAATTCTCGCCCCTGCCCTCGCCTCTGCCCACTGAGCCGTTTTTTCAAGAGATCATTGGAGAATGACAGTGATAGACTTCTAAGCTGTGCATGCATGACTTCAAGTTGTCTTCTCACCGCTGTGTATCTTTATCCGTATCTTGTATTTGGATGTTGAATTTATCTTATCACACGTATGTATAAGTTTCATATTTCAAAACCTGAAACCTTGACTGGGAGAGAGACATGTACCTTTGATTTAATGTCACACTAAAATTAAGGCCTGATGCTTAAAAATTAGGTCCATTCATGATTCAGGTGAGCAATACCAAGGGAAATTGTTTGGAGGGCGATCCTTGCCATGTACGCTGTTTCCAATCATGTGGTACATTTGAATCATGAATGTGGGTGATTTTGAGCCCTCGCTTAACATGAACTGATGCACCTGTTGGTTGTGGTGGATTTCTCATGAACATCACAGTGGGCCCACCCATCTGCTGGCACTCTCACCTAATCGGCCGCTGAAGAACAGTAACAGAAGGTATTGATTAACCAGGTGCCTTTTTGAAGGCTTTTTTTTTTTTTTTTTTTTTTTTTTGTCTTTGTTTTTATAGTACTGGAATATAAATTCCATACTAATTAGTTTTTTTTTTTTTTTTTTTTATCTTTCTTATTTTTTTTTGAAAAATTCCCTATATTTAGTTGCTCAACGTTTAGTTGAATGATCTGATCCGCTGCATATGGGGGAACGGGTATTTCAGGAGCCCCAAACCAGCAGTAGAGGATGTATGTGTATAGGTAGCCAAGTTGGCATTTGGATGTACTCCAAAGTAGCTGCCTGGGAAGATACTTGGCTGGAAAGGATGAGCTTATGATCTTGTGCATCTTGAGGAAGCAGGGATCAATTGAGCTTATGATCAATTCTGCATTTTGACATGGGCAACTTAAATAGAGTCTTCAAAATAGTCTCTCTTCTTGAATACAACTCTGATTGAGGTATTTCAAATTGGGGGGGGGGGGGGGGGGGCGCTAAGAAAAAATATAAGTTTTTAGCCATAAAAAATATCCCAAGACATGTAGTTGAGTTTTATTATTTTCATTTTTCCATGTATGCAATATAGTTTCCAAAGCCATGCATCATGAAGACCCTTAAATGCAGTTGGGGTGGAAATCATGGGCTGGATTCACTGGATTCACATCTTGAATTGTGCCATTGGAAGGTGCGTCAGATTTCAGCGACCGCAATATGCAGGAAATTATGGTTCGGTTTACGAACTTCCTGGATAAAACATCCAAATTAAACTAAATTGTTACTATTTTTATTAACTAATGAAGATTTTTTATTTTTTATTATTTGTCAAAAGAAACTATTTTTATTTACTCACTCCTATTCAAGGAGCCACTTCAAGAAGAGAATTTTTGCTACACCCACGAGTTAGCTACACAGGGTGTAGCAATGACCCACCATGATATATGTGGTTTATCCACGCTGTCCATCCATTTGGTGAGATCATTTTAGGGCATGACACAAAAAATGAGGCAGATCCAAAGCTCAAGTGGACCTAGATCAGAAAATAGTGGGGATTGAATGCCAACCATTAAAAACTTCTTGGGGGCCACTTGAGATTCGGATCTGCCTCATTCTTGGTATCATGCCCCCAAAATCATCTCTCCAAATGGATGGATGGCATGGATACAACACATACATCATGGTGGGGTCATTGCTACACCTGGTGTAGCTAGCATAGCTAACTCGTGGGTGTAGCAAACATTTTCTCCTTCAAGAATATAGGGATAGCAGTTTGAGTTTTTTCAAGATAAACCAGCATCCTATGGTATGAAACTTAGGTGGTATTTGGATGCCCAATAGAATTGAATTGTAGTAATTCAAGTCAATTACGTGGAATTGCCAAATTGGCAATAGCCCCATCCTAAGATGTTTCAGGTCCAGTTGTCATCATGAATTACAAAAAACCACTTCTAATTTGATCATTTGTTCTATAGAGATTTGAATTAACTATCCAAACGCACCCTTGAGAATATCAAAGTAGCAGTTTGAAGTACAGAAACCAACGTCACATAATAAGGAATTTATGCTGTGTTGGAAGCTCAATCGACTTGTATTACAGTAATTCAAACCAAAGTGGTAATTACCAAATTGTGCAAGCTCCATTCATAATGACAAACCAACCCCAAGATTGAAATTACAAATTGGAATGGCTTTTGCTTTGGTCTTTTTTCTACATTGAATTAGATCAATCCAGCATCCAAATGATCTGGTCAGTTATTGCAGTTAAGGCCTGGTTGTGGTATTGCAGCTGGAATCCTCATTAGAATCAGCAGAAATTGTGTTTGTTTGTGTTCAGTGTCGAGCTTCGGAGCTGGTTTGTGGGCCGGAAAGCGCAAGGTTTTCTTATCTCGCTGTTAAGCTTCATCCGAAGGGGTGCAGAGCTGGGAGCTTCTTTTGTTTTGCAGTTTGCAGCTTGATCTCTGGTGCTGATTAGTCTTTGTGTCAGCCAGCTACTGGCCCCCTTTCCTGCTATTTTGAATTTCAGGTTTGATTTGTGGCAGAGTGCAGAGCCATTGGTGGGAGGGTGACTGATGGGAGTGTGTTTTGGCTCAATCTCAGGTGGAAGGAAGATGTCTGCAATTCGAGGGGTAGAGCTCAGATTATGGTGATGGCTTTCATCAGTCCTGTTGTCTCTTGGGCTGTCGATGAGGGTAGCAGCAGGCCCGAGTTGTTGTAGCAGCTTGGTTGTTTCGCTTTGAAGGCTGGTTTTTGGTTTGCTTTGTTAGTGGTTGTGGTGGGCTGGCTGTAATTGTATAGTTTCTGTTTTGGTGGTATTATTATTATTATTATTATTATTATTGGTGTGGCCATCTCTTTTTGTCGGGTCCACCCGATTGGATGTTCAAAAATAGAGGCTGTGTTACACGATAGGTGAGGCCCGTTTCTTTTTGTGGCACCTTCCTGAAGGATTGTACAGCTATTTTGTCAAATCAACAAAGTTACAAGGGGCGTGCTTCCACATTTCTATTAAAAAAACAAAATCCAAATGCATCCCTAAGAAAAGATTGAATGGGAAGTGTCAGAAATGCTTACATTGTCCCCACTGCATGCATGCTGATGTGGGTCACCTTGTCATAAAAAAGCTTGGCGAAACCAAAATCTGATATCTTTGGATTGAGATCAGTATTGAGCAGAATATTATTGGCTTTGACATCCCTGTGAACAATCCAGAGCCTCAATTCCTCGTGAAGGCAAGTGAGACCTCTTGCGGTCTCCAAGCATATTTACTCTTTCCTGAAAGGCAACAGCAGCCATTTGCATAGAAATGTAGCACACTCAAGCATCCTACTATGGCTACCTGTGATGGTTTGATTTTGAATTGTACTCTCACCACATGCCACTGGAGGCACATGAGTTCGAGGTCCAGACTGTTCTTGAGGAGGGGTCCATGACTCTGATCACACAATTTACAAGTTCATACTGATCATCCATCACCCATTTTCAGACGATAATTTTTTTTTTTTTTTAAAAGATTGACTATCCAACACAAAAGTATATAGAACAAATGGTTAGAAACAGCCAACAACTGCCATATTTTTATTATTGCCCATGAGAGTAGCCTATCACTAGGTCGGTTCCGATTTCTCAGACAGATCATGCGTTGTTCAATCTTATCTCCGACAGAAGTACTACAAGGCTGCATTTGGAGCGGAAGGAATTAAAAACAGTCACTTAAAAAATAGCAGAAATAACCAAATTCCCAACCCTTATAATAGTACTACTGTAATTACAATTTCGTCATTCCATTTTACAATTGAATTTTAAACAGACAATTGAAAAAAGAGGAAATCAAACAAATTGTAGTGACTTTCATGCTATTCACAGATAGCAAGAGCCCTAAAATTTCAGTGACATTCTTTTGACGTCCAACTTGAAAGTAACGTAATTGAAATTCAGAGGCTATTCTAATGCTAAGGATTATAAGTAATTGCAACCTTATTATACCAAGCAAATGAACAGTTTGGATGTGGTCCAGATACTGATATGATGCGCAGCACGAAGGATGGGTCATGCCCCAACTATCTCTCAAGCTGGACGATCCCATCCATTCAATCATTGGCCTTTCTTCCGTTGAATGTGAACTGTTGCTGTTTTTTTTATTATTGGTAAGCAAATTTTTTTTTTTTTATGCCCCAACAAAGAAAATCCAACATTTAATGAAGATGTTTGATTCCAGTGCTTCATTATAACAAATCTTTTGACAAGAATGAGGTATTCATATTCTGCTGGTTTTTATAGGTTCGACTATTTGGACAGTGTGCACTACTTAAAGACATCCGTAGGAGGAGATGTGTGGATTGCTGTTGGATAGAGCAATGATGTTCTTCGTGCTGCCAAGTGCATTTCATGGCATCGAGCATGAAGTTTCTCTCGCAAAAAGAATTTCGAATTATGGAAGGTGAAGATGGAAGCCATCATAATTCAGTAAGGGGTTAAACATGCCCTTGGGAAGCGACCGAAATCTATGAAGGAGGACGAGTGGACCTAGATGAATAAGAAGATCCGAACCTCTATCCTATTGTGTCTGACGGATGACGTTCTCTATCACGTTATGAGGGAGAAGACCGCAACAAATACATGAGCTAAGCTATAGAGCTTATATGCGAAGAAATCTCTAGAAAACAAGATGTATTTGATGATGCAACTCTTTACCTTGAAGATGGTGGAGGGGACTGATGTTGATGACCACATCAACACATTCAATCGATTGATTTGCAAGTTGCTGGACATTGGAGAACAGATGAAGGACAAGTATCAAGCTTGCATCCGGCTGAACTTGCTTCCTAGTTCATATGAGTCACTCAGAGACTCGTTGTGTGCAGGCAGGGAAACCATAAATGTCGAGAACGTTGTCTCAGCCCTTCGGTCGAAGGTTATGAGACAGAAAAGCGGTGATGTTGGGTCTTCCTCTGAGGCATTGGTTATGAGAGGAAGAAATTCGAAGCAAGGTGAAGGATATCGTCACGTTCTTGTTCACTCTCCAAGTGTAGGGTTGCGAAGTAGTAATAATTCGGAAAGACCGATTATCGTTCTCACAGAGATTTATGAATGGGTATTCTCAGATTTTGTCTAAAATAACTAGTAATTAAGATCCTATTAAGAACTAAAGCTAGAAAATAGTGATTTGGTTTAAACAGTGAATGTGTAAGGTAATATCAATCTAAAAAGGCACTAGAGTGCCAAGGATCCACTTTTGATAAGTTTCAATGTATCAACACAACTAGGTCTCATATAATTCAATCGGAATCAAATTCATATCTCTATCCGATCGGAATATAGAGCGGTTAAATCAACAATTATCTAAAACAGTTGCTCATTCGTTGATTCGATTCCCACAACGATGCTCAGGCCTTGGGCACACTTAATTGTGTAGGCCAAGCCTCTTTCCAATCTAGTTGAGATTCATAACCATAGCTTTCATTAAATCCTGTCACTAGACCTGATTACAACTCATGATTAGAACTCTAATTAAATCAAAATCAATCAGCAAACAGCTATTTCAGATTATAATAAAAGATACGAACTTTAGTTGAATGAGTTCCCACATGAAAATCAGGCCATTGCATACAAGGCAATCAAAGAATCTACCATGCCCGGAGTCGATGATAGATCAATGAAATACACAAACATAAACAATGCTCAGAAAGTAAGCAACTAAGCTTAGAATCACTAAGAATCACATGAGCCCGGAGTCATCAAGAGATCAAAGTAAAACCAAACTAGTACTTGATTCAAACTCATAATGAACTAAAATTCTTCAATTAAAACATAAAAGGAAACCTAGGTTGCATCAATCCATCAAAAACAAATCAAAAGCTTCACCTCTTAGCCCTAGCTAAGAGGTTTTAGTTCATCTCTAACATCCTTGAACTAAAAAACCTCAAAAACATAAAAAACAACTAAAACAGGAAGAAAACTAGAAACTCGAAGTAGAATCCGTCTCCTAAGCAATCCCCACGTCCTAGCATCCTCTGGTATAAAGGGAAGAAGTCCTTTTATAGCTTGGAGGTGTCCATTGCGTAAAAAACTTCCAGATTGCCCGTAAAAGTACGCACTTGCGCAGAGAATTTCGGAGCCCAAATTAGAAAGTTCCCGTTTTTGCATGACCGACCGGTTAGACTGGCCTGGCCGACCGGTCATGACCGGTCGTGCCTCACTGTCAAACAGTCCAGCAGCTTTGGAGTGAGAAAAATCCTCTGGCCGACCGGTCTGGACTGGTCGGACTGGTTTGGCTGATTGGTCACGACCAGTCGGACCCTGTATTTCCTCTATCCAGCGAGTTTTCTTGGCAGGTAGTGGGGTGGCCGACCGGTCTTGAACGGTCTGGCTCCCATGGCTGACCGGTCGTACGACCGGTCTAGGCCCTTCTTCTTCTTGATTTCTTTCTCCGCTATGCTTTCTTCTTTCTTTTCTTTGTTCTACCCTTTCATGCTTAATCTTGTGGTCTTCAATGCTTGTAATGAGCTCTGTTTAGCCTTGAATCAGTGAAATCTCTATCTTGTCCTTACAATCACAAAGCATGTATTAAAGTAGTCCTTTAAACATGTAAATCGTGCATAATGAGTGATGAATTGGGGTTAGAATATGCACAATTAAGAGCTCAACAGTTCTAGATCCAAATCCAAGAGTAAGGCCAAGGCCAACTTGAAGTGTTGGGGATGTGGCCAAGTAGGGCACATGAAGAAGGACTGTAAGAGTCCTAAAAGTAAGAAAGAGAAGACGAGAGATTCTTTCAGAGAAGCCAATACCGTAAAATCTTTGGAAAGTACTAGTGATGTGTGCGATATCTTGATAGTTTCAGGGATGAGGTCTCTCAGTGATGAGTGGCTAATAGACTCTAGAGCCTCGTATCACATGTGCTGGGATCTGAGCGTATTTACTTTCTATAGGGAGTACGAGGGCAGCTCGATATTTCTAGGTGATGACTACGCCTGCAAGGTTGTAGAAATTGAGACTGTACGCATCAAGATGTTTAATGGGATCGAATGGACCTTGATGGAAGTGAGTCATGTTCCTAGGTTAAAGAAGAACTTGATTTCTCTTGGTGTACTCAAGTCGATGGGGTGCAAGTTCACCGATTTTGACCGGCTCTGCAAAGTTTCAAATGTGGCCCTTGTAATTATAAAGAGACAGAGGCACGAAAACATTTACAGGCTGATTGGGAGCACTTCAGTAGGTGGAGCTACAACGACTATAGTAGATTCCACGTCTGCACGTATGTGGCATGCCCGTTTGGGCCACATGAGCGAGTGGGGCATGAAAGTACTCTCAGATCATTATTTGATTCCTGCTTTTAAATCTCTAGACTTTAGTATATGCGATCATTATATGTATGGTAAATAGTCTGGATTGTCGTTTAAAGGGGGGAAACACGTATGTAAATGGGTGCTAGAATATGTCTATTTCAATGTATGGGGGCCGTCACCTGTAGTTTTATTGGAGGTCATCATTGTTTGTGTCGTTTATTGATGATTTCAGTAAGAAGGTTTGTGTTCATTTTCTGAAAAATAAATCCGATGTTTTTACCATTTTCAAGCACTGGAAGGTCATGGTGAAAAATCAGTCAGGACAGAAATTGAAAGTTTTGAGAACCGACAATGGAGGTGAGTTCACTTCCAGAGAATTTAACAAGTATTGTAAGGAAGAAGAGATCATGAGGCATAACACAGTGCGCCACACACCAAAGTAGAATGGTGTGGCTAAGCGGATGAATCAGACTCTCTTGGAGAGAGTTCGGTCCATGTTGAGTAATGTTGGGTTGGGCAAAGAGCTTTGGACGGAGGCCGTTAATACGGCCTGTTACCTGATAAACCGGTCGCCTTCGATTACAATTAAATGTAAAATCCCTGAAGAAGTGTGGAGTGGTCATACGATTGATTAGTCATTTCTGAAGGGTGTTTGGTTGTGAGGCTTACTCTCATGTACCATCAGTTGAGAGAGATAAGCTTGACAATATGGCCGAAAAATGGATCTTTGTGGGATATGATGATGGTGTGAAGAGTTATCGATTATATAACCTTGTTACATGGAAAATCAGCCTAAGTCGTGATGTCAGATTTGATAAAAGGTCCTTGTTCTGAAAGGATGTGCCAATGGAACGTGAAAAATTAGAAATTGTCAACATCCAGTTTGACAGAAATGAGACACGGGCCGAGACCGATACATAGATAGATGTACATAATCAGGTGGAGCAGCCACTTGTGTGAAGAAACCTACCCAGAGATCGCAGGTTACTGACGAGGTATAGGGATGACTCGAACATTGCATTCGCCCTTATTACAGATGAGGGGGATCCGTCTACTTTTGAGAAGGCACTACAAGATGTAGATGATGAAAAGTGGAAGACGGCAATGCAAGATGAGATAGATTCTCTGTACAAGAATAAGACACGGGAGCTAGTGGAACTTTCAGTGGGCTAAAAAATGATTGGGTGTCAATGGTTTTTTCGGAATAAATATGATAGGTACAAGGCTAGATTGGTGGATATGCTCAGCGTGAAGGTGTTGACTTTAGTGAGATATTCGCGCCGGTTGTGAAGCAAGTATCTATTAGTTCGTGTTGGCACCGGTTGTCCAATACAACCTCGAGCTGGAACAGATGGATGTAAAGACTTCTTTCCTGCATGGGGAATTGGAAGAGTAGATTTATATGACGTAGCCAGAAGGTTATACAGTACAAGGGACAAAGAACAAGGTTTGCAGGTTAAGAAAATCGTTATATGGTCTCAAACAGTCGCCTAGGCAGTTGTACAAGAATTATTATTCTTTCATATTGAGTCAGGGCTTTTTCAGGAGCGAGTATGATCACTGTGTCTTTTTCAATACACTGAGTGATGAAAACTTTCTCATGCTGGTGTTATATGTCGATGACATGCATATTGCCAGTCATAGCATGTCTGACATCGATGTGTTAAAGACTTAGCTTTTGGGGACATTTGAGATGAAGGATCTGGGGCCTGCAAAGAGGGTTCTCGGCATTGATATTCATAGAGACAGGAAGAAGAGGTGGCTTTGGTTATCTCAGGCTGAATACCTAGGGAAGGTATTGGTGAAGTTTGGGATGTATATAATGAAGTTGGTCAGTGTTCCCCACGTGGCTCATTTCAAGCTTTCTTCAGAGCAATGTCCCAAGATAGATGAAGCAAAACATGTTATGTCTCGTGTGCCTTATTCGAGCGTAGTGGGAAGCTTGATGTATACTATGATCTGTACAAGACCGGATATTTCACAGGCTATGGGTGTTGTTAGCATATTTATGTCTAACTCTGGCAAGCAACATCAGGAAGCTGTGAAATGGCTACTTCAATATATTCGAGGTATGCAAGACTATGTTTTGACGTTTGAAAAGTCTAACGTCAAGTTGGTTGGGTACGTTGATTCTGATTACGCAGGTAGTGTGGACTGTAGGAGATCGACTTCCGGTTCTCGTTTATGCTAGCGGGGGGAAGATTAGTTGGATGTTTAAGCTTCAGTAGGTGGTGACTCTTTCCACTACTGAAGCTAAGTATATGGCAGTGACAGAGGCATTCAAGGAGGTAGTTTGGCTTAGGGGCATGATAAATTAGTTTGGGCTTCAACAAGAGATAGTGCCGGTTAATTGTGATAGCTCCATTGCTATAAATTTGGCTAAGAATTCTGTTTATCACTTTGGTACTAAACACATTGATGTGCTTTACCATTTTATCCTACAGGTGCTTGAGGAAGGAGATGTGACTTTGGAGAAGATTCACACTAGCATGAATCCGGCGGATATATTGACCAAGGTGGTCCCTATAGAGAAGTTCAACTTCTACACAACTTCTCTGGGATTGACGAAGACTGAATGAAGACACAAGGAGCATGAGAAGTAATGATACTATGTTAAAGATGAAATGGAGCAAGAAAGATGGGTATTTGATGTTTGAATTGCCTCGGTGGAGATTGTTGGTGGATAGGTCGAATTGAGGCTGGACATGTCGAATTTTGGCTCAAGCTCGCTGGACTATTTTTCTCCTTTTCGCAACCGGTCAGCGGTCGTTCACAACCGGTCAACTGCGGTGGCGGTGTTCTGCATGGTTATACAATTTTGCGTAAATTGTTTCTATTTTCGGATCTTTTATTATAAAAAGGACGCTAATCCGGATTTAGATGTATTCCAATGTATCCTAATTGATATTAAGGTTTTTGGGGAGAAAGTTTTGATAAGAGAGAGAGCTTTGATCTTTTATTGGGGCTCTGTTATAGGTAGATGATCTCTATAATCTTCTGATTCATAGTGTTGCTGTCACTTTGTGTTGTGGTTTTTTTCCTGCAAGGGTTTTCCACATAAAAATTGGATTACTCCCATGTGTGTTGATTGATCGCATATGTGTGGAATTCATTTGATTCATACTCTGTGCTTCCATGAGGTTTTCCCAACACAAATTGGATGATAAATAAACATCACTGTGGGCCCTAGGAAGGCATCAACAGTGAACGTCATTATCCCCCACTGTTTCCAGTGGCGTGGTCCAATTGAGCTTTGGATATGCTTCGATTTTGGGTCATGCCATGATAGACCAAAAAAAAAAAAAAAAAAAAACAAAACGTATGGACAACGCGGATAAAACACATACATCATATGGGCCCCACGGAGCCTTAAGAGGAGCTGAGCGTCTAACTGCACAATCCGTATCCAAAAAGTCCATTGACAAAACATTGGAATGGACGCTTCATAAATACGGGTACGTATTAGGTGAGTCCTCAATGTATGCATGTGTTGTATGTCCATGGTGTGCATCAATTTTACCAGCTCGATCATTTTAGGCATGGGACAAAAAATGAAGTAAATCTTAATCTCCGGTGGATCACACCACAGGAAATAGGTGTAGTTGACCATTAAAAGCTTTTTATGGGCGGTCCAGATCAACTTCCTGGTCGCTGATGGTGGGCCACAACCCGACGAATTCTCCCCAGATCGTTTAAACCGAATCTGGTGGGAAGAAAAGAAGAACTCTTCTTTGGTTTTTTTATTTTTATTTTTATTTTTTATTTATTGTTTGGAATTGGGTCCACGCGGTGGATCTTCACCTTTTTTTTTTTTTTTTTTTTTTTTTTTTTTGAAGACCGATCTCACCCTTTACTGGACGATCGGACCATGTGTACAAGGATAACGTGGATCCAGCTCTTAGGTGGGCCACATGAGGTCAATCTTACAGGTTTATTTGACATTTACGAATAATTAACGGTTGGATTGCTTCCAGATAGCTTCAGAATGCTGTATAAATGCTTGAGGGTGTTTCTAAGCTAGTCTGGATGAAATATTACGGTTGATTTTGAAACCAGGCAGTGTGATTAGCGTGATCAAGTGGTGGATCGTCACACGAAGAGTTGTGGACCTGATGGACGATGCATCTTGTGATCTAGGTCTTGAAACTGGTAATATACGGTTAAATTGATGTAATGGGATGTCATCCAAAGTTTCATGGAGTTTGGAGACGTAAAAATTAGTTTTCTCAAAATACTAATATAAGTTATGTAGATTACATGTGCTCTAAACACATAATTAACAAATTAAATTTTATTCTAAGTAATCCCTGGAGGCTTTTAATACCCGAGTATTGAAAAGTCCAAGTGTTATTGAAGTATCCTAGACATCATCAGGGACAACTCACTAGGGGCAGCCATAAGCAGGGTCAAAATGATCTGCCTACCGTAGAGGTGCCCAAATCCCAAAAGAAGCATCTTTGGAAGGGGAGAGCTGCCCAAAAGACCTATGAAGGAAAACAAAGCAACTCAAGAGCAGGTTATCGCTTTCATTTCACAGTTGATCATCTCTCAAGGAAAGCGCCAACCCGAGAACAATGCCTTAGGGGGACCCAAAATGGGGGTTGTCAGAGAATACCCCACGAGAAAAGTTGGCTGGAGGCACAAAAGATCATAGACGCCAGCTAGGCCGACTGCCAGAACATTATTAGGACAGAGTAAAAGAGCTGACAATAAAGCGTGAAAGCCTTGTTGTGCAGCACGCCAACAACGCCGGTGAACCGAGATTCAATCTCCGGTCTCACCCACAAACGATAAACAGGAAGTAATAATAACTAGAAGAAGAATTCACACAAACCAACAATCCACAAGACATATTTTACGTGAAAAAACCCCAAACAAGGGTAAAAAACCTCGGTGCAAAACTCTACTATGAAGAAGAACGAAGTTACAAGCAATACACTTACCTTCTCCTATGCTCCCATGCACAGAGATGGCCCTTTTGCTAATTCTTTCGCCTTTTTCTAACCTTAAACATATAGAAACCCTAATCCCATAGCCTAATCCCGGTTTACACTCCTTTATATAGCAAATCCCGCAATTAGAACACAAAATAGGAAACCCCGCACTTAAGCCTGCGGCTGGTCGGGCGCCCGGTCATTACTGGGTTGGGCGCCCGCCCATTACAAAACACGTCCAGCGTGAAACAGGATAAATCAGGGTATTATCGGGCGCCTGGTCACTTTGACCGTTGGGCGCCCGACCGTTCACAGAACAATCCCGTGGTATATGGCTCAAAATGCATGAATATTGGGTGCCCGGTCATCAGACCGTCCGGGCGCCCGACCATTGTCAGGTGTGACCAGTCTCCACACTCAATAATCTCCCACTTGGAGACACATCACCATATGATCCTTCATCTTCTACATCCGGAGTGCACCACCTCCCAGTCTTTAAGCTTGAAGACCAATCAAAGCTAAACAGAGCTTCAACTTCTCCCGTGTGACTGCCTTGGTCAACATATCTGCAGGATTCTTACTTGTATAAATCTTCTCCAAAGCAATCGATTCATCTTCCAGTAATGAAAGTATGAAGTGATATCTGATGTCAATATGCTTAGTCCTTGAATGAAACGTTGAATTCTTAGCCAAGTGTATTGAACTCTGATTGTCACTGTACAGTTTGCAATCTGCTTGCTTCTTCCCCAACTCTTCCATAAAACCTTGCATCCATACCATCTCCTTGCACGCTTCTGTAGCTGCAACATATTCTTCTTCCATTGTACTAATGGATACTATCTTCTGTAACTGAGAGATCCAACTAACTGCAGCACTACCCAGGGTAAAGACATACCTTGTAGTGCTCCTTCTGCTGTCGATATCCCCTACCAAATCTGAGTCGACGTAGCCTTATAACTTGATTTTCGATCCTCCATAACACAACCCTACATCCATAGTACCTACCAGGTATCTGAGGATCCACTTCATAGCTTCATAATGTTCCTTCCCGCGGTTGTTCATGAACTTGCTAACAACTCCCACTGCTTGAGTAATATCTGGCCTTGTGCTAACCATAGCATACATGAGGCTCCTTATAGCTGACGCATAAGGGACTTTAGTCATGTAGTACCATTCCTCCTGTGTCTTAGTTCCTTGCTCCTTAGAAAGCTTGAAGTAGTTGGCTAATGGAGTGCTAACCGGCTTAGCACTTCCCATGCTGAATCGATCAAGTACCTTGGCTATGTACTTCGCCTGTGATAAAACTAGCTTCTTGTTTTCCCTGTTACGCTTTATCCTTATGCCTAGGATTTGTTTTACAGCTCTTAAATTCTTCATGGCAAACTCTCTAGACAGTTGTCTTTTGAGATCTGAGATGTCCTTCATGCTTGATCCGGCCACAAGCATATCATCAACATACAGAAGAAGAATGATGTACGACGCATCAAACTTCTTCAAGTAACAACAGTGATCTGCATGACATCTCCTGTACCCATTTTCCGACATGAAACTGTCGAACTTCTTGTACCACTGCCTCGGAGCCTGCTTCAGGCCATATAGACTCTTCTTCAGTCTACACATTTTGTTCTCCTTTTCTGGTGCCACGTATCCTGTTGACTGATGCATATATATCTCTTCTTCAAGGTCTCCATGAAGGAAGGCTGTCTTAACATCTAGCTCCTCTAGATGTAAGTCCTCTGTAACCACTATATTCAAGATCATGCGAATCGTAGACATCTTCACCATAGGTGAAAATATTTCTGTGAAATCGATACTTGCCTTTTGTTAGAACCCTTTCACAACCAGTCTAGCCTTGTACCGTTTCGAACCATTGTGCTCCTCCTTCAATCTGTAAACCCACTTGTTATAAAGAGCTTTCTTACCCTTAGGTAGAGTGACTAGCTCCCACGTATGATTAGACTCAAGAGAGTCCATCTCATCTTCTATGGCTTGCTCCCACTTAATCCGCATATCTGACCATAACACCTCTTCAAAATACTCTGGCTCACCATTATCCGTCAGTAGTAGATAATGTAAAGAGGGTGAGTATCGGACCTTGGGTCTCCTTTCCCGAGTAGACCTCCTCACAACCGGTGTCTGCGGCTCTGCCTCATCATGTTCCTGTGCATGCTCATCCGGTGGCACTGCAACACCTGTGTCCGGTAACTCTTCAAACTCTACAAATTCCTTCTCATCGGCCTTGTTCTGCTTTTGCTGCGCACTGTCTTTATGCATCACTTTTTCATTGAAGACTACGTCCTTGCTTTTAATGATTTTTCGATTCTCAGTATCCCAAAACCGGTAACCAAAATCATTTTGCCCGTAGCTTATAAACGTGCACTTTCTGGACTTCACATCCAGCTTGTTTCTGTGCTCTGCATCAATGTGAACATAAGAGGTGTAACCAAACACTTTGAGATGTGCAAGGTTCACCTCTTTTCCAGTCCACGTTTCTTCTGGTAGCCCACCATCAAATGTTGCTGAGGGACTTCTATTGATGAGATATAAGGCAGTATTCACAGCATCTGCCCAAAAGGTCTTGGGTAATTCTGCATGTAGCCTCATGCTCCTAGCGCGCTCAAGGATGGTCCTCTTAATGCGCTCAGCCACACCGTTCTGCTGCGGTGTCTTTGGAATCATTTTTTTATGTTTGATCCTATTTACTATACAATACTCCTCAAACCTCTTATCACAATACTCTCCCCCATTATCCGATCTGAGACACTTCACAGTTTTACCGGTCTCATTTTCTACCATAACTTTTCACTTCTTAAATACATCAAATACATCAGACTTGTGCTTTAAGAAATAAACCCACAGTTTTCTACTATCACATCAATGAAAGAAACAAAATAGCGTGAACCACCAAGAGATGATACCGGTCCCCACACATCAGTGTGTACAAGCTCCAACAGATGTTTCTTTGGAGCGCGTCCTGTCTTCTTGAAGCTCACTCTCTTCTGCTTGCCACTCATATGTCTTAACCTTTGATGCCATAACTGCCCGTTCACTCCAGTTGATGCGACTGCGAGTGGACTATACGATCCGGAAGTCACGTATAAGGTACCTTCCTTCTTGCCTCGAGATATTACCAAGGCACCTTTTGTGACATTCCATGCATTGCTTGTGAATGTCGTCACATATCTAGTATCGGCCAACTGCCCCACTGAGATCAAATTTCGTCTCAAACTCGGTACATGTTTGACATCCTTCAACTTCAAGACCGTTCTATCTTTCTGACTTAAGTGAACGTCTACCTTGCCAACAATACTGAATGGTTCATCATCACCGAGGTAGACTCTTTCAAAGTTACCTGACACATAATCATGAAGAACTTCTTTTGACGAAGTGACATGAAACGAAGCACCCGAGTCTATAACCCAAGACTCATTCTGCGCATCAAGAGACAAGATCAACGCCTCTGTGTCACTCTCCTCAGATAGATTCACTGAATCCTTCCCACCTCGAGAGCTTCCTTCTTGTTTCTTAAGCGCCATGCAATCACGCTTCATGTGCCCCTTCTTCCTGCAATGCCAATACCCGTCCTTGTCTTTCGGTCCCTTGGACGTATTCCTCGACTTAAAACGCCCATGTTTATTGTTACCTTTGTTTGAAGATCTTCATCTTCCTTCAACATTTAGAGCATTCCCTGAATCCCCTGAAGCTCCTGATGCCTTCCTTCTAGATTCTTTGCTTAGAATTAGACCGGCCACATCATCGAATTTCAACTTCGTAGACCCTGAGGAATTGCTTACGGCAATTACCAAACCATCCAAACTGTCTAGCAAACTGGACAAGATCAATAGTGCCCTGATCTCATTATCAAAAGTGATGCCAACTGATTCCAATTGGCTTGTGATTGTATTAAACTCATTTAGATGTTCAGCCACGCCCCCACCATCTGACATCTTCATGTTGAATAGCCATTTCATAAGATGAACCTTATTGGACGCCGAGGGTTTCTCATACATCGTAGCCAAAGCTTACATTAATTCTTTTGTGGTCTTTACTTTGGATATATTGAAGACGATGCTCTTAGACAAAGAGAGTCGGATCGTTCCTAAAGCCTTCCGATCCACTAAATCCCATTCATCATCTGTCATCTTCTCTGGTTTCTTCTCTTTTCCTCCTAGAGGAATGTAGATATCCTTCTGATACAGATAATCCTCCATCTGCATCTTCCAGAAGGCAAAGTTTGAACCATCAAACTTCTCAATTCTAGTTTTCCCTTCTTCCGTCATCGCTCCCATTTGAACTAAACCAATAGCTCTGATACCAGTTGTTGCGTAGCACGCCAACAACGTCGGTGAATCGAGATCCAATCTCCGGTCTCACCCACAAACGATAAACAGGAAGTAATAATAACTAGAAGAGGAATTCACACAAACCAACAATCCACAAGACAGATTTTATGTGAAAAAATCCCAAACAAGGGTAAAAAACCACGGTACAAAACTTTACTAAGAAGAAGAACGGAGTTACAAGCAATACACTTACCTTCTCCTATGCTCCCATTGTAAGACCCGTACCCTGAATTGCCCTCCGTACGTTTAGTTTTTGGTACCAGTACGTCCCGGATGGACCAGATTAGCGAGCCTTGATCGCGACCCTAATTTAGTACTACAACGACCCAAGACCTATACCCCGGCGACCGCGTAGGCGCTGCGACTCCAACGCCGCCCGGCACGCCCCATTGCGATACCCGGTTTGAAAGATGCGTACTTTTGCGCAATCTGAGGTAGGCCGCGCAATCCGCGTGTGGCGTGGGTTTACCGGTTTGATGTTTCAGTTTAGAAGCTCTTTTGTTTTTCTCTTAAACTCACACCAGCAACAGACCACCATCTTATCTTGAGGGCGCCCACCATCTTCCCACGAAAGTGGGGGTCAAGGCGAGTGGACCAGGGAATAAGGTGAATTGGTCCGGGAGGTGAGTTCCGGCCCTACTTCACTTGCACAAATCCCAAGAACATGTCAAATCAATCAAATCAATCACCATACCCACCCCATCACTCTCTCACCTCCAAAGTCAACTCTCACCCATACCTCCCATACCCCTCTCCCATGCTAATCACCACCACCATCGTTTCCCCCCATGATTTCCTCCTCTCTCTCCCCCCATACAAGTCCATACGTAGGGGGAGAGGAGGGCTTCTCATTTCAAAATTTCAAGAGTTAGAGAGAGAAAGGAGAGAGAAAGAGAAAGAGATTTGAGAGAGAGAAAGAAGAGAGAGAAGTAGAGAGATTTAGAGGGAGATCAAGAGAGAGAAAGAGAGAGTTAGAGAGATTGAAGGAGGAGATCAAGCTTGGAGGACCCCGATCATCATCCGGACCGTCTGATCGACAATCCAACCGTCCAACCATCATTGTGAGTGCAAACTCCCCCCCTCCCCTTTTTCTCGTTTACCTTTCATTTTCTTTCCTTAGGCCTACCTTGTGATGGGCAATGAGATGGATGGGCTGGATCGTCCATGAATGGGCCCCACATACCTATAATAATAATAATAATAATAATAATAATAATAATAATTAAAAAAAAGAAAAAGAAAAAAAAAGACGAGATGGCCGCTGGACAGACAACGTCCAGAGGACGCTGCTACCCAGCAGAGCCTGGGCTGAAAGCCCCTTTGGGCGTTGACCGTGGGTCCCCACTCGTGGGACCCACCTTGATGCATGTGTTTGATCCACGCCGTCCGTCTGTTTCTCCAGCCCATTTTGAGTCTGGGTACAAAAAATGAAGTAGATCCAGATCTCGGGCGGACCACACCATAGAAAACAGTGGAGATAAGGATGTCCACTGTCGAAACTCTTTGGGCCCACCGTGATGTTTGTGAGCATTTTTACCTGTCCAATATTGAACTCTGTGGTTTCCCCATGAGTTGGGGAACTGATGAACGGATTGGATTATACCTATGTGGGCCCCACTTGAAATAAGCAAGAAAGAAAAAGAGGAATGTCAGACGCTGGACGTTCACAGCGTCAGAGACGCTGGAACAGTCCAGCGTCACCTGGACGTGTGAATGGGGTCCCCATTCGTGGGACCCACCTTGATGTTTATGTTGTATCCACACGGTCCATCTGTTTTCCCAAGTCATTCTAGGGCCAGGGCCCGAATATGAACCAGATCCAAATCTTAAGCGGACCGCACCACATGAAACAGTAGAGGTAAGGATGCCCACTGTCGAAACTTCCTCAGACCACTTTAATGTTTGTAGACCAATTCACCTACCCAATATTGGGCTCATTGGATCCTCCATGAGTTGGGGAACCTGATAGACGGAGTGGATCACCCTTATGTGGGCCCCACTCGATCAAAACCATGAAAAAAAAGAGAAAGAAAGAAAAGAAGAAGGAGAGGCGTCGTTGACGCTGGGAGTACCAGCGTCCACGGACGCTGGGCTCACTGCCCAGCTGGTGGCCCACTGTATGGGTTCCACCATGATGCGGGTGCTATATCCACATTGTCCATCCATTTGAGGAGATCGTTTTAGGGTATGGTCTGAAGAATGAGATAGATCCAAATCTCCAGTGGACCCCACTTGAGAGAAAACAGTGGGGACAGTGACAGACCGTTGAGACCTTCCTACGGCCCACCATGATGTTTATTTGAGATCCAACCTGTTCATAAGTTCACACATGCGTGTGCAGGAAGGGAAAACAAAAATATCAGCTTGATCAAAAACTTTTGTGGGCCCCTCTTGATGAGATAAATAAATAAATAGATAAATAAATAAATAAAGAAAGTAAGAAAAAAGAGAGGAAGGGGGCGTTGGCCGTGGGTTGGCTGGGCTGCCCCAGTAGGTGGCCCACTAGTGGGACCCACCTAGAATGTATGTGCTTTATCAATTCCGTCCATATGTTGTTCCAGCTCATTTTAGTGGCTGAGCCCAAAATTTAAGCATATCCAAATGATAAGTGGACCATACCACGGGACAACAACAGTGGGAATAATGATCTCTACCGTTGAAACCTTCCCAAGCTCCACAATGATGTTTATTTGCCATCCAACCTGTTCATAAGATCACATGTATATGGATGAAGGAGAAAACAAAATATCAGTTTGATTCAAAACTCTTGGGGCCCGTCAGGGTGCCACGCTCCAAGCAGCGTGCTTTGGCACGCTGCCCAGCAGGTGGCCTACCCTGGGGTCCCACCACGATGCATCTGTTTTATCTATGCCGACCATCTATTTTTCCATATTATTTTAGGGCCGTGGGCCCTCATAATGAGGCAATCCAAACCTCAAGTGGACCACATTGTAGGAAATAGTGGTCATTGATGCCCACCTTTGAAACCTTCCTTGGGGCCATTGTAATGTTTATTCATCTATCTAACCAAAGGTGATGGGGCCCAACTTTGGGTCCCACCTTAATGAATGTTGGGTATACTTTGTCGTTTTTCTTGGCAGGGGTGTGGGCCCAGTTTTGGGTGGGCCACACGTAGAAAATAAGGGTGATTGAACGCCTACCATTAAAAACTTTATAGGACCCATCTATTATGTTTATTTGCCATCTTCCTGTTCATAAGTCACCCAGCCATGGGTGGGGTTCCACACGTGTGGTGTGCGGGCCCCACCATGGTGTTTGGTTGCCATCTCACTTAATTAGTGGGAAAGCACAAATATCGGGTTGATCCCAAACTATTGGGGCCCATTGATGTATATGGCTTCCCACTCCTTTGTGCGGTTATCCCCAACCACGGGTCCACCTTGTTATGCATGTGTTCTATCCACGTCAGCCATTGGCCACTATGGTGTGATATGTATGTTGGCCATCCAATAGGGCCGCCTTAATTTTGTGCTTGATCCAAACCATCCAAATGAATGGACCCTAGCATGTTATGTACAGGATAGCCTTGGGACCACCTTAGTGTGCGTGTCCGATTGACCACATTGTCCATCCTGTGGATCCACCTTGATGATTAGTTGTGTAAACCCTTATTGAAAGGTCATCCCTAAAGTTCGCTCGATCCAAGTTATAGGGCTACTTTCTTTAACTCACCCTGTTGAACCGTCTTATCAATTCGCTTTGTTAACTCACCATGTTGACCCGCCTTGTCAACCTGCCTTGTTGACTCACCATGTTGATTGATCCTGGTAACTTAGCTTGTTGTATACTTATATGACTCACCCCTCCTACCCTCGTACCCAACTATTAAAGACTACCATATCGTGTATATCTCATCCACACCGTCCGTTTACCTTTAGGACAAGTGTGGGGCTCATCCTCGACGTTAGTATGTCATCTAGGCCATCCATTATATGGAGCCTATCTTGCAGTATGAGGTTAGACCTGTCGTCCCTTTTTGGACCTCATCGTATTGACCATCTATATCAGATTGCCCTACCATGTATGATTCTCTGTCATGACCTGTCTATCTTGCAACCCGTTCTATGACATTCCTTTTACGGACCATTATTGTGTTTATCTCAACTGTACTACAGGACTATGGGTCTCGGCATGATTTTAGGTATTCTACTCTTGCCGCTCAAGTAAGTTCTACCTTTGATGTGTCGGTAGTGTATTCAATCATTTTCTTTCCATTTGGGTTATCTGAATGTTGAAGGTTAATCCGCCGTTCAATTGTTGGACCATCTGTGTTGTTGTATACCACCCATTTAGGGTCTTATCTCTTTGTGTTTGTTTGTGTTATAAGTGAATTATCTTTTTATGATGTTTTTAGTATGTCTGTTGCCACACGTAGTGTTGTTTGGAATACTCATATGTAATCTTTATACTATATGCTTCAACGACCACCATGCATGTGTTAGTGCACTTTTCTGTGGCATACTAGTGCACCTTGTTTGTCAATCACTTAGGTCAGTAGGTCTAGTGTCGGTTGAGCTTAATGAAGACGAAGACCGAAGACTCAAGATGGACCGGCTACATCAAGGAAGTAGAAACAGGTAAAAGTGATGCCTTGATGTGCCTTGCCTTGACCAAAACCTAACCCATAACCTCTTAGATGACTTGGACCAACAAGGTATACCTTTAGTCATCATCATTAGTCTTAGAACTCCATGAAAAACATGATAAATTAGACTAATTAAAGAGGTGGGAACTGCTGTAAACAAAACAGCTCAAACAGCAGTTTCCGATTGATCTCCGATCAATCGGACACTGGCTCCGATAGGACTCCGATCAATCGGAGATAAGTTCCGATCAATCGAAAATTGTTCCAGCAAACTTCGAAAATTCACTGGATATATTTTCGATCAATCAGATAGTCTTCCGATCCATCAGAAGGGTCCGACCGATCAATCGGACCATGTTCCGATCAATCGAAAAATCCTCCAGAGAGTTCTCTGGACTAAATTCCGATCAATTGGACATGTCTCCGATCAATCGGACCAGTTTTTCGATCAATCGGAGATACGAGAATCTGTCCTTTTTTGACCGTTGGAAGAAAATCTATTTAAGAGGGGGATTTATTTTTTGAGCTAAGAGAGGAGATTTTGAGGAGATAGGAGCCACCATTGTTGAAGATCATTAAGAGCCCTATTCCTAACCCAAACAAGTGATCTTCCTTGTAATTCATCACAAGTATGGAATATTCAAAGCTCAAGAAGAAGATACACTTGTCCCTCTTTTAATCTCTAGAGATTGGATTGATCTTGATAGTCATATTCCTATCCAATACTCTATGATGAGATCGTTGTAGGTGAGACTCTCTAGGTAACCCATTCCCATAAGTTGTAGAGATCTCAAACCTACCCTCCCTAGCACCTTGGGAATCTCCAATGGACCATCACATGTAAGGTAGCTAATCTTGGAGCTGAAGCCTTGGCAAAGCGGCGGCGTCAAAGATCGGGGGAGCACAAGGGGAGCTGATTCAAGCACGGGAGAGCGAGAAGAAGTAACCCGAAGCAGCGCTACAAAGGGGCTCAATCCGACAAGTAAGCTTGTCTTGTTAGGAGTCCATCCACTCAATTCCCTGTGGGAGTTAAGTGTAGAGTTTGTTTGACAAACTCGACCTAGGGTCGTTAGCCGATCCTTGGCCTATTAGTTGGGCCTAAAATCTAGGGACGTCAGTCGTTCCTTGGCACGTTAGTCGGCCTAAACAGAGTCTCCAAGGGGGAGCCACCAACATGGGTGCAAACGTGTAGGTTGGGAGGAACCTGTAAACTCCCCGGTTGGGTGGATCCGAATTAAAACACCTTGGTTGGGAGGAACTAGATTTAAACTCCCCAGTGAATGCTGATGTGCTCAAAGGGGTTGAGTACTTGAACCGGTAGTGGAGTAGACAAGTAGTCGAACCACTATACATGCTTGTGTTTGTGATTGAATTGAGCACATTGATATCTTTATGCATTATGTTTAATTGATTAACTATGAATGCTTAGTTAGGAATGTATGCTAGGCACTTGATAGGCACATCCACACTCACAAGATGTACTTTCACTACCTCATGTTGGCTTGAGTATTTCTTGATCCATCCTCTATAGTCCACATGAGTTGTTTAGACTAGGTTGCTAATTGCTCTTATCGTTTGCTAGTCTTTTAATTGGACCCACTTAGGCTTGGAAGCCAAAGTGTTAATCACTTACGTAGTTTAATTTGTTGAATCTTGTAAGTAGACGAAAATAATTTAAAAAAAAAGGTCCTAATCACCCCCTCCTATAGGTTTAGCCATAATTCTAGTTGCTCTTTAAGCTTCCGCACGTGTATGCATAGGGTGTCGTGTTAGACTACCCGACGCAGTTTCAGCATGTGTAATGAGTATGCATCCCGAAACACCATTGTTAGTTGGGGACCACTAGGGCATAAACGCATTCATAAAGCATTTGAGATGTAGTTGCGCAAATGTAATTCACGTGCTCTCTATCGCAAACCTCTCCAATAGGTATGGGACTATTCGAGGACAGGAGTCTATCATCCTGACTTACACTGTATGGTAGGAATAGCTTAGCATACCTTGTAGCCCTTGGTGCGAGATTCCCTGGCTAGCGACATCCCGCACTATGACTCGATCATTCATGTGTCCCCTCATTTGAATCATATCTCAAATAGGTTGGACTAGATTGTTTTATTGCCATCGTGGTAGATTGACTACTTATTGGCACTCATACTGTATGCTTGGCTCATGCATCATGAATGCTTGGCTCATCTGATTATCTTGTATCAACCGGCCATATCGGCCGCGATTGTCGTGCAGTTCATTACCAGTTGACGGTGACATTGTATTTGAGACCCTATAGTTTTATGGTGATCTTTGGAGACTTGCACGGGCATGTCGTCCCACGTTTGTATGCATGGTTGCATTTCGCACCGTCTGCTTGTGCCGTATAAGCATGGTTACTACGTTGCAACCATAGCTCCATCGTGGTTTGCAGAACACCGAAAATATGTGATCTTTAAACTGGATGCCAAAGACGTCCTTGGGTGAAAGTCCCTAATCCTGTTGGTACCAAGGTGGGTGCTCCATTCAAGGACTGGGTGGTTTAATCATACACCAGTATGCCGAATACGAAACGACGGTGTTTTCCACTGCACGTGGTCAGTTTGGAAGGAGGTCTAACCTAACCTGTCGGAAGAGTGTTGGCAAAGTGGGTTGAGTTTGACCAGCTGTGAGTAGGTCCGCTATTGCACCAGATAGGCTTTGGCATTCTACTGGTGAGTAGTGAGGTCTGTGAGACCCCGGTGATGTTCCGTTTCAGAGATGGTATTGGTATCAGTGATGTGACTGATGTTCTGTATGGTGTGGGACGGTCCTGACGTGGGCAGGTGTGATGTGGGCGGGGCTGTAAGCCTGGGCGAGCTACCAGTTCCGAGTCTTGCATTGCTTGGGCGATCGCGATATGACTGTTCGTATCTAGACCACTGTACTGAGAGGTGGTGATTTGCATACATGCATTGGATCATTGCATGTGACATTAGGCCCTGTAGGCCATTGTATAGTATGAGTATATAGCCTTGGTATGCTGGTTACCTGTATTACATACTTGCATAGCCATGGCAGACAAGTTATCTGTATTACATGCTTGCATAGCCGTGGTAGGCTGGTTATTCACATCACATGATCGTGTAGCCTAATTAGGCTAAGTCTTGGTTTAAAGTTCTCATCATGCTTTATTGCTTGCTCTGATATTTATCATGCTTGTCATACGCATTGCGCACGCACACACGCACTCACAAAGCTTCGTTCGAAGCTTATGCGCGTTTGTTACGCTGCAGGTTATACCAGAGTGTATCAGCAACGTTGAGTTGGAGTTGGGAGTGCAATAGCAGGAGGTGTCGGATTGCGCACAGTTTTTATATTTACGCATTGTGTATTTACCTTTTAGTACTGTATGTAAACGAAATGACTTAGTGGAAATATTGTGTTTGTCTTTGATGGTACTCATATGGTGATGCTCATGTTTCAAAAAAAAATTCAGACCCTAAAATCCTCCTTGTGGTATCCCAGGATCGGAACCTGGCGTGTGGGGTTAGGATCCGAGATCGGGGTACTACGGAGGCTGCCACCTCTGAATTCGGGTTACGGCAAATGGACGTTGAGAACCGAATTTGGGGCGTGACACCCATGTACAGAGATTGCCCTTTTGCTAATCCTCTCACCTTTTTCTCACCTTGGACATATAGAAACCCTAATCCCATAGCCTAATCTCGGTTTACACCCCTTTATATAGCAAACCCCGCAATTAGAACACAAAATAAGAAACCCCGCACTTAAGCCTGCGGCCGGTCGGGCGCCCGGTCATTACCGGGTCGGGCGCCTGCCCATTACAAAACACGTCCAGCGTGAAACAGGATAAATCAGGGTATTATCGGGCGCCTGATCACTTTGACCGTCGGGCGCCCGACCGTTCATAGAACAGTCCAGTAGTATATGGCTCAAAATGCATGAATATTGGGCGCCCGGTCATCAGACCGTCCGGGCGCCCGACCATTGTCAGGTGTGACCAGTCTCCACACTCAATAAGCCTAACTATTAGGGCATCTTATAAGATAAGATATTTACCTTTACTGCTAGTTCAATAATGTATGGCCGACTGAATACGTTCAGGTCAAGAATTCTAATTTTTTCAAGAGTATCAATAAAAGGCAGTCGTTCATCTATCACGAAAGTATTCATTTTAAGACGGGTGCGCCACCAATGTTTAGGTATAAAAAATTAGCCCTACGACTGACCTTAAACACACACACACACACACACACACACACACACACACACACACACACACACATATATATATATATATATATATATATATATAGAGAGAGAGAGAGAGAGAGAGAGAGAGAGAGAGAGAGAGAGAGTCGTGGTCTCCTGCGCATGGTCCGCAGGAGACCTTATCTACGGTCTTATAGCGTGGCCTATTGAAGAAAAAGAAGAGCCTAGGGAACTTCATCAACCTCACAAGCTGAAACCCACACGTTGATACTCAATGATGAGCCACATAGCCTTGTAGGCCGAGTGCAATGCCTCCCCTTGTTTAGCCCGCCAGGCAGGAAATTTGGTTTTAAACGAATGAACCCGGTGCAGAACCTCTTGTCCTCGTTCGAGCATCCGCCTTTTATTATCAGACTGCTTCTCGAGCGATGCAACAACCTTAACTCAACACTACTGTTTGGTTGAGATTGCGACTTCCAAACCTTTCTTACGCCTAACCAGGTCATCCATCTCCTGGGCAAGCACTAGAAGTTGCTCATCTATCTCCTCCAATTCCTTATGCAACGTCGCCTCTTTATGATTGATTGCAAAAAAAAAAAAAAAATCCCTGCTAGGACAAAGAAGCCTCCATTGCCAGATTTTAAGTGTCAAATCTGCTCATAGCAATATCCAGACATTCCCGAGCGGCCTTATGTTCATACAAGGATGACAGTATATCCTCGGCATGTGTCAATTTAGAGCCCCATACTTCATCAGTCCCAAGTTCCTGATGAAGATTGCTAGGAACATCTGGAATGGAAACAGGCTCGTAGGAGGAGATCAGGTCAGGTACATCAAGACGGAAGAACCGATCGGGCAAAATGTTGTAAGCTATCAACGCCCTTACACGCGGGTTGACCATCAAGCATCCCTCGGGTTACCATCAAGCCTCCAAGGTAACGAAAGGGTTCGATGGCGGTGGCCCCCATAGATCTCGAGTCAGTCAGGAGAGTGGAACATGATGATAGGGATTGTGAACTTCCTCGTCGTCATCGGAAACTGGCGTAGTGTAGACAGGGTGTGGGATCGAACACCATCTGTAACGCCCCAGATCTACCGTAATTATTTTAAAATTTTCTGAAATTTATTTCTATATTTTTTTATATTAAATACCGGCCATTGATATTAAAAATTCGAATAACGGGATATTCGTTGGAGATTAGATGGTGTACCCTTAATTAAAGTTGCTTAGAATGACCTCATTAACAATGTAGAAGAGTTAGATTTCGCTAAACTCAAAGATTTGCAAAAATTACAAAAATGCCATTGGATAACTTAAGTTAACTGACCATTTTTAAGTACGCATGTTTCTAGCGATCATTAAAATGCAAAACCCCGGACTTTAGCATTTGGACACATTTTAACCGTACACATCGAATTTCAGCTCTCCAATCATTCTACAAATGCCCTAATCAGAAAATGGATCATAAGTAGGCCACCCGATCTTGGATTTGTCCCAAGTTTTGTGTTAACGCCTAAAATCTCATGGCTCACATGTTGGATGGAGTGGATTTAATATATACATCACAGTGGGACCCACCGTGGCCAAAACCACTAACCGGGCCGACCGGCCTGCGTCTAGCACGGTACAAGGATTTTTGTAGCATATGCTGTTGCCACTGCTGCCCTCTACACGGTCCATTTTGTGGGACTCAGTTCAGAAATCCAAGCCGTCCATCTTCTTCCTTACCTTCCAAAACCCCTTCCTACCAAGTTTCATCTCATCCCATCGCAAATCGAACCCGATCTCATCTTTCCTTCCAACCGTTGGAAACTTAGATCTTCCAATCCGGGAAACCTCTTCGCATGGGATCTTAGGAAAGTTTCTAGAGGATTCTAATGATCCTTTCTAGTTAACTAATGCGGAGAATCACCTCAAAAATGGAAGTCTTTCCCACCTTGTGTAGGAATTCTGTAGAATCTCCTCTTGTGCTAAAACCCTATCAAACGGCTGTGGACCTTCAGTTTGTGGACCTTACCTGCCTCATTGGACCCATCTAAACCCACCCTAGGTGTCCGATCGTCAGATAAACCGCCCGTTCAAAAGTTTCTAATTCTAAACTCATTATTTTCTATTTTCTTCTCGTGGACCGTTCATCACTTAGTGGGCCTCATTCCAAAATCCGTCACGATCATTTTATAGCCCATACTTGACTTAACAAACATGTGGAATCTCTCCTCAAACCATGTTGTGTACACCTTCCAAAACGGCTCGAAAGATGATGTATTTCTACTTTAAACCGCAACGTTCATCCGAAGATGGTGTAGCTTCCTTAAAACCCTAATTCCAACCCTACCTTTATATATAGGGCCTCTCTTAGCCAAAGGTGACCCTCACCCACGAATTTGAGAGAGGGAGAGAGAGAAAGAGAAAGAGAGAGAAAGAGAGAGAGAGAGAGAGAGAGAGAGGGAGGTAAGAGAGAGGAGTACCATCTTGCTATTATTTCATCATCTTATATCTCTAATAAGTCGAAGATCATAAGGTGAGAACTCCTTTAAGATTGGATTAATAATTTCATGTTTTATAGGTTAATAATTCTTATATGCTTTTGTTTACATGTGTTTCTTTGTTCTCTCCTTAGTTACCTATATATGAATGCTTTTAAATACTTTTTCCATCTCATGGTGATGGGGACATTCATTGGACTTATAGAACTAGTACGGAATATAATTATGTTTGTTGCACATATGAGATTTGTGTAACCATCTTTAAAGGGACCACCTTTCCTTCCATATTGTATAAAGAATATTTATGATTGTCTAATGGAGATTCTTATATTGTTATATTCCTTTTATATATATGGATGGACCCTGATCTATGGTGATGAATATCGGAACACCCGGTTAAGAGGTTGCTCTAACCTGAGACGATACTTTTAGCTTGTCCGGTTAAGTGGCCACCCTGATCTGTGGTGGTGGTATCAAGATCGCCCGATTAAGTGGTTGTTAAATCTATTTATTACTATTATTATTATTATTATTATATTTACTATTATTATTATTATTATTCCTAAAGTTGTTAAGGATCTTCACAAGACTAAGTTGAGCATGGTTGTTATGAAGCTTAGTAGTACGGGCCGCCATCCTGGGATGTGATGCGTCGGTTACGACTCTTTTGATGAGTGATGAACCATAAGGAAGGATGTGGTGGTACCAAAGGTTGGTTAGACGTTAAGTGGCTTGGTGTAAATTAGTAATAATAATAAAGAATGGCTAATTCATGCATGCACGTGGCTCCATGTGGGTGTATGGAATTGAGAATAGGCTAGAGCGTCCTACTTCTCCCATACACTGTCACGTGTAGATTTGGGCTATGAGCGTTCCGTTTCTCACGTGGTCGGGCAAAATTATGGGCTTGTGTGTCCCAAAACCCCTAGCGGCATGTCTAAGGATTCCAATGCTGGGTCATGCATTATCATGCATTGCATTAAGAAAGAGTAATGGATGTTTTGTTATGATTTTTATGCGATTATTATTTCTAACCTTAAAGTAGTTCTTCATTATGCCGCTTTTGACGGTGTTTTGTGGAAATAATTTAGAACATGTAGGTAACGATCCTCATGAGCCCGAGCCTCAAGGAGACGATTATGATGGCTCGTGGGAGCAGATGGTGGAAGACGAGACCGCATAGTCATTCATAGTGCTAGCATTTATTTAGTATTTGAAATTGTAATAAGTCCCAATAGGAGGACATAGTTATGAACATGGTGTTTGATTGAATGATGGTTATATGGTTTGATGATTTAGTTTAGTTAATGAAATAATATATAAGTTTGGTTTCACCATATTGCTCATGGTTTTTCAAATAGTATGAAATATGCATGTTTGTGTGAAAATTATGTAAGGGGTATAACCCTCACACATTCCAAATAATCTTGGGAATTCGGCCGTCGTAATGTACATGGGAGCCAAAATCTTGGGGTGTTACACCATCTCTCCTCGCGGATAACTTGTTGAAATATTTAGTTGAATCAAATAGACTATTAAAATCGAAAACCAAAAAGAAAATAAAAGAAAATAAGATAGAAAACTTATTGGATTGAGTTGAGGCGTGACTGAGTCACTCGGCTTGAAATCGAATTTGCTCCCCTTGGACAGCGTCCCAAGTGCAACAGGTTTCCAGAGCAATCGATCTCCAGGATACAACGACTATGACCCGATCCAAGTGGTGCACTTACTTTACGCAGGCTCGAACCACTTGCAGTTAAACCCGAAAGTGCTGAGTTGACTCAGCGCAGAACTTTGAAAAAAAATCTTCTTAAAACCAAAGAGAGTTTTTTAAGAGAAATAAAAACGATTTGAATAAATAAAATCGGAATTAGGGAGCCCTTATATAAACTCTGAAATGGTGCCTTAAGCACCCTTTTGAAAGGGTTTGGTCCGTTGGGTTTAAACCCAACCGGAGAGACCAACCGACTGGACGCATTTCTCTGTTCAAAACGAAAAGACAAAAGTGCGAGTACATTTGCACAAATAAATTCCCGCGAGTACCTCTACACACACACACATCACGCGAGTACACTTACACTGCACCCGCACCCGCGGCCCGGCCCGTCCCGTCTAGTCTAGTCTAGTCTCATCTCATCCCATCACGCGTGCGCACGGACACGGACACGGACAAGGACACGGACACGGACATAGACACAGACACGGACTTGGAATCGGACTCGGCTTGGCTCGACGTGCGCCCGCGCGTGTGGTAAATGGTATAGATTAGAGCTATTGGCATAGCCCCCCACATGACCAAATTCACATGCCCCTGAGAGGGGCTCAAGCTCTAAGGCAAAAAACATATCTTATATACAAGAGAGAATTCTTGTTCAAATTCAATCTGGGACTAAAATCCATAACACAAAAGCAAATAATTTCAAATTATGGAGGGAAATTAAAATTTTGAATTATTTTGAAACAAATACAACAATCTTCCACATGTTTTAAAATTAAAACCTTTCGAGTTAACGAGGAATAGTTGTGCAATGGTGCCGGTGTCACCATAGACTTGAACCGACATTAGAGAAAGCAAGACAGGTTTACAGGAATCAGGTGACACCATAGTCTTGAACCTGATTCATTTTGGTGTAAATCGCAAGTACATGCCACTCACACAACTCTTCTTCTATAAGTGATTCTGTGTTTCGATGCTTTTCGGCATGCATCATTACCTGGATTTCATGAGTGCTCTAGAGAATGCGTCTAAATTCTCATAGGAAGTGGCCTCCACCTCCACACCCATATAGGTGAATTCCATCAAGTGTACGCAACAACTGTATACACCACCAAATATATGATTATGGATTCATTAAGAGTTTCGAAAACTCATCCTTCTACGTTGCTGCTTGCACTGCTATACCATAGAAGGGGCTCACTTACATCAGTGCAATCGTCTACCTCGTGTCTTGTTGTTTACCTATTAAACCTATCGTATGGGATCTCCACTTGTATAAGTCAGGTTGTCGACACTGGTAACTCATATATTAGGCTTAGCCCCATTCCCTTCGATGTATCATTGACTAATTTTTTAGATAGTCTTTTGGTAAAAGGATTTGCTAGATTCTTCTCTGACCTCATAAAGTTAATAGATATAACTCCATTGCGCAACATATGTCTTACTGTGTTGTGCCTGAGTCTAATATGCCTGCTCTTCCTATTATATATTTTGCTATTTGCTTTTGCTATAACTGCTTGATAATTACAATGAATAGATATGGCCGATACAGGCTTTGGCCACAATGGTATATCATTAAGAGATTCTTAAGCCACTCAGCTTCTAAACCAGCATTTTCTAAGGCAATAAACTCGGATTCCATAGTTGACCGAGCGATACATGTTTGCTTGGTAGACTTTCATGAGACTGATCCTCCACTTAAAGTGAAGACATATCAGCTAGTGAATTTAGTTTCATCTGAATCAGTAATCCAGTTAGTATCACTATATCCTTCTAATACAGTAGGATAACCATTATAATGTAAACCATAGGCCATAGTGCCCTTTAGGTATCTCAGAATTCTGGACAAGGCATTCCAATGCTCTTTCCCAAGGTTATGTGTATATCTACTTAGCCTTCCTACTGCAAAAGCTATGTCTGGTCTAGTGCAGTTCATCAAATACATAAGGTTACCAATTATTCTGAAATATTTCAATTGAGACACACTACTATCTTTATTCCTTATGAGAGTCACACTGTAATTATAGGGTGTACTGACTGGTAAACAATCAAAATGGTCAAACTTCTTTAATATTTTCTCAATATAATGAGATTGTGATAATATAAGACAATTATCTTTTCTAGTTACCTTAATACCTAATTGGTCGCTGCGATTAGTCGATGCTCTTTGGGCTCACTGCACCGCTTACAAGACTTTCATTGGAATGTATCCCTGTAGACTTGTCTATGGGAAAGCTTGTCACTTGCCCGTGGAACTTGAACACAAAGCCTATTGGGCAATTCGGGCATTGAACTTCGACATTGACAAGGTTAGTTCACTTCGCAAACTCCAAATGAATAAGCTTAATGAGATCCAGAACGATACTTATGAGAACTCAAGGATCTACAAGAGTAGGATGAAAGCCTTTTATGCAAACACATTTTCAGAAAAAATTTTCATGAAGGCAAAAAAGTACTATTGTACAATTCCCGGCTTCATCTTTTTTCAAAAAAATTGAGATCTCGATGGACCGACCCATATATTGTTAAAGAATTTTTTTTCTCATAAGGCTGTTAAGATAGAAAATGCGACGAATGGTAACTGTTTTAAAATAAACGGACAATGCCTTAAACCATTTGTTGATAAATTTGTCTTAGAAGAAAGGTCCATTGCTCTGAACAATCGTATGTATCAGGATAATTAATCTCCTAGTCTGACAGAGGTATGGAGTATATTAGGTTTAGTTTGTTTTTCTGTTTTATTTGTTTTAGTAGATTTTGATACCGGAGGTAGACTTCCATGATCGACTCTCTCAGGTACTCTCGTTTGCACTCTCTTTTGTTTTTATCATTACTCTCATGATTCATGTTCATTGCATATCTTTTTACATTGAGGATAATGCAAGATTTGGTTGGGGGGTGAGATTCTTCAAATCTAGCAGTTTATGGACATTTCGAGCAAGGTTTGTAGAAAATTTTTGATTTTTCTAAAACATCAAAACTCTTTTAGAAAACTTTGTTTCTATGCACTTGAGATGTCATGAGTATGAAGGGATAAAAAATGAACTGATTGATTTTGAAATCTCTAAATTAACTTAAACATAATAGTTTTATATGTGAATCTCCCTATTTGTATGATTGATAGAACATTTGAACACTTTTGAGTCTAGTTTGCATTACATGATTCTCGTGGTTTAAATGGATTAGTAGATATGTAGATTGGTTAGACTGAAGATTTGAAGTGTTAAGGAACCAAGTCGAGGAACTTTGTTCATCCTTCTTCATGTGAAAGAAGAGAAAAGAACAAAAGATATGGATTTCTAAAATCTTATCTATTGCATGAGGAAAATAGAAAGAAAATATGGTATTTATTGAATATTTGTAAAAAAATTCAAAAAAGGGCTACCTATTACCAACCAGGGGATGGTCTACTCGTAACCAAAGCTGGAAATGGGAAGTAGTGTGAAAGCCGTTGAAGGAATGGTAAGGCAAATTCTTGTCATAGGCAATTGGTTGATTATGTACACTTTTAGATCTTTTATTTAGCTAATTTATGAAGAAGGTAATCCTGGAAAGTTATGAGATGTATATGCACATGCACACTAGACCATACATGTTCGGATTCGTCTATCTGTTAATAAATCAGTGGGGATTCTGTGTGAACACTTATTATGTTTGGAAAGCTTAGGACTTCAATTTCTCATCATTTGGTTTTTCTGAATTTTACACTTATATATCTTAAAGTCTATAAAAATATAGTTTCCAAAAGAGAGTTGAGTTTTCAGAGAAGGGGAATGTTTCACACTTCTTTTGCTCGCGACAGCAAAAGGCTGGTTGGGTAGTGTGTTGAACGTTTAATTTATACATATTCTAACCCATATCATCACATTGTATGCATGATTTGCATGTCTAAAAGTCGTATCTAATGCATGTTTTGTAGATGTAGGAATGAGAGAGAGACTTCACCCAATTGATGGCTAAAAGACTATATTTAGAAGCTAGTTGATGGTGATTAAAGTTGAGCCAAAGAAGAAAGAAAGAAGAAAAGTGAGGAGAGAGAAAGAAAGGAAGAAAATGGCCACGACCGATCTTGACCGGTCGGCTAAGGAAGCCATGACCAGTCTTGACCGGTTGGCCAACCTTGCTGCCCTCCTCTTGTATACGTTGGACAGGACCAGAAGGGTCCAACCGGTCTTGACCGATCAGCTAGACCCTTGAAAAATGTCTAGCAATTGCTAGAGCTCACTATAACAAGCCCCGGACAGGTCCGACCGGTCAAGATCTGTCGGCCAGTGTGATTTCTGTGGAAATACAGTAGTTTGCTTAGCAAGCTTTGAAATTTGCTGCGCACGGAATCTCTTACGTAATTCTGGAAGATTCTGGGGCTGTGGAGCCTCCCCATTATAAAAATGACACCTAGGTTTTGTTCCTAAGGCATCATAGAAGGCTAAGGACTTCGTGGGAGGTGAAGAGGATCGTCGTGGAGCGTTTACAACTCTCCTGAATTCGGTTTTTCATGTTTTTTATTATTTTTAGTTGAAGCATGATAATGCTTGGCTAGAACTTCTTAGTTAAGGTTAAGAGGTGAAGCTTGTAGCTAGTTATCATGTAGAATTCGTTTGATTCAAGTACTCTATTTAAAGTTTGGATTTTTAAATTCTATTTTGAATAAAAGTTGGTATTTTTGGATGTTTTATGAGAGTTCATGTGCTTCGGACATGGGTTCCTTACAATTCTTTGATATTATCATGTTTGGATTAATTAGATTCAAATTGTAGTAACCTTAGAGCATACCATAGTCCATTGGCATGGTTGTTACTTCGAAGGCTACATATTTGAATTCTATGTGCTTCATTAGAACTAGATCCTAATCTCTGACTTAAGTAGGGATTGTTTGTTTTTGAATGCTTAATCTTCCAACTAGAAGAGAGATAAAACTTCAATTCTAATTGTGTTTATGCTTGGATGAATGAATTCACATAGGACTACTAAAAGTGAATCCTTGAGGCCTTAGTTCTGTTAATTACAGATTTTTATAAAGTTACTATTTTAGGTTAGTTTTCGACTTTGAATTCTAAAATTGTTGAGATTAGAGTTACTAGAATAGTTTGAATTGGTTTACCCTAATTCCCTCTGGATCGACTTTGGTCTTACCGAGATTATTACTACATCGCAAGCCTTGTACTTGAGGCGAGTGAACAGGAATCAAACACATTTTAGAGAAAACAGTATACTCAAATCGCAAGGATTGGTCGCTTCGACTTACCGATGCGCTCTGGGTTTATCGTACAGCTTTCAAAACACCTATTAGAATGTCTCGCTATAGACTTGTTTATGGGAAAGCTTGTCACTTGCTTGTAGAATTGGAACATAGGGCATATTGGGCGATAAAGAAAATGAATTTCGATTCTGACAAAGCGAGCTCGTTGCGCAAACTACAATTGAATGAACTTGCAAAACTCTGGAATGAGGCATATGAGAATGCACGAATTTACAAGGACAGAATGAAGTTGTTCTATGATAAGAACATCTTTCGTAAGACATTACGATCAATCAAAAGGTCTTTATGTATAATTCTCGGCTACATTTATTTTCGGAGAAATTGAGGTCTCGATGGACCAATCCCTTCATTGTGAAAATTGTGTATCCTTATGGGACTGTGAGTTGTTAAATCCAAGAAACGATAACATTTTCAAAGCGAATGGTCGGCGATTAAAACCGTTCTTTCACAACTTTCCTTTAGAATGTATGTCCATACGTCTGAATGATCTTGTATATTAGGATACTTGATCTCCTAGTCTGATGGAGGTATAAAGTTGTTTAGGATTAGGATTTTGTTCCTTTTGCTTTATTTACTTTTCAATAGGTTTGTTAGATGGAGGTAGAATTTCAGCTTTTGCCCTCTTAGGTACTCTTATTCCTCACTCTTATTTTTTTGTCATTGCTCTCATGTTATTATTACATTCACATCTTGTTACATTGAGGACAATATAAGATTCAGTTGGGGGGTGAGATTTCATCATCTAGTATTCCGTACATTTCGAGCAATCAAGTAGGAAATTTTTAAATTTTTTGAAATTTCAAAACTCTCTTGGAAAGCATTGTTTTTATATACTTTAGAAAATATAAGTATAAAAGGATGAAAGATGAAGTATTATGATTTTGAAATTCTTGGAATATTTTAAATATAGTGGATTTTTATACAAATTCCCATATTGAATGATTGATAGAAATTTTGAATATTTTGAGTCTATCTCACATCACACGATTTTCAGGATGGAGGGGATTACTAGGTTTATGGATTGATTAGAATGAGATTTAAGGTGTCGAGGAACCAAGTCGGGGAAGTTTTTCCATCCTTGTTCATGAGAAAATAAAAGAAAAGAACAAAAGATATGGATTTCTAAAAATCCTATTTAATGTGTAAGAAAAGAAAGAAAGCTTGGTTTTTATTGAATATTTGTTAAGAAAATTTTGAAAAGGGCTACCTACTAACTAACTAGGGGAAGGTCTACCTGTAACCTGAGCTGGAAATATGAAGTAGTGTAAAAGCCATTGAAGGAACGGTAAGGCAATTTCTTGTCATAGGCTTGTTGTTGAATTGTACACTTTGGATCTTCAGTTTGATTGATTTATGAAGAAGTTAACCCTTGAAGTTCATGAGATGAGCATTCACTTTGTACACTAGACCACATTTTTTCTAGATCTTCTATTTGTTAATCAATTGGTGGAAATTTTATGTGGAACATTTACGGTATTTGGAGGGTTTAAGATTTCAATTTCTATTGTTGATTGTCTCTAAAATTTATACTTGTATGTTTTAGAGTTTATAGAAGAATGTTACTAAGAGAGTTTAGTTTTAAAGGATGGAATTGTTTTACACATGTTTTGCTTGGGACTAGCAAAATGCCGGTTGGGGGTGTGTGTTGAGCTCTTAAATTTGATTGTTTATTAAGTGGCAACTCATATAGTATATGCTTTGCATAGATGAATGCCAATCCATACTGTCCAAACTATGGACAATAGCCTGAAAATCATATGCAGAATCACACGTCCATTGGGTTGTAATCAAGTGAGTGGCCATCAAGGGGTTGGTTGAAAAGAAATTGATTGTAATGCATGGAGGCAAGAATATGCCTATCCATTGCAATGCATGGAGGCATGCAGGAATGTGCCTACCTATCCATTGCAATGCATGTAATCACCAATGTTTCTCAAATTGACTAACAGTTGTAGGTAACTGATTGTTTGAAGGTAGTTGATGATTAATTTAAAAATGGACTAAGTGGACACCTATGCTTTTATATTTCATCTACATCGACTTGCATAGCAATATTTACTTCCTAGAAACTCTTGCTTTGTTTGATTTTAATCTTGTCTGTTGGACTGGAATGCATCTTAGTGTCACATTTGTCATCAATGGGTGCTCTCTCCAATCGTTTTGGAAGTTAGAGCAGCCATGTGTTTAGTGTGACAATAAATTGGTGCTACTGGCAGCAGATTCTTCTTCTTCTTCTTCTTCTTCTTCTTCTTCTTCTTCTTTTCTTTTTGAGTAATAGTTTATTGTTTTTTATTTTAAATAAATGGCGGGCCTAATACCTTCAGTAATTCTATTTCTCTATACCCTAACTTGCTAAGCTTATGTATTTACAATGATGAATCAGTTCTAGAGGTTTGTTGGGCATAATATAAAGTTATTGTTATCTGTAAAATTTTCATATCTTTTTTAGTTTGAATGGTAAGGTATGTATTATTGCTTCTTTGTTTCGTAGTGGGCATCTCAATTTTGTAAATTCCTATTAACTTTCTGGATAACATTTTGGTGAAGAAGATGATGCGAAACTAGAAAAGCTGAAGGCCCTTCTTTCTACTGTAAACAATAATGACAGCAGTCACATTGTTCATGTTCTTCCTAGTCCCAATGCTCTTTCAGATGTTCTTATTAGCTAACTTCTGTCATTTTTTTTTTCATTTGGAGAGATTTTTCGTTTGAATTGATGGGCTTTTCATTGATCTCATCTGTTATAGCATAAAAGCGGTGGTCGAAGATATCGAAGACTCAAGACCTGCGAGCGCCGTTTTACTTTCAGTGTTCAACCCACGAGCCCTTATGATCGAAGCTCCCAAATCGTGAAAGTGCGGTATACACTCCCGAGTCTATGAGCTGCCTTGGTTGCTAGTCATCAGATGAGGACATCTTATAATTCGCCTGCTTTTACTCCCTGGCTACAAAACAAAGGTTTCGCATGCGAGCAGTTCGGCTCGTGGTCGTCGAAAAGGATCATACATCCACCTGCGAGCAGCCCACTTCAAGGTTGTTAAACGAGGTTATCTTCGAGGCGAATAATCACAGCCTTTCAGTATCAGTCTGTACAGATCGATTTTTCCTTATCCATAACTCTGAGCATCCCCAGCAAGAGACGTAATCAGTTGGACGTCCAAGGTTGTTAGGTCATCCCTCTATTCAAGGATTAACAGGATAAGCACCTAACCCTTGTAATCAGCAGTGATCCTAACGGCTTGTGTATAAGATTGGATCACCTGGATCTATATAAATATATGGCCTCATAGATGATAAAGGTACACAATCTCTAAGCTCATATCCCGCTTTTCACTTTACAACCATGTCCTGTCTGACTTAAGCTTCGGAGGGCCAACGGATGGACGCCAGCCACCCTTAGTTTTCTCTTTTATTCTTTCAGGTTTGGAGGGAAGCGTGCTCGAAGGAAGGTGAACGTCTGGAGGATCTTGTTACCAAATCCGACATAAACAGATTGGCACCGTCTGTGGGAACGAAGTTGTCAAAATTAGCCATTCTCATCGCTGATCGTTATCTCCCACCATGCCTCCCAAAAGGACGGATCATCCTTCCACTTCAAGACAGACGTTACCTCCGCCTGACATCACTGAACCAGTGTCTAATCTCCCTCAGACTGCTTCGACGGGCATGCCTCCGAGAGAGTCCAACTTGCTGTCACATAACCTATTTTACGATGTATCCGGCAGTCAAGACGACATTATGCATTTCCTCGGAAACACACTTCTTACTCTTAAAGCTAGGCTTCAAACCTTATCTAATCGGTTTGATCAGCACTTCCCGGAACCACAACAACAACCTCCAGAAGGGCGGCCGATGCGACCTGTACCAGTAGCTTCCAGACATTCTACAGGCGAGCCATGAACCCAACCAAATCCTCCTTCAAATCGAATGCCACTCGGCAATCAAGTCCCGGTACCTCCTGCACAATCTATACATTCCAGAATCTCCCGGCAACAACAATCTCAGGGGTCTGCTGTTAAAACTTCAAGCTATACCTTACCATGGGAAGGAGATCTCAAGAGAATCGAGGATCGCTTCGACGATATGGAGCAACGATATCGGTCTAATCTCCCATCTATTGCTCTTGCATCAATTCATCGATCTGAATCTCCCTTCACCCGTGAGGTTATAGAGGCTTCCTTGCCTAAGAAATACCGAACGCCGATCATCGTCCCGTATACGAGCACCGACGATCCTCTCGAACATCTGGAGACATATAAGTCTCTTATGGAGCTAGAAGGATATGGTTCAGAAATTATATGTAGGGCTTTCTCCTTAACTCTAAAAGATATAGCGCGTACATGGTTTCGAGGCCTAAAACCTCGATCTATCGGATCCTTCTCCCAATTATCAGAGGTCTTCCTTTCTCAGTTCATGAGAAGCATCCGCACCAAAAAACCGGCATCTCACTTAATGGATCTGAAGCAGCAGCATGGGGAGACAATTAAGGAGTTCACGGTCTGGTTCACTGCGGAAGCCGTCCAAACTGAAGGTTATACCGAAGACAAAGGCCTCACCGCCCTTATAGCTGGAATTACAAGCGAAAAATTCCGGTTTGCCCTGGACAAAACCCCCCCTAAAACTATGACAGAATTCCAAGCCATGGCTAAAAAATACATCAATGAGGAAGAAGTCGCTTTGGCACGTCACGATATGTAAGGCAGGAAGCGTAAGTCTGAGGAGATCTCTCCTCCTGATAAGAAATATTAGCGCGATCGACGGGATCGTTCCCCAAAGAAGCCCTACTCTGGTAAATATCATAATTACACACCTCTCAACCAATCTCCTGAGAAAGTATTAATGGAGATCAAGCACAAACCATATGTGAAGTGGCCTTCAAGGATTAAGTCCGATCTTGAAAAAAGAGACAAGAGGAAGTTTTGTTATTTCCATAAAGATCATGGGCATAACACCTAAGATTGTATATCATTAAAAGATCACATTGAAGCCCTGATTCGAAAGGGTCATCTCCGGGATTATGTGGCGCGCCAGGGTCGGTCGCCTAAGAGAACGGAAGCCCCATCACAAAGGAAAAAGTCACCTCAACATCACTTTTCGCAAGAAGATGCTGAACCCATTGGTGAGATCGGAACCATTGCTGGGGTCCATCTTGTGGAGGAGATTCTCAAGCGTCAAGGAAAGCATATGCTCGCAAGGCATCTCAGAAGCCCCAGCATATTTATTGGCTGGAAAAATCGTTCAATATGACAAATCCTAACTATCATCCGATCTCTTTTTCTCTTGAAGATGCAGAAGGGATTCATTTTCCTCACGATGACTCCATTGTGGTCGCGTTAAAGGTATCAAATTATTTAACTCATCGTATTATGTTGGATACAGGTAGCTCATCTGATGTTCTTTACCTAGAAGCTTTTAATAAAATGGCACTCACCAGAAGTCTACTTAAACCAGTCTCCACTTCCCTCATCAACTTCGGGGGTGAAGTTGTAACACCAGAAGGGAGCACGGACCTTCCAGTCACCTTCGGAGAAAGTCCAGCTAAAACCACGGTCTTCGTTAATTTCCTCGTAGTAGATCGAAGATCAGCATATAACGCTATTTTGGGCCAACCTTCGCTTAACAAGATAGGAGCAGCTTTACACCCCTTGTACCTATGCATCAAATTCCCTACTCCAAACGGAGTCGGGGTTGTATGAGGAAATCAAAAGGAAGCTCGAGCATGTTACGAAATCGCCGGACAAGATCGAAAGAAAGCCCAAGTAGCTCCTATTATGATGATTACAGGAGACCCATCAGATCTCCCGATGGCTGCAACTTTGGACCCAAGAGAGAGCGCTCTCCAATCAGGCACCCCGGGGGAAGAGACAGTCGCGATCCACTTATCTAAAGAAAATTCGTCCAAGAAGGTTTACATTGGATCTTCTTTGAACGATGTTTTTCATGAAAATCTGACTCATTTTCTCACCGAATATCAAGATGTCTTTGCTTGGTCTCATAGTGATATGCCAGGCATCGACCTTAATGTCGTGGTTCATCGCCTGAAAGTTTATTCGAAGCACAAACCTGTTCATCAGCGTCGACGGGCGTTCACCGCAGAAAGGCAAATGGTGATTAAAACTGAGGTCGAAAAGTTGTTGACTGTCAATTTCATTGAGGAAGTTAACTACCTAGAATTGGTCGCGAACTTGGTCCTTGTTCGAAAAGCTAATGGTAAGTGGAGAATGTGCGTGGACTACTCTGATCTGAACAAAGAATGCCCGAAGGATAGTTTCCCGACTCCACGCATCGACCAATTGATTGATTCAACAGCAGGGCATGCCCTGCTAAGTTTTATGGACGCCTACTCTAATTATAACCAAATCATGATGCATCCGCCTGATAGTCAACACACTGCCTTTATCACTGATCGGGGCTTGTATTGTTACAAGGTAATGCCCTTTGGTCTCAAGAATGTAGGAACCACCTATCAACGTCTGGTTAATAAAATGTTCGCTATACAAATTGGTAAGAATATGAAAGTTTATGTCGACGACATGCTCGTGAAAAGTGTCACAGCCAACGACCATCTTGCAGATCTCCGAGAAGCCTTCGACCTAATGAGGAAGTATCGAATGAAGCTAAATCCAGAGAAATGTGCTTTTGGGGTTTCCACCGGGAAATTTCTTGGGTTTATGGTTGGCCAACGAGGAATCGAGGCGAATCCCGAGAAAATCAAAACCTTGATCGAAATGAAGTCTCCGTCCACTCTCAAAGATGTCCAACGATTGGCTAGTCGTATCGCATCATTGAACAGGTTTATTTCGTGTGCCTCTGATAAGTGCCTTCCTTTCTTCAAGCTTCTTCGAGCTACTGCAAAAACTGACTGGGTGTGGACCCCATAATGCGAAGAAGCATTTCAACAACTGAAGCAATATATGAGCACACCTCCTATTTTATCAAAACTTGTTTTACAGGAGTAGCTCCTTTATTTATCTGTCTTCTACGGCCGTTAGCGCCGCATTAATAAGAGAAGATTCCGGGGTACAAAGGCCCGTTTATTATATTAGTCGAGCGATGGTGGATGCAGAAACTCGATATTCTGATAAGGAGAAATTAGCTCTCGCCTTAGTGACTGCTGCTCGAAAACTGCGACCATATTTCCAAGCCCATTTTATATTGGTACCTACAAATTATCCATTAAGACAAGTCCTTAAAAAACTTGAGGTTTCAAGGCGTTGACTAAATGGGCAATTGAGATCAGTGAGCATGATATATCGTTTTGCCCAAGAACCGTAATTAAGGGTCAAGCCGTGGCTGATTTCATCGCTGAATTCACGTACTCGACTCCAGTAGATTCTTCCTCTAACAATGACCTCGCGACCAGTGACCAGACCCCCTGGTCGCTTTTTGTTGATGGGTCTTCATGCGCCATAGGTAGCGGAGCTGACTTGATCTTAATTACTCCTGACGGGTCACATTTTCAATATGCTTTACGATTTGAAACGCACGTCTCTAATAATGAAGCGGAATATGAGGCTTTGATCGTTGGCCTCGAACTAGCAAATATACTCTCGATACGTAATTTACTTATACACGGTGACTCTCAGCTCATAGTCAATCAAGTGCTCAGCGAGTTCGAGGCGAAAGAAGAGCGAATGGCTTTATACAAATCCCGAGTACTTATCCTGCTCGTAAAGCTGAACAAATATAAAATGATTCACATCCCTCACTAGAAGAACAAGCTCGCAGATTCCTTGGCAAAGCTAGCCTTTGCACCAGAGTTTGAATTAACGCGATCTATGCCCATCGAGCATCTTCATGCTCCGAGTATTAGTCATACGACTCCAAAACAAGTAGTCACAGTACATTCCTCCCCACGTTGGATGGACCCCATCGTCCTTTATCTCAAAGATGGACAACTCCCAGATGATAAAAAATCTGCACGACAAATTCGTTACGATGCTGCCAGGTATACCTTACAAGATGGAATTTTACTGTGTAAAAGCTTTACTTTACTATATTTAAGGTGTCTTCATGCAGAAGAGGCGCATCGCGTTCTTGATGAAATACACCAGGGGGCATGCGGTAACCATCCTAAGGGACGCTCTTTATCATATAAAGTAATGAGGCAAGGGTACTACTGGCCCACCATGAAGGCGGACGCGATTGAATTTTCTAAAAAATGCGACAAATGCCAGCGACACTCTCTAATACCCCGTGTACCATCTGAGCAGATGACACCGATGGACGACCCTTGGCCCTTCGCCCAATGGGGAGTTGATATCATCAGACCATTGCCCACCGAGAAAGGTTAGAACAGGTTTGCAATCGTAGCAGTCGATTATTTCACCAAATGGGTCGAGGCAGAATCATTAACCACAATCACCGAAAAGCAGACCACTAGGTTTATGTGGAGAAATATCATATGCTGTTATGGGCTCCCCCACACTATAATCACCGACAACGGAAAGCAGTTCGACAACGCCGCATTCTCGGAGTTTTGCGACAAATGGAAGATACGAAGTAATCGTACCTCCCCATATCATCCCCAGGCTAATGGACAAGTTGAAGCAGTCAATAAGATTATCAAACATCATCTAAAGACTAAGCTCGATGAATGTAAAGGCATGTGGCCAGAGCTCCTACCGAAAGTTTTATAGGCCTATAGAACTACAACTCGCACTTCAACTGGAGAAACTCCTTTCTCTTTAGCATTCAGCACCGAAGCAGTTGTCCCAGTCAAAGTCCAAGTACCCTCGTATCGAATCGAGCAGTACGATTCCTCGAATAATCAAGAGGGGCTGAGTCTTCATCTCGACCTCTTGGAAGAAAGAAGGGACGCATCCCAACTTCTAGTAGCAGCTTATCAACAGCGTATTTCTCGCTATCGTAACGCCAAAGTCCGACCTAGAGCTTTCCAACTCAGTGATTTGGTCCTTAGACAGAATCTCGAAATTCCTGCTCGCTCATTGGATCCGAACTAGGAAGGCCCTTACCGAGTTGTCAAAATTGTGCGACCAGGTACGTATTATCTCGAAGATATGTAAGGAAGACCCCTACGTCGCCCTTGGCATGTAGAGCATCTACTCAAATATTTTCCCTAACTTGATGTAAATCCAAATGATATTCAAATAAAGATGGATTTTTTTTGTCGCTATTCCATTAGTTGGACCCAAATAGCCCCGAAGGTAATATACGCATTCCCTTGGCCGAATCCTCTACTTTCAGCAGAGTCGAAGCCTCAATCGATAGACCAATCTATCTCTACGCGGACATGGTCACCGAGACCCCCGGATTGAATCTAACTCATTCTTTCATGAGTTAAGTACCCAGGCATTCAACATACGACCAACGAGAAAAAAGAGAGAAGGAGAAACAACATACAAACCACCCATTACTTGTATGAAGTCACAGTATAAAAAAAGATGTATTCATTCTATTAGATAAACTTTGATCATCTTACAATAGGAGCGATTGATTTTACATAAGAAAGAGAAAAGAAAGAGATGATCATCTTTAGACATCACTTTGGGGAGGAGCGCCGTCTCGACCTCGGGGCCAGCTTCTGGGACCCCTGCAGCCTGAGTAGTCTCGGTTACCTCGTTCTCAGCAGCTGCCCTCTCCTCGGCAGCTACGATGGCTGCAACCTTTTCGAACTCCCCCATATCAAATGACGGAGACATTTGTTGCACTACTCTCAGTGCAAAGTTGCAACCAGCGTCATACGACTCGTATCGCTCGTCGTCGTATAGCTGCGAAGTGCGAAACTCCATGATAGCTCGGGGCCCCTCCTCAGACAGCAGCTTGACGTAGGCCACCCTTTCCTCCTCCCAGTGGATGGAGTCGTCTCGGAGCTGTGCAAGGGTGGACCGCTCTTTCTCCAGTGCGTCGCTGACCTCTTTTATTCGCGATCTGCTCTCTATGAGCTGCTCCTCCAAAGCTATCTTATCTTGGCGAAAGATCTCTCTCTCTTTCTCTATCTTCTCCTTCATCTCTGCGAGCCTTACGAAGTTTGTGTATAAGGCCTGATACTTGTCGGTCAGGACTTGGACCTTTTCAATGAGGATTTTCATCTCCTCAGTCATCTTCATGATCAAGGTCTCGCGAGATTTAATGACTTGGTCCCTCTCGTGGACCGCCTTTTTCAGGGCAACTCTCTTCCCTTCAGCCTCATCTATAATACGACGGGCGGCGAGGATGTCACGCCTCGTTCGTATGATGAGATCCAGGCCCTGTTCAAAGAGAAGAAGGATTATGAGATATGTTCACTTGAAAACTAACAAAGAAAGCAAGAAACAGGTTCAAATCGGAGAATTCTTTACCTGGACCATCCTCACTCCTGCGTCTAGAGAGAGGTCTTCAGGACTTGGTATAGGGAGAGAGCCGAAGGTCTGGGGGGAGATGTTATCAAAAAGAAATTTGCAGATTGGGTGCAGATGGCTTGGAACGGTAAACGTTCCAACTCCGGAAGGCTGGGCTACGACTAGGCCAGCAGGGCTCGCATCTTGAGCAACAGGTTGTGTAATACCCCAAAAATTTGGACGCACGAGTAAGTACACGATTGCATGTTCACACGTGAAAAATTTAAATTCTAGGCTGTGTTGTTCACACGCATACACACACGTATATACTTTTATACGATTTCTAACACTTTTTAAAGCATTTGAAAACTCAGTATACTTAGCTAAATCAATAAACTGACCCTTAAGATGACCTATCGTGGCTAGACCGGAAGATTTAACCATCCACTCCGATTTCGAATTACGCGATCAATGTAAACCGCCGTACATCATCCTGTATACATGTCTGTCCATAAATATGACCCGTACGTTGTGTCCGTCACAAGGCATATGCTTAGACCAGTGATTACTTGGCCCTATGAACCTGCTCGGGTGCGTTTGTAACACCCTAGGGTTTTAGAATAATTTAAATTATAATTTAGTTAATTATTTAATAATTTAAATAAATTAAAATATTGATAAATTAATAATAAATCATCCGTAGGGAATTACTATATGGTCTCTTTGTTAAAGTTGCTTAGAATAAACCCTAGAACAACATGGAAGTGATAGATTTTACAAAACTCGTAAATTTATGATAATTACGAAAATGCCATTAGTTAAACTTAAGTTATACCACCTTTTTAAGTTTTATGATTTTCAAAACTTATTTTCACATGAAAATCTATATATTAGTTTTAGGACACGATCTAATCATACACGTCAAATTTCAGCCGTCCAATCATCTCACAAATGCCCTAATCAGAAATTGGGCCATAAGTGGCCCACCTCAATTCGGATCTGCCTTATTTTTCTTTTCAACGATTAATTTTATGTTGTCCACCTATTGGACGGATAAAATGGTCCAAATTCACCTAGGGTGGACCCCACTCGTGAGGACAATAGGTTTTACCACATGTACGTGCGTTGCACGTTATATTAAAAAAAAAGAAAGTTGACACCAATTCGTCTCCAGAAGCTACGTAATAGAGGAGGTCGCTGCCATCTCACAACGTCCATCATAGTGGGCCCCAATGAGAAATCCAGCTCGTTCAACGGAACTGGACCCCATCCAAACTCGGTCCGTCCAAATCCTGTGACCGTTCGTCACTTGTGTAGCCCACTTCAATCAACCGTTTAAAACCAAGAACACCAAGATCCACATCATCCACATCTCCACCTCAACTCGGATCTGCCTCATTTTTCTCATCGACGGCTAACTTTATGTTGGCCATTAGTTGGACGGAGGAAACTAGCTAAATCCACTACAAGTAGACCCCACTTAAAAGTGGAGCATAAAAATTATATTACACGTGCATGTTGCGTACAAAAAAAAGAAAAGAAAAGAAAAAGTAGCCAAGCACGAGTCTGAGTCTTCTTCCTCATCTTTTACGTAACAGCGTCCGTCCGCTGGAAGCTTTGGGCCACCTTGCGTTCATCAGGGTGGACCTCAATGGTCAATCCAACCCGTCCATCCGACCTCCCCTCAATAGTAGACAGCCCCTTTGAAGTTTTTGTTTTATCTTTTACTTCGTGTATAGCGTACACCGGTCCGTGATTTACAATCAATGGTAGCTAAAAACCGCCAAGATCTCGCATTCTGTCTTGCATGGGCGTACAAGAACGGCTGTACTAAGGTCGTGTGGACCCCACCTATCTTCCCAACGGTCCCAAACGTGTAGGATACATGATACAAGGAATTGAATCCTTTTTGGAATAGGAAAGCTTGTCAACCCCACGTCCGATCGTGAGACTGTTTACACGGCTATAAAAGCCCATCCTCTATCTCTTCCTCTCTTCAGAAAACGTCAGAGAGAGTGAGAGAGAGAAAGATATCCATTAGAGAGAGAGAGACGTTGGAGAGAGAGAGAGACGTTGGAGAGAGAGAGAGAGAGAGTGAGAGTGAGACGTTAGGAGAGAGAGAGAGAGAGAGAGAGAGAGAGAGAGAGAGAGAGAGAGAGTGCGGCTGCTGTTGATGCTGGGGCAGCGTCCCAAACCAAGAGGAAAGAAGAAAGAAGAAAAGAAGAAAGAGAAAGAAAGAAAAAGACCGAGTCGACTCGCTGAGTCTACTCAGATTCAAGTTAGGTCCTATTTGAAGCCTAGAGATTAGCAAATCGGTGAGTGATTCTTCGCATGGTTGTTCCGTTAATTTCTTCCATATAATTCCTCTTAACTATATATTGAATTTTGGTTTGAGTTATGCAATTTCTAAGTTATCCTCAAGTCCTTAAATTGATCCGGGGTAAGGGATTCCACCGCTTGTCGTGTTCTCCAAATTCATGTTTATATTATTTACTTTTCTTGTAGATCTCGTTCCCCTTTCCTACGTAACCCTACCTAAAGGTTAAACATAGGTTGAACGTACTCCCTTCAGATTCGCTTCCTAGGTTTCAAATATAAAAACCCTAGTTAAACGAAACATAGATGCACGATACATTGTTGTAGTTACAACACGTTATGTGACCTACTTCGTTAACAACCCTTTCAATGTATGATGAAAAATCAAGCGAATAATTATTTAATTACAGATGACACATGCATGGTATGATTGGAATTGAGTTGAGATGCATTGTATGCTTGAAGATATGTTTCCATGATTCATGACATTCATATGCATTCTTATACACAACGACAGAACAGGAGCATGGTTGATTTGACTCCTGGCGTGCATGGTTGATTTGCCGCCTCGCTGTACCGGTTAGGTGAGCATGGTTGATTTGCGACAGGTTCCTAATGTTCAGTGGCAGCGAGTTCTGGTCGTTTCACTTATTGAGCATGGTTGATTTGCTCGGTTGGATCAGTGGTGCATGGTTGATTTGCCCACTGGCGTGCATGGTTGATTTGCCGCCTCGTTGTACCGGTTAGGTGAGCATGGTTGATTTGCGACAGGTTCCTAATGTTCAGTGGCAACGAGTTCCTAGACGTTTATTGCTCTCGCACGTATCATGACATACATGACATCATGCTAATCATGTTCTTTTGATAATAAATTATAAAGTGTATCAATCATAACCTTATCCTCGTATGTTTCATACAATTCTATCCGTTGATGATTTGCATCCTGTTTCTTATTAACTGGAATATTACCTGTGATGGAAATGACCTCACTGGGCTTTTAGCTCACCAAAATCACTACAGTTCTTGCAGGTTTTCAAGAAGAACAAGACATAGGCTAAGGAGAGTATTCAGGGGGTTTCATTCTTCTCGAGCGTCAACCGTGTCAGATTTATTTTAGTTTTTGTAAAAATTTAAGACATTAGTGGAAAAGAAATTTTATGTTTGGGAATTTATTTTAGATATATAATGTGTGGAATGGAATCTCAAGGAATCTGCGCTCGAATTTTTCAATTCACACCCTAGAACTCGGGCTTGGGTTATTGTACTCGGGTTTCGAATTTCAGGGCGTGACAGTTTGGTATCAGAGAGAGATTTCGAGAATTCCAAAGTGCCTAGGGTTAGGGCTAGCACCTAGTACTGAACTTGGAGTTAGGGTTATGATCACTGGTAAAGTTTCCGCTATGACCTTTTTATGAACTAAGATGGTTGTTTAATTGACGATGGTTATATTTGAGTTAGACATGAAAGACCATTTAGGGTGTCGGAGCCTAGGTTTTAGATTTCATGGAGGATCTTAGGTATAGTTTACACTAGATCTTAGGTACGAAGCTTAGAGAACTGAAATTTCATTTTATCCCGTGTAATTTAATGAAATTCGAGTAGGGTCCATAGTTGAACATAGGAAATGGTTGTAGAGAACCTGAAAATAGGATAACTTGTAGACACACAGGAATGGGTGCGCTATGTACGATTTTATAGTTGTTCTACTTAATGTTTGTTTTATTTAAAAAGTTATCAAATGCTTGCCTCTACTTGTGGATGTTGTTTGAACGTGACGTTTACCTTTACTGGAGGTTGTTTTGGTGATAAGGTTATCTAATTGTTTATCCCTACCTAAGGACGTTGTTTACACTGTGATCTTCGCCTTGCTAATGACGTTGGTTGTAGGATTAAGTCTGTAATGTTGAGGTTAGGGTGTCTGTAGGTTTTGTCTGTGATGTTTCTTTTATTTGGACTGTCTGTTTTCCTTGTTTCATTGTTTGTACTATGATTGATTGTCTTGGTTGTGACATTGCTTTTGTTGGGATGTTATTGTTGACTTTCTTCTCTTCGTTATAGCGTTAGCTTAGGCACATCAGAGTGCATAGCGATAGCTTGGTTGCGGTTATGGTTGAATCTCGAGGACGAGATTCTCATAAGGGGGGTAGATTGTAAGAACCCAAAGTCATATAGGTCATTACACACACTTGTGAGCAGATAAACCCATGACTTGTAGGGCATAGACACACTGTAGTATTCGTCTCTTAGCTTAGTGGGTTTGCTTGAATTTCGAGGACGAAATTCTGTGTAAGGGTGGTAGAATGTAATACCCCAAAAATTTGGACGCACGAGTAAGTACACGAGTGCATGTTCACACGTGAAAAATTTAAATTCTAGGCTGTGTTGTTCACACGCATACACACACGTATATACTTTTATACGATTTCTAACACTTTTTAAAGCATTTGAAAACTCAGTATACTTAGCTAAATCAATAAACTGACCCTTAAGATGACCTATCGTGGCTAGACCGGAAGATTTAACCATCCACTCCGATTTCGAATTACGCGATCAATGTAAACCGCCGTACATCATCCTGTATACATGTCTGTCCATAAATATGACCCGTACGTTGTGTCCGTCACAAGGCATATGCTTAGACCAGTGATTACTTGGCCCTATGAACCTGCTCGGGTGCGTTTGTAACACCCTAGGGTTTTAGAATAATTTAAATTATAATTTAGTTAATTATTTAATAATTTAAATAAATTAAAATATTGATAAATTAATAATAAATCATCCGTAGGGAATTACTATATGGTCTCTTTGTTAAAGTTGCTTAGAATAAACCCTAGAACAACATGGAAGTGATAGATTTTACAAAACTCGTAAATTTATGATAATTACGAAAATGCCATTAGTTAAACTTAAGTTATACCACCTTTTTAAGTTTTATGATTTTCAAAACTTATTTTCACATGAAAATCTATATATTAGTTTTAGGACACGATCTAATCATACACGTCAAATTTCAGCCGTCCAATCATCTCACAAATGCCCTAATCAGAAATTGGGCCATAAGTGGCCCACCTCAATTCGGATCTGCCTTATTTTTCTTTTCAACGATTAATTTTATGTTGTCCACCTATTGGACGGATAAAATGGTCCAAATTCACCTAGGGTGGACCCCACTCGTGAGGACAATAGGTTTTACCACATGTACGTGCGTTGCACGTTATATTAAAAAAAAAGAAAGTTGACACCAATTCGTCTCCAGAAGCTACGTAATAGAGGAGGTCGCTGCCATCTCACAACGTCCATCATAGTGGGCCCCAATGAGAAATCCAGCTCGTTCAACGGAACTGGACCCCATCCAAACTCGGTCCGTCCAAATCCTGTGACCGTTCGTCACTTGTGTAGCCCACTTCAATCAACCGTTTAAAACCAAGAACACCAAGATCCACATCATCCACATCTCCACCTCAACTCGGATCTGCCTCATTTTTCTCATCGACGGCTAACTTTATGTTGGCCATTAGTTGGACGGAGGAAACTAGCTAAATCCACTACAAGTAGACCCCACTTAAAAGTGGAGCATAAAAATTATATTACACGTGCATGTTGCGTACAAAAAAAAGAAAAGAAAAGAAAAAGTAGCCAAGCACGAGTCTGAGTCTTCTTCCTCATCTTTTACGTAACAGCGTCCGTCCGCTGGAAGCTTTGGGCCACCTTGCGTTCATCAGGGTGGACCTCAATGGTCAATCCAACCCGTCCATCCGACCTCCCCTCAATAGTAGACAGCCCCTTTGAAGTTTTTGTTTTATCTTTTACTTCGTGTATAGCGTACACCGGTCCGTGATTTACAATCAATGGTAGCTAAAAACCGCCAAGATCTCGCATTCTGTCTTGCATGGGCGTACAAGAACGGCTGTACTAAGGTCGTGTGGACCCCACCTATCTTCCCAACGGTCCCAAACGTGTAGGATACATGATACAAGGAATTGAATCCTTTTTGGAATAGGAAAGCTTGTCAACCCCACGTCCGATCGTGAGACTGTTTACACGGCTATAAAAGCCCATCCTCTATCTCTTCCTCTCTTCAGAAAACGTCAGAGAGAGTGAGAGAGAGAAAGATATCCATTAGAGAGAGAGAGACGTTGGAGAGAGAGAGAGAGAGAGTGAGAGTGAGACGTTAGGAGAGAGAGAGAGAGAGAGAGAGAGAGAGAGAGAGAGAGAGAGAGTGCGGCTGCTGTTGATGCTGGGGCAGCGTCCCAAACCAAGAGGAAAGAAGAAAGAAGAAAAGAAGAAAGAGAAAGAAAGAAAAAGACCGAGTCGACTCGCTGAGTCTACTCAGATTCAAGTTAGGTCCTATTTGAAGCCTAGAGATTAGCAAATCGGTGAGTGATTCTTCGCATGGTTGTTCCGTTAATTTCTTCCATATAATTCCTCTTAACTATATATTGAATTTTGGTTTGAGTTATGCAATTTCTAAGTTATCCTCAAGTCCTTAAATTGATCCGGGGTAAGGGATTCCACCGCTTGTCGTGTTCTCCAAATTCATGTTTATATTATTTACTTTTCTTGTAGATCTCGTTCCCCTTTCCTACGTAACCCTACCTAAAGGTTAAACATAGGTTGAACGTACTCCCTTCAGATTCGCTTCCTAGGTTTCAAATATAAAAACCCTAGTTAAACGAAACATAGATGCACGATACATTGTTGTAGTTACAACACGTTATGTGACCTACTTCGTTAACAACCCTTTCAATGTATGATGAAAAATCAAGCGAATAATTATTTAATTACAGATGACACATGCATGGTATGATTGGAATTGAGTTGAGATGCATTGTATGCTTGAAGATATGTTTCCATGATTCATGACATTCATATGCATTCTTATACACAACGACAGAACAGGAGCATGGTTGATTTGACTCCTGGCGTGCATGGTTGATTTGCCGCCTCGCTGTACCGGTTAGGTGAGCATGGTTGATTTGCGACAGGTTCCTAATGTTCAGTGGCAGCGAGTTCTGGTCGTTTCACTTATTGAGCATGGTTGATTTGCTCGGTTGGATCAGTGGTGCATGGTTGATTTGCCCACTGGCGTGCATGGTTGATTTGCCGCCTCGTTGTACCGGTTAGGTGAGCATGGTTGATTTGCGACAGGTTCCTAATGTTCAGTGGCAACGAGTTCCTAGACGTTTATTGCTCTCGCACGTATCATGACATACATGACATCATGCTAATCATGTTCTTTTGATAATAAATTATAAAGTGTATCAATCATAACCTTATCCTCGTATGTTTCATACAATTCTATCCGTTGATGATTTGCATCCTGTTTCTTATTAACTGGAATATTACCTGTGATGGAAATGACCTCACTGGGCTTTTAGCTCACCAAAATCACTACAGTTCTTGCAGGTTTTCAAGAAGAACAAGACATAGGCTAAGGAGAGTATTCAGGAGGTTTCATTCTTCTCGAGCGTCAACCGTGTCAGATTTATTTTAGTTTTTGTAAAAATTTAAGACATTAGTGGAAAAGAAATTTTATGTTTGGGAATTTATTTTAGATATATAATGTGTGGAATGGAATCTCAAGGAATCTGCGCTCGAATTTTTCAATTCACACCCTAGAACTCGGGCTTGGGTTATTGTACTCGGGTTTCGAATTTCAGGGCGTGACAGGTTGCTCGTGCGCAGGAATCAACTCGTGAACACCTTCTGGCTCGTGAGGTTCTTCAGCCATGGGGCAACTTGACCCCACCCCGTTATTCCTTGGGGAATTGTCAGCGATATCAATAACCGGTGGTTCGGGAGGAACCACCGGTGCAGCTGCCGCAGTCTCAGGGAGAGGTTCAGGCGGCTATGGGGGTTGGGCAGGCTCACCCGATCGATTAGACGGGTGAGATGGACCGGCAGATGTCTTCTTTTGCCTCTTCGAGCCGGTGCCCTTTAAGCGAGGCAACAATCCCCTCTTCTCTCCCACATTTGCCATGGCAGCCTCCTCTTGGGATATCAACCCAGCAGCAGCGAGTCGAGAAGATGACAGACAGGTCTCGATATCCCTGTCACGAGCTGGTAATTTGTAGACTCTTACAATCTTCTCGTGGATTCCTCCCTTCAAGCTCGGTTTCCCCACGGTCGGAATACCTGCGAATACAACACAAGTCAGATAAACGAAAAATTCAAAGTCTGTTTATATAAACCGGGTTAGAGTGAAGTTTCACCCACCTTCACCGAAGAAGCGGCTCACATGATGGCCTCCTAGGGTGGATCCCGTTTTAGATTCCCAGTTTCCGGAGGCAAAGAACCAATGCTTCCTCCATCCGGGATAATTCGAAGTGGGTTTCCCCAAGATATAATTATCCCGATGCCAGTAACACAAATAATACCAGCCATCGCTGGAGGGAGCTTTCTTGAGCTGGAACATTCTAAGGAACTTCTTGGTAGTTAAATCCCAATTGCCGGCTTGCTTCCAAAGAACGAATGCACTAAGAACTACCCTCCACCCATTGACAATAAGTTATCCAGGGGCAATTTTATAGGTGCGGAGTACGTCATGAATAAAAGGGTGAAGGGGAAGATGTACTCCGAGGATGAAGAGATAATCGTATATGGCCATGCAACCGGGGGAAGGTGAATCCGGAGTCTCTCCCTCTCCAGGCAACCGGAAAATGACAGAGTCGGGAACTCGATATTTTTTTCGTAACTCGTTCAGCCGTTCCTCCGTCATTATTGAGGGATACCCGAACATAGAGTATTTGCCTGTCGGAACCCTCGCGTTGTTGGAGGAAAAAGAGTCTGGAGTAGCATCCCCCGGAGGGACGGTTTCCTCATCAGAATCTCTTATCATGGTTTTTTTAAGATAGGATGAAAAAAGGATAATACCTTGAAGGAAAAGAAGAAGAACAAAGTTAAACCAGAGAAGATTTGGGGGAACGGAGTTACACCAGAGAAAGATTGGGACACCAAAGGAAAAAAAGAAGCAAGAAGAGAAGAAGAAGAATTTTCGAAAACTTTTGATGAAATTTCAAAAATTTCGCAAGCTCCGTATATTTATAAGCAATCATTCCTCCAAATTTGGTGACACGCGGCAACCATTCGTTTGGCGCAGCAGTCGAACGGGCACGATCGTTAATTCCGTAGATACGTGGCGGGTGTCTCTTCATTTCCTCTCTGTCAAAAGGCTATGGAAAGCTGGCGCTCATTAATGACAGTCCAATCATGTACGGCTTCCCCTCCAAGAAGCGCATTAGGCGGTTATGCATGCTGATGAGTAAGTCCTTCCCTTAGACTTCTCGACGGCAAGGACTTGGGGGGCATCTGTTATAGCATAAAAGCAGTGGTCGAAGATATCGAAGACTCAAGACACGTGAGCGCCTTTTTTACTTTCAGTGTTCAACCCGCGAGCCCTTATGATTGAAGCTCGCAAATCGTGAAAGTGCGGTATACACTCCCGAGTCTACGAGCAGCCTTGGTCGTTGGTCATCAGATGAGGACATCTTATAATTCGCCTGCTTTTACTCCCTGGTTACAAAACAAAGGTTTCGCATGCGAGCAGTTCGGCTCGTGGTCGTTGAAAGGGATCATACATCCACCTGTGAGCACCCCACTTCAAGGTTGTTAAACGAGGTTATCTTCGAGGCGAATAATCACAGCCTTTCAGTATCAGTCTGTACAGATCGATTTTTCCTTATCCATAACTCTAAGCGTCTCCAGCAAGAGACGTAATCAGTTAGACGTCCAAGGTTGTTAGGTCATCCCTCCATTTAAGGATTAATAGGACAAGCACCTAACCCTTAAAATCAGCAGTGATCCTAACGGCTTGCGTAAAAGATTGGATCACCTGGATCTATATAAATATATGGCCTCATAGATGATAAAGGTACACAATCTCTAAGCTCATATCCCGCTTTTCACTTTACAACCATGTCCTGTCTGACTTAAGCTTCGGAGGGCCAACGGCTGGACGCCGGCCACCTTTAGTTTTCTCTTTTATTCTTTTAGGTTTGGAGGGAAGCGTGCTCGAAGGAAGGTGAACGTCTGGAGGATCCTGTTACCAAATCTGACATAAACATCATCTTCAATTGAATTCATGGGTCTTATTTTTTTTAGATTTGTGGGTGCCTGTGTTCATGAATGATTGGTAATATAAATTGAGTTTTTCTTCTCTCTTTTTTTCATTAGCTATGGATGCAGTACTTGCGAAGATTTTTTTTTTCCACTTAGTTTCCCCTTTGTATGCAATTCTTGGGCTTTTATTTTCTCTTTCCACTTGGTTGCCATTTCCTTGTTAATTCTTACTTTAATGGCTTTCTTTTACAAACAGCTGAAGCAAGAGGAGAGACGTTGCATGGAAGAACTACAATGTAACATTGTTGCCACGAAATGCACTCAACCAAAAGTGCTTCGTTTGAATTTGGTAAGATCATCTAAGAAGGAGCCTGAAGTGGCATGTCCAAGAAGCATCTATTGATCTTTTTTTATTTTCTTTTTCTTCGAAATTAGATATGTAGGATTTTCATGTGAAGCTTCTCTTTTTCCCTCTTTTGTCTTTGTTTTTAGTTGGTAGTTGCTTTTAGTTCCTTTTGGCATGCAATCATGAAACGGAGCTAAGGTCGGTTTGATATCCACAATAGTCCTCCACTCTACCAATTGAGCTAAGGTTGGTTTGTTAATACGTTTCATAATGAATTTGGATCCTTGCTTTATTACTCATCTATGTTGTCAATTTCCAAACCACCAATCGTAGTGTCAGGATTATTGTTCACTCCCCAAGTGTGGGGTTGCAAAGTAGTAATAATTCGGAAAGACCGAGTATCATTCCCACAGAGATTTATGAATGGGTATTCTCAGAATTTGTCTAAAACAACTAATAATTAAGATCCTATTAAGAAATAAAGCTGAAAAATAATGATTTGGGTTTAAATACTGAATGTGTAAGGTAATATCAATATAAAAAGGCACTAGAGCGCCAAGGATCCACTTTTGATAAGTTTCAATGCATCAATACAACTAGATCTCACATAACTCAATCGGAATCGAATTCATATCTCTATCCGATCGAAATATAGAGCGGTTCAATCAACAATTATCTAAAATAGTTGCTCATTCATTGATTCCATTCCCATAACAATGCTCAGGCCTTGGGCACACTCAATTGTGTAGGCCAAGCCTCTTTCCAATCTAGTTGAGATTCACAACCATAGCTTTCATCAAATCCTGTCACTAGACTTGATTACAAATAATGATTAGAATTCTAATTAAATCAAAATCAATCAACAAACAGCTATTCCATATTATAACAAAAGATAAGAACTTTAGTTGAAAGAGTTCCCACATGAAGATCGGGCCATTGTACAAAAGACAATCAAAGGATCTACCATGCCCGGAGTCGATGATAGATCAATGAACTACACAAGCATAAACAATGCTCAGAAGGTACGCTACCAAGCTTAGAATCACTAAGAATCACATGAGCCCGGAGTCATCAAGAGATCAAAGTAAACTAAACTAGTACTTGATTCAAACTCATATTGAACTAAAATTCTTCAATTAAACATAAAAAGAAACCTAGGTTGCATCAATCCATTAAAAACAAATCAAAAGCTCCACCTCTTAGCCCTAGCTAAGAGATGTTACTTCATCTCTAACATCCTTGAACTAGAAGCCTCAAAAACATAAAAAAAACTACTAAAACAGGAAGAAAACTAAGAAAACTTGAAGTAGAATCCGTCTCCCAAGCAATCCTCACGTCCTAGCATGCCTTGGTATGAAGAGGAGAAGTCCCTTTTATAGATTGGCGCGGAAGATTCCAGATTTAGCAATGTATTACGCAATTGCGCAGAGAAAATCGGAGCTTTACGTACAATCTGTTACGCTGACGACCGGTCGCACGACCGGTCTGAGCTGTGGATGACCAGTCGCACGACCGGTCTCAAAACTGCAGAATCTGTCCAAAAAGTTTTTGTGTTTCTGGACTACTCTCGACCTGTCTGGTGACCGGTCTGGCGACCGGTCTAAGAGGAGAAAAACAGTAAAAAAATACACTGTAGACCTGTCTGTCGACCTGTCTGGCGACCGGTCTACCGACAGGTCTAAGAACAAAATTTCAGTTTTTCTTCTTTATCTCTTTCTTTCTTGCTTCTTTCTTCCACCTTTTGGCACTTGTTCTATTGATCTTCAATGCTTGTAATTAGCCTCTCTATATCTATTATTAGCAGTTGTTGCTGGTAAGATGTGTCTTAAGGATTTTCAGGTTTTTTTGTGGATTCAGGTTGAGAGAGTTTGGGAGGTTTTGGTTGGATTGTAGGTAGAAGATCAGAATCTATTAGCCTGCTAAATTGTGGACTTCACTATCTCCACGTTGTAGTCCAAACATGAGATTAATTGAATAATCCTAACCTCTGTTCCTTGGGCAATTGTTTGTTGGAATAAGAGCATTGAATATGTTTTATTTTTAGCCATCCAACAAATGGTTATCTTCTTTTTGTGATGGTTTCTTGCCAGAAATCCAGTTGGAAAGAAAAGCCAGAAAATTAGTTTAGGGTTTAATTTTGGGGGTTATTTGGATACAAGGAAAGGAAAGGAAAAGAAACAGGTGGAAGAAAAAATAAAAGTTTCCATATGTTTATCTTTTTCAATAAAAAAATTCATCAAATTGGGGCTCACTTTTAAATCTATTATTGGGAAAGCAAAAACATTTTATGAGAAATTTACTTGGGAGATATTCCTTTTTGTTGATGAGATCGGCAACTGTCTCTTGCTGAAATCACTGTAACCTCTCTCATTTGCTTGCATTCTGAAGTTATGGGATTGAGAATGCAATGGAGGATTTCACTGAAATTTGGATTGGTTTGTTTTTTTGTAGGGATTTATCCAGCAACTTGCTGTATGGAGATATTCCATTCTCGATGTCTAAGCTCAAACAGCTTGAGGAATTGTCAGTAACATTTCTGATTTTATTTGGAAGATTAGTCGATATGTCGAATATTGCTTTTACCATTTGTAAGGGATAAATTGGTCATTTGTTGGTAATGTTACGATGCAGGACATTGAAGAACAATCAGTTACCATTCTGATTTTATGCTTACAAATACCAATGTGAAAACATTGAAGTGTTTTTTTCTTTTTGGTTCTCTTCTCATTTGGGCGTTCTCAGTTACTTGTTTGTGTTGGGAGTGTCTGATAGAACATACCTGAGCTACAATTGTTTCCAATGGGGTGGATTTAAGTGTACAATGTTATTTTAATGGGTCCCTTATTGATTAAATTTCTATAGGGATCTTGCTTAGAATCAGCTCACTGGCGACATTTTGAGGCCGATTTATTGGAATGAAGTATTGCAGTATCTGTGAGTTCTTCCTCCTCTGTGTACTCAATCATTTAAATCACAATCTATAAATCTGTCTTAAATTAGTTTTAGTTTCTCTAGTAATTTGATTTGTTTTCTTTTCGGAAGACAGTGTCGCCCAGTACTATGACCTCACTCTGGATTGTGTTATGTAATATGATGGCCACTTTGCATCTTGTTATGTAAGATGGACATAGGATAAATAGTAGCTGTTAGCCAAAATCAGGTCATTGTTTCCTCAATAACTGCTTCCATGTAATGTAATTGCATCCATTGCATACACTGGATGTATTGTTTCTTAATTATACAGGGGGATTATGTCATCCAGTTGGCTTTTGTGTGGTCATAATTCCATTTTTTAACATTTGCTATGTTAATTTTTTTCCTTGTGAAATGATGAATGGTGCTGTTTTCTGTAGTGGGTTGCGGGGAAATTTGTTGACGGGAACATTGTCTCCTGATATGTGCCAATTAACTGGCCTATGGTACTTGTAAGTAGACACTAATGGAACCTGCATCAATGGTTGTCTGAGAATTCATATTTGAGATTTCACTCATGCCCTCATTCGAACCATCTCTACTGTTGATGTTGAAGTGATGTGAGGGGCCATAACATCTCAGGAACTATACCGGATAACATTGGGAATTGTACCAGCTATGAAATCCTGTAAGATGGCTGGCATGCCTTTTGGTGTGGGTGTTGTTCTTGTGCTTTCTTCAATTGTTTGTGGTCTATTGTGTGTTATGACTTCCAGGGATATTTCTTACAACCAAATCACTGGAGAGATTCCTTACAACATTGGTTTCCTTCAAGTAGCTACATTGTATGTGTCCATCTCTCAAAAGCTCTGCTGTTATCTCCTTTCATTCTCAAAATAACTATTCCTTTCATCTACTAATCAACCAACTGGAAATATTCAGCTAATGAAAATTTCGAACTCTTCCAGTTAAACTGCTTGCTGTAGCATACTACACTGAATCTCTATTGCAGCTGATAATCTGCAACTTTTTTCTTTTATTTTTTGCATCCAGTTGTCATCCATTTGCTCTTATTGCATTTAAATTAGGTTGTTTTTCTTGATAATGGTTTGCTGACCTTACAGAAAAACTCTTTTCTATTATTAGGTCTCTTCAGGGAAATAGGCTTACTGGAAAGATTCCAAAAGTGATGGGACTCATGCAAGCTCTTGCTGTTCGGTAAGTTTTGTACTTTGTCTTCTCATATTCTTTTCATTTAAAAAAATGTGCTTTTAATAATTAGTAGACATCTAATAAAGTCCCAAATGGGTGAGCTTAATTTATAGTTGGATATTTGGTGAATAAATGATAACTTAGAATTTTCATTATTTCATGTCTCTTAAGTGGTTAATATTGTTAATGCACTTAGTGCACAAGTCATACCTCGTAAACTAGGCCGGAGGGTGTATAATCTATCTTCGGATTTTGGGGTATGACATCACCCATCACAATCTAGGCTAATAGTCTATTAGGATCCATCATATGTGTGTAGGACAAAAGTCTTCAACAAGAACATCCCAGTAATCCAATGAAGTGTTCACTATGTGAAAAAGGTAAATTTGCGACGGATATAATCCGTCGCAAAAAGTGCTTGGTTTAACGACGGATCTTATTCGTCGTATTCGAAAATATTCGAGCATCTCTCGTCATGCGAGCATACCCGCCTCGCGAGCAGCTCCCGACATATGAGCAGCCCCCGTCATGTGAGCAGCCTTAGTCTCTGGTCTCTGGTAATGACGTACCTCAGCTTATAGTACCAGCAGCCCATATAGGCTGATTTTGGCTTTATCCGTAACTTCGAACCATGGGGGATCTCCATTAAGAGACGTAATCAGTTAGATGTCTGGAGTGTTTAGGCCACCCCCTTACCAAAGGATTAACACGATAAGCATCTTATCCCCTAAAACCAGCCGTGATCTTAACGGTTTGCGTAACAGATTGGATCACCTAGATCTATATAAATAGATGGTTCCATAGAGGAGAGAGGTACACAATACACAATCTCTAAACTCCTAAACTGTTGGTTTCCTTTATAACCATACCCTATCTGACTTAAGCTTCGGAGGGCTAACGGCTGGACGCCGGCCACCCGTAGTTTTCCTTTATCTCTTTTCAAGTCCTGGAGGAAGCATCCTGGAAGGAAGGTGAACATCTGGAGGATCCTGTTACAAAATCCGAAGTAAACAGATTGGCGCCGTCTGTGGGAAGCTTGATCACCAAGATTAGCCGCTCTCATCACTGATCAAAATCCTCCCACCATGCCTCCCAAAAAGACAGTTCATCCTTCCACTTCAAGGCAGATGCTACCTCGGCCTGACATTCCCGAACCAGCATCCATCCCTCAAACTACTTCGACGGGCCTCCTCTAGGGAGATCCCAACATGCCATCACAAAACCCGTTATTTGATACTTCCGGAAATCAAGAGGATGTCATGCGTTTCCTCGGAAACACGCTCCTAACCCTCAACGCCGGATTTCAAGCCTTATCTAATCGGCTTGATCAGCATTTCCCGGAGCCCCAGCGACAACCTTCCGAAGGATTGCTGGCACAACCTATACCAGTGGCTTCCAGACATTCTGCGGACGAGCCACAAGTCCAACCAAATCCTCCTCCTTCTAATCGAATGCCACTTGGCAACCAAGCCCCGGTAATACCTCCCCATTCCATTCACTCCAGTACTTCCCGGCAACAGCAATCTCAGGGGTCCACCATCGAAACATCAGGTTATACCTTACCATGGGAAGGAGACCTTAAGAGAATCCATGATCGTTTTGATGATATGGAACAACGTTATCAGGCAAATCGATCATCTGCTGCTGTGGTATCGATACATTGATCCGAGTCTCCTTTCACCCGCGAGGTCATGGAAGCACCTCTACCTAGGAAGTACCGCACGCCTGTCATCACCCCCTATACAGGTATAGGCAATCCTCTCGAACACCTGGAACCATATAGGTCTCTTATGGAGCTGGAGGGACATGGGTCAGAAATCATGTGTAGGGCTTTTTCACTAACCTTAAAGGAGGCAGCTCGTACGTGGTTCCGGGGGCTAAAGCCCCGATCCATCGGGTCCTTCGCACAGCTATCGGAGCTATTCCTTTCTCAATTTATGGGGAGCATCCATACTAAAAAGCCAACATCTCACCTAATGGATTTGAAACAACAGCATGGGGAGATGATAAAAGAGTTTACAGTACGGTTCACTGTAGAAGCTGTCCAAACTGAAAGTTATAACGAAGAAAAAGGCCTCACCGCCCTTATAGCCGGAATTACAAGCGAAAGATTTAGATTTTCCCTAGATAAGAACCCTCCAAAAACCATGGCGAAATTCCAAGCAAAAGCTCAGAAATATATCAATGCAGAAGAAGTTGCTTTGGCACATCATGGTATACAGGGCAAGAAGCGCAAGCCAGAGGAAACCTCTCCCCCGGATAAGAAATATCAGAGTGATCGACGAGACCGCTCTCCCAAGAAGATTTATTCAGGTAAATACCATAACTACACTCCTCTCAATCGATCTCCGGAAAAGGTGCTAATGGAAATCAAGCATAGACCATACGTGAAATGGCCTGCAACGATCAAATCTGATTTCGAAAAGAGAGATAAGAGCAAGTTTTTTTTATTTTCACAAAGATCATGGGCATAGTACCCAAGATTGCATATCTCTACGAGACCACATCGAAGCTCTCATTCGAAAAGGTCATCTTCAAGATTATGTGGTTCGGGCAAGGTCGGTCGCCTAAAAGGGGGGAAGGCGCATCACACCAGAAGAAGTCACCTCACCATCACACTCCGCAAGAAGATGCTGAGCCTGCCGGAGACATCCGGACCATTGCCGAAGGGCCAGATTGTGGGGGAGATTCTCAAGCTTGGAGGAAAGCTTATACTCGTAAGGCGTTTAAGAAACCCCAACATATCTACTGGCTGGAACAGACACCTAACAAGTCAGAATTTGGCCATCCTCCAATCTCCTTCTCCATCGAGGATGCAGAGGGGATCCACTTCCCTCACGAAGACTCCATCGTGGTTGCACTAAAGGTATCAAATTATCTGACTTATCGTATTATGATGGATACAGGTAGCTCTGCCGATATTTTATACCTATAGGCTTTCAACAAAATGACACTTGCTAGAAGCCTGCTCAAGCCAGTCTCAACTCCCCTCATCAACTTTGGGGGCGAGGTGGTAACGCCGGAAGGAAGCATTGACCTCCCAGTCACCTTTGGAGAAAGTTCAGCGAAAATGACCGTCTTCGTTAATTTCCTCGTGGTAGACTGGAGGTCAGCGTACAACGCCATTTTGGGGCGACCATCGCTTAATAAGGTTGGGGCAGCTTTACATCCTTTATATTTATGCGTCAAATTTCCTACCTTAAATGGTGTTGGAGTTGTGCGAGGAAATCAAAAGGAAGCACGTTCATGTTATGAGATAGCCGTACGAGACCGAAAGAAGGCTCAGACAACACCAGTTATGATGGTGGCACAAGATTCACCAAGCCTTCCAACGGCTACCTCATTGGATCCAAGAGAAAATGCTTTCCAATCAGGAACTCCTGGAGAAGAGACAGTGGCAATCCACCTAACTGAAGACGATTCGTTCAAAGTCGTATACATTGGGTCCTCTTTAACCAGCGTCTTTCGAGAAGATCTGGTCCCTTTTCTCACAGAATACCAAGATGTGTTTGCTTGGTCTCACAAAGATATGCCAGGCATCGACCCCAGCGTCATGGCACATCGTTTGAACGTTGATCCGAAGTATAAAACTGTTCATCAACGTCGACGTGCCTTCACTGCAGAAAGGCAAATGGTAATCAAGGGCGAGGTCGAAAAGTTGCTCGCAGTCAATTTTATAAAAGAAGTCGACTACCCAGAGTGGGTCGCGAACGTAGTTCTCGTTCAAAAAACTAATGGCAAATGGAGGATGTGCGTTGACTATTCCGATTTGAACAAAGCGTGTCCAAAAGACAGCTTCCCGACACCGTGAATCGATCAGCTGGTTGATTGGACGGCAGGGCATGCCCTGCTAAGTTTCATGGACGCCTATTCTGGTTACAATCAGATTATGATGTATCCGCCTGATAGCCAGCATACCGCCTTTATAACCGACCGAGGTCTATATTGCTACCAGGTAATGCCTTTTAGTCTTAAAAATGCAGGGGCCACCTATCAACGCCTCGTCAATAAAATATTCGCCACACAAATCGGCAGGAATATGGAGGTTTATGTCGACGACATGCTCGTGAAAAGCGCCGTAAGAAATGACCACCTTGCAGATCTTCGTGAAGCCTTTGACTTAATGAGGAGGTATCGGATGAAACTAAATCCAGAGAAATGTGCATTTGGTGTGTCCGCTGGAAAGTTTCTCGGATTTATGGCTGGCCAGCGAGGGATTGAAGCAAATCCTGAAAAAATAAGAGCATTGATCGAAATGAAGTCTCCGACCACTCTCAAAGATGTCCAATGTTTGGCGGGTTGCATCGCATCATTGAACAGGTTCATTTCGCGGGCCTCGGACAAGTGCTTACCCTTCTTTAAACTCCTCCGAGCCACCGCCAAATTTGATTGGGAGTGGACGCCGCAATGCGAAGAAGCGTTTCAACAATTGAAGCAATATATGAGTGCACCCCCCGTTTTATCTAAACCTGTGGCGCACGAGCAACTTCTTCTTTACTTATCTGTATCTTCTACGGCCGTTAGTGCCGCTTTAATAAGAGAAGATTCCGAGGTATAAAGGTCTGTTTATTATATTAGTCGAGCGATGGTGGTTGCCGAAACTCGGTATTCTGATATGGAGAAGTTGGCCCTTGCTTTAGTCACGGCTGCTCGAAAACTGCGACCTTACATCCAAGCCCACGCTATATTAGTACCAACAAACCACCCATTATGACAGGTCCTTCAGAAACCCGAGGTTTCAGGGCGATTAACTAAATGGGCGGTCGAGATCAGCGAGCAAGATATTTCGTTCTACCCCAGGACTGCATTCAAGGGCCAGGCTGTGGCAGACTTCATCGCCGAATTTACATACTCCTCTCCCGACGATAATCCCGCGACCAGCGACCAGCCATCCTGGTCACTCTTCGTGGACGGGTCCTCACGGGCCACCGGTAGCGGAGCGGGCCTAATTCTAGTTGCTTCAGACGGGTCGCGTTTCCAATACGCTTTACGGTTTGATTCTCGCATCTCAAATAATGAAGCAGAATATGAGGCTCTGATCGTTGGCCTCGAATTAGCAAATGTCCTCTCAATTCAGAATCTACTGATTCATAGTGACTCTCAACTCATAGTCAATTAAGTACTCGGCGAATTTGAAGCAAAAGAAGAAAGGATGGCGTTATACAAATCCCGAGTGCTCATCCTGCTCACGAAGCTGAAGAATTATGAAATGATCCACATTCCTCGCGAGAAGAACAAACTCGCAGATTCTTTGGCAAAACTTGCCTCCGCACCAGAATTTGAGTTATCACATTTAATTCCCATCGAGCACCTTCGGACACCAAGTATCGATCAAGCAACTCCTGAGTAAGTGATCGCGACCCATCCCTCTCCATGTTGGATGGACCCCATTATCCTCTATCTCAGGGATGGACATCTTCCAGACAACAAGAAATCTGCGCAAAAAATTCGTCATCGAGCTGCCAGGTATACTTTATAAAATGGAACGTTGTTATGTAAGAGTTTCTCTTTGCCCTATTTAAGGTGTCTTCACCCAGAAGAAGCACATCGTGTTCTAGATGAAATACACCTGGGGGCATGTGGTAACCACCCAAAGGGACGATCTCTAGCTTATAAGGTGATGAGGCAAGGATACTACTGGCCCACTATGAAGGCAGATGCGATCGAATTCTCTAAAAAATGTGACAAGTGTCAGTGGTATTCTCCTATACCTCATGTACCGTCTGAGCAAATGACGCCAATGGATAGCCCTTGGCCCTTTGCCCAATGGGGAGTCTATATCATCGGGCCCTTGCCTATCGGGAAAGGTCAAAACAGGTTCGCGATTGTGGCGGTCGATTACTTCACCAAATGGGCCGAGGCAGAGCCATTAGCCAGAATTACCGAGAAACAGACCACTAAGTTTGTATGGAGAAATATTGTATGCCGTTATGGACTCCCCCACACTATAATCACCGACAATGGAAAGCAATTCGACAATGCCGCTTTCGATGAATTTTGTGAAAAATGGAAGATATGCAATATCTGTACCTCTCCATATCATCCTCAGGCAAATGGGCAAGTTGAAACAGTGAATAAAATCATCAAGCATCATCTAAAAACCAAGCACGGTGAGTGTAAGGGCATGTGGCCAGAACCCCTGCCAGAAGTCTTATGGGCATATAGGACTACGACTCGCACATCAACAGGCGAAACTCCTTTTTCCTTGGCATTCGGTACCGACGCAGTAGTACCAGTTGAAATTCAAGTACCTTCATATCGAATCGAGCAGTATGATCCCACTTATAATTAGGAAGGTCTTCGACTTCATCTCGATCTCTTGGAAGAGCGGAGAGATGCCTCCCAGCTACGAGCAGTGGCGTATTAGCAGCGCATTGCTCACTATCGTAATGCTAAAGTTCGACCTAGAGCTTTCCAGCTCGGCGATTTAGTCCTTAGACAGAACCTCAGAGCTCCTGCTCGTTCGTTGGATCCAAATTGGGAAGGCCCGTATCGGGTCGTCAAAATTGTGCGACCTGATACTTATTATCTTGAAGATATGTAGGGAAGACCCGTATGTTGCCCTTGACATGTGGAACACTTGCTACGGTATTTCCCTTAATTCGATGTAATTTTGAATGACATTCGAATGAATAAGAATTAAAGTCAATCTTTTAGTCGCTACTCCATTTAATTAGACCCGAATAGCCCCGAAGAGAATACACACATTCTCTTGGCCAATTGTCTACCCTTGGTAGAATTAAAGTCCGTCTTTTGGTCGCTACTCCATTTAATTGGACCCGAATAGCCCCGAAGAGAATACACACATTCTCTTGGCCAATTATCTACCCTTGGTAGAATCGAAGCCTCAATTGGTAGATCAGTTTATCTCCACGCGAACATGGTCATCACGACCCCCGGATTGAGCCTAACTCATTACTACGTGAGTTAAGTATGAAGGCATTCATTATAAAGGAAGAACGAAAAAAAGGAAATAAGATGCCAACGAAATTATCAAAAGGTGTTTTTCATTCTTCTCAATTAATTACAAAGGTTGATTACAAACGTAAAATTGATACATGAGGAAGCAAAAGAAAAGAAAGACAATCATTCTCGTGCATCAGTTGGAGGAGGAGCGGCACTCTTGACTTCAGGGCCCACTTCGGGGACCCCTCCAGCTCGAGTGACCTCGGTCACTTCATTCTCAGCAGCTGCTCTTTCCTCCACAGCTATGATGGCCACGACCTTCTCGAATTCGCCCATATCAAAAGATGGGGACATCCACTGCACTACTCGTAATGCGAAGTCGCGACCAGCATCGTACGACTCATATCTCTCTTCGTCGTACAGCTGTGAAGTTTGGAACTCTGTGATGGCTCGAGCTCCTTCTTCAGAGAGCATCTTGACAAGGGCTACTCTCTCCTCGTCCCAGTGGATCGAGTCGTCCTTGAGCTGCGTGAGAGTGGAGTGCTCTTTATCCAAATTCTCGCTAACTTCCTTGAGCTGCGACTTGGTCTTTGCGAGCCACTCCTCCAACGAGATCTTGTCTTGGCGAAAGATCTCTCTTTCTCTCTCTGCCTTCTCCTTCAACTCTGCGAGCTTGGCGAAGTTGGAGTTCAAAGCCTGGTATCTGTCGGTCAGGACTTGGACTTTTTCAATGAGGATCTTTTTCTCCTCAGTCATCTTCGCGATCAAGGCCTCGCGAGACTTGATGACCTGGTCCCTTCCGTGGACCGCTTTCTCCAGGGTAACCCTCTTCCCGTCAGCCTCATCTATTACATGACGGGCGGCGAGGATGTCACGCTTCGTCCGTAGAATGAGGTCCAAGCCCTACAGAACAGAAGGAAGGTTATGATATGAATACTCAGGAGCAAACAAAGAGAGCAAAACAACAGGGTCAAATTGAAAAACATGTTACCTGTACCATCCTCACTCCTGCCTCGAGGAAGAGGTTTTTAGGACTTGGCTCGGGAAGGGTGCCAAATGTTTGGGGGGAGATGTTGTCGAATAAGAATTTGCAAATGGGGTGGAGATGACGGGGGACGGTGAATGATCTACTTCCAGAGGGCTAGGCTACGACCAGTCCAGCTGGGCCCGCGGCTTGAGCAGTAGTCGGCTCGCGAGTAGGAGCTAACTCGCGAGCACCTTCAGGCTCGCGAGATTCTTCAACTGGGGGGCAGCCTGACCCCGCCCCGTTGTCCCTCGGGGAGTTATCGATAATATTAATAACTGGTGGTTCAGGAGGAACCACCAGTGAAGGAGCGACAGGTACAGGTGCCGCTGGCATGGCCACCGCAGCCTCGAGAAGGGGAGTTTGGGTGACACCCGTTTGATTAGATGGATGAGAAGGACCGGAAGACGTCTTCTTCTGCCTCTTCGAGTTTGTGCCCTTGAGGCGAGCTAACAACCCTCTTTTCTCCCCAGCATTGGTCATCGCGACCTCCTCGAGAGATATTAATCCTGCCGCTGCGAGTCGAGGGGCCGATAGACAAGCTTCGATATGCCTATTGCGAGCAGGCAACTTGTATACCCTCACGATTTTTTCGTGAATCCCTCCCTTCAAGTTTGGCTTCGTCAAAGTTGGAACACCTGCAAATACGAGTATAACTCAGAGAAACAAAAATCAGAAAACCCAAAATTGGCTCGCAAAAATCTGCGAAGTGTGAAACTAAGCCCACCTTCACAGAAAAAAGCGGTTCACGCCAGGGCCCCCAGACGTAGATCTTGTCTCAGACTCCCAGCTCCCGGAAGCATAAAACCACCGTTTCCTCCACCCGGGGTAATTTGAAGTGGGCTTCCCCAGGACAAAGTTATCTCGGTGCTAGTAACAGAGATAGTACCAGCCTTCGCTGGAGGCCGCCTTCTTAAGTTGGTACATCCGGAGAAATTCTTCGGTGGTTAACTCTCCATTACCGGCTTGCGCCCAGAGAGAGAAGGAACTCAGGACTACCCTCCACCCATTTACTATAAGTTGCCTGGGGGCAATCCTATAGCTTCGAAGTACGCCACAAATGAAGGGGTGGAGTGGAAGACGTACCCCAAGAATGAAGAAATATTCATATAGGGCAACGCAACCGGGGGGAGGAGAATCCGGGGTTTCTCCCTCTCCAGGTAACCGGAGAACGATTAAGTTAGGGACTTGGTATCTCTCCCGTAACTCATTCAGCCGTTCCTCTGATAGGATGGATGGATACTCAGACGCGGAATACCTACCCGCCGGAACCCTCGCATTGTTGGAGGAAGAAGATTCCGGAGTGGCATCCCCCAGGGGGACGGTCTCCTCATCAGAATCTCCAGTCATGGAAGTTTATAAAAAAGAAGAAAAGAAGAATGAAGAAACGGAGTTATACAAGGTATACCGGAGGAAGATGGACACACCAGGAGAGAAGGAAGAAAGAGGAAGGGTTTTTCGGAAGCTTCAGTGAAATTTCGAAGATTTGGCGAACTCCGTATATTTATAAGCAATCATTCCTCAGGATTCTGCGACACGTGGCGATCGCCCATTTGGCGTGGCAGTCGAACGGGCATGGCAATTAATTCTTTAATACGTGGCGAGCGTCTCTTCATTTCCTCTCTGCCGAAAAGCTGCGGAAGGCTGGCGCTTACTAATGCTAGCCCAATTATGTACGGCTTCGTCTCCAATAAAGGTGTTAGGTGGTTATGCACGCCAGTAAGTAAGTCCTTCCCTTAGATTTCTTGACGGCAAGGACTTGGGGGCATCTCTGTTATAGTCAAATTACGGTGATCGAAGATCCTCGCGAGGACTTTAGACGTGCGAGCACCTTAATACAGTATCCGACGTGCGAGCACCTTTATGATAGTATTCGACTCGCGAGTCCACCTGGTCGAGGCTCGCATACTGGACAAGTACGGTTCACAATTACCGAGTCATCGAGCCCTCATGGTCAATGATCGAATATTAGGAGAGTACGGAACATCTTTCTCGACCTGTGAGCAGCTCTGCTCGTGGTCATTAAAAGGCGTCGCATCTCAACATGCGAGCATCCTAGCTTGCGAGCATCTCTCGTCATGCGAGCATACCCGCCTCGCGAGCAGCTCCCGACATATGAGCAGCCCCCGTCATGTGAGCAGCCTTGGTCTCTGGTCTCTGGTAATGACGTACCTCAGCTTATAGTACCAGCAGCCCATATAGGCTGATTTTGGCTTTATCCGTAACTCCGAACCATGGGGGATCTCCATTAAGAGACGTAATCAGTTAGACGTCTGGAGTGTTTAGGCCACCCCCTTACCAAAGGATTAACACGATAAGCATCTTATCCCCTAAAACCAGCCGTGATCTTAATGGTTTGCGTAACAGATTGGATCACCTGGATCTATATAAATAGATGGTTCCATAAAGGAGAGAGGTACACAATACACAATCTCTAAACTCTTAAACTGTTGGTTCCTTTTATAACTGTATCCTATCTGACTTAAGCTTCGGAGGGCTAACGGCTGGACGCCGGCCACCCGTAGTTTTCCTTTATCTCTTTTTAGGTCCTGGAGGAAGCATCCTGGAAGGAAGGTGAACATCTGGAGGATCCTGTTACAAAATCCGACGTAAACATATATTTTGAAAAAAAAAGTTGGAAAAAAATTGTGATTTAAACAAAAGTGAGAAATTTAAAATGAGCGGGCCAAGTTTATTGGTGGACATTTATTGGATAGTTGAAAATGAAAAATTACACTCATTCAGTTAGCTGGCTATCAGATTAGTTTATGCATACACACATGTTCATTGGTGCAAAAAATGAAGGCCCTAATATAAGATGTTAATTAATTGCAAGGAAAACTTACAATGATGAGATTGATCAAATTCTATGATCAAGTCATTCTAAACTTGATCTAAATGGTCAGATATGTTTAGAACGTGCTAATTATTATTGAAAACAAAATTTAGCCCGAATTATAGCCATCCAAAAGACTCTTTAAATGTGCACAATCAGTTTGTCTAGAGCTAGACAAATTTTGGACAATTTGATTGGTCCAAATTGAAAAGTAAATGACTTTAGATGTTTATATTAAATTTCACTCAAATCTAATGGTTAGGTCACAAGATATGGCCCATCATATTGTTGATCAATTTTATCTATTTAGTATCTTTCTCATCTGAAACTTGATTAGGGCAAGTGACCAGTCAAATCAAAGTTATTGATGAATATAATAGAGTGAATGGATTAGATTTCCAAGTTAGGCCAAATTTTTAGGTCAAAATTGCGCTGCAACTTATTGACCTCGTGAAAACCTAATAAATGTATAGTCATTGGACCCCAAACTCTAATCTAGCCATTAAGAATTTGATCTTTCTAATATTTGCTATTGCATCCTAAAATGATATAAAAGAACAGATGGATGAATTAGATATACATAAAATACATCAACTTGGGCTCATACCGTTAGGATAACGGATGCAGATTGGTTAGTGACCCTGCCACCAGTTAATGCCTAGTGATCGGTGCTCTGTGGGCCCCACCACAATGAATGTGTTTCATCCACTCTATCCATACATTTTCGTAGATCATTTTATGGTATGAGCCCAAATTTGTGGTAGATCCAAATCTCAAGCAGATCACATCGCAAGAAACAATGTTAATTGAACACCCACTATCAAAAACTTATTGGGGGCCACAGAAGTTTTGGAACAAGCTGATATTTGTTTTTTACCTGCATCCAGGTCTGTATGACCTAATTAAGAGGTTGGATGTCAAATAATCAATATAGTGGGCCCTATGAGGTTTTTAATGGTGGACATTCAATCAATACTATTTTCCTGTGGTGTGGTCCACCTGAGATTTAGATTTGGCTCATTTATTAGATCAAGCACTAAAACGATCTTTAAAAATGGCTAGACATCATGGATAAAACACATACGTCATGGTGGGGCCCACAAAGCACTGGCCAATGGCCCCATAGCCAAGCATCAATAGCCAAGGGGTGCGAATTAGGTGTTACCCTAAGAACAACTTAGTGGGTGTTACCCTAACCGTGTGGGGTCCATCTTGATGTAGTTTTTATATATCAACACCGTCTATCTCTTTTTTCTGTGATCCAAAATCCTAGAAGATCCAAATCTTAGGTGGAGCATACCACTAGAAACAGTGATGTACAACCATTAAAAATGTTTTGTGGGCCACAAAAGTTTTGGATCAATCTGATCTTTATATTTCCCCTTCATCAAGACTTTATTGACATTATCAAGAGCTTGGATTGCAAATAAACATTACAAAAACCTTACGATGGGCTCTTTGGAATTTTTAATGGTGGGGCACTCAACACACTATTTCTAGTGTTATGGTCCCCTTGAGATTTGGATCTACATAATTTTTGGAACGTCATCCTAAAATGGGTTGTAGAAATAGATGGACAGCATGGATATACAAAATATCATCCATGTGGGCCATACGGTGGGGGTAACACCCACTAAGCTGTTCCCGGGGTAACACCTAATTCACGCCCCCTCCCCTGGAAGCGGATTGCGTATTGAGTAACTCTGCACGCTAGCGTGTGGAGTAAACTCTGTGGGGCCCACAGTGATTTACGTATTTTATCCACTCCGTCCATCCATCTTAATAGAAAATTTTAGGTATGGTGCCAAAAAATGAAGCATATTAAAATCTAAAGTGGACCACACCACAAGAAATGTGTGAACTGAATGTCTACCATTGAAAAATTCTCGGAGGAGACAAAAGTTTTGGATCAAGCTGATATTTGTGTTTTCCCTTCATCCATATCCATGTGATATTAGGAACAGGTTGGATGACAAATAAACATCACTGTAGGGCCTGGGAAGGTTTCAACGGTGGAAATCATTATTCCCACTGATTCCCGTGGCATGGTCCACTTGAGATTTGGATATGCTTAAATTTTGGGCTCAACCACTAAAATGAGTTGGAAAAACATATGGACGGAATAGAGAAAGCACATACATTCTAGGTGGGCCCAACTAAGTTTACTCTGCACGATGAGAGTTCCGCATGCAATCCGATTCCACTACTCCCATCCCGCTCTGAAAAACAAAATCCTCATTACCTCTCATTCTCTCTACCGTCTCCCGCCCCTCCTCCCTTTGTCTCTCTCTCTCTCTCTCTCTCTCTCTCTCTCTCTCTCTCTCTAAAAACCCACTACTCCCATCCTGCTCTCGTGGCCATTGCAGCTTCCAAGCTTCCACGCCTCCCATCCTCGCGCCCGTGGTTTTTTTCAGCTTCCAAGCTCAAGGGCCGTTGCCTGCTGGTATGAAGTCTCTCTCTCTCTCTCTCTTTCTCTCTCTCTCTCTCTCTCCAACATTGAATGTTGAAACCCTAATCAGGGTTTTGCAATCCCTAATGCAGGTGGGCCACACCATGTCCTTGTAGAGGTTTTGCGCCTATAATTTATAGTGGCCCACCTGTTGGATGGGCTAGATATTTCGATTCCAAAGATATCACGAGCAATGCAAGTGACGGACAAATTGAATGTCATCCACACATCATGCTGGGCCCCACACATCTAATCCATCCCCATGGGACGCGGATTATGTAATGAGGCACTCACCACCCTTTACCGTAGTGTAGAGACTCTGTGGGGCCCACCGTAATGTATGTGTCCTATCCACGCCGTCCATCTGTTTTTTCCATCTCATTTTAGGGCATAAGACCAAAGTTGTAGAATATCGAAAGCTTAATAGACCACACCACAGGAAACGGTGGGGATAATGACATCCACCCTTGAAACCTTGCAAGGGCACCACAGGGATTTTTATTTGTCATCCAATCTGTTCATGACGTTACACAGGCCTGGATGAAGAGAAAACACAAATATTAGCATAATGAAAAGGACCGGACAAATAAACATCATTGTAGGGCCTGAGAAGGTTTCAACAGTGGAAATCATTCTTCCCACTATTTCCCGTGGCATGGTCCACTTGAGATTTGTATATAGAACTGTGTTGATCACATAATGAAATCAGATCCTAACATCCCAGACCGTCCAGATCTGATTGGATTGGTACACCAAAATTCCCCTGTTAATTGCATTTTCTAGCCGTGGTTACTCCAAGTCCATGGCATTGTCTGTAGATCCTTTTGATATTTTCGTTTTCATTGGAATTTGCTTTTCTGATTTTTTCATGTAATATTGAAATTTTTATTTTATTTTTCTTATTCTAATTTAGTATTTTATCTTATGGAGGCTTACTTAAACTGCTATTTATGTAGCTGGAACGACAAATTCATTTAGCAAAGGCAGTCAACAATATCTCTATTTTCTCTCAGGTTCTGATTTTCAATGGATCATTATCTCTTTTGTTTTTCCTTTCAATTTTGCCTACTTTCTTTTATGTGCACAATGTACCTTGATCTAGACCATCCAAATTGCTATCCCCATTGTGGATGTAGCATATCCCAATAATCACACTGGTCAGACGATCTTAACCATCTGATTTTGACTGATGAATTTCGTCCACAGTTCATTTTCTTTACAACCATCCATTTGATGGTCACTAATTCGATTGTCAGGATCATTAGATGAGTGTGTTTCGGGATTTCACTCTAGTAATGGGTCCCATTATTTAGATGGTCTGGATGATCTACTTCATGTATGTCACATGTACACTAAATGAATCACCACCACTTGAGAAATGATGGAAAATGTGGGTTTTTCTGGTTTATATATGAGATGCAACCATTTTTATTGTTGTTTTGATTTTTTTCCAGGGATGTGATGCATCTGTTCTGTTGAATTCAACTTCAAACCATTGGCTATCAGAGATGCAATTGTAGTAATTGTGAGGATTCAATCACCGCACTATTTCAGTTCTATCTGGCCCAAATTAAGCTGGCATCACTCCTTAGGTGGACCGAATTTGTTTGAGAAAATATGAATGATACGACAAAAATGACCAACAATCCATGTTCAACCATTTTTATTTTCAGGACTTTCCATCTACATTGTGGGTCCCACCTAATGAATGGCCCCGATGTCAAAGACTTGCATCTTCATGCAAAAATCCTTATGGAATTTATTTCAAACTTGCATTTTCAGGAAATGGAAATGCATTTGAGGGCACAACCAAACAGCGTTTTTTTTTTTCTTTTTTTTTTTTTTCTTTTTCTAATCAATGCTAGATAGGCATGGGGAAATGAAAAGACGGGATGGCACAATTGCTAGGAAAATGACCATGCATTCAATATTTAAAACCAAGATGGGATGATATATTTTATTTTATTTTTATTTTTTTGTTTTAAAAGATGATGCTTGGTTGGATTTCAAATTTCAAATCAGCTGTTAGGAAAAAGGGATGATGTGAAATGCAAATGAGACAATAAGATCTGAGTAGACGATCTGTAATTGTTGTGAAATGTTGTAAAAAGTGGACACTTAATCACATGTTCTATGTGGTTTTAGCTCTATGTCACAAAAAACATGTAGTGTTTGGGTTTTCTAGATTAGTACTCCTTCTCTAGCCCCATTTTCATGGTGGGGCCAAGGGATGATGATCCAAGCTGTTGATATGATGGGTCCCACTATTTATGGAGGATCCACTGAAAACTTTCCTGGATCGGAAGATCCAAACCATTTATTTGTAGGCCACTGATTGTAAGTGTTTTGATTGGAAAGCAGCGAACCTGTCCGTTGGTGTCCCTCTTTAGATGCATCACCAACCAAAGATTAAAACTTATTTGATTATCAGAATAACATATTGGTAGACATTAATTGGATAGTGAAGCACAAAAAACATCCAACTATTTCAAAAAAAAAAAGTCCATTAATTTGATTTTGGGCAACTGACACATCTGCGATGGTTTCATCTTCTTCTTTTTTCTTTTGTAGTTTATCACATCTGTGGGGTCCTTGATGCTTCTGAATTCATACCAACAGATGCATGCCCCATATACCCAGGTTTCTCATTCCTGATTTGGATATATATAGATTCTCTTGAATGTTTCACTACTGCATTATATAATCTCTCTTTAATATTTAGGATGCACCAATTATGACAGAAGATATGCATGAAGAAAGGCTCCACGCAGTTGAAGCATTTGGCGATTCATTTGTAAGCCTGCTCTCTTCCTTCTTACTGACTGGTATATCCATTTCTCTATGACAGGCAGCTAACTTTTTTCTTGTTTAGAAACTCTCATGATAAATTAGACAATTTACCTTATGACATAAAAACTTCATGGTTTTTTATCATTTGACTGCACTATACACTAGTTTTTTCCTCTTTTTGTTTTTCAAATTTTATTTTAGTACCCTTCAATTGTTGTAGTAGAATCCTCTTTATGAGACTGCTTATGAAAAGGTCTTGCAGAGAAGCATCTATTTTACTTGCAACAAGTAATGCCATATGTTTATATCAAAGCGTTTGACAAACATGTACTTAAGAAATATGGCAAGCATTGGTCCAATTTTTTTACCAAGTTGTTGCTACCTGCAGCGTTTCCTGTGTTTTTTTACATGAGAATGTGCTAGTTAGGGATTTAAAATGAATTCTGTTTGCGTTTCTTTTCTTTTCTTTTTTCCTTTTTTCTTTCTTTCTTTTATTTTTATTTTTATGATCAGTAGAAAATCATTAAACCAGATCCTCCTGTATATGGTTACTATTATTGCTATGGGTTCTTAATGGGTACCCAGATCAACAAGTACCTGACAGATTCGATCCATTTTAAATGGGTTTGGGTCCAAGTTTTGGACCCACTTTAAAATTGGATTGGGACCACCTTAGACTTGTTTTGAGAATCTGATCAGGTTGGGTAACTAATTGGGTATCTGATTATCTGGTTTATATAATAAATATTAATTATTTTTATTAATATCTATTAAACCAAATAGCATATTCTCTAAGTCATCACCATCTTCATCATCGTCGTCGTCATCATCATCATCATCATCTTAGTCTTATCCCAATAAATGGGGTCTGCTGTACTAATCATGTTCTGCCTTTCCACTCTAAAAAAATGTTTATTTGATGCGTCCCCTCCAGAAAATGGAACCCCGAAAAATCAGCCAGATCCAGAACTCAGGTTGGCCACACCGTCTGAAACTGTTGGAAATTATGCCTCAAAACTATAAAATCACTTGGTGTGACCCACCTGAGTTAAAGAATGGCCTAAAAGTTTGTCAGTCTCTCCAGGTGGGATGCACACAATGAACAGGTTGGATGACATATAAAGGTCATGATAGGTCCACTCAGGAACAAAAAGTGTGCGTTCAACCTCCACTGTTTCTTGTATGGTGGCCCACCTAGGTCAAGGGGCAGGCTGATTTTTAGGTTACGGCCCTACAAGGGTGGACGCTGTTGATGGACACTGTGGATTACTAAAACACATCATGGTACACCACTCGACACCACTTGTGATAGTGTCGACTGCATGTGATAATTCTTCTACATGTTTGTATTATGTATGCATGTGTGTATATGTCCGTATTTATGTATGTATATGTATTTATGCATTTAACAATCTTCTAATCGTTATTGGTCATTTAATAATTGGAAGAGTTTTTTTTCTTTTCTAGTTTCATGGATGGTATTACATGTTAATTGAGGAGTTTTCCTTGCTTGTTGTTGCAGAGCTTCTCTACTCACTTGGAGAAAGATATCCTGGCTTTAGGTAACTGACTCTATTTTCTAGATCTAGCTCTTTTGTAGAGCAGTAAATTCAACCACTAGAAATATATTCCCGTTCTTGACTCTTTCTTTCTTTCTTTTCCTTGATGAATCCAGTGGCATCCATTATAAAAAGGAGATAGTTCCATACCTTGTTGAGCTAGGGTGGGAGATGTATGGCTCGGCCAATGCACTTTGCTAATGAAGATCGTGTCGTATGGATCCCATCTATATCTGGGACTGAAACCTATTTCATGACAACCTGCTGAAGATGTTTGTTTCTTTAGACTTCAGCTTAAGCATGTGTTTATGGCTATCATGATCTATCGTGCTTAAAAACATGTTGTAATATGCTCTCTGTTTTAGGTGGGCTTGGAGATGGCGTGTAGATCACCATCTAATTAAGCTATATTGGACACCCTTGATTGTTCGTTGGAGGGAGAGATGGGAAAATCTGAGAGGAGGATGGAGAAGAGACTGATTTCAGAGGTCTGCTATTTCCACACACGCAGTCACGACATCTAATGTGATTTTATTGTAGATTGCTCTTCCTTTACATTTTTTATTTTTTTTATTTTTTAAAGTAAATTTAGGCTTATTTTGGACTTACAGCCTTCTCTTGCACAAGCACACTCCCCCTCAAACATGCACAGGTTTATTTAAACAAATATTTAAAAAATTAAAAAATTTTAGTTACGGTTTCTAACCGAGGTAAAAAAAAAGTAGATTTAGCCTCATTTGTTGAGATCCGATGTTAAAAACTGAATTTAGCCTCAGTTGATGCCAAAAGAGGCTAATTCCATATTTAGCCTCGATTTGGCCTCAGTTATCCAAACCGAGGTTGCAACTCTCATGGTTAGAGGCTTTAACCTCAGTTGTTAAGAATTGAGGTTAAAAATAGATTTAGCTTCAGTTGGAGGCAGCCGAGGCTAAAATTTGGATTTAGTCTCAGTTGAAAACAATGGAAGCTAAAAACTTGATTTAGCCTCAATTTAAGGCAATTGAAGCTAAAAAGATTCAGCCTCAGTTGAAAAAACTGAGACTATAAAAGGCCTTTTAACCTCAGTTGCTAGAAGTGAGGCTAAAGCCTTTAACCATAGGGGTTGGAGCCTCGGTTTGGGTAACTGAGGCAAAACCGAGGCCAAAGCTTTAGCCTCAGTTTTTAACCATTTTAGCCACTGTTTTGAACTGAGGCTAAAAGCCTTTTTTCTCGTAGTGATGATTGGTTTAGACAAATATTTTTTTGGTTGTTTTTGTTAATTGGATTATCTAGAGAATAAAAAAATAAAGCGAGTTAACTTCGGTTCATTTGAATTTTACAGAGTCGTTTATGGTTTCAGACAATGCGGCTGGAACTTGGAGCAAGGTGCTTCAAGCTATGGAAAACGGTTCTGTTCGTAGATTATAAAGCTGATTTCCTCCAAGTTTTCAATTTCATCCCACTGAAACTTCTTGCATAATAGTCATCAAGCATGTCTTTTTATTTTTTGTTCTTAGATTACAAAACTCATACTCTTATGTTTTATATTTTGAATTTTGCAGGTGGGCCGATTGATGGATTTGCTTAACGTATGAGGTGGACGCAACTATAAAGGAAAGAGTAGAAATGAAGGCTTCACGTATGATCAAGAGATTGGTCTCAACGAGGACAAAATAAAGCCTAGTTGGTCATTATATGGAGAATATTGGTTCACTTAAATGTATAGATTTGTAACAAATATTAATATTATTTTCCACTAGAAATGTAACGATTTATAAGTTTCATATATGATATAATGATGATTTGTGAGGGTTACAGTTTAGTTTTTTTTTCTTAATTTTTTGTTTGTTTTTTTTTTATAAATAATTTGGACGACTGTCAGGTGCAACAGATTCAAGAAACAATTCGGGCAGCTTTTCTGTTGTAGAAAACTTAGCGACGGACCAAACGCGTCGTTAAAATTCTTAATAAATGCAATCACGCTGTCGCCCATAAATTTAACGACGGACCAATATCCGTCGCAACAATTTTGTACGACGGACCAATATCCGTCGCAACAATTTTGTACGACGGACCAATATCCGTCGCAACAATTTTGTACGACGAACGTAATCCGTGGTTAAATTCGTCGTTTTACATAATTTAGCGACGAACGTAATCCGTCGTTTAAAATTTGCCACACAGTAAACTGCGACGGACCATGCGACGAACCAAGTCCGTCGCTAATCCAGATTTGTGACGGACTTGGTTCGTTGCAAAAAGGCGATTTTGGCGCAGTGGCTGCATCAAAACACAATTGTACATTGCCTACGCTGCCAAGCATGTGAAGTATAACCATCTTCGAGTTATATCATTCTCTAATGAGGATATGCATAACATCTTGGAGTTTTCAGTCTATACTAGTAAAACTTATGGTTCAAATGATCCAGACCATTTCAATTCTTTTCAATTAGCATCCAAACACTTCCTACGAATACTACTAGAGACCAAAACACAATCCCTAATTTTGTTGTCTACAAAAGCATCTAAAACATGGTAATTTAAGAAATTCTGAATAGGCTAGAAACAAAGGAGAAATACAAGACATATCGTACCTACCACAAGAGGCATGAGAGCTGCTGGAATAAACCTGTAGACAGATAAACAAATACATCAATAAGACCCAAAAATACCAACCTTTCATATTTATGGAAGATTACAAGAAGGAGAAATGAAAGAAGTAAAAAATAACAAAATTCCAATGCTTTTTTTTATTTTATTTTAAAGAATAGCTCTTTCATTAAGCTTTGGATTGAAAACTTCTTAATTTTATTTAAAATTACAGATTTATCTTGGACATATCTGTAAGCCCCACATGTACAGAAACAATGGACAAGTTTGGAAAAGACAAAAGACGCCAATGTGGACAAATGCCAATGGTGTATGTACATGGGACTGAAGCCATGGAGTGAAATATCTATATATATATATATATATATATATATATATATATATATATAGATAGATAGATAGAACAATGCTAATGGTTCATATTCATGTGGGGACCTGACTCTACTAAAGTTAGTCAGTTGCCTGATATGGAGAAAGCCTGAACCATTCGACCATATAAACATAAGGGGCATCAAGGGCCTAAGATTATATGCTGCTGTAGAAGCGGAATCGAAGGGGTTGGTTGGAAGGGGGCAATAGATTAGAATTTTTTACATTGGCCTGTATTCCAATCCCAAGAAATCACAGTCAATATCAGCTAATATATCCCAATTTTTCACAATGATACCGCAATAAATCTTAACATCAGACAGCAGAACGAAGACCAGTATTTTGAATAGCACTAACAACAAAACTGTGGCACTACTTAGTGTAAGTCTCGTGTTGTGTACACTATTTGTAGTGTAGCGTATGCTATGCAGTGTGTAACATATAGAAGATGTAGCATATGCAACAGTTAAAGCTCCAAAATTTTAAGATTTTGGCTCTATACACTGGTGTTGAGCACCGATTGGAAGATGGTAGTGACTCATCCTCCACACGCATTGCACCAAAGCACAGCTATCCCGACTATTCAAACTGTGAGTCATTGTTGGGGTCCCAAAAGGTTGGGGTCCTCAAAACAAACAAAATATTCACACACCTTGAGAAAACACCCCCTAGCACACACAAAAGATTGAGATTTACAACTTTGGGATCCCTTAGCCATTTTTTGTGAAAATCCCCGGCAGGTCCCGCAAATCATCATGATTATAACCACCCAAAATCAAGTCAAGATCATCATAAAATGAACAAATTCAGACAAGTATTTTAAGGGTGCATTGGACTCCCATGCACCCATAAAATGAGCGAAATCGGACAAGTATTTTAAAGGTGCGTCGAAGTCCCATGCACCAAAAAATTCAGCCAATTTCAAAAGACATTTAAGGGTGCATGTGTCGGACCTCATTTTAAGTGTTTTCAGGTCATATTCAAGCCTATTTTGGGTATTTCGAGCGTTCCAAACGCAACAGAATGGTCAAATAGTCATTCTAGGACACCCAATGAGCAGAATACAAGCCTTCAAAGTTTGATCCGACCCAACGCAGTGATTGAAATAACTTCTTGGAAAAAGGCAGCTAGCACCCAAAATTGTACAAAATGTATCATTATTTATATGTACTGTAAAAATATGACCTGATTATGGTTAAAAATTAGACAAATGAGATTATGGTTACCACAATAAACTATATCAAAGAGTTTCAATTCTTTATAAAGTAATTGCTATGAATTGCCACAATGCAACAGTCGATGCCCTACCCATTCAAACGGTATTTGTCGGTTGGGCTGCTCAAGTACATATAACTATAGACCGGTCTTCTCGAGGTCACCTGTCCAAACATGACAGGCACGGGCTTAGAGTTGCACACTCTCAGTTAAAAAACCTTTATGGTCTCAGCCCAGATCTCCGGTCAAAACATGGGACATAGACATCTGACTCATACAAAGATGGCTTAGTCCATAATAAAACATACAGGTCTCTACAACAACAAACTCAAAAACTACAGTTCCTGCTGACTAGTCTTCTGCCTTTTAATCAATGGTCATTGATCATTCGATATAATTAAGGGCTTGTGCCAGATCATGGCCCAAAATGTAAAAGATCTCAGAATCTCTGGAATAAAATTCACTTGGCGATAGCTTTTCTTGTGTACCTTTTGTGAATGCTTGTGATTGTCTATAAATGTTTTTATTACTCAGAACTCCAGAGCAACAATAGACAAAAAATGTCCTTGTATCATTTTCAGTTCTAACAAAATGACAACTCTATTGGGGATTCGTATCCAGAATCTCTGGTTAGTTTTGAATATAGAAACACTCTAAGATTAATCATTTGCAACCACGAATGTATATGTAGGAAAGTTATCGCGAGGCATAATGTTTTGGCACCCTCAGGCATTAAACTGGTGACTCTCAATGGGAACGTTCTTCCCTTTATCTTTAAGGTAGTAGACATTGAATCAAAAGGTTTTTAAACCCACAAACTTCCACAACTGCACATGTATTTATCTCCTTCTGGCTTATTTTTATCAATTTACGCACCGTGATCGATGAGTTTATACTCTCAATCGCATTTATGAACTGTTCTAATGTGTGTATGCCACCGCAAAATTAGCAAGATACTAATGCAGACATAAAGAATGGCATGCTTAATGACGAGTCTGTGCATCTTCCTTGCTGTTGAACCTCCAATTTATACATTGCATTGCCCATTACACTACATGGTTTGCATGATTTTCATGGTTTAAAGGCCTACCTAATACATGTTTTGTGATTACAAGGGATGAGAGCGGACTTCATTCAATTGGGATTAAAAGAAAGCTTTTGGAGCTTTTGCATGAAGGACGAAAGAGAATCGAAGATAGAAGAAAGCAAGGAGAAGAGAAAGAAGGAAAGAAGAGAAGAAAAGAAAGAAAGAAGAACAATGTGAAGAGGGCTGACCGGTCTTGACCGGTCAGCTTGCTGATCAAAGGGAAAACCAGGCCGACCGGTCTTGACCGGTCGGCCATGAACACTGGAAGCTAGACAGAGGAGCCCGACCGGTCATGACCGGTCGGCTGTATACACTGGACAAAGCAGAAACAATGCCCGACCGGTCATGACCGGTCGGGTAGGCACGCTGGACATGTTGGACAGGTCTGTCCGACCGGTCTTGACCGGTCGGCAGCACTCCCTGGAGTATTTGAAAAGCCAGTCCGACCGGTCACGACCGGTCGGCCCTGCGTAAGAGGATTCCTTTCTAAAGCTGGACTCCGAAAATTGCTGCGCAATGCATAGTCTTCCGCAGAATCCGACGCAAGGGAGGTTGCTTGCTATAAAAGGACACCTAGGGGCTCTTCCTAGGGTATCAGAGAGGCTAAGGAACGTGAGTTTGGAGAATGAAGGCGATTGTGAAGCGGCTGCAACTCTCCTATTCGGGTTTTTCTGTTTTTATGCTTTATTTCAGAGTTTTTAGTTGTAGCATGACAATGCTCGGCTAGAACCTCTCAGCTAAGGCTGAGAGGTGAAGCTTGTAGTTTATTCCATGCTGATTTCAGTTTAATTCAAGTAATTTACATTCAAGTTTGGATTTTTGCATGGTTTAGTTCCAAAAAGTGATAGTTTGAGACGTTTTATCTGAGTTTATGTGCTCCGGACATGAATTCCTTTTAATTCTCTGAGATTATCATGTTTGTTTATCTAAATTCGGATTATAGTAATCCTTGAGCAGGCCATAGTCCAGAGACATGGCTGTTACTCCGCAGGCTATAGTTTTGAGTTTTGTATTGATTGAATGGAACTAGAACTTGGAAGTTCAACTTGAATGTGATGGAATGTGTGTGAATGCCTTATTTTCCAACTAGATGAGAGATAGGACTTCAATTCTAGTTGTGTTCTCTACTTGGATTGACTGAATTGACATGGGATTGCTACAAGTGGATCCTTGAAAGCCTTAGTACTTTATATCTCTGATTTTTCATTAAGTTCCTGTTTTAAGTAAACATTCAATTGAAACTGATTTCGTTTAAAAACTGAGTTACTGGAGTGATTTGGGAGTTGTTACTATTTCCCTGTGGATCGACCTCGGTCTTACCGAGTTTTTATTACTACATCGCAACCTTACACTTGAGGCGAGCGAACACTTGCCACCGGGGGTTTAATCTTTCCGTATTTCACCACAACCACAACAGCTATTTTTGGATCAGAATGGTAGCTGGTCTAAATACGCAAACAGAAGAAAGAACAGAAGAAAGCAGCCTTCATAGCTGCATACAAGAAGATGAATACTAAAAAACCTTGCCACGTGGCAAGGAGACAATAACAGCCTAAGAATTAACAAAAAAATCCTCATTAACAGCCATAATGCACCAACTAAATCTTCAACACCTGCATTAACAACCGAGCAGTTCCCTCTATTGTCCAGGGCTACTTGCATCTCACATAAACTGATCAAACCCGTGCCCATGAGGAATTCGAAGCCCACGGCAGTCCTTGAACCAAGACAGAGGCTGGTTCAGAAACCCCAGCCAGTGCAAGAGATGATGGTTCAGATCGTATGAAGCAGAATAAGAATTACCTCCAGTCTAAGAGCAAATCGATAGCCTAGCCCGAGCTCAACAAAATACGATAAACCAGTTGAGGGCTATTGAGGAAGTCTTGACCACTTTGATAGCCTAGAATGCTACCAGAAGTATTATGCCACATACTCGCCAGTCAGTGGAGGAATCCCAAAGGACAGGAGAGGGTCCATTTGAACCTGAACCGCTCATCCAGCCCATGGTCGCGCCAATAGAATATGCACCACTTTCTACATCACACATATCACGAGAAGAATTATCACAGACAAGCACATCTGATGCAATAGGAAAATGAGAAAGAGAAGAGGGGTAGCCACAAATATCGAGTCCTGTACCCACTAGAAGTAGAAGAGGTGCCATTCCCAGTCAATTTTAGGTGTCCAGACTATGAAAAATTTGATGGTAGAGGATCGCTAGAAGAACATATCACCCATTTCCTGACCACATTGGCCAATTGGTCTATAGTCTCGCAGTATCGCATGCGGTTATTTGGATTAACCCTAACAGGGAAAGCCTTCCAATTGTACATGTCGTTACTGGTGGGCTCTATGAGAACATGGGAACAGATGCAAAACAGCTTCATTTCGAAGTTATTTGCTATAGGAAGAGAAATTTCGATGACAGACCTGGCTTTGGTTAGACAGAGACATGGGGAATCTGTAGAGAAATTCATTGATTGATGGGGAACAATGGTGGCTCAATGTCGAGAGTTGCCTAGTGAAGGTGAGCAGATGAAGATGTGCCTAGGGGCCTTGGACTCGATGATCTTGTACGGATTGTCGGGCAATACTTTCCATTCCTTTTGCAATTTGGCAACGCAAGCACACTTAGTGAAAGAAGCGGCTTTCCGAGTAAACTTCAGACCCGAAAGACAGAAAAGAAAAGTAGGGAGAATAGTGGAAACTCATTAGGTCGATAAGAGCAAAGTCCAGAAAGATCGAAAACGTCCTGCTACAAATCATAAGATGGAGACAAAAGCGATAGTCACCCAAGATAAGGGAAAGAGACCTCATTTGCCACGACGAGTGTCGATAGATGAAAGAGATAGGGCCAATGGCCCGTACACATTCAATATGGCCGATCTGGTTCCTATCATGGAACAATTGATCGAAGAGGGTTTAATGCATTTGCCAGAACCCGTTCGTCCCCATGAAGTCGGACCAATAAATGACCCTAAATATTGTAAATATCATCGATGTGTCAGCCACAAAATAGAAGATTGTTTCTCCCTGAAAGGAAGGATACAGGGCTTAATCAACCAAGGGGTCATCAGCATGAAAGCACCCAAGACAACGAAGGAAACAGCTGAGGCAATTTCAGCAGTCCCAATAGGAAATGATACTAGCCAGCCAACTTCATTCCCCGAGCTTGAAGATCCGTGGACCTTAGTCAGCAGCAGGAAGAGGCTTAAGAACGAACAAAGGCTAATCAACCGAAGGAAGAAATGAGGAAGAGGAAAGAAAGAAACAATACAGGGGCAAATACAGTCCACGATGAGCATGGCACATTGCGTAATGGTATCGTTTGTAAAACAAGTACCATCCGTAGGAACCTCGCAATCAACCGAGGAAGAAGTTGATGCTGTCATCTTACGATCAGGAAGGCAGATGCTCGAACGCATTCCTCCGAGGTTAGATGACCCAATGCAAGAAGATATCACCCCTGATAAGCCACAGGAAAGACAACGCATGTAAAAATTGAAGGAGAATGTTGTTGAAGCTACACCCAGTCAACCAAACTGAAGACTAGAAGCAACGTCGGTGGCATTTGATGTTGTAACAAATCTACGAAAAGTCCCCGCCCACCTAAGTATATATGATGCTTTATGTCTCTCCAAGACATCGGGAAATGTTGATCAACGCTTTACTTGACAGTGAGGTCAGAAAAGTCATGATGATAGAGATAGAAGCCGAAATGAACAACCCAGATGTTTACGTCGGATTTTGTAATAGAGGCCGCCAGACGTTCATCTTCCTTCAAGACAGCCTTATTCCAAACCTGAAAGGGCACCAAGGAAAACTAAGGGTGGCCGGCATCCAGCCGTTGGCCCTCCGAAGCTTAAGTTAGACGGGATATATTGTAAAAGGAAACGATGGGATTTCAGACTTAGGGATCGCGTATTGTGTACCTTTCTTCTCGATGAAGCCATCCATTTATATAGATCCAAATGACCCAATCTGTTACGCAAGACGTCAAGATTACCACTGATTTCTGGGGATAAGATGTTATCATTTTGATCCCCAGATAAGGGAATAGTCCAATCCAATTAGACCTCTAGTCAATTACGTTCCCTGATGACGATCCCCTGAGGTTCGGAACCATAAATCAAGATAAGCTCAACATTGGTCTATATGGGCTGCTGGTACTGAAAAGGCGGAGGACGCTCGGGCTTGAAAATAACTCCTCGCTGATTTGAGATGCAAACTCTTTCGATGACCACTATTGAGAGGCTCGTATACCCAGAAGGGTATTTCGTACTTTCTTAATATTCGAGCCTCGACCATAAGGGCTCGGTGACTCGGTGGTTGTGCGTTGTACTTATCCAATATGCGAGCCTCGACCAGGTGGGCTCCCAAGTCGAATACTGTCATAAGGGTGCTCGCTTGTTGGATACCGTCATAAACGTGCTCGCTCGTCTCGAGTCTTCGCTATCTTCGACCACAGCAATTTGACTATAACACCAGATAAATTTTAGAAAGGGTATACGCCAGTGCAACAGGTTATGCTGGTCGACCACTCCTCAACAATCACTTTCTCAGAAGAAGACCACACGATCGATTTAACAGATCACAACCATCCATTAATGGTGACAGGAATGATCAGAGACACAAAGGTCAAGAGGTGCATATTGGATGATGGGTCTGCCGTAAACATCATGCCACTAAAGACACTTCAGCAGTTAGGCTACATGTAATCAGCATTATGCACCCAAGCATCATGGTAATTCAAGGGTTCAATCAAGACAGCCAGCGTACTCTTGAGGCAATCACGATGACGTTAGAAATCGAAGAACTGAGGATAAAGGTAACATGTCAGGTGATCGATTGATAAGTGCCTAATTTTGTATAATTAACCTTAGTTACTAAATGGATTATCACTACTTTTTCAGTTAATTATTCCTAATATGACATATTTTCATTGTTCAGGAGATTAATGGAGGTCGAGGATAATCCGAGCTTAGCAGGATGTTTTAGGACCTAAAAGTGATCAAGATCAAGTGTATGGCAATCTTGAAGTAAACTGAACCGAAAAGGCCAAAGGATGGATCACATGCTACGGTGGACCGAATCACAAACACTCATTAGAAATCCAGATTGTGCCTATTTGTATGATCGTGATCAAGTAAGCATGGAAGTTTGAAGATCAAGATTGGATGTCCACATGAGGGACCAAATGTGCATCAATGCGGGCCACTACTTCATGAACATCATATCAATGGCCCTGATAATCCAGCATTGTGGACCATACCATCATCACCATCGTCCAAGCAATAACACATGCAACTGATGAAGGGCTGATCTTCACCATCCATCTTAACCATCTAAGAACTGCAACCCCCACCATCTGTCCAATTACAGATTCCAATAGTTGCACAAATGAACGGTCGGGAATCCAAACCATCCAATGGACGTTTAAGCCGGTTCAGGGCAAGCTGATCTAACGACCAGCACAACTCATCTCAACATTTCAACCATTCAGATGAGATGTCCAGGGCCGTCTATCAAAGTTTCTAGCCCACCTCATCACCAACATTCTCAAGTCGTCCAACATTGGATACGTCCGCCAACATCAGCCATCCACTCCATGCCCAGATGTGATGGATCACACCATCAATGCCCCAGCCGCCACCACTCCAAGGGATGATCATCTGATCGTCCAGCACATGCAATTCATCCATTTCAGCCAGATGACTGCATGTTCATCACCATCATCTTCGGCCAGCTGGACTGACCATCACCTTCAATCCACCGTCCTTCATCACCATCAACGTTTAACATACATCCAGCGATTAAGGTCAGCATATGGATCATCTCAATCGTCCAGATGGTGGTATCCATGGTCACCTCACGTCCAGCCCATCTACAGCTAGAACTTCTAACCGTCCATGCATCCAAATGAGCAACTTGCTGATCTCCTTCCAACTTCAACGACCAGCAGAGCTTGCATGTGCCTCAACAGCAGGCCCACCTTCTCCAGCACACGTGCTGGCCCAGAAACCAATCCACCGACCAGTGGACCCCATCTCATCCAGCAGCTTATGAAGGATCTCCATCTCAACCGTCCACGTCAGACAATCCAATTGTAGGCCTCACTCAGCTACATGAATGCAACACATCCAACCGTCCATCCATTCTAACATGCGGCAAATGAAAATGTTTCTTGTCTTTGCATGTGCATTCAACATCCAACAGCAATGGATGGTTCGGATTGTCCAAATTCTCCATGTGGACCTAGTCAACTCCAACTCACGTGGACCTAGTTAACTTACCTTGCCATCTTCCATCCTTGGGCCAAGCAAATGCTCTCTCCATCCTCTTCCATCCATGAGCTCCAAACCTAAAGAAAAGTTTGTTTTGGGCATTCCAAGCCTAACTCTTAACCCAAATGTAAAAAGCAAAACTATTAGCTTAGAATTGCCACCTCATCATTCAAGCCTAACTCCAAGTCCAAACCTAACGAACTTTTGCTTGGAGTGCCACCTAGGCCTGGAGCCTCCCAAAAAGCTATAAAAGGAGCTTCACTCCTTCTCATTCTCAGCATCCCACAATCCAAATTCCTTTCTTTTCTTTCTTTCTTTCGTAGTGTAGAGTAGTGTAGAATTTTCTTTCTTGGTGAGTTTTAGTTTTCCATTGTAGCATGGTTGGCTAAACCTCTAGCTAAGGCTAGGGGTGAAGCCTTTGAAGAAATTTGCAAGCTTTGGTTCTTTTGGTTCAACAATGGTGTGTGAGTGTTGGAGTTCTCTTTAGTTGATTGGTTCGGTTATCCACCTTATTAGACGCTATTGTTGTGTAAGCCCCTTGATCCATCGTCGACTCCGGGCATGTTGGATGCTTGGGATCCCTTGTACACCAATTAGCTAGTTCATGATCGATAAAGCCCCTTGATCCATCGTCGACTCCGGGCACGATGGATACTTTGGATTCCCTACGGTCATCGAGCTAGTGCAGGTAAAGTCATCGATCTATAAAATCCCTTGATCCATTGTAGACTCCGGGCACCTTAGATGCTTTGGATTCCCTGCGATCGATAAACGAGATCTCAACGGTTGGATCGGTCAATTAAAGCCTCCTATCTTGTAAGTATGCATTTGATCATATGATTTGTGATCTTATCGATTGACTTGTTGGCAAAGTTGTTAATTTATACAATTCCTTGATCCATTGTCGACTCCGGGCACAGTGGATGCTTGGAATTCCCTGCGATTAACTAACGAGTGCTTCATGGTCAAATCAATCGGTTTAGATCACCATCTTTTATGAAATATGCAAGTGGTTTAATATTTTTATCTTCCGATTAGAACGGATCTATATTCTATTCCAATTGAGTTATAGTTGGACCAATGAATCAAACTTTGTGGACAAATCAAAGGTGGATCCCTAATGCCTTAACCCCTTTTCTATTTTTATCTTTCATCATACAACTTGCTATACTCTCGTGGATTAAACCAGATTTCATCTCTCTCACCTAAACTAATTCCTCGAAGTGTTCTTAACCTCAATTCCTGTGGTTCGACCTCGGTCTCACCGAGTATTTTACTACTTCGCTACCTGTACTTGGGTGTGCAATCTTCGGATTGTAGCATTGATGCAGTAACAACATATAATCTTCTACTAAGAAGACCATGGCTCCATCAAAACTGTGAGAGATCATTTTAGGCTATGATCCAAAGAATGAAGGTAGATCCAAAGGTCACGTAGACCCCACCACAGAAAACAGTTGGAATTGAATGCCTAATATTAAAAACTTCTAAGGGCCACAAGTTTCCAATCAAGCTAATACTTGTGTTTTCCCTTCTTCCACGTTTGTGTTAACCATGAACAGGTTGGATTTCAAATAAGCATCATGGTGGGCCCTAGTAAGATTTCAATGGTGGATGCCATTGTTTCCACTATTTTTTGAGGTAGGGTCCACTTGAGCTTTGGATCTACCTCATTCTTTGGATCGTGCCCTAAAATGATCTCTTAAAATGCATGGATGATTCAAACATAACACATACATCATAGTGGGGCCCACAGAACTAGGATGTCACTTCAGTAGTGAGAGTAGCTAATCCACATCTCCAGTGAAGGCTTTAGTAGAAGAAATCGGATTGGTAACTTACTACGCAATCCACTTCTTGCTACAAATCCAGTCCTCTATGGATGCGAATTAGCTAGGACGCGGATTGGCTAGTGATCCTGCGTAGCCCCCCCCCCCCCCCCCCCCCCCCCCCCCCCCCCCCCCATGGCTCTGCCCCTGCTTATGCTATTATCACTTAGATCCATGCCCGTTTTGGAGCGATGGTGGATGGAAATTATATTTAACAGCGGTTTTAACACGTTGTGGTATGTAAGATATATTGTAGCGTTTGCCCGCACATTGTAAATTACTTTTAATAGCGTTTTTCGACTGTTGTAAATTCATTTTCACAACATTTTCTGACCTTTATAAATTCCTTTTGACAACGTTTCCTGACCGTTGTAGTATGTAACACATATTACAACGTTCATCTGCACTCTGTAACTTACTTTTAACAGCATTTTTCGACCGTTGTAAATTTCTTTTAACAACGTTTTTCGACCGCTGTAAATTTCAATTCACAACCATTTTCGACAACTGTAAAAAAATGGCTCAATTACAACTTTCATATGACGGCATTTTTAAAGCGAACGCGGTAAGTTGTACTTTTAACAACGTGCATTAGATGAACACGGTTAAAATGATGTTGTAAAAACTCATATTTGCTATAGTAAAACTTTGTCATCCCCATGTACATTTAAAGAAGGCGCAACTGCTAAAACTCGATAATTCTTCTATGAATCCGCATAATAAATGCCAGTTAACTAAAAGACTCACAGTCGATAATGAATGATCTTCAAATCAGAACATTTTACGCATAAGAGTAAAACTCAAAACAAATAGTAGTAGAAATCTATGTAGATTAGTTAAACAAAGCACTATAATTACTACAAATCTAAAACAAGGTTTTAGCAAACAATCCAAAATAAAGTCAATTTTGCCAAAATATTCACGCCTTCGTCAGCAAGCTTGGCCAAATGAGAACTTTACCCACATCTCAATTTGCAAGTGTTCGATCGCCAACATCATTGAACAAATCCGCACTAGGAACATCAACAACATCCTGGACAAATATTTGCAGCATTATCTCTAAGTAGCCGCCCATGTGCAACAACCCGACCACGAATGTTTGTTAAAGAACAACCAATTTGTTCCCCTTATGGAGTTGGGGCCAAGTTTTCTTGATGACTCATGGCATCGCTAGATCGAAGATGGGCCTACAACAAATTATTTCATTATTTTCATGGAGTTACTAATGATTCCACACTTATCTTAAAATACGAAAAATTATGCAAATTTGTCACGATAGATGCAGCACCTGAGATGCCGCTGTCTCGGGGGAGCACGTGCTGGTTGAACTTGACCAAGAATATGTTGATGAAGTTCAACCATCGTTGTTCCATGGAAAAAAATGATTTTTCAATTTAGTCACTGATTCTTTAACTTTAACAATTTCATTCTTCCCAGCTTGAAGTTCAGTTATGTATGGGTGGAAGTAATAATAGTTCTTTGAAACATTACCCAGCCCCCTAACGCATCTTCTTCTATCATGACCACATACCTATACGATAATCCATTGTTGAGCTCTTAATTGTGCATATTCTAACCCCAATTCATCACTCATTATGCACGGTTTACACGTTTAAAGGACTACTCTAATGCATGATTTGTGATTGTAGGGACAAGATGGAGATTTCACAGATTCAAGGCTAAACAGAGCACTTTATAAACATTGAAGACCACAAGAACCGAGCATGAAAGGGTGGAAGAAAGAAGCAAAGGAGATAAAGAAAAGAAGGAAGAAAACTGCACTCACGACCGGTCGTCCAAAGCCAAGACCGGTCGTCCGACCAGTCTGGCCACTCATCAGAAGAACTCTCGGTGCAAAGTCTCTGGACCATCTGCGACCGGTTGTCCACACCTCAGACCGGTCGTGCGACCTGTCCTTGAATAAAAATTGAAGGATGGAGTTTATGAAAACTCACTAGACAGATTTGGACATTTTACGACTGGTCATGCGACCGGTCGTCCACAGGCTCAGACTGGTCGTGCGACCGGTCGACCATGCATAAACAGCAGTTTCTAAATCGGGCGCCGAAATTCTCTGCGCAAGTGCGTAATTCCTTGCGCAATCTGTAAGTTTCTTACGCAATGGACACCTCCAAGCTATAAAAGGACTTCTTCCCTTCATATCAAAGCATGCTAGGACGTGGGGATTGCTTGGGAGACGGATTCTACTTCAAGTTTTCTTAGTTTTCTTCCTGTTTTAGTAGTTTTTATGTTTTTGAGGCTTTTTAGTTCAAGGATATTAGAGATGAACTAAAACCTCTTAGCTAGGGCTAAGAGGTGAAGTTTTTGATTTGTTTTTTATTTGTTTTAGTAGTTGGGTTTTTACTTTGATCTCTTGATGACTCCGGGCTCATGTGATTCTTAGTGATCCTAACTTAGTAATTTAGCTTCTGAGCATTGTTTACGCTTGTGTAGTTCATTGACCTATCATCGACTCCGGGTATGGTAGATTCTTTGATTGCCTTGTATGCAATGGCCTGATTTTCATGTGGGAACTCATTCAACTAAAGTTCTTATCTTTTGTAGTAATCTGAAATAGTTGTTTGTTGATTGATTTTGATTTAATTAGAGTTCAAATCATTAATTGTAATCAAGTCTAGTGACAGGATTTGATGAAGGCTATGGTTGTGAGTCTCAATTAGATTGGAAAGAGGCTTGGCCTATACAATTGAGTGTGCCCAAGGCTTGAGCATGGTTGTGGGAATCAAATCAATGAATAAACACTTGTTTTGGATAATTGCTGATTGAACCGCTCTATATTCCGATCGGATAGAGATATGAATTCGATTCCGATTGAGTTATGAGAGACCTAGTTGTGTTGATGCATTGAAACCTATCAAAAGTGGATCCTTGGCGCTCTAGTGCCTTTTTAGATTGAAATTACCTTACACATTCACTGTTTAAACTCAAATTACTATTTTCTAGCTTTAGTTCTTAATAGGATCTTAATTACTAGTTGTTTTAGACAAAATCTGAGAATACCCATTCATAAATCGCTGTGAGAACGATACTCGGTCTTTCCGAATTATTACTACTTCGCAACCCTACACTTGGGGAGTGAACATCCATCATGACTAGTGATGCATGTATATTAATAATAGAAAAGGTACGAAAAACTATGCATGTAAAAGTGATGAGGATAAATGAAAACCTATACAACTAGGTCGTTGTTTAAATCTCTACAAAGACTTGTAAAAGCTGTAAAAGTGATGTAAACGCTTATTCTACAAAGACTTACACAAGTTTAGCATAATGGCCCATTTACAAAATAAAAAAATAGAACTAGAAATATGAATGTATGCAAAACTTCTAATGGCGGATAATAAGAGACAACCCTTTGTAATATATATTTTTTTTTTTTTTCATTTAATGACAACACAATGATTTCGTTTACAATAGAACAACAAGGAGCCAACATCCATGTTTATTGAATGCCATTTACACACCAACATGTTAGTGTTACATGTTGCTAACTATGATACTTGAAACATTAGAGATAGTTTTGGGTTGAAGGCATGGCAACTGTTGTAATCACAAATAGCCAACAATACACATGAAGAAAGCCTACAAACCACTTAAGCTTTTCTTTATTTATTATAAAAATCTTATGGATCATTAAAAGGAAGCTCGAATTCACTATGAGGGGTAGGGTATTTTTGCATCTCAGATCAATTGCTTGGATCACCAAGAAATGATCCCACATGTATGAATCTTGCATAATGCATGTGCAACAGTTTTGTAAATCATCAGATGCTTCCAAAAATATCTTTACTTATTAGAAAAAATAATCAAACTATCATACTTGAAAATTTCATTTCATTCAATGTAAGAATTCCATGATTCCAGTTGTCATGTCCCAAATTTAATTTTTGGCGCACAATTGTCGTAATCCGAACTTAGAGTTGATAGCCTCTATAGTACCCCAGTTTCGGCACCTAGAGTTACACCAAGTCTAAAAAACGGAATCCTACAAGGAGGATTTTATTTAGAATATTTTTTTTTTGAACCATAATAGCATAACCAAAAGTTTACCGGACCAAAAAAACATTACATCACATATCCATTAATCAATCGTTTAATGCACAATGTCAATAAGGTAAATACAGAATTTCTCGAAACATAAACAAGGAGTTGCTCCAGCATCGCCAACTGCTACTTTTCTCAATAACCTGCACGTTAAATAACGTGCTAAGCTTTTTATGAAGCTTAGTAGAGCGTGTGTGTATACACATAATGCGTGTGACATATATATTTTATTAATATATCAACATTAATATCAAAGTAAGCGGAAATGATAGAGGTTAATCATACAATTAATTATATCAAGAGTATACTATATATATTCATGATATAATGTGAGTACACATGTTATTACCATAAACATGATACAAGAACACAAAAGCATATGATGAATGAATGAGTTGTGGTACGTAGTATCGTGTGTCGGTGGGGCCTCGCATCCAGGGTTACAATATATGTTAATCCCATAACCTAACATGTAAAGTAATCAGAGTGTTAGACTCCTGATCCCAAATAGTCGCGTACCTATTTGGGACCGTGATTCACAATTGTATGTCACTTAAATTGTATTTAGGCATCCACGAATCCGTATGCATGAATGTATGATTACCATATGCCACCAGTCAACCCTGATGTCTATCCGCATTTCAATATAGTTTTCAATTGGAATCATCGGGGTCTTGTACACTTCTGACTCTGGGTGACGTCTATCGCGCGCATAACCAGAGAATGGAGGATACCTCACTATCTGCCTCATCAGTGGTATACCAAAATCCACTTGGCTTGGCAATAGCGGACCAATTCAACACGAGTTGGTCAAACTCAACCTAGTATATAGCCCCCTTCGCACTGCGCGGGTAAGGTCGCCCCCTTCCAACCGACCTCGACACAGTGGGAGACGCGGCTTACATTGTCCAGCTCCATGCGCTCATGTGTCCACTCGGTCCAGCCATTGGAGCATCTTGTTGCCACGAGGTTTAGGGATTTTCACCCAAGGACATCTTTGGCACCTAATTGTTAGAACCAATTTTCGGTATCCATACAACTACCAACCATAATATTCTATGGTGGTCACAACCCTGATATTTCTAGGGTGTGCGTGCAAATGCAATATACAAATGCGTGAATGCCAGAGTTCATAATCCGAACTATGCAACTATGTCATGCGAGTCATGCATACATGCTGGGCAGCCCTTTCTTATATAGGTTCCCTGAAAAGTCCCACATCATAGGGTTACTCACACATCTCTGCTATACACCGGTAAGCCAACATCCATGACCCGAGTACCAACCATAATCCTGTGGTGTATACGTTCAGTCACATTCATATTTATAGTCAAGTATACAAATGATAAGTAGAAGCACATGAATATGAATAGGCATGATATGCATTACACTAAGCATATTATTAGAGTCGACCTTATCGGGGCCATGTATACTAGCATATTACCAAACCTGGCACGTACACATATGCTCATGTATACAGTGTAGGGTACACAATTTATGTGATAATCAACCTTAAAACACATATAACATGGTGGTCCCCACAAGGGATGGCCCGAATATGCATAGACACATGGTGAGGTCCACGGCAAGTTCCACACATGGGTTGGATGTCATTTAAACATTACAATATGCCTTATGATGCTTTCCATGGCACTCAAACATCACCATCCCTTTGATGTGGTCCACTTGACACCAGCCCCACACCCTACAAAGTCTGACAAAATAGGCAGCAGCATGCATACAAAACATATATCAAGGTGGAACTCTACGGTGGGCTCCACAGCCTGGGAAATTCGGTGGTACAGCGGGGAGTGTCCAGCCATGTAGTCCACTTGAGATTTGGATATGCATCATTTTGGATCGGCCCACAAGAACCCATGGCCCACTGCCATGGCCAAAACATATGGGCCACCTGGGACACGTACTTATATAATGGTGGGAGTTCACGGTGCACCCTACAACTCCTAGATGAGACTGGAAATGAAAACTACATGGGTCTAACCCCTACCTTCAAAATACTCGAAATTTGGATATACCTCAACCTTGGCTGGCCCATCAAGGCCCATAGGCCTTTCTGGTGACCAGTTTGGGTGGGCCACCTGGGTGTAATATGAACACCATGGAAGGACTTGTCTGTGAACCCCACAGCCCCTTGTTGGGCGCCAAACAAACATTGCAGCGGGCTAAGGAAGGTTTCAACGTTTGGTGCCATTATCCTAATATTTCCTGTGGTGGCTAATCACCATGGTTCCCTAAGGTGGGGTCTTCTTGAGATTTAGATCTGCCTCGTTACTGGGCACGTGCCCAGAAATGGGCTAGTAAAATGTATGGACAGTGTGGGTATATAACACATGGTAGGCTCAGGTAGGTTACAACGGTGATCATTCTATCCCCACTATTCTCTATGGTGGGGCCCACTTGGGTTGTGGCTTTGCTCCTCGTGTGATCCCCACCCCACGTCCACACCCAGTGAACCTGACCAACAGGTTGGATGGCCCAATAAACACCATGGTAGGTCCTGGAAAGGATTTAACGGTGGGCACCATTCCCATTGTTCCCAAGGTGGTGGGACACTCTGGAGCTTCTGGACGAAGCTGATACTTGTGATTTCCCTTCATATAAGTCTGTGTAACCTAATCTACAGGTCGGATGGAAAACAACCATCAAGGTGGGCCTTAGAAAGTTTGCAACGATGGTTATCAATGTCACCACTGTTTCCTGGGGTGTGGCCCACCTGAGATTTGGATCTTCTTCATTTTTAAGCCCCGGTGCTAAAATAAGCTTGGGACACAGATGGATGGTGCGGATTAAACCCCTCTACTTTCTGTGGTGTGGTCCACCTCAGATTCGGATCTATCTTCTTTTTGGGCTTGGGCCTTAGGCCTAAAATAACGTGGCCAAATGAATGGACCGTGTGGATTAAACATTCACATAATGGTGGGCCCGACAAGGTGGGCCACCTGCCTGGCAGTGTGACCCGCCTATGGGCCCCATCAAGGTCTGGATCAAGCTGACCTTTGTGGTTTCCCTCCATCCAGGTCTCATAAGGCCTTAGAGAATCCAAAACATCAAGGTGGGCCCTGAAATGCCTCAACAGTGGACGTCCAACCTCGCAGTCCCACTGGCTGGATGGACGGTGGGTGTTTAACCACCATTACTTCCAAGTATGGTTTGCTGGAGCCTTGGATTTCCAATGCTGGTGGGGCCACGCCCTAAACGGAGCTGTCAATGGAAGAACGACATGGATCTAACACATACTCAGGCAATGGATGGACGATGTTAATCTAACACATATAAACAGGTGTGTTCCACGCTGCTGCATGTCTAGCAGCTGGACAAACGTGGGTGACATACATACATACATCGGGTGCGTCTCATAACCCGAACCAACATATTTACGGCGTGGATGCAGTGCACATCATCCCTGGATGGACAGCACGATACACAACGCTTACATCACAGTGGGTCCACCCAACTAGATGGACAACATGAAACAAAACTAATACGTTACAGTGGGTCCCACAACAGTGGCCCACTCTCAAACAAGAAGAATAAGATTAACAGGTTAATCGACCCATTGCACTCACAATGAAAGATATATGGTTGAATTAAATCAAATGGTTGATCGAACGGTTTGGATGGTGGTTATGGCTCTCCAAGCTTTGATTTCCACCTTCTAATTCCTTCTCCTACAAGTTCTCCCTCTCGTTGTCCTAATCTCTCTTGATCTTCTCTCTTTTCTCATACTTTCTCTATAATTTTCTCTCTTTCTAGCTTACAATGACTTGGATGTGTGGTGTTTGGGATGCTTGGGGTTTCTAGAAATAAGTAGGATAGATAGGGAAAATGAGATGAGAATGGCTAGCATGGGAGGGGGAGTAGGATAGTATGGGAGGGGGCATCGAAGGTATGGGCTCTCTTGATTTTGTGATGAGAGAGGGATGGGGCGAGTATGGTTTGTGTTGACTAGGGTGATGAGAGGGGTATGGGTGAAGGATAGTTTAGGGATTACAAAATGTCATTTCTTTGAGTTTCTCTCTAGATTCCTTACATTGGGCCCTGCTTGCCACGCTTACGTGCACCATAATTCATGCCTGCCTCAATTTGCTCATACGCACATAACTCTCAAACTCAGTATCGCAATGGAGCATGCCGCACGGCGTTGGAATCACAACACCTACGCGGTCGCTAGAGTACAAGTCTCGGGTCGTTACGGTACTAAAATAGAGTACCCGATCAAAACTCGACGATCTGGACTTTTCCAGGTATGCCGACATCAGAAATGATGTGTACGATTGGTTAATTTGGGTACGTGTCTTACACCAGCCTAACAACTCTACTATATAGAAATCTACATTGGGCTAGCACCACAGTTGTTGTAAGAAGTAATATGGTTGTATATTCAAAATGAAAACCCCAAAAACTTGCAATATACTCTCAAATCATAAAGAAAGAAAGAGGAATTAAACCCTATATTCCGCAACAACGATCACAAAAGATGTTAGGAAATTTAGTGCATAGAAGAAGTCAACAGAACTCTATAGAGAGCCTTGTGGTTCCCTTTAACAACTAGCACCCTAAATTGGGGAGAGTTCTAGATTTATTTTTTAGGGAGTTCCCAATTAGTG